>OZ010793.1:259405695-260635945 GCA_963932465.1 Maratus speciosus | reverse complement strand
TGAATTTCTTCCCACTTAATTTTAATCTCCAAATGTCACAATGGCACCGGAATATTCGAACAAATTTATTTGAAAAGAGTTTAATGTATTTTTTTCGTGTATATTTTAAATCGAATTTTTTGTTTTCAAAATACTGGTGCCAATCTGACATTTGGGAATTTTGAAGAAATTCGCCTTCCAGACCTCAAAGGGTTAAAGGAAAATTTAACGTAAATGTACTGGGAGGGCAGCTTTATTAATTTCTTTCTCGAAAGTAATTAGCTATCGAAATCAACATCATTCATAAGAAACTCATATTAAAATGTTTATAAAGACTTCAGGTACAGTGGATCAATTAAAAACTTAACACACCATACCTTTTTATACACAAATTACTGCAAAGAAAAGTGAAAAATACCATTCGATTGGGAATTATGTCTTCGTTAAATCAAGAATAATTTAAGTTTATATAAGGAGGGGAGTTTTTGTCTTATAATGAAAACAAACTCATTTTCCAATACTAAAACCAAATTTTGACATCAGAATACGAATCTAGAGCCTCAAAATAAACCTAAACATATTTTTTACAAAATTTCTACGAATAGTTATAGATATTCAATATTAAAAATTGAACTAACGTTAGGGGTGGTCATAAAAAAGGAAATCAGGCACTTTTAAAGTTCAGATTTAAAAGAAAATTTATTAATATTCTTAAATAATATCGTTAGTATTAGAAAAAATGCTAAATAAATAGTTTCCATATATTGCAAACAAATAATTGTGACCACTATTGCATTAATATTATTAACATATATATATATATATTGTTTCATCTGTCTTACAACTGTGGAAAAGCTGACATGTTGTACGGAAAAATGCATAAAACATGCGAAATATTTCTCGTCATCAGAAATTTTTAATATATTTACCTATTCCCATGGAACCCCCTTTACTGTAATCCTTGCTGCAATGCCTTACTGTAACCCTCAAACACTATTATTAAAGATTTTTTAATCACAAGTCAGGAATTACTTGAGGGGCTGAAATTATCTAACCTCATTATCTGTAGCTTTTGAAGTCTTCTTCTGTTTTTCTATATTTGTAGATTTCAATTTGTGATTTTTTTAAAACATTAATTTAGACACAATAATTTATACCAAACTACAGTAAATTCTCCTTAGTTCAGACTCCCAAGAGAGGCTATTTTTCTTCGCACTAACCGAAGTGCGCAATAAACGAGGTAAGCATTTAAAAAGTATTATCAATTTGCATTAAACAAATTGAATTCCGTTTTCGCCAGTAATTGAATAAATTTACCAGTTTTATGCTAAAAGAAAAATAATTTTTTTAATTTGATAATTTTAGCAAAAACGCAATCTAATGATACTTTGTTAATACAAAAGAGTAAATTATTTAGGACGAACAAAATGAGCACAGAATTTCCGTACTTACGTAATCTAACTTTAAAGTGGTCTTTCTCACTTTTTTACGATAGTTGAACAAATGATCTTTTTATTAATTTAACAGAATTATTGTAATTGGTAAATAAATCATACGAGTTGCAATTTTCTAACTGAATGAAAAAGTGTCCAGGCCAAGATTTCAACCAGGGAGATTTAGCCAATACTCAGCCAGCTGAGCTACCCTGGACAAATCCTGAGTGATCCCCTAGATGCAGCTTCTAGAATAAGTAGTGTAGAAATCGACTATCCAAACTTTGCTAAAAGTTAGAATCCCTTAAATGTGCAACGATGCTGAAATCTTAACAGTGGGTCGCAGCTACATCTGCGGTATATTTACAAATTTCAATGTAAACATTGTATTATTACAGCTTCTAGACTAGCAACCGTCTTGCAGTTTTAGAAAATATCCTACAGATTTCGCTGCGATCGACTCTTCGATTTCAGCATCGTTGGTCATTTAAGGAATTCAATATTTTAGCACCTTTCTAAGTATTACTGGGATAGCCAATTTCCAAACTATTTATTCTAGACATTGTACCCTGTGATACTCGAGTGAATTCTACCCGACATATTTGTCCAAGATAACTCAGCTGAGTTGATAGAGTATTCAAAGCTTAAGCAGAAGGTCCCTGGTTTGAATCATCGCCTGGACACTTTTTCACTCACTTGAAAAATTACAACTAAATGATCTTTAAACCACACATCATTTTTTTAAATATTGCGATGCACTTGAAAATGTGTTCTGTTACATCCAGTGTTGGGCATGAACGCTCATTGAGCGAAAACTCACAAATTTAGCTCACTTTCTGTGAACGTTGAGTTGAACTTGACTCACTTTTTGATAAACGAACGTGAGCTGAACGAAAGCTCAAAAAATCCGCGAGTTTGAACGAAATTTACAACTCATACTCAATTTTTTTCATAATTTATTTAAAAATGTTCCAGCCGTTAAGGACACGCTTTTCCCATTCAAAGATCATTTAGAGGCTTACACGGATTCGAGACTGGTCGAGTCTGATCATCAGTTTTTCTGGGCCGTGCCTTGGTCTTGCTTTCTCTGGAGGCTCGGGCCAGGCCGAATCGGACTTATTTCTGGGCCTGTGCTTTATTCTTCCTAGAAGTCTGCACCGACTGAAATTTTCTGGCACAGTCACAACCCTGCTTGTATGAAAATCATTGAACCGTCCCTGTTTGACTCGTGCAAAAAAACTGTTTAAGGAACAACCTCCTTGGGTCAACAATTTTCGCCGAAAATACATATATATTTAAAGAACCATTATTCTACAATTAAAATTCTCTTTAAAGAATAGTACATATACATTCCTGGGGGGGGGGGGGGTGTTACAGTACTGTAAAACCTGTTATAAGAATCTGTGTATGACAAAATCCTGTTTTAAACGGAAAATTTTCTTGATCGGTGCAAAATGGATATAATAGTCTGTTTGAAAATAAATAATACATTTGCAAGAGACGACAGACCTGGTAAAAAAGGAACTTAACTATAACGATTTTTTTTCTCTCCTATGTGAATCAGTCTTAGGTTTTTCGATATAAAATTTTTCTGATTTTTAAGTCTCCAAGTCATGTAAATGGATTAATGGTAATGATAATTCAGATCTGGGATAGAAAATTTCTGCCTGTTCAGACCCCAAGAAGAATGCAGCAGTCCCGGCCTACCCTCGGTCCGAACCTCTAGAAAAAAAAATTAATCCCCAAACCAAGCTCGGATCGAGTGTCAGGAAGGACAATTGGGCCAGACCCATGAAGACCCTTACATCGAATAACCAAAAGATTAGTTTACAAAATTTTGTAAATTCGTACGATAAAGTTCTAATATATTAAAAAGAAAAAAACACTAGTTTTTAGTGAACTTCGATCACTTTCATAGATGAGTTTGAGTTGAATGAGTTCGTTTGAAAATTTTTGAATTTGAACTTGACTCATTTTTGAGAAATTGTATTTGAGTTTGAATTCGTTATTTTAGTGAGCGCGCCCAACACTGACACATTGACATCATCACACTTGGATTGGTACTATCGGCGAACAACTCATGGTTAATTTCAAAACTAAGGATCGACCGAAACAGGAACCGAATTCGTGTTATTTAAATATACATAATTATTAATTAATTATACATATGGCCCAAGTTGGCTCTCTGTGCCTCGGACCAAAACTTTTTATTTTCATATAAAATAAAATGTAATTAATTCATCAACGACACAGAATGATTTTCTAACAGCGAAGTTCATAGCAATGAATAAAGAGTGTCTCATTTGAGCCGATATAGCCCAAATCAATAAGTCATGTTGAAAATTTCTGAAGGAAGAAACCATTTTTTTGGAATACAGTTTCGGTCCGACCAAATATTCGGCAGCATTTTCGTCGAAACTCAGATTTTGGGCCGAAAACAAAAACAAAACCGAATTTTCGTTCGATCCCTATTTAACCCCTTGGGAACGAGCGATCGGTATACGTGCCGAGTAAGGTGCTCAGAATCCGTGATTATTCTCACCAGTAAATTTTTATTGCAAATTTTGCCTTATTTAATCCGAGCCTTTTCACGATTCAATTAGGCAAAAATTTCTGTTTTGAAAAACTGGTGATAAAAATATAAAAATTCTGCAAAAGACGCTCATACCGAAGGGTACCCTCACGTTTTTAAATGGTAGAATGCTCCCTTTCTCTTCATGGTTGTAACTGACAATTTTTTCATATTTCAATCGAAATTTCTTTTGGAGGAACGGTGTACAAAACCACTTTCGATTTTGCCCGGTCAATTTATGAAAAATTCGTCCGCATTATCCGATTAGTAGTGCGCATTAAACCCTTCGGGACGAGCGAGACTATACGTGATGCATAAGGTGCTCAGAATCCTTGACTGTTCCCACCAGTTATTTTTTATTGTAAACTTTTCCTTATTTAATAAGCATTTCTGCTATTCAATTTCACAAAAGTTTGTTTTGAAAAACTGGTGATAAAAGTATAAAAATTCTGCAAAAGACGCTCGTACCGAAGGGTACCCTCACGTTTTTAAATGGTAGAATGCTCCCTTTCTCTTCATGGTTGTAACTGACAATTTTTTCATATTTCAATCGAAATTTCTTTTGGAGGAACGGTGTACAAAACCGCTTTCGATTTTGCCCGTTCAATTTATGAAAAATTCGTCCGCATTATCCGATTAGTAGTGCGCATTAAACCCTTCGGGACGAGCGAGCCTATACGTGATGCATAAGGTGCTCAGAATCCTTGACTGTTCCCACCAGTTATTTTTATTGTAAACTTTTCCTTATTTAATCAGCATTTCTGCTATTCAATTTCACAAAAGTTTCTGTTTTGAAAATCTGACGATACAAGATTAAAAATTCTGTAAAGGACGCTCGTCGCGAAGGGGTTAAGCAACGTCCTTCACATTAATTGCAAATAGAAGATGGAGAAAACTATATAGTCCTCCTTAACCGGAGACGCATTAAACGAGAGTCCGCTGTAAAAATTTAAAATCACATAATTAAGTTTACCAAACTTAATTCTTGTGTTTAAAATACTAATTACTGAAATGAAAATATTAAAAATTAATTTTAGACTCAAAATTTTACGTCTATGGAATTCCTAAACGTCTTCAAATTTAGGAAAATGAAATATCAAGGTATTTTAAAAGATGGAAAGGCTTTCAACAGGAACATTAATAATATTAACAATATATCGAAATCAATTTAAAAAATGAATAATGCACCCAAAAACGTGAACTTACCGTCACCGTAAAAGAAAATTAAGCCCAGAATCATTAAAAGAGGGTGGAAATAAAACTGTTGATTCGCATCGCTGCTCCAGGCAAATTTACCGTACAGAGTACACCAGTAAGCTACCAAAGCAACACATGCTATTCCAGCCAGCTGAGAAGCACCAACAGTTACCCAGAAAATCATATCATAACCACTTCTATGAATTGGTGATGGTTCTGTATTTGTCAATTTTTGTTCTTGAAAACTTTGTTTAGATTCTGCTGCAAAAAGTAAAGAATGGTATGAGTGATTACATAAAAAAATTATAAATACAAAATCGTGTAATAATAATTTTAAATAGAAAGAGAAATAATCATTTGCCGATTCGGTCTCTCATTCGAGAGATCTTTGATGTATGGTGTGGAGGGAGCTTCTGTGAGTATGTGTGAAGGAACTTACCACATTTGATTTAAAAATAGGTCCTTGATTATTACAGGAAGTCTGACTTTTGAACATGATCGCATGATTTTGCAAAATTCGCAGAATTAGCAAGGGGCAGAGGTGGGGCACGATGGCCCTACCCTGTCCCGGTTCTTTCATTGAGCCCATAATCTAAAATATCCATTGCTCTTATTTCGTGTCATTATCCTCTTTAATAAAAAGCTACGCGTTGCTGGCGACTGGCTGTTTCGTTAATCGTTGAAACAAAATGATCTCGGAAAATTAAACCTTTGAAGTTACTGAAAAAATTAATAGCTCGAAAAGCATTTGTCAGAAAACTGTTGGACAAACTGCGTTAGAAAGGTAAAAAAAATGTATTTTCTTAATATAAATTTCAAAGCTAATGATGCCGTTTTTCAAATATTGAATTTCAAAAATTATCAAATTTCACAATGGAGTATCGCGCGTAAAAATATAATGATAACGGCAATGTGTCCTGGCATGTATACTGGCACAAGCATACATGTATACAAGTACACTTGTATATGTATACAAGTATACAGCACGAGTCACAAATTATAGTAGCCTTACTGTTCTGTTAAAATATAAAAGTGATTTATGATGTCACGAGTGCATGGTTTTTATTTCATTTTCGACAAATACTAGGTGCGCCATTTCTTTTTAGTTGTGAATAATATAGGTTAATTCACGTATGGGCTCATATTTAAAAAGAATATATGGGTAATGGCATGGCTTTTACAAGAGAAAGTGATATCATGAAGGGCTTTTCACGAATTTAAGTTTCTTTTTCATTTTTTTTTTTTTTCAAGAATCAAGACTATATTTATTTAAGCTTAGGAAACTTTTTTTTTTTTTTAAATACTGGAAAAAAATTCTCAAGGCTTTCAATATATTAAAAAGGGGAGCATATTTGCGCGAGATTCATAGTCCGTATGGTGTTTAATTTTAAAATTGATTTTTCTAACCCAACATGTTTAAAACCCAAGCAACGCCAGGTATTTTAGCTAAACTTGGGGAACACCTTAGTTGTCAATGAAGATTTTTGGGGAATCCCCCCAACCTACAAGGCATAATCAAGAGATAAGGTGTATTTGATTTCTCCCTACTCCTCGAAATTTTAAAGATCTATGTTTAATTATCAAAATTTTTGAATTACTATTTTATAAAAATTTTTCACTATATTAAATATACACTATAATTTCCTTTACAGTATACTTAATATAGTGTATTATTAATAACACTATGTTGAATACACTACATAAAAACTGAACCTACCTCCTCCAAAGTATTTTTTTTTTTTTTAACTGCGGCTCTGCCAACCTATTTACGTTTCTGTGTTATGCTTGGAAGAATATTAATATATCATCTGAAGGCATGCTTCTAATGTAACAGAAAATATAAAACTTCTTTATCGAAAAACTCATTCTTTCAATAAAACAGCATTTCAATGTTTATATGGTTTTCGGATCATATATTAAAATTATTGTTTGAGCGAAGCGAAGATTGATACACGATGAACGAATATTTGGGGCACTACGGCAAATATTAAAACCTTTTGTAAGCATAATCAAAAACATTCTTGGTGGATTTCGTTCTGCTTTTTGCTGGAGGTACAGTCGTGGGAAAAAAAAAAAAAGTAAACACCCCCTACTAACTCCTCAACAAATTATCGTAGAAGAAAGTTACCGGTACCGAACGATTGAAAATAAAGTCTACTTTTAAATGATGTATATAAAATTTGCTTAGGGGGCGATATACATATTAAAATGAATCCAAACATTTTTTTCAATGACAATACCCAATTTTAACGAGATATTTCAAATCTTCGGTTCAAACTATGCCTAGACACCGAGTTTCAAGTCATTTTGTGATAAGTTTTTTAATTATAAACATTCAAAATTGAGTGCTTCTAATGTTAAATTACATTTTCATATTTTTATTTATATCTCCTGAAATTATGCTCCTAATGTGCTAATTTTTTGTGTAGCAATAATACTAATATACCCAAACATAAATACGCTGAATTTGCAATTTTTATAATTTTATGATATGAATTATAAATTATGAAATTAATATTCGAAAAAAATTATGAATTGCAACCTACAATTTTTTTGATGGATTTAGATTTATTAAGTCCTGCTTTATGGAAATCCAAAATTTCACATTTTTCTTCCAAGTAGTTTTCAAATTAGGCTTAAAAAACGGCAAAATGATGCCTTAAGGGGCCGTCTGTAATAGAAGTGACTAGATATTTTGAAATTTCTTCTGCTGCCCTGTAATCTAGCAGGCTTCATTGACATCTTAAGGTGCCTTGATCAAGATGGGGGCTCTCTCGGTTAATAATCGAGTTCCGAACTTCAATTTGGATACAGCCCTTAAAATACGTTTGTTTTAAAATAATTTCTCAGAAACTTATGGTACGAATTGCATAAAAATTTGTTTTTAGGCTAAATGAAGGGTGTAGAGTTCATTTATGCTGTCAGAATTGTGTACTGCTATTGAAAAAACAAAGTTATGGTTCGTTTTAATATGTAGATGGCCCCCTAAGCAAATTTTATAAACATCATTTAAAAGTAGATTTTATTTCCAATCGTTCGGTACCAGTAACTTTCTTCTACGATAATTTGTTGAGGAGTTAGTAGGGGGTGTTTACTTTTTTTTCCCACGACTGTACATGCGACGACTCCAATTACGAAAAGTTTCAAAGCACAGGTTTCAGGAAATTATATTTAAAAAAAAAAAAAAAGCTTTAAAAACTCAAATGTCCGAACTAACCGCTTTTTTACCCCACTGCCAAGAAGGGTTGTGTGTTTCACGCGTATCTGGGTATGTGGATTTCTTTATACCCTTGAAACATCCCAACGGCTGGATGGATTTTGATGAATGAGATCTCTATCGATTCGTGTTAACCGTCCGATGGTTACAGGCTAGGTTTTGTTTTTTATAAATTCAAAATGGCGGCCGTAAAATACAAAATGGCGGTAGAGACGAAAAAATTTTTACGCACCCTGTTGAGTGGCATATCATTGGATAGGTCTTTCAAAATGAAGACGATGTTTCATTGACTATTTTACAGTCAGAAGCTCCGTTTAAATATACACAACCTGGAAATTGCGTAGGTAAGATCTCTAGCTTTAGTACAACTCTAACCTTCATAAACATCTATAGGCCTCATCAAAACAGTGTATATAGATAGGAACTAACAATTAAACACAACTTAAAAGTCATCAATACAAGTAAATAAAAAAATAGTTAAGTAATGTAAAAAATAGTTTCACATTGATGAGAAATAATTAGTTCGCTTTTTACACAGTCGGGTTTTTTGATTTTTTTTAATTTAATTTTTAGTTGTTTACATTCGTCAATAAAGTTCTGCGAACGAGAATTTCATAGGCGGAAGAGTTTTGTAGTCAACCGGACTAGAGCACTGCAGCAAAAAATTCCGCATATTAGAGTTCAATAAAACAGACTTCATCTGCAAAGCAAATCTCGTTTTTCTCTACTTGAAATAGAAAAAAAAATTAAAGCAAAAATTACTTGTACATTTTGGTACTTTTATCTTAACCGGCGCAAATCTCACCGATACCATTTTTTTTCTCACCAAAAAGCAGGTTTTATTTTTCGCGTGTGTAAATTAGAAGCATCCCCGTAAATATCGCCAAACCAGCTTGGACGAATACGCTATTTAACTGCAAAGAGTTACTTTCCCATCTGAGTTATTTTAGCATACATTTTGTAAATATAAAGATAGTCTTGGGTGTAGGCATTGGACGATTAACCTTTTGCACTCCACTGACACCTATATGGTGACATACTAAGTTTAATCACAAATCCACTGACTCTTATACGGTGACATACTAAGTTTAACTTACAAACCCACTGACATCCATAGGTAAACAATCCATACTTTAGGGAGCTCCCCACATATTATTTCAAATATGTAAGAAAGGTGTGAAGTTGCTAGTAGGCAACTGGAATTTTGGTGGGGAGTGTAACAGGTTAAAACGCAGGAGCCGATTACAGCTAATATTAAAACTTTTCATCACGCATTGCTCAAAAATTACTTAATTGATTTCATTCAATTTTTTACAGGCTGTACTTACGAAGATGAGAACGAGAATCTCCTGTTACGAAGAATAAATTTTAAACCGTTAGAAAATTAGATAAAAAATAGATAAAAAGGATTAACCTTTAACTGATGTCACAGAAATTGTCACATAACTAGTGTGAAGCGGTCTGTGAGACCGCTCCATCGAAAGATGAATAAAAGCCGCGATTAACTCATAGGATGTTGTTTTTGTACTAAACTTTTTGTACAGGAGTGTTATAATTAAAATTCACCTATTCAAAAGTCTCTGGTGTTAGTACTAAAGATCCAAACGAAACAAAATTTCAGTAGTGTTTGTAGATAAACTGAAATTTGCAAGTTAAACTATGAAAATTGAAAAAATCACCAGTCTGTGAGACCGGAAACATCAGTTAAAGGTTAATTAAATATTCGCAGGCTACACAGTTTGTATACAACTTTTATTAACATAAGTTATTTTTTTTATTATTATTAGTTTACTGAAAATTTCGTTACAACTTTTTTATAGAGGACCTTGATATAACTCAAACTTATCAAAATGCGATTTGTTGCCAAGTGTTATAAATAGTCACTAAAATGAAACGACAATCAGTGGGAAAAAATTCTAATCTTATAGGGTTTGTTTATCAGTTGGGCAAATAACCAAATGATCGAACTCAGCTACTCTCAAACTGTGCTTAGATATATAGAGCAAAATTTCATCGAAAATTTCAATAATTATATAAAGATAATATCATTATACTAATGATAATTAATGAAATGTTTTTTAAAAAAATTATGTCTATTAACTTAACACAACGATTACTCAAAAAAGAGAATTCTCTCAATAGCTTAAAATATATGAATTTATATAGGATATTTAGTAATTTTAACATTAATATTTTGATCGTTTTCATTATTTGAATTTATGTCCTTAATAAATTATTTAAAGGTTGTAAGTAGCATCAGATTATCTTCACTTGACAGAAGTTGTTAAATTTATGTTCTCGGCAAAATCGCTCAAACAATCCCTTTGAAGGAAGGCCTAGTATAACTTATAAATGTTTAAAATATACATTTAACCCCATCATGATGAGCATCGCGTATACGCGACGCATAAAGTGCTCAAAATCCTTGATTGTTATCACCAGTAATTTTTAATTGAAATTTTGCCTTATTTAATCAAAGCATTTTTCAATTAAATTAGGCACAAAATTCTATTTGGCAAAACCGATGACATGAGATTAAAAATTCTGTAAAAGGCGGTCGTCGCAAAGGTATTAAGTAAGTTTATTTTTACTTAAATTTTGTCTTTGAGTTTGTTTACCTTCCAGCAGGCACGCGTATGTGAGAGATACACTAGAGATGAATTTCGTTTTATATATTTAGTTCTGAGGGCGCTTCGAACACCTGACATTGGCTATTCCGCTGTCTCCCTTTGACCTACTTTGAGTTACATTTTACAATAGCATATCTAGGAAACACGCGCTACCTTTCTATTCATGTTGGTATGGTGGGCGCGCCTGCTGGAACGTTTAATGAATCAACACTTTATCATCAACAATCTTTTCACATTATCAATAAACAGAACTTTAATATTATAATTAATATTATAATTATAACACACTTTAACTAAAATTGAAGAAAAGCTAATAGTCCAAGAGCCGACAGCACAAAACCCTAGGTTATCAAGCACCGGAAAAAAAAATTTATTTTATGGGAGAGTAGAAGTAGGGAAATCTAAATCCATGTCTGCCGGAAGTGACGTGGTGCATAAGCCAAAACTTAATACCACCAGTGGTTGACTCGTAGGTGTATCATTGTGTTTCTCCAACAACTTTTCTCCATGCTTTCATACCTTTGTTTGTAGGACAAACACAATGATAAACCTACGAGTGAACCACTGGTGGTATTAATTTTTTGGCTTATGCATCACTTCACTTATGGCAGACATGGGTCATTAGATTCCCATACTTCTACTCTCCCATAAAATAAAGGTTTTCTTTCTTGTGCTTGATAACATAGGTTTTTGTGCTGTCGGCTCTTGGACTATAAGTTTAAAATAAATCTAACGTATAAACCATAACTTGAACTTTAAAAGTAAATTTTCAGTATTTAAAATTATTCAATTCCCTAATCCCCTTTCTCTATCGATTGGATTAGTTATCGTCCACGATGGAATTACTCACCATCGAAAGAGCTTTCTTTCTGTCGGATTCGATATATACCTGAAAAGAGAAATAAATTAGTTAACAAAATTTATTAATTTTTAACCCGTCATTGGTCGCATTTTTTTTAATGACGTCATTGGTCGCATGTGAGTGGCTTATCTCTCACAACCCTCTCCCAATTTACCAGAAAAGAAATGCTTATAGCGCGACCAACGGCAGGTCAAAAAACAAACTAAAATAGGTTTTGACTTCATCTGTAGAGATTTACACTTTCAATGTTCCCTTATCTCAAATATTACCTTTAGAGCAGTGGTTCCCAACATTTTTGTGGCCGCGCCCCACCAAAACATCTCTAAAATATATGCCCCCCCCCCCTTCCCTCTATATCATAAATCTTATCACATAAAAAATAAACTTTTCCTGGAAGGATCCGAAAATAGCATTAACACTGATAAGTGATTTCACATTCTTTAATTTATCAAAATCATATTTTCTTATTACGAGTATGTTTTTAACATAACGCTATGAATGTAATGAGGCTACGGATCTTTGCATTTACATCTACAAAGGTTTTATTCTTTTTTGGCAATTTACCTACTTCCGTAATGCGCACGGGAATTTATTAATTTCATAAAGGTAGTACCTCATTTAGATAATTCAAAACTTTTTTTTTCATTAAATATGTCCAAATAGTCAATTTTAGATATAACCTACAAAATTTCATATGTAAAAGTTCTTTCAGGCATAGGGCTCTTTGAATAAATATACAAGTTTTTATAAAAATAAATAGTAAAAAAAAGAGGTGTTTTATTAAAATAACATTAAAACTAGAAAAATTTAAATGATTTCTAATATATAAAAGGTGTCAAAATATTTTTAAAATATTCACACAATTATTCCGGTGTCATTGTATTTTTAAACTATTAAATGGGAACGTTTGAAAAATTAAATTTTATTCAGTTATTTTTTATTTTTTTCATCTGTTATTTCTGTTTTTAGACTACGACACTACTTTCATTAGAAAAAAAAATATAAGAATTCTGAAATTGCCCCCCTGAAAAGTCATGCCCTGTGGGGCGTTGGGAACCACTGTTTTAGAGGAAGAATTATCAAAGACTTAAGGCTGTTCTCAACAAGCGCAAAACGTTTTGACACATTTACAAATTCATTTTTTAACGGAAAGATATAAAATTGGAAAGCCTGACCATGGAAGCGCTTTGGAATCGAACTGTTTTTTCCATTTTTTGATCAATAAATTACCTATTGAGTTATAAGCGATTTAGATCACGTGACACGGTATTTTTCTCCCCTTATTGACTGGATTTTCTTCTTTCGTTCGGAAGTTCAGTTCAAAATGTCAACTTTGACAGTATTTTCTGAAAGATCTATTGCGATTACAAGGAAACGGAAAAAAACAGTTCTATGACATAGTTTCTGAATAACAATACCTTCTAGTTTCATGCGCTTCCGAACAAAAATGAATTAAAACTTATGTCAGACAGTTGACCCTTTGGATTTGAGAACAGCCTTAATCATTTCTTACAACCCCCTGCACTAAGTGCAGGGTTGTACGAAATGAATCTGCTCTTGCCCCCCCCCCCTTTTTTTTCTGCCTGCAACAGTTGATAATTCATCTTAAGAGGTTATATATACCTACCTGCAAACTTTCAAAAAATGCATTTTTTTTAATTGCATTTTCTGAAAGTAAAATTAGTAAAGAATATTCAGTTACAGTTTCTACTCGATCTGATAAAAAAATAAGAAGGTTTAATTACGAATAGTTAAATTAACGGCGCTTTAATTATTTTGTTCTATCATATACAAATCATAAAAGGTGGGGAACCGGTGGCGTCGAAAACCCTGTGATCATGGAATTGAAAAAAAAGTATGCAATTCGATAGTAAAAAATCATACGCACAAAATGAACTAGCTATGACTAGGTTTGACAATCCTAAAATATGTTTAATTAAATTATTATCAAAAAGCTATAATGTTTTACCGTTGTCATGGATACTGATCACTCTCACAGTATTTTATAAGAAAATTTGTGCTCTTTCAGAAAAAATTTGTATGACAAACTTCCTTGCTTCTGCTGAAAAAGGCTGCGATATCTATTTCAAGAAAGCGGTCGGTGGTAAAATTTAAAATTAATTTTGCTTTGAATTTTTTCCGGTGCCACCTTTATTTCGTGTCTGAGCGCTGCTCAAGTATCCTCAAAGGCGTATGGTGACTTTTGATGGACAGCAGTGTTCTAATAAAAATGGCCATACCAAGTTTTTCTGAAAGAACACAATTTTTTCTATAAAATGCTCTAAGAGTGATCAATATCCGCGATAACGGTAAAACATTACAGATTTTTAATAATAATAAATTTAATTAAACATATTTTTGACTTATCAAACCTAGTCATACCTAGCTCATTTTGTTCGTATGGCATTTTACTATCGATGTACATAAAAAAATTTTAATTCCGCGATCACGGGAGTTTCGATGTCACCGGCTCCCGAACTAATACATCTTCAATCTTTATATGCGATTATCTCAAAACCGTGTTTTTAAAGTCGATGATCATTGTGAATAGAACAAATCGCAACCAATCTTCTTCAAATTTTGATCAATTTTTAAAAGAATAATAATTTTCTAGAGAGTTATCGTTCCTTTTGACTATATCCGATTGTTTATAAAAAATAGAAAAATCACCAGAATTCAAAATTTTTTGTGAAAATCGGTACTTTAACTTCGAACGGCCGCAATTTTGTTCAAAATCAATTTTTCAAAAACAGAAAGATTACTATTATTTTAACACAATCAAACTGATTGGTAAAGTTATCATACGAATTAAATATTTCCAACTGAGCGAAAAAATGCCCAGGCCGGGAATCGAACCCAGATCCTTGGCTTACAAGGCCAATGCTTTTCCATTTAAGCTAACTGGGCCGACAACCAGCCAGCATATTTCGCTCAGGCAACCTTATTGGTCGTAACATCTGGTCTGTCATGTAGACAGCTCAACAGAATAAACCGCAGGTAAAGGAACTCCATATAAACGATGGATACGTAGATGAACTATTATTTTAACACAATCAAACTGATTGGTAAAGTTATCATACGAATTAAATATTTCGAAATTTATATACGAATATATCGTAATATATCGTAATTTATATACGAAAAAAATATATATAATTAAATATTTTCTTTCGCTCAGTTGGAAATATTTAATTCGTATGATAACTTTACCAATCAGTTTGATTGTGTTAAAATAATAGTTCATCTACGTATCCATCGTTTATATGGAGTTCCTTTACCTGCGGTTTATTCTGTTGAGCTGTCTACATGACAGACCAGATGTTACGACCAATAAGGTTGCCTGAGCGAAATATGCTGGTTGGTTGTCGGCCCAGTTAGCTTAAATGGAAAAGCATTGGCCTTGTAAGCCAAGGATCTGGGTTCGATTCCTGGCCTGGGCATTTTTTCGCTCAGTTGGAAATATTTAATTCGTAGAAAGATTACTGTCTAGCTTTAAGTGTTCAGAGTAAAGACACTGTGTTTTTTTAACATTTTCCAACATAGTTGGAAAATGTTTATGAATTCGGCTTGTCTGTCCGTCTGTTCACGCTCTAATTCGCGTAAATACACTCGGATTTCCTTGCAGTTGATATGTGTTAATAATATTTACCATGGCTTGTTTGGTACTGAATACGAAGCGTGTAGCGTTAATAGTTCATTTACAGGGGCATTCAAATGAATTCCGTCACATTATGGTCAATGGAGAAAAATCGTTTGCAGTGTATTTTATTGGCGTTACGCTATTGCAAATGTATTGAAATTGATATAAATAACTGAATTTCACTACAAGATAATTACTATAGAATACGGCATTCATAGCATTTATCGTTCATCTACAGGGACACACAAGAAATCGGTTGCAGTACTATCTTTGAGCAATAATTACTGGAAGTGCGTTTTCATTTTCGGCATGCGCCTTTAAAATCAACTTTTTTTTTTTTTGCATGTTACTCGTTGTTCATAAATTCTATACGTCTTATACAGGGTTGAACAAAAAAATTCACGTACCATTCTCCTTATTAGCGGAAATTGCTGAAGGAGAATTTTCTGTTGTGGTATGTATTTCTTAACTGAATTAATTTTTGCATGCATGTAGTGTATAGATACAAATCTATATATCATATACAGGGCTGCTCAAATAATTCGGATAACTTACCTACTGTAGATGGAAATTGCTGAAATTGTATTTTCAAATGTGCTATGCATTTCCAAATGGCCCAATTAGACATCATATCTCAATTCATTAAACGGTGATGTTTGTTACATTATTCTAAACTAGAAAGAAAGCCCGTCAAAAATGACGGAAAATGATATATAAAGATATATACAACACATGTGCAGGAATATGAGTAGTTTTTCACTTGTTCCGCAGTGATAGATGAAAATAACACATATTAAAATGTAGAAATATGTTGCCAAGTTTTTTTCTTCGCCAAGGCAGTTTTTTATTTCGCGAAGTCCCTCATACTGGAAAAATACCTAGTATTTAATATCTGTATCCGGCTATGTAAAGCACATTAAAATTGGGCAGTTAGGATCTCAGATAGCACAGCGCCGTCTAGTGGTGGTTAATGTATTAGTAGCATCGGGATGAAGATATAAAGACGTACCGTACATTTTCGTATATTACGCTTTAAATTTTGACCCATAGATTTTGTAAAAAACTTTCAACGCGCGGAGTTTAAATTAAATTGCGGTGAGCTCGATTATGAAAGAGTAATGGGTTTTCAATGGGAATTTCGCCAAATTAGCCAGCTATCGCCAAGTTGGCTTCATATATTTTAACTTACTTTTGTCGTCAAATTTGGCGATAGTTTGCCAAGTTGGTCAACATTTGGCGCCATTGTGGCAACCATGCCATTAGTACTTTTCATCAATTACTCATTGTTGAAGTTGGTACCTATTTATCCCATAGACTTCTAATATATCTGGACGCAGAAATGGCAACCTTTTCTTGAGGCACATATCATGCTTCCCACCATCACGTGATGGTGGGGAGAAAGCGCACCAAACCGGTTTTTTCCGCATCCCACCAAGACCTATTTAGTCTGCGTTCGTTTTGGAGCGTTTCTTTTATCACGAGAATGAAAACAGAAAATTGCCAAGAAATGGATCACCGCCAAAAAACGACACCCTTTTGGCGATGAGATCTCCGACATGAGTGCATCAGGGTTCGACGGAGAGAACAAAGGGATTCGCTCTCTCTATTCAATTCCTCCTCTAAGATTTATCCATAGGAAGCCTAACCCTGACATGGCCGCGATCAATGAGGCGGTCCAACCGGAACTGTGAGGGACACACAGAGACTTGGATTTTATATAAATAGATATGTTGGAAAGTGTTCCATAATGTATGCCTGACGCATGATTTTTTCTTTCTTGTTATAACTTCAGATAACATTTGTTAGAGTTACAGTGATCACCAAGGGTAGCTGCCAGAAGGACATACCATCTCCCGGGAGCAGGTCTGCCGGGCACACCCAACTTTATGTCGTCATTACAAAAATCTATCTCTTTTCTTTAAAGTGGAATACATGAAATAGAAAGAGAGTTTTTAAAATATCTTGTTTCATTTTCCTTTAAAAAATTTCTAAAAATATACTTTTTTTTAACCTTTCAGGTAAGTAAAATCCCTTAAAAAACAATACAGAGACAGAGAGTGTATGTAAAAAAAATCTAAACATTTTGGAATCAGTTTCGTCTAAATGCTTAAAAAAAGCCATAAAAATGAATAAAGTAATAACAGTTTTGGAAATTTCAATTATTATATAATGATTAATAACGAGAATATTAAAGAAAAAATAGTTTCAAACTTTTAGGTTAAAAAATAAATTATTCTATAATTAAATAATAACCATTTGATTTTTTTTTTCTTTTCTTAAGAAATAGATAATAGTTTCTTTAAATAAAGAAAAATAATTAAAAAGATATATATAATGAACGAGAAATGCACAATTTTTTTTAAACTTCATTGTTTCTTTAGAAGTTATCAATCTGTTTTTGATGAAAAAATTAAATAGCGAACAAGAAATGCACAAAACAAATTGGTTTATCATCTGAGCGAAACGAAAAATAATACACGACTTTCTTCTTTTATTTTTTTTTATTTATTTTTTTATTTTTATTTTTATTTATTATTTATTTTTATTTTTATTTTTTATTTTTATTTTTTTTTTTTTGGGGGGGGGGGGGGGGTCTACTACCGAAAATATTAAAACCTTCCGTCAAGCATAAGTCATAAAGTACCTGACGGATCTGGTTCTAATTTTCACAGGAGACACCTATGAGGGTGACAACCAGAACCTCTTATTACCAAGAATAAATTTGAAAACGTTGGGGATTTAACGAAAATCGCTCTTATATTTTTCTGGTGTGATCTTTTGTAATCGGGGAAACCACCTTCTCGAGAATCTTGAAAGGGGCCTCAATACCGCTTGTTCTGCGAATAACAGCACTCAGCCCCACCTAATCTTCTTCGACCGCCACTGTGAGTAATAAATAAGTTCGAAGTCGCTTCATTCGTGGATGTATTAAACGTGGAAGAAGAGTACATGGAAGTCTTCAGATACTGAGTGTTCAAGAATACAATTACCAGAAAATTTGGTTCATGCTGTTATAGTACGTAAGTCATAGATATTAACTATGCCTCATGCCGTAGTCGATTTTGGAGACAAAATGGTCATAGCATGTTTTGTTTATCTGCATTTGGACTTTGAGAAATCAGCACAACTCAGTAGAGTCAAAACTGTTAACGACCGGCTACTTGACACTTGTGCTTATTTCTTCAAATTTTTAAAGACAAATTAAAATAACTTATACAGAAAAGAGTTTCTCGTAAAAATTTGATTGTATCAACATTACACAGTCATTACTCAAAAGAAAAATGTTTTCATAATAGTTAAAAATATAGGAATTTATAATTTATGTTTTTTATAATTCTAATATGCATATTTTGCTCACATTATTTAAATGTGTACCCTTAATTAATTAAAGATAGCATCACATTTTCTTCTCTTCTCAGAAGTTATTATTACATCTATGATATGAGCAAAATCGCTACTACAGGGTAAGGCTTTAGAAAGCTTTATGTTACAACTGCACATTTTTTCAAGTGAATGAGAATTACGTAATTTTTCAATCTAATGTTAATTTCAAATATTGACGTTGGTCTTTCTCGTAAAGGATTAACGTATTAAATCTATTAAGAAGCGATATATACAGGATCGACTATACTTAGGTAGAGGTCTGCACGGGCCGGAATTTCCAAGCCCAGACCCGTTCCTGCACGTTTCAAAAACTAAAAGTTCAGCCAGGGCCCGGCCCATTTGTATTTTCGCGGTTCGTGGCCCGGTCAGTGGTAAATTTGGTGTAAAGAGGCCCGGGCCCGTGCAAAAATTAATAAAAACAGACCCGACTGAATTCCCTCAGAAAATAGATTTTTTTAACATACAATTTATGGGAAAATTTAGCATTATATATTACTATACGTTACTTTATATCGGGCCGAGTTTTTCCATCGGCCCGGCCTACCCCGTTAAAAAATTTTCTTTAATCCCCCGGCCCGTTGGAAATTTTCCCGGGCTAGTCACGGGACCCGGGCCCGTGCAGACCTCTATGCTTATGCACAATTTAGGGGCATTTTTATGCGGTTGTGATAAAGTGTAAATTTTCTTTCAATTACTTTTTATGGATAAAAAGGGTAAAGGAGTGTCAATAAAAGAAGTCGGCTTTCTTTCGAAGTCCAGAATAGGCTAAGATAAACTGATTTCGCCAGGCTATAAGATGTTTATATGTGGACTGAATTCTACTGCTCATAAAGTACACAGTTTAATATGCATATTAATTAAAGTAATATACACCAAAAAATAGCACAAATTTGAAATAAATCTGCTTTATCTTTAAAAAAAAACTTCTTTAAAATTAAGTTTTGGTAATTGTATTGAAATATTACTTTTAGAAGTAGATAGGAAAAGAACACAAAACGATTAAAACTTAACAGTTTTATTTTAAAACTAGAATTTTCAAATATTTAGAACCGGGGGGGGGGGGGGTAAGAACAGTTCTAAAAACCACGGACGCAGATAGACGCAGAAAAAATAAAAACATATCGAAAATGTAATAATGTAAACTATTTATATCAAAATGTGAGCTTTATATTGCTTTTTAAAACTTTTTCTATTTTAACAATGAAAAATTGTAAAAAAATACAGTTTTTTTGCGACATTCGATATGAAGTAACAGTTAATATGTGGAAAAATTATGCACATAAATCCGATAAAACAAAGTCCATATTTTGTTCAGAAGCTTCCATAATGTAGTAGTATTTTTTATTCTCTCCCAGATAACAAATTAAACAACTATATTAATAAAGCTTGATTCATTTAAAACTGAGAAACACCAAATTTTCTCTAATCTGTGAACCATACAATTATATTTTATATCAAAACCATTTACAGTGTACCAGGGATGGCGAACCTTTTCTCATCCACGTGCCAAATTTTTCCATAAACATATTTTACGTAATCATAACGTGCCAACAATAAAATATTTTAATGGATCACATAATAATGAATTAAAATTACTTAAAATTTTGTTTTTAGTATTAAACAAATATGGGTAATATTTGGTGTTACACTTTAAAAATTTATTTTTAAAATATCTTTATTGTCTCATCTTAGATGCCAAATAATTTATATCAGCTTCGTACTTTGTTATTTTTACGAGAATGCAAGTTGAATTGGACTCTTTTGACAAGATGTGTTACTTGAATTTTTCATATTATTTGTATCCGAAAAGAATGTTTCGCAGAAAAACTTGTCAAAATAGCAAGCGCCAGAATCTACAGCTTTTAGTGTCTGGAATTGCATTCCAAGTTCTTACAATTTTACCATCGGTATTTTTGCTTATAATGATTTTTAATCTTTCTTTTGTGATAATCTCCTAATCCTCTCTTATTCTGAAAATTTTGTAAGCCAATATTGAGCTAGATTGGGATACATTAAGTTATATTTCAGTTTCTTCAATCTGTATGACAATGACAATCAGCCGAACTAATCAAATTCAGATAAACAGAGGCAAAATCTTGGTTAAGTAATGCATTTTGTGAAATTCTTCTATATTTTGATGTAGAACCTGTATCTATGTCGTCCCAAAAATAATCTCCAGCGTGCCACTTATGGCACGCGTGCCATAGGTTCGCCATCCCTGTGCACAATGACCGAACTATTAAACGATATCCCACCGTGCGTCATGTCTTGACGCTCTGTACGCCCATTTTTCGATAGATCTATAGATTTTGTATAGAACACATATTGAAAATTCCGTTTTCTAATTTTTCGTATTAATCTTTCTACAGAAATTTTTTATAAGGGAGTGATTCTATAGAAAAAGTCATAGAATTATATACAGCTGTATAAAATATTTTGAAAAGGAATCCGTTTTCCTTTCCGTCAATCTGAAACAAACTAACGGAATATAATAATTGAAGATTTTTGTAGAACATGTTATGATACATGTTATTTTCTCAAAAATTGTTTTATTTTATAGATGTTATGAGGTATTATATCCTATTGTAAAACTAAAATACTAAAATTCTACTTAATATTGAAGATATGAGACAGTATCTTTTAATATTTGATAATTCAAATGGTGAAAATAATTTCTAATATTTAATAATTAAATGTTTATATTATTTTCTAGGCGAGTTTAGTATTACCTATTAACATTAAAACATATGCCACTAAGAAGGAATTAAATAACTAAATTACAACAAAAACCTCTCACTAATTTTTTTTTATTCTAATTTTTGTTACATAACATCTTAGCTCTTCAATTACAGAAAAAACCTTGTAAAATACTTCAAAAGTTCAATTAAATATCAGTTAAATCTGATAAAAAAAAAAGTTCAATTAAAATAGTATAAATAAATATCAGTTAAAACTGATAAAAAAATGTTCAACTAAAATAGTATAATTAAATATCAGTTAAAACTGATAAAACAATCAAAAAAAGAATATCTAAAATAAACCCAATTGAAATGTAATACATTATTTATAACAAGTATTATTTATCATATAAAACACCTACCTCTCTTAAATAAATAAATACATTCATTGATAGATAAAGAATGATTATTATTTGAAACTATTGAAATTTGAACTACTGAATGTTTGTGTCATTACTTCAAGCGGTATGCACTTTACAATGCAAAATATTCTATTCGATTACAATTATAGGTTTATTTGTTTTGTTTTGTTACTTTAATGCGATTATTATAATCAACGCTATGCATTGTAAAATGAAGAGAAATAGCATAAATAACAGTTATGTTAATAGGAATAAGAATTTGTTCCTTCAAGAGCAAATTTCTCACCGGTTATTTTCCTTCAGCAGGGTTCATTATTTTTCCATCTTTTCTTTTCCTGTGAATTGCCATGTTTTGATAATAACAAATGCGAAAATTATATTTTATATTAGAATCTTCTCCCATATGAATGCAATCTCTTTTATTCGCAAAATTCGATTCCGAAGTCATAATTAACTGACGCCATGTCGCTAATGTCAAAACAGGTTAAACTCATCAAGGATAGTCGGACGAGGCAATTTTTTCCTCCTCAATTCAGATTGGGTAAAATGATGAAATGTTGAAGTATTGAAGGTCGGTAACTATAGTATATTCTTGTTTTCATTCGCACAACCAAGGATTTGGGGGGAAGGGGGGGGGGGGAGCAAAATAAGAGAAAAGTGCGCTCTTTAATATAAGCAGTTTAATTCATTTATAATACAGTGACACCTCCCTGTGCGACCACCTCTCTCAACGGCCATTTTTTTTATAAAACGAAATTTATTCCCGTAGACTCAATACTAATTTTATCTCCATTTAGAGAATATCCCAGAAGAACTACTCCACGAGCGACCTATTTCTTTGAAGAAAATTCCGTTTTTTCCTGGTCGCTTGAAGAAAGTTTTAATAGAAAAATAATTCCGGAAAGTGCATTATTCATCATACTTCTAAATAAAATAGAATTTTTTCAAATCCCGGTAACTTTTAAGTGTTTAAACCCCTTTGTGCCTTTTTAGTCAATGAATTTAACTCTGATGACAAATAAAGAATGACGGTTAATAAAATCCCCTGTCCTATTCTGTCGGGAAACTCTCAAAGAAATAGATAAATTAATGAAATCGTCATTATTTGTTCCCGTCCAAAAAATATTTCACTTATGTACTGAACTTCGAAAGGACTGGGAAATAAAAGTTTTAAAAGATAAAACCGTAAAATCAAAGCAAACGTCAATGTATTCATTTTTTAAACTCTGCAGTAATTAACTTATGTAATTAACTTTTATTTTGATACTTAAATTTTTATATTTTTTCCTAATGTGAAAAATAAATTTTAGTAACATTAATTGTTACCTTTTTTCAACAATTAAAACCTAGATTTAAACATGCCTCCATTAAGAGACCACCTCTCGGAGCGACCAATTTTTATTGGAACGGAACGTGGTCGCTTTAGGGAGGTTTTACTGTATATTCATACATGTTTTGCTGTGTTAGATAAAATAATGATATTAACATCACTTATAACCATTGATTTTTCTTCAGTAAATTTCTTAAGGGTGTATTCGAAAAAATATTTTTCCACCCTCAACAGCTCGAAATTTTCTGAGACATTTTCAGACTCATTTTTAAAAGTAAAAACATGAAATTTGCTGGGGTGATTTCTGAAGACATGTTTAACATGCCGTGGGATTTCATTTTCAGCTCAATTAATTAGAATTTGATTTTTAAACAATTATTTTCTCAGTATGGCCATTTTTTTCATTCTCAGATCGCCCGCTTCGAAAAATTCGGTTCAAAACGCCCACTTTGACAACGTTTTTTACAGTACTTTCTGCATTTATCAAAAAATTAAGAAGCACCGCACATTATATAGTTTCTAAATAAGAGAATTTCCAAGTTTGATGCGTTTGAGAGCAAAAATAAATTTTAAAATGAATCAGAAAATAAGCAGTTTGGATCGGAATACACCCTTAAATAAATAAGGGGAAAAAGTACGGTTTTTAGGTGCGTTCGTAATTGACCACGCGCATTGGGTGGAGCTCGCAATGTTTCCCACAAGCATTGGGGTATTTGATTGGCTTTTGGTGAGCGCTTGTGGGATAAATCGAGAAGTTGATTGGCTATAATCCATCGTGACGTTGTATGACGTCAGTAATGCTTGTGGTCCATTATATAAATACGTAGTAGTAGTCCGTCCGTCTATCCGCCTATAACAGCGCAAAAACTACCCAACCGAATGCTTTGAAATTTAATATATAGAATCGTTGCAGAATTTTGTCGAGTCATTTCACATTTTATTAAAATCTAATCAAAACTTAAAAAGTTATTAATAAAAGTTTTCTTCATTCTATTAAATCCTACAATACATAATTCAATGATAACCCATGATAGGTAATGCTCCTAGGTTGCCATTGTGATTACATCCTATTTAAGATGGAGCAATATTATTTCCGTATCACTGAATTTAATATATAGAATCGTAATAAATTTTGTATTCACGCATGTTTGCGTAAGAGTGCAACAGCTAATGCACCAAGATCTGAATATTTATAAAACTCAGGGCCTTATTATCGCATGGGCAAATCGGGACTTTGCGCAGAGGCCCCCAAATCCATGCATTAATTTATAAACTATTTACTTTTTGTTCCCCAACTCTAAAAATTTTCAAATACAAATTTTATATTTAAACGATTCTACTAAACTTTCTGAAAAAGAAATTTCATTTTGAATTCACAGAGCTCAATGTTTTCGCAAAGCTAACCTCAATCATTAAATAAGAAATAATAATTTTGATTTTAACAGATTGTATTAGCAATTAACTTAAATCATATCTAAACTTCAGTGGTTGAAAATAACCAGTTCTAATTTCCATGATGAGGTACATTTTCTTCCGTATTCAAAGTTTTTTCTTTTAACTTTGAATTAAATATGTATAAAAAACAAACCCAGAATCGCCATCTTTTTAGATTTATTGAAAAAACACTTTCTACTTGTGAAATAGAATGTATTTGATTTGATATTATGTTGTGTGTAATACAACTTAAAAAGATGTAAAAGAAAGTATCTTGATTATCTCATGTTTACATGTTAGAGTATTTGACACTCTTCCATAAGTTGAAGTTATTAAATTCATTATAAAGTAATATAACAAGTTGCTAAAGTTTTCTTTTAAGTATTTTGTTCTGTACTATGAAAAAAAGAGTATTTTTTACTAATTAAGGTACTTAATTTAGAATTGACGGAGCGAAGAATTTTCTTCTATTTAAAACCCAAGGTGCGAAAATATTGTTTATGCATTACACACATGACTGACCATCAGTTCTTGGAATAATGTTGCAACCATTCGAATGGGGCCCCCAAATTTATCTTTGCCCAGAGCCCCAATTAATCATGATCGGGCGCTGATAAAACTAGTTATAGTACGAACGCACCTCATTTCCCACGTTTGACTTACAATTTACGACTTGCTCTATTTATAAAGACTTCATCTTCATAGATTGCAACAGCAAAGTTTGATGACTAATTTTTAAGTAAAACTTGGATAACTCTGACATTTTATACTGTTTCAAATTCATACGTGATTAAAGACCAAAAATTTTTTAACCAGCCTTTTATATACAATCAATGATATAAATTGTCTAAAACTATATAAAACCCATTAAGATTACAATATAACAAAGGCATTTCGTAACACAATGTGTTACCTCATGACTTCAATCGTCTATCATTAATCAACATAGGAAAACATTGTATATAAATGTATGTATATGTAACGTTTTCTTATTTTTAATTCATATGAGATTGTTGGATTTCATTTATCGTATTCTTAATAAAAAATCTATCCACATATATATAGAAAGTTTAAGTTGTTATAAAAGCAATATGTCCCTAAAACAATCTATTATTTTAAAATCTGACAGTGCGTTTATATTATATTTCATACCTATTCCTCCGAGAATGGGACGAATTACAGATTGGACAGAACACAAATTACTCGTAAGGATACGAGGATGCTATAACAACTTTTGCAATTTCGAGATTTAGAATATTTTCTGAAATATACATTCTTTAATTTTTAATTAAATTTCTGAAATTATGGCAAATTTGTTATTCCGGAATTTATTATTGTGGAAAAACCGAGAAAAAAAATTAAATAATAAAAATTATATTTTTATTGACACCAATTGAAAACAAAAATTATTTTCAGCTTAAATACGTGGGTAAAAAAATTCTTAATTAAATTACATTTTTCAAATAAATAAAATCATAACTTTTCAAATAGCCAAGTTTCATAAATCCGTTTATTCTAGGGAGGAAGGGAATTGTCTGTCGATAAATTTAAAACAAGAAATCATTCCATTGTAACTTTTTGTAGTTCTTCATTCAACTATGGAGGTTAAAAAAAATAAACACAAATTTAAGCTCCCTGTATTAACTGGGCATTTATGGACCTCTATTTACAAGAATTGAATGAATTAAAGGAAAAGAAACATATAAAGTCGCAACTTATTTCTTAATGGTGATGGTTATAACTTATATGGGATTGTTCAATTTCATTTATTGTAATCTTAATTAATGACAAACTTGCCCACACTTGTGTATATACAGAAAGTGTAATTTTTTGTTTTATTATCGAAGCAATATGTTCCTAAAACTAATGTATTATTTTAAAACCTTACCAGTGGATTTGTATCAGTTTCATAGGAGCATTAAAAAGGTGGATGAATTCACGGGGAAAAAACACTTGTTTAAAATTCATAAAACAGAATTTTTTATTTATTTATCTATTTTTATTTTCTTTAAGTTTGTCAAAATGTTTTTTCTATTCCGCCAGCTCCGAAATTAGAAAACAATTTTTCAATGAACACATTTTGACAAACGACGTCAATGAAAATATGCATTTTCACTGACGAAACTAGCGTTTTCTTATAATTGAACCAAAATCATATTCCCAATTTCCATTTAATCTACATTGTAAGTATGGCTGTGAAATTTAGTATTTTATAAAATTATTATATAAATCTTTTATAATTGTACAATAAAATTAATATTTCTTTTCCATTAAAAAACATATGAATGATTTCATGCAATGCTGATAGTTACATAACTAATATCATTATTATTTCCTTTATTATCATTGGTTGTGACAGTTTTCTTAAAACCAAACTATTTGGATGTGCCAATCCCAAAACTTTCTTCTATCTCATACATCTTAATATTTCAAAATGTTGTTACAAATGTCAATATTTCATTTTCATTAATTCAATACTATATCAACTTTGACTTTCATCTTAAATGTCTGCTTCAGTCAATTAATCGGAGTAAAAATGAGTTAATCTCGATCATGATATTTATTAAAATCAATAGTTTTCCGATATTCTGTTGTATATTAGGTGTTCGCGAATAGCCGGTTTATCGCCGGTGTACAATAGAACTACGAAAAATCAAGAAAATGACACAAAATTCGCTATTATAGTGCCCATTTTCGGCGGAATATTCCCAAACTCAGGGAGGACCTTCTTGCCATGGCCAAAAACATACACAAAAAATTTGGTTCAATTCTGCGTATAACCTCATACACTTTTCGATGGTGAAATATTGAAAATGGCACAAAATTCGCTATTATAGTGCCCCCTTTCGGCAGAATTTTTTCAAACTCAGGGAGGACCTTTTTGCCATGGCCAAAAACATACACAAAAAATTTGGTTCAATTCTATGTGTAACTTCATACACTTTTCGATGGTACAATATTGAAAATGGCACAAAAATCGTTATTACAGCGCGCCCTTCCGGCGGAATTTTTCCAAATTCGGGAAGGACCTCCTTGCCGTGGCTAAAAACATAGACAAAAAGTTTGGTTCAATTATAGGCATAACTTCATACCCTTTTCGATGGTACAATATTGAAAATGGCACAAAAAACGCTATTACAGCGCCCTTTTACGGAGGATTTTTTTTCCAAATTAAGGAAGGACCTGTTTGCCATAGCCAAACACTCATAAAAAAAATTGGTTCAATTCTATGCATAACTTCACACACTTTTTGATGGTACAATGGTGGCAGACACACGGACATTTTCTGTAAACATGTTTTTTGGGTTCTCTGGCCCCTAAAACATGTAAATCCGTCGAAAACAATTTCGATTACAATAGTTTCTTCTATTAAAGATAGAAGAAAATGGAAAATGTTATTGTCTATCTTGAATGTTTTAAGAGTCATATCTGAAAAAGCAACCCTGTACATAACGAAGTATTATAAATACTATTTATTCTAACGAATAAATCGACGTAGAGGTCGGTTTCAACGTTATCTCAGCGTCGCATTTATCAGATCAGATATATATATATATATGTATATACAGGGTGATTCATAAAGATAGAAACAATAGGCTATTTCTTTAAATATTGCCTCTAGACATATACTTCCAATTGCAAAGCTTCATAAAAAAGGTGCAAAATCTAATGACATAAGTTGCAACTCCATGGGGGAGTCTATTTGAGAAAATACAAAAACTAAATTTTTATTCGGCCCCCATTGAGTAAAATTTCCAATTAGGAAAATTTTTTTTATCCATTCCCGAATTTAACAAAAAAAAAAAAATCTCGATATCTGCAAAACTCGCAGAGATACTAAAATGCAAAATTCGTGACTTACACCGTTTATCCATGCCTCTGAGCGACGAGTTATTGACTCATTTTGAATGCAAGATAGGGATCATCCACAAATTGTACATTATTAAAAGTTGGTTTAAGACAGTGCCTCTCCTTTGGACATAAAATAGCAGCGTATAGATTTTACGTTAAACCTGATTTCAAAATATACTGGAGGTCTGCACGCGTCGAAATATCCAGACCCGGACCCGAGCCGACCCACAGAAAAAAGTTCGGCCTGACCTGGAAAAAGTTAAAGTCTTAGACCGAGCCCGACTGAATTTCTACAAAGTTTTTTTTTTTTTTTTTTTTTTTTTTTTTTTTTTTACATCGATATGGTTAAAAATAGTTTCGTATGGAAGAGTTCTGACTAAAAATAATTATTACAGCTTTTTTTTTTATGTTCGTAATCTTCATTTCTGAAGAAGTACCAAAGGCTGTGATATTTATTTTTTTATGAATCTCTATTTATATGTAAATGTTTCACTTATCATTTAATATCGTTAATCCATATTCCATGTATAGGAGACTTTGAAAAATGTTATACAGTAAAATCTTCTCAGATGGAATCACATGGGAAACGAAAAAAATGCTTTATAGACGAGTTCCCCTTCTTAGGAGGTATAAATGTAGTCTATTCTTTTCTCAGATATTATTATATTCATTTTGCACGGATCAACACATTATTCCGTTTAAGACAGGGTTCCGTTTAAGACAGGGTTCCGTCATAGACAGGTTCTTTTTCACTGGTTTTACTGTATTTTATTTTTTGCCTTTAAATCTACTATGTTTAGAAAAATGAATTTTAAAGTTTAATTGTAAAATAATGGCGATTTAAAAAGTACATGCATTTTTTGTAAAAAAATTTGGGCTGAACCAAATTTTACTGATTTTTACACGAATCAGGTCAGAGACAATGATTTTAATACGGGTTGGGTCAGAACCGAAACCGAAAATTTCGCCCCGTGCAGACCTAGGAAGAAGGGAGACAGTCCCGGTTCGGTGAGAAAAAATGCGTTAGGCCCGGCCCAGCCGAACCTTCAGAAAAAAGCAAGGTCCGGGGTTGGCCCGGATCTTACGGACCGGAAACGGAACCTAAAATTTCGCCCTGTGCAGACCTAGAAAGAAGAAAGTCAGTCCCGGTTCGGTATGAAAAAATACGTTAGGCCCGGCCCAGCCGAGCCTTCAGAAAAAAAGGAATTTCTGGACCTGGCCCGGCCGCAGAATACAGACTTTTTTTAACGGCCTCGCCGGAATGATATAAAACCTGAAGCTGTGAGTGCTAAAATTATGAATAAAACTCTTAATCGGTATGTTAGAAAAAACCTTGTTTTAAATCAACTGCCATACATTTAAATAGTACAGAAAGAAGATGAAAAGGGCAAAAGTTAAACTGAATCGAAAGTTTAAGCTACAAGAAGGAGTTACTTACTCGCATGCAATTTTTCTAAAACGCATTCAAACATTTTATTAGGAGCCAATCTTTGTTTAAAACTTTAAATGCATTTTTCTGCATAAAGGATTTTTTCACCATTTCCCGTCTTTAAATTATTATACGTCAAGCATTGTTAAAGAAAAAAAGGTTCAAACTTGGAACATAACTTTGATTATTTTACATTAATTTTGTTTCGGCAAATTCTAAAAAATATTTACTTTTGAAAATATGATTTTTTTAAAAATAAGTTACATCTTTTTTTTATATTTATATTTTAAATATTTTTAAAATTGATATTTTAAAAATCCTGGAACAAAACTTAAATTATATTTTCCTTTTTAATGAAATGAAAAAAGTTTTGAAATTCGGCGAATAATGTTTCGAAGAGTTAATTTTAAATTGCCATAATTAAAAAAAATAATAATCATATAAAATTTTTTTTTTAACTTTGAGAAATTTTAGGATGTGATTTTGTTCGCAAATTTTATGGTTAACCATCGTAAAAAAGAAAAAAAAATCAAAATTATAACTCTATAAAAATATTTTTTATATGTTTCCTGGAACTCTTAAATTAACATTGTTTCTTGAATTACACGCATTTCAATTTATGTCTAAATCCCTTAAAATCTGACGAATTATTTATCTCTGAGTCTGTTGCATATCTCTGTGAGCTATGAAGATACGAAGATGGAGTTTTTTGTGTTTAATTTAGGAATGGATAAGGAAAATTTTCCTAATTTGAAATTTTACCCTACGGGGGCTGTATAAAAATTTAGTTTTCGTATTTTCTCAAATAGAACGCCCATGGAGTTGTAACTTTGTCCTCAAATTTTGCGCCTTTTTTATGAAACTTTGCAGTTAGAAGTATGTGTCTAGAGGCAATATTTAAGGAAATAGCCTATTGTTTCGATCTTTATGATTCACTTGTATGTAGTATATGTATATTACATCCTGCTGGATTATTACTGAATCCTAGTCAGGCATTGATGAGATTGTAAAAATTTCGTACCACTTAGTGAAAACATTGCTGCTGGAGGTATCAATATGGTGGAAGATTAGCAGCTGTGGACAGGCAGAATAATTTTCAGTTGACCAATTTAATCAGTTCTTATTTGTTTGTAGTGATGAGATTGGCTAAGTTCAATCGGAGCACTAGCGCTTCATGATGCAGTCAAATGTAGGTCAGGCCGCATGAGTGGCAAGTAATGGACTCAGAAATCAGGTAGTTTTCCAAGTAAAACATAGGCTAAAATCACTTGAAAATGTTTTATTCAACCACACATATAAACGTGAACAATTCCCTAATTGCGAGAATTTATCAGAGCCTTCAGGCTAGAGCACTACTTAATATTCTATGCGAAAAAGAAGTTAATGACAACTTCGATATCCGATGAGACGATAAGACATCTGGTAACAGATTAAATAAACAATCGAACAGACAAACAGACAGATAGATAGCTGGCTAGCTAGCTAACTAACTAACTAACTCTCTCTCTGACCTCATGCTCGTTAGTTTCAGAACGGATTTCCATGCGTCTTGCACTATTAGTTTTTGAGGGGAGATTTTAGTGCGTAACATATTGTTTTCCGTTGCTTAGTCATAGAATTATAGGGAAAAGTCATATAATCATGTGAATCCAATTATAAAAGATTAGTCTTATTACCTGAATGAAAAATGCAGAACTATTTTTATATATTTAAGCACTGACGGGTTAGTCTTCAGTAATCAGGCTGTGCGCTAGTTGGCGTATTCGTATTTTAATGAGCCTGCCTCACACCTATTATGTCATACACTTTTGCTTAAAACAATATAGAATGACTTATGTTTTAAGTGAATATCTGGCAGGCAACTCGATTATAAAATACTAACCTTTAATAATGCTTAATGTGGTTCCCCAGTTCCTTGCTCAACAACGTGAAACTTTGACACATTTTCTGACTCATTAAACGTAAAGGCTTAAAATTTGTAGGACTGATTATTAAAGCGATGTGACGACCGGTTTTTTTTCTTTATCGCGGTCTTGCGTCTGGAAATTCAGTTCAAAACACCAACTGAAAGATCTTATACCTTTACCAAAAAATGGAAACTATTTTTCGATTACATAGTTTTTAAATAAGAACTCCTGCCATTTTCATGCGTTTCTGAATAAAAATGAATTAAAAAATGTGTCCGAAAGTTGCTCCTTTGGATTTGAGAACAGCCTTAACTTGATGCTTATGAAAAAACTCAGTTTTAGTTTTAATTTTGGAACTCACAAAATTTAAATTCAGAAAAAGATTAACTTTTAAAATTAAAATACGTTTTCTTTGCCACGCAAAACAGATGTATACGATTTCTCAGAACACGGGGGAAAATACAATAAATCCATCCAAATGAGGTAGCAGTTACTGAAATTTTCCTTGGAAAATTTGAAATTTTATTTGCTTAAAACTGAAACCTTCACTTGACGTGTAATTATAAGCTTTAATTAAAGTATTAGATCAAGAAAGTTTCCACACTCTAAATAAAACATCACTCTTAAGCGTAAAATTTTTCATCAATAGAAATTAAATCTACAATGGTTAGATGAAATGATGTCATTTTCCATAAATTTTAAATCGTGACATCAGTCAAGATTTTTTTTGTAAAGGGAAATAACTTCTTTTTACTATAAATCACAGAAAATTTTACTACTAAATCTAAACCAATACAACACTTAGCTATAACGTATAGCTATAAGATATGGCTGTAGTATACAATCGTAGTAAACAAAATATAGGAGCCATTTATTTACAATGAGTTTGACTGACGTTGAAAAGATTTGATAGAATGTGACGTCATATCAGGCCTTTTTTATCTTTTCCCTAAATTGTTTTCATGAAATTCGACTGTCTGTATTAAAGTAGATGTTTTAATTTTTAAAAAACATTCAAATTAAGGTGCTACGTCATTTTACAGCTCTTATAATAAAAGTTTTTATTTTGTATATAAAAAAATATGCATTTTCTTCTTTGAATGACGTCAATTTCAAAGACAGCAAAAATATAATGAGACAATCTGAATTTTTATTGGCTTATAAAACAAAGTATTAGAGTTATAATTTTTTTATTATTGAGCAGTTTTTTAGATGTGCAGCAACAGGAAAGAAACGATTGAATTAAAAAAATTAAAAAGGAGATATTTCTATAATGTTAAATTATAGAAGGTGGTAGAAAAAAGAAATAAATAGTAGTCTGATGATTTTTTAAAGTACTAGGGGGTTCTGCCCCCTACGAGCTACGCTCGCCAACCCCCGTTCAGACTCCGCAGACTCTAAAAGCACACTAACTTGATCGGCTTTAAAAAGATTTTGGAAGATTGATTTATAATTTAAAAAACAGTGGTGGGTTCTACCTATAAAAGTATTTCTATTCATTTATCTTTTATTGCGGAATTTTAAGGCCAAATCAGTTGCTGTTAAAAGATACAATGATAGTTTTCGTCTTTGATTAAATAAAATCAGTTAAACATTTCAAAATAAACTAATGTAAAATGAATTATGTAAACAGAGTCTTTGTCTCCCGGTATTTTTTAACAAAGCGAAAAGGAAGTTATTTTAAATAGGGCATTTTAAATCTGACGTAATTTTCACCAAACTTTCCTTTCTCTTTTTAATATTCACGTGAAAATATTTTTATTAGAAATGAAATGTTATTTGCCCTGAAATAGTTGAAAAGATCATCTCAAAATATCAAGTAAATGTCTCGCGCAATTCTTAAATTTAAACTGTTTTGGAATATTGTTTTTTGTCCATTTTACATAATAAGTGCAATGTGACGTAAATATGACGTAATTTCTCCTACTTAAGACTTCTAAAGCATGTTAATGAATTTATTATTTTACAATATCTTTTCTCTTTTAAAATTCACGTGTAAATAGAGTTTTAATGACGTAATTTTCAATAAGTTACTGCTTTTTATACCTAACAATATAACAAATTATTTAATTCTAATTTGAAGGGTTTTTTTCTGTTTATAATAATCGAGTGTAAATATTTTTTTTATTTGAAACAAACATTATTGTTTGCGCTTTTTATACAGTTGGCAACAGTTTAAATAAATACCATTTTCTAAAATATGTAAAAAAATATATCTCGAAATGCTGAAAATTTGAACTTAAAATAGAAATAAAACCTTAAAAAATGAGTCAAATTAAAAGAATAAATACAGGCTGCACACCGACAACTTCTAACGAATAAAATGATCTAAAAATGATTAAATTCCCATGCACAGTTTTTGCTCCTATAAAACTTTTTTAATGGAACGATTTTGTCCAACTTTAGCATTAAATATCTCTTAAAATAATTCTTCGATTTGAAAACTGTCTGCATCAGCGTGTTTATCAAATATTTCTCTATAATACCACCGATTTTCATATTTTTTTATGCAATAGGTTTCTTAATATTAACGGAGAAAAACCTCCGGTCACAAAAAATTCAAAAACGCAGGCGGTGACAGCGGTAATTACTTTTTTTTTTAATAGAGAGACAACGATTTTTTCGACGTTCTAAAACATATGTACATTAATTTTCGTGCAAATCTGTCAAAAATTGAAGATTTGTATAAAGGACATACACTCAGAGAACGGCTTTTATATAGATAAATTTATTTGCATGTAACTGAGTATGTGTACATGACTTACAAAGGCCTCGACCGAGTTCGTTTAACCAGCTTCATCTGCTGTCTTGTTTCAAAATAGCGGTCACTTAATTTTTTTTAAATCCAAAAATAGATTAAAAAAATTAGAAATTGAAAAAGATTTTTTCCTTTAAGTGCTCGAATTTGATACAAGAATTCGGCAGCATTTTGTTGTTGTTGTTTGTTTTTGTTTTGTCCTTATCTTAAAAAGCGACTAAGATATAGCAGTTTGAAATTCTAACGTGTCTGATTTTTCGACTATCCACCAGTGTCAAATCTCGTCAAATTTGGCAAAACTTTGCAAAATTATTGCCAAATTTGACGAGGAAAAATAAAATGCCCTGTTGCTCTCTTCTTTAGTCCACACGCTGATGAATTTTCTCGGATCTACGATCTACGATCTCATAGATTTTGAAAAAATGTTATTTTATTTGATATGCTGCCACACCGATATAAATATGTGACATCGGATACGATTGTGAGGGGGATTATACAGGGTTTGAAATGCTTCAACAAATGTAGAGGGATGACAGTACTCATGAAGACGAACAAAAAATGAAATGGAACATGGGGCCTCAAATGACGTTTAAAGAATAAAAATCGACCAAATGCGTCCGGAAATGGACAAACGGAAAAGAAAGAAACACTCCAGAAAATTATTTATTGCACAGAATAGGTACAACACAGCTCGTGATGTCCAGAGAAAACAAATATTTTACAATAATTGTTCAAAGTGACGACCGCGGACATTATTACACAGAGCACATCTACGGAGGAACGACTGGTGGACACGCTCGAAGACTTCGGGAGTCCTGCATACGTGGATTCCTGCTCACAGATTTGTTTGTCTTTCTTCCTAGTTTTTGTTATCTCTTTCTGAGTGGACATGCACAAAGTGAAGGAAAACCAGTTTCGTGCTACGAGCCAGTTCTGCAGAAAAGCAGCATGCGAGATTTCGATATTTTTATTAGTCTTGCGACGATTTTCACCCTTTAAACGTCATTTGTGATCCCATGTTCCATTACATTTTTTGTTCGTTGATGAGTACTATCATCCCCTAAGTTTGTTGAAGCATTTCAGATACACCCTGTATATAAATATTAAACTTATCCAAATGGCCTCGATATAGACGACCCTTCCCGATACTTATAAAACAAATACGTTCTACGTACTGGGTCAACTTATTAAAATACCCTATTTCCTTCTCACCTTACGGTATCTCATTAGGTTTCTCGGAGGACCCTCCAGGACCTCCCGTTGCGTATACTTTCTCTGCACAAGACTCAAACCTTTTCCCGGAACACACTACACTTAACACCCGAAGACTCAACCAAAAAAAAAACTACAACATCACCTTCACGAGGTCTACGCCAGGACTCTTCGTTTCTCTCTCAACGACCCCTTCCAAAACCCGGCATATGGGGCTTTTCCTCCTGCAACAGGGACCCCTTTTCTTATCAAAAACTATCTCCTGCCGGGTATTTTACAACTTACTATAGATCAGCTATATTCAACCTGCGGCCCGCAGGCCGCATGTGACCCGGCGATCTTTTATGTGCGCTCCGAGACACATGGTCATAAACCCCCGTCTATAAAATTGAGATGTGCATGAAAAATTTTTAAGACCTTGAAAGTTCTTATGTATTTTTGTGGGGGGGGGGGGATCTTTCCTGCTATTTACTATGATTACTAAATTAAAGTTATGTTAAAACATCTTAAATACCGTTTCCTTAATCAGAAGTTCTTTTTACATGTTCTATTCTATTTGTATTATATACATTTTTTAATCTACAAAACTAAAACATATTCCAATTTAATTAAATTTCCACTATACATTTCTACATTTAAAGAAAAAAAAAGTTTCTGCATTGAGAAAACGGCTGATTTATTAAAGAAAATTCCTCGATTTGTTTCTTTAGAACTTCAAACTGTTGCACTGATATATTATTAAGTTTTATACTCATCATATAGCTAATAATGCTTATTAGGGTTAAACTTTGGCCGCAGAAAAATTGACAGCAAAAAATGTTATGCCACTATTTCCAAACAACAGTCTTCGTGGCATATTTTTGCATAATTTGCAATAGAAATAATACGAACAATAGTGTTAGGAATTGTTTCCGTTACATTTATTGGTAACATTAATTTCGCAAAAAATGTTCAATCCTGACTATATTAATTTTTTTTTATATAGCTTTGTTATACTACTCTTGTTATTTGTTTTAATTACCATTTGTTACATTATTATATAAGTGTGTTGCCAGGTCCAGGTCCCTCTGCATCGGGTCGAGTTGGCGCTTTATTTTTCCGCTGCGTGTCGGGTTGACGTCTACTTTTTTGCTACGGTTTGGGTTCATTTTCATTTTTTCGGGTTGACTCGATTTTTCAAAAGAATCTCCGAAATATTTTTTCAGATTAAAAATCTATATACAATGAGACCTCCACAACGGGTACTCCCGAAAAGTGGACACCTCTATTTAGCAAACACTTTTTCAATCCCTAATACACTTATTATATACTTTTTGTACACTTTTACAGTAATTTGAATATATACTCATTCATATTCAAATGTATTCATTTTCATCTGAAACATAGTTCTGCTTAAACTTTCTTTGAAAATCCTAACAACCCGACTTGCAAAAAACCTAAATCTGACACGCAAGAATTATTCTAGGGTGAACTCGACCCACAGAAAGAAAATTAGAGTCAACCCGACCCGAAATAAAAAAAAATAATAAAAGAAAACCCGACTTGATCCAAGACTCTATACAACGATCCCGAGGTGTCCGCTATATTTGAATATTAAAGAATATAGATATGTCGATTTTCCTATATAAAAGATAGAATTGATATTAGAGAATTCTTTTCATAATTGCATTAAAGCATGATTTGTTTTCCTTTCACTTCAGGTTCGGGTCGGGTCGAGTTACGGGTCGTCGAAAACTATTTTGTCGAATTCGGTTCGGGTTGCGGGTCGATGGCATTTTTTTGCTGGCTTGTGGATTGACTTATGTAATTTTCGGGTATGGGTCGGGTACATTAGACTCTCGCAGGACTCTTATCCAGTGTCAGAAAAAAGCGGGACAGAGGCTTCTAAATCGGAACATAAAAATACAGCAAACCCTACAAAAATGGAACCTTTCTATAACGGAATCCTTTCTTAAACGTTAAAATGTCACTGTCCTTCCTGTAGGAATACCATACAATTATACTTACTTAGGCGGAATATTCTTTAAATGGAAATTTTTTTGGCCGTCCTTTGCTACTCTATATTAGCAGATTTTATCATATTAAATGAAGAGCTGAGTGGAAGAACATGTTATGCTACATTTTCTTAAAAATTATTTTATCTTTTGGACGAAGGTGTTATCAGATATTCTATCACATGGTAAAGCTAAAATACCAAAGTTCTATTTAGCCTTCAAGATTTAAGACATTCATTAATATTTAATATTTTAATATTTAATAATGCAAATAATAATATTTTTTAATATTTAAAAATTAAATATGAATAATTTTTTTGATAGAATTTAGTACCACACCTGGTAATATTTTAAACACATGGTATTAAACAGAAAATAAATCATTAAAATTGACAACAAAAACTTTCACATCAAATTTCTTCAAATGTAATTTTTGTTACTTAACATGTTCTTCCACTTAGCTCTTCAAATAAGCATAAACTTATACACGAAAACCTGTGAAAGTGGAATCGCCAGGAACTGAAACAAAATTGCAATTTAGCAGGTGTAATTGCACAGTATTCCTATCGTAAAGACAATGGAATTTTTACTTTTAAAAATAAATTCTGTTATAAACAGGTTCCGTGCACGCAAGGTTTACTGAACAAAGTACAGTAAAACTTATGAAAATAGAATCGCTAGTATTTTGGAAGGGACTATAAAAATGTTCCGTTATAGATAGTAGATTTTTGTTTTTGCAGGGTGTACTGTATTAAGTTCCACTCCATGCAGGTTAACAGAAAGCATGATACAAAAAGAAATTTTAAAAAAAATTGTGCATCATTAAAAATCAGGATTTTTTGTGTCCCGCGCAGTGCTTACGCGGGACAGTTCATGGAATCTGGAAAATCGGGACATCCAGCGTAAATCGGTATACATGGCAGTATTAATACAAAAAGAAATTTAAAAGAATTTGTGCATCATCGAAAATCAGGATTTTTTTGCGTCTCGCGCAGTGCTTACGCGGGACAATTCATGGAATCTGGAACATCGGGACATCCTGCGTAAATCGGAACACCTGGCAGCATCAGTACAAAAAAGAAATTTAAAAGAAACTGTGCATCATGAAAAATCAGGATTTTTTGTGTCCCGCGCAGTAATCTGGAACATCGGGACATCCTGCGTAAATCGGACACCTGGCATTACTAATTGCGGCTCGCCAAACGCGGCAAACATATGTTTGCGGGCCGCGAGAAATAAAGGTTGAGTATGTTCGGGGACTTCTTTGTTTGCCTTATCTGTGGTTATGCGTTCTTGAATAGAAAGGGAAGTTGGTTGGTTGGTTGTATTTATGACGGCCAATTATCTGCACGAGGGATATAGGCCCAGGGGGGGGGGGGGGGGGGAGTGCCCTTCGTGGGAGTCTTTCTAAGGGAACCTAACCCGTATTAACGCTTGGAAATCCAAAGTTCGAAGAAAACCACGAAAACTCCGAACGATTAGGCCGACGGGCGCGATTGAGTTCGAACCCAGCACCTCCCGTCTACCAGCTTCGAGAGCAGAACCTCTCAGCCACTGGTGGAGCGAAAGGGAAGTTGGATGCAATGAAGTTTGTTCATACAATACTAACTAATATAGCTCGGATAAACTTCAAGATAAGGAAAAATATCACTTTAAAATCCGCGAACGCAGAAAGCTATACATAGTAAATAAAAAAAATAAGTAAAAAGATAATATCAGTTAACAGTAATCTTAATTAGTTACCCGCTCATCAGCGTCAGAAACCTGACATGCCCTAAATAAAGCCAATGGATATAGCTGACTATATAAGGCGAAATTCTCATTCAATTTCAGTTTTGGCGAAAAGTGGGAATGAATCTTTTATAATAGAGTTCCACGCATTTTAACTTCGCGTGTTTGAGTAAAATGAGCTGATTTTTAAGGGAAAAAAAGGGATATATGGAAGCTATCTTTTCCTCCCGATACAGGTCGGAAGGACTTTTTATTTTGAACTCCATTCCTTTCCATTTAGTATTAGAAGTGGACTTCCCAGGCTACAGAATATAGATGAAAGCCATTTTTTTAATTGATAACTATATTATATTGTTTACATTTTATATATATATTTATTTAGAATAGGCACAAACAATACCAAAATTCCTATTTATATGAAAATAGTATTTAGATTTAGTTTAAATAAAGTTTTGAAATTTATTAAAAGCGATAGTTTTGAATTGGCCTCGCGCCAGGGGTTAAAAGCAGAAGAAATCGCCAAATATCACAATTTAAAATCATCCTTTTTTTTTTATCCTGATCATTTTAGCGGTTTAAGTGCATTGTTTGATCACATGTCTTATAATTGTATTTTATTGTTTAATTTATTGATTGCCAAATAAATTAATTTCGTTATGTCAAACAAGCTGGAAAAAAATGCTGAGCTATGGATATTAATTTAACTGCAAGCGGATTTATCTTACGTAATCGTCTGCACGCGATAGACAGATTTAGAAAAAATCATGTCTGAAAATTATTTTAAAAACAATACAAATTGAGTAAATAGCGATACATTTTTCAAGGAAATTGCTGTGCAGTTTTCAAACAAATTTTATGTGTAAGTACATTTTTTCCCTATATTCGACTGTGTAAAAATTTAAAATGTGAAATGTTTAGAAGTTTTAAAAAAATTGCTGTAAAAGTTAAATTTAATCGTCTGCTGTTGCTACCGTCAAACTGACGTCAGCGTTACGCACGGACACGTTTGTCCTTTATAATATATATAGACTAGGTCAGGATCGGCGAACCTATGGCACGCGTGCCACTTTTGGCACGCAAAAGAATAACTTTGGCACGGCGCGGCATTGATTATGTCTCTACATCAGGATACAGTGATTTTACACAAAATACACAAATTTTGACGACCTGATTTAATTCTAAATTCGATTAATTGGAAATTGAAAATTTTTAATCGTATTCAATATAGTTCGAAAATTTATCAAACAAAGAAAATATTTGAAAACTACCGAAAAGGGAAGATTGTTATATGCATTAATAAAATACCGACGGTAAATTATGGCAACTTGAAAATTAATTTGAGAACTTTTTAAATATAAACTGCCTTTTTTTCATTGTTTCCTACTATTTATTCCGGTGAGTCATTATTTTCTCAAATGAATAATATAAAAAATCAAATAGAGAACAATTGCCAGATAAATCCATTTTAGTTTGCACTCTGATAAAATTAACTGAGCATTAAAATGATATTAATTATTTTTTATCCAAGATACAATACAATTAATCACATTATTATTTTTTTTATTAATTTCTAAAATATGAGTGTTTCTACAATTATTTCAGTGTAATACTTACATGTATGCTACCCATATTAGAAAAAATCTTAATAAGTAATTTTCAAGTAGCTTTGATTCATTATTTTTCAATCCACTAAATTTGTTTTATAGTTGGCACGTCAAGGTCATGTAAAATATTTTTAGAAAAAAATTGGCCCGCGACTATAAAAAGGTTCGCCAACCCTGAACTAGGTAATTTCAGGTGATTTTAATATTGTCAACTGTAACAATAACATACAACGATACTCCAGCACCATTTATTTTCTGTGAAAACATCATAGCAGGAGGAAGTGGAGGTTCTATCCCCCCCCCCCCCCTACAAAGTTGTCTTAATAATTTAAAAATTGTAACTCCTAGACTTCAATATTTTGTATATCTTCTGAGATTGTTAAAGTATTAATTTTGTTATATTATTTTTATTAACTTTTATTATATAGGATATAGACGATTGAGTGATTAAATATTCTAAAATATTTTGTCAATTTATTGATAATCCTAATTGCCAATTTATTTGAAAAGGACTACGTGAACTTCTCAATTTTTTAATATCTATACCTTGCTTATAAAATAAAACTTCATAAATCTATAACATAACGATTCTTGTAACGGGATTTTGATCTTTCATGACATTGAACGAATTGAAAGTTTAACTAGTTTGTTTTCTCAAGTCGCGTGTTTGTATTTCTTTCTAAAATAATAGTATCTATATCACGATTGGTTTTATATAACTGATAAATTGAAACAATGAAATCAAACGATTTACTGATAAATTTAATGAACTTTAATCAGGTAACGTAGCAAAATCTCTCAAAATCTCTCTTTTTTTTTTCTCTTCTTCTACATTACAAAAATTCTTAATAAGTCTTGCTGAACGCTTAGTAAAGGACTGCAGAGGACAGCTGCTTAAACGAAAACCTACGCGTACCGTGCATTTTCTATTTACCTTACTGGCATTATTCCACATTTATTATCAATATTAAATGAAAAATTTCGGAGCACTGAACAAATTTGATAATTAAGCTATGTTTCAATAAATATTAGGTTGATGCAAAAATTCTATGGTATTTTAAGCCTCCGTCGGTCGCAATAGGCCTGACAGGCACAGCACAAATATTTCCGTTCTCCTCCGTTGTTCCCAAAATGAAGCAAAAACATGAGGGGTTGTATCCATATATCCATTGATTAGTGCCAATTTAGCATACACAATATTGCACGTACTACTGTATTTGGACACAACCCCTCATCTTTTTGCTTCATTTTAGGAACAACGGTTGGTTGGTTGGTTGGTTGATTTTTGACGGCCGATTATCTACTCTTGGGATATAGGCCCTAGGGGGGAGGTGCCCTTCGTGGGGGTCTTTCTAAGGGAACCTAACCCGTATTTACACATCGAAATCCAAGGCTTCGAAGAAAACCACGAAAACTCCGAAACGGTTAGGCCGACGGGCGCGATTGGGTTCAAACCCAGCACTTCCCGTCTACCAGCTTCGAGAGCAGAACCTCTCAGCCACTGGTGGGGCTTTAGGAACAACGGATTTTGAGCTTATTCTATAAACGATTATTATCAGACTTTTCAAACTATGTTTTTGAGACTTTTACAAAAAGTTGCTCTATACACTTAGCTAACACATTATGCACATTATATTTTGATTGCATTCGCGCACGCGCAGTGAGACTTTTTTAGTAAACCTGCTCATTTTTCATCCAATTATTATTATTGTTTAATTCTGACTAGAGAGTATTGTGTACAATGTTGTTCGTCATATTTTCTGAAAAGAACTTTTTTTAGATTAAGAACTCTGCAAATTATAAGCAAAAAAACTTGGCGAAATTTGGGACTGATTTTATAAAAACCTTGATTTATCTACGAGAATACATGCTATCCTCATAAAAATGAACACAGTATATTACAATAAGCCACTTATTAATAAACTTGAGTTTAAACGTTTTTGCTCCATTAGTTTTTTCAGGGTTATTTAAAAGATATTCGTTCTTTTTCAATTTTTTGACGGTCCCCTATGGGGTTTCGGGAAAAAATCTTCGCGGAAATATATGACCAATACTATACTGTTTACATACCTGCAGTTTCAGTATAATTTCTCATGTATTTTTCTAGATATTTAACAAAACGTCAAAAATCGCAAGTGACCGGTCACCTTTGGCCATATAGTATCGCCAATGCCATCGAACCCTGATTCTAATACAACTGATAGCACAATCTGATGCTTGCATTTACTAGCAGCAATTCGCTAACATTACATAAAACCAAGAGATTTATTTGAACGGTTCAATGTCACATAAATAGAAAAACAAAAAGTAAAATCGAATGAATACTTTTGAAAAAAAAAAAAAAAAAAAAAAAAATCTGGAAATGCTTTTGCGACTTTTATCGATTCTGTTTAATTTTACGTAATTTAGATATTCTACTGGTATAACATTCCAGTCGTGCAATTCAGTCTATTTACGACAGTTTAAAGCAAACAACGTGTAGTAATTTATATATGGTTTCAAGCCAAGATTTTTTTTTTCGTTTTTCTATAATAAGTAATTTTATTATTAGATTATTTTCATTAAAATTACTATTTTTTGTCACTATTTTATAAAATAGTTTCTGAAACATGATTAAGGATAATTAAGCAATGTTAGTAAAGAAAGAGCATTAATTTTTTTTAACTAACATTTCAAAAGGAAAGAAAAGAAAGTTTTAACTAGATATTAAGGGAAAGTAAAATCCTGAGAAATAAACTGCTAATTATCCTGCAAATAAGCGTATAAAAAATACATGGATACCAATCGACTGCGTCTGCTATTAAATGAGGTTCATAAATTTTGCTTCGAGGATCGTCTGCATATTAAAAAATGCACGAACTTTAATTCTTCAAATGGTAACATCTACTTTTTAAAAAAGGACATAGTTTATTTAATTTTACTTAAATCTTCATAGAGTTCTATGAAAACATGTGTTAGGTGTTTATACATAAATTACAGGGGAGAAATTACGCTCTTACAAAGTTGGTTGCGTACGCTACGGTCATATTTTTCATACGAATATTAAACAGACCGGGACCACTGTTTAAAATAGAATCCGAACCATTACAAACATTCAATGCCTGAGTCAAGATCTGAACCTAGCAACTTTTGTCAAGCAGCCAGCGTCCTAAGCACAAGACAAGCAGGTGTGACGATCTTACAAAGGAAAGAAGCTAAAACAGTCAATCAGTCAACAATAAATTTCACAGACATTTTAAGTACAGTATAATAAATTTTCTGCCAAATATTAATTTATGGCGGTTCTCTCTTTTTGATTTATATTTTAACTGTAAATATTTTGTAGGCTTATTTATATACTATATAGTATATACATATATATTAATTTCTATATCGTTAATTTAATTTATACTTCATTTTTGTCCAAAAGCGGCCATTTTGTTGTTTATTTGGGTTTTTTTTTTTTTTTTTTTTTTTTTTTTTTGGCTCTTGCTGGGCCCATTTTACTTTTTCCAATGTAATTGTTGTTCTGGTCTTCGGATGCGGTCATAAATCTAAGATCCACATTGCTCTTACTAGAGATACGGAGCCCATGGCTCCAGGGACTCTGAATAAGAAAGTCGTTCCAAGTAAGAATTCATTAATAATTTTCATGTTGAAAGAAATCTTTTTGAATCGAAAAAATGCCTGGAATATGTTTAGGTCTATTAACTTTATCTCACTAAAAAAAAAAAAAAAAAAAAAATCGGGTGATTTTTTGTAAAATATATTAAGACAGACTTTACGCACAATTAATATAAATAAACCCAACTAGAGTGAAAAATTAGCCAGGGCCAAGACTCTAACCTGGATCCACAGCGTACCGTGTTGTTGCTTGCTCTAACCACTAAGCTACGCTGGCCGATGTCCTAGCTCGGCAATTTCTCACTAATAAACCATGTTGGGGAACGTTACCGTCCATCTATCATCCCCAACATGGTTTATTAGTGAGAAGTTGCCGAGCTAGGACATTGGCCAGGGTAGCTTAGTAGTTAGAGCAACAGCATGGTACGCTGTGGATCCAGGTTCGAGTCCTGGCCAATTCTTCACTGGATTTATTTTATTAATTGTGTTTAAAGTCTGTCTTAATATATGTGTACCTTTAATAACAAACAATGGAATTTAGACGTTAATTTATGTGCTTTTATATACATATATATAAATTAAAGCTTGTCACGTGGATTTAACTTCAGCATCCTCAAGCTTTCAACTCTTATTTGCTTCTAACTTTAAGCTTTCACCTCTTACTCTTAATTACTTACCCCTTCGGGACCGAAGGCTCTTACAAAAATTTTATTCGGTTGACACCACTTTTTAAAAAAAGGTTATCTTTACTTAAATAATCACGAAAATGCTGTAATTGAAGAAAGTAAATATTACAAGTAAATATAATGCATTCGGACTTTAGAGAGAAGGCTGGTCTTGTATAAGAAGTGCTTTTTACCAGTAATATAACTTAAACTAGTAAATCTGCAGATCAGGAGCCTCAACGTCATCTTTGCAAGTCATTGTTTTATAACACTCATTGCGTAATATTCATCTTCCTACAAATCGCTTTTTAAAGTTTTCAAATTACATAAATATTTATGAGCATACAAGATACTTCGTAAAGTTTCAGAAATTAAAAGTGTTAAACAAGTGGTTGTACACTGATGTTCTGAAATTCTGATGAGCTACTTATTCTGGTAACTTTTTAAATCAAAAATTGCATTTCTTCAGGGGGGCTCTGCCCCCCTGAACCCCCCGTAGTCTATTTAAATTTACATTCGTAATTTTTTATTGATTGTGCGGATGGTTATAATATATCTTAGATTTTTTTTACGCTGTGATTTATAAGGATAAGCATAAGTTTTTTTTATAAATTAATAAAATTTAAATTTAAAATAAAATATTCATGTTAACCGTACACAGACAATAAATCTTGAAGTGACGCCAAAAATGTAACCCTAAAATCCGCTACATTCGGCACAACACAACGACGTGCTTAAACGGATGAAGTCAAAGAATTTGGTCCCTGTTCCACGTGCTTGTTTTGTTTGGGCCGAATGAGGGCATTTAAATCTGAGCGATAACGCACATCGTATTGCAAACTGTTTTTACGGCATACTGCATCTCCATCTATCTCTTTCCTCCGTGAATAACAGTTAATTTTATTTTACCCAAGATCTTTTTATTCCAGCATCTTTGTTTTCGATAAATGACGTCTAATTCACCTGCTATGCGTACTTACTCAAAACTTTTCATCTTGTTATATTAAGAAATACTCGAGAGTTTTCTTTTTATTTTTAATATGCCGCCATATTAATTTTTCTAAACTTAATTTTATTTTTCATTTTCCTGTTTCACGACAAAACATTTCAATTGAAAATTGTTTAAAAGAAAATATTATTCCGGGTTTTGATTTTCTTGGCAACAATTAAAGAAATATTGGTAAATGTTATGGGAAAATGTTACGTTATTCTCTATGAAAATAATGAACTTTTGTATTTTTGAGCAAAATATTTCAATAAAATAAATGAAATATTGCCTATTATTATTTCTGGGCTAAAATCCTTCTATATGCAAAGATACAAATGCATTAATTCATCTGTTTTGACGTTGGCTTTACTCAAGCATTATACACGCAATTATACTAATATTATTAGGACCAAATTCGTTGCTAGGCAACAGAGAAAGAAAAGGAAAAAAATGAAATATGCATTATGTCAATTTGATAAAACAAAATCCTTTATATTATTGGAAAACATGCATAAAATTCCCCCCAATATTATAAACCTAATTAAAAAAATCTCGCAAATATATTGACATAATTTATTGGAATAATTTAATGTTATTTAAAAATTTCAGCATCAAAAATTTACCATTTAAATCCATTTTTCATATGAGCCATTTCTTTCAACAAATGAAAATCTGAAAATCGTCTGACTTGCCATTGAAAAGCATTATAGAGCAAAATAAAATGTTCCATATTTCCCGAACGAATGAACCAAATTTAACCAAAAACTATACAGCTAAGTCCGGGTACCTCATCAACATTCCCAGTGAATTTCAAGCCGATCGGATGCTTTTTGCGGCAGTTATCGCGGAACAGACAGACTAACAGAAACCAAAACTTTTCGTGTCTCCACAGTAAGCCTTCACTGACGTTTCGGCAACTATAATTTTAAATGTCAAAATAGTTAAATTAATAATAAAAATAAGAAGAAGAGAACTTAAAACACCATAAAAATTTTAATAAATGCACAAAGCTATTCGAAAGAACTAGTCTTTGTTCATCAGACGCAGAGAACACGTCCTACACTGTAAAAAAAAATCTTTAAAGTTACTAAGAATTTTTTAGGAAACTGGGATTCCTAGAACTTTTTATGTAACGGCAACAACAAAAAGTGATGTAACAGATACACATTTGCATTATAAATCAGAAAATCTGTAAGATTACTAAGAATTTTTTAGGAAACTGGGATGCCTAGAATTTTTTATGTAACTGCAACCCGGGTTACAGGAAAAATTTTAGTAAGATTACTGTAATTTTAGTAGATTCTTTTGTAAAGCTACAGATATCTGTAGCTTTACAAAAACTAGTTTTGTAGATTTACATATTTTTTTTGTACAGTGTACAGATAAAATTTTAGTAAGCATACAGATTTCCCTAACTTTACGTATGCCGAATTACAGATTTTTTTTTTTCTTTACAGTGTACTATTCTGTAAATAGCAGCAAGACTAAGACTGACCAGTAGCCAGTCTTGCTGCTGTTTTCAAAGTAGTAGGACGTGTTCTCTGCGCCTGATGAAGAAAGACTAGTTCTTTCGAAAAGCTTTGCGCATATATTAAAATTTTCATGGTATTAAAAAGAAGTTTTCTCTTTCTTATCATTGGACACCAGCTTATTTAATTATTTAATGTAATAATATAAAATTTAATAAATGGTAAATTGATTTTATAGATGATAAGGATGATCAAAATAGCAAAAAATTAAAGCCACCCCCCTCCAAAAAAAAAAAAAAAAATAGTAGGAGAGAAAAATGTAAGTTTTTCTTTCTTCGATGAAATGAATTAACCTTTAACTTTTCTCTTCTTCAGTCGTGTAAAAAAAAAAATTTCGACAAATGGCTTGTAGGGAACATTAAGGAGGAGAGAAGGGAGTAAAATTAAATATTGAACTACGTAGTTTTGTTCCAACTTTCAATAAAAATAAATAGTGCTTTAAATATAATACTTGTGTGTAATTTAAAATAATGAATCGGTTAATTTTTTAGCCGTGAATGATTATTAGGCTGATTTTTAATAATGTTATGACAAAAAATGTCACAGAAAGAAATCTACATTCTAAAAGGTCGACAAGAATTGTTTATTTTTTGTCATTTGTTATGAATGTCTTCAAAAAAAATCTTTACTGTAAAATGACAATGACCTAAAACAATGCGAAAACTTAACCCTTAGAAGAAAAAAAAATAACCCTTAACTGCTGTTAGCGGTCTCACAGATGGCTGATTTTTTTTTTTTTCAATTATCACAGTGTAGGGGAGACCGGGGGAATGGCGACACCTTAAGGGAATTTAAATTTTTTCACCTCGAAAAAATGTTTATTTTTTAATAGTAAAAATTCTAAAGCTGAATCATGATCTTTAGTATTTGTATAAATTTAACCGTAATCATAACTGTAAAGTAAGCATACATAAAAAAAATATTTTTTAAACCTCTGCACAGTGGCGGGATTATCCAGGACACTGGGGTAATTCCGCCACTGTACCGGGGTAATGCCGCCACTCTTAAATGACCTAGTACATGCATCAAATGGATACTAGGAAACACACAACCTACTGAAAATAGTTAGAAAGCAATGTAATTGAGCAGAATAATGGTTAAGCTTACAATTTACTTCATATTGCAAAAGTCACTCTGCTGAATCGGCTCCACTACATTAAAATGAGCCCATTTCTCACCCGATTTGCATGGCGGCGGCATTACCCCGAGAGGACAATATGGCGGAAATCCCCAAGCAAAGCCGAAAGAAGAACCGAACTTCTTCAACACATTGCATCAAAATGTCGGCGAATGCATGTAGATTACGGGTCATATTATCTTAAATACCTAATGTTACAATAAAAGGTGCTTATCTCTACTCATTTGAAGCTCCAAAATAATAAGCAACCAGATGAAAACTACATTTTTCACTAGAACAGACGAACGACGTACTGCAAAGTCACTCCCACTTTAGGCACTGTTTATATTGTTGGCCGCTATAGTGCAGGCACATTCACTATCTCAAACTGCCCTTAGTTTTCAAACTAGGTGGGGTGGCGGCATAACCCGGGTTGGCGGCATTCCCCCGGTCTCCCCTAACTTGTAATTTTTAGTTTAACATCGACACTACTGAAAATTTGTTTCGTTTGAAAGCCTAGTACTATTTATTGCTAAAGACTTCTAAAATGTGAATTTTGATTATAAAAATCCTGTACAAAAAGTTTAGTACAGAAACAGTATCCTATGAGTTACTAATCTTTAGGGGGAAAGTAGGGTAATGACGCTCACGAAAACATGAATAGCTAGTCAAATTTACTCAAAACATCAATATTTTATTAATGAAGTATAACTCCAAAGCATAAAGATCAGTTTGCAATCAACTAATTTGCATAAAAGTTTTAGGAATTTTTTTATCGTTTTATTTAATTAGCAATGGATTGAACAGTAATGCCCGACATGGTATGGTAATTGAGCTCAAAATTTGAATACAACATTTAAGTTGGCGTTATTTATAGTTGGAGTAACAAAGCACTACAAAAATAAATAAAAGCATGAACGTACAGCTAAATTAATATATTCTTTAGAAAATGATTAAATTAACATTTGCAAATAAGAGTACATTTACCTTCAAGTTAGATGTTGTAGAATTTTATTATAAAACAACTTCAAACTAAGAACGTGAGGACACAAAAGTACTGTCCTCCCGACCGTCGCTATATCCTTATTGGGAATTTACGATTAAGTTCGCTAGGTGCCGGTACCGATCGCACGTTTTCAATTCTATTCTGTTTAGAGATATTTGGGTGAGCGGGATTGGCCGCTAAGCATCATTACCCTATTTTCCCCTAAATCATCTTTCGATCAAACGGTGAAATTACCTGGGGGAAAAAATACATCAAATGTTGTTTATTTCTAAAGTTATTGGCATTAGAAAAACAGCTACACTTTAGTTTCTTTTGGGGGGGTAGGGGGAGGGGGTTAAATCTAATAAATTTACACAAAAAAGAAAATCATCTTCATTTAGAAGATATAGTTATGAAACTATCGATTTCTAAGTTTACAGCAGCTTCTAATCGTCAACTCCATTATGTAACATTTCCCGTTGATAATCTGCTGATAATATGGAGCGATTTCTTTTATGTAAATTTGCTTTTGAAACTTTTTGAAACTTTTCTTGCTATTAAAGATGTTTTCGAGCTTCAATGCTTTTGTTATTTATGAATTTTTATTTTATCTTATTTATTTATTTTGTCGTAAAGTAGTCAAAAGTACAATACTTCCTGGTGAGTTGCAACCCAGCCGGTATACATTTTATCCATTTTTCATACTTTAAAATTTTCAATGAAAAAAAGTGATATTAACAACCGATAATAAAAGTGTTTTAGAGGCAAATGGAGCTATATTATTAAATTATCATCGTTAGAGGTTAACCTTTAACTGATGTCACAGAAAATGTCACATAACTAGTATGAAACGGTTTGTGAGACCACTCCATCGAAAGATGAATAAAAGTTGCGATTAACTCATAGGATGTTTTTGAACTAAACTTTTTGTACAGGAGTGTTATAATTAAAAATCACTTATTCAAAAGTCTCTGGTGTTAGTACTAAAGTTCCAAACGAAACAAAATTTCAGTAGTGCTTGTAGATAAACTGAAATTTGCAAGTTAAATATGAAAATTGAAAAAAGCACCGGTCTGTGAGACCGGTAACATCAGTTAAAGGTTAAATTTATTTGGCTCCAATATAAATATCCAAAAATGATCAAAAGGCGCTTGTACAACCCTCTTTCCGTAAACTAAGATATCAAAATTGAATTTTATAATAAATAAAGTATTTTAATATACATTATACGTTTTATGCAATTGAATTATTGTACTAATGCGTTACCAATACTAAAACACATTTTCATTCGATTATAAGTTCGTTAATTCACTGACGAGTATAACGCTAAAATTGATCAAGTATATTTTAAAGCGAAACAGCACTAAAATTTAAACAATTTTTACATGAACCATTCTTATGCAGTAGTCGCGGTGTGGAGCAAAATTTCATTTCTTATTTAAAAAATGAATTGAAATATCTTTGTAGTTTTTATGTAGTATTATGGAACAATCTGTTCATGTTCTTTCCAAATAGTAATATTTACTATAAATATCATTAAAACTTTTATATTAGGCTATTTTATATCTATTTATTTCACTAAATATCAGGATCAACTATCTGAAAGTGAAGAAATTCCATAATTAATAATTTCATAAATTTTTAAAAATCTAAAAATGTCGAATTTTCCAAATATTTTTATTATAAATCAGACACAAATATAACTACATTTTAAACTTTTTTTTTTTTTAACTGGAGTAGATCCCGTTAAAATTTTACAAGAAATAACCAGAGTTTTGTAAAATCATTTGCATTAAATTCATCCAATTCATCCAGTTCTCTATAAACAGCAAAAATCTATAAGAAGTTTGGCATAACTGATTCATCAATGCACAGACAAAACTACTGTAGGTAGAAATTTTAATCTTGGGTATATATTCTTAATGCATAATAGGGAGCCACGAAAAAAGATTTTTTCAAAATTCTATTCCTATGGGGTTAAAGGGGATGACGGAAGTTTTGGGTCAATTCACCTTATCTCATCAGCTGTTTTAAATAAAAGCACGATATGCAGCATAACAAATATACTAAAAAAAAAAATTAAACACGCATTTCAGTGATTTTTTAAATTTAACCTTTAAAAAGTGTTGAAGATTTTTCTTTTTTAGGATTTTTTCGTAATTGGGTCTTAGCCAATTTGTAAATTTTAGTGAGCGTGGCTCGACGCAAAACTAATTTTATTGTTATAAGCATTGTTGTCACTCTGACAAACTTTAACACTAAACGTACCGATATTTTTTTACATCTATTCCTACCGAAAGGGGTCAAATGATCCCTCTATAAAATTATCTATTTCACGATGTTTTGCAAAAAATATACCAGTTGATGCACTTTGATGTGTTAAACTAAATTGTTACCACCATCGCTGATGTTTGTGGTCAACTTTGCCAATTGACCCGATTGTGGAAGATTAGACGAATAAGGCAGATGCTCATTTTAAATTAAACATTTTTTGTAAAACATTTTTCCAAGTGATTTTTTGTTTTTATTATTATTATGGGCGCGAAGCTCACGGGAAAACGTTATAGCGATGGTCGTTTTAACGATTTATTAAGTTCGAATCACCTCGTTATAGCGACCGAAGTATTAACGATATATGGCCGTGAAGAGATTTTCCGTTATTGAAATCGCCCTATTAACAATTTATGCGTATGAAAAGCACGGGGTCCCCTTACAATGATCGCCACACTTTTTAGCTTATCCTCCTTTTATATCCAGAAGCATACCATGCCAACCACCCCCTATCTTTAGATTATCACGGGTAACGGCGGGCGGGTGTGCTATTATTTTATAATTTATCTTGAAATATCTTTCAATTAATCATTGTAATTTTTATGCATTAGTATTATAAAACAATCTATTAAGGACTCCTCCCCCTCCTCCCTAGTTTCCAAAAATTGTTGTTCATTATAAAATAGATAACAATTTTAAACTGTGCTATTTTATATTAACAGCTACTTATTTCACTGAAACCTTACAATAAACTATCTGAAAATAAAAGAAGAAATTTCACGAGGAGCGTTATTCAAATTTATAAAGCAAAAATGTCGAATTTTTCAAAGGTTTTTATAATCTTGAATAAGTAACAATTTGGACTACATTTTGAGTATTCTTAACTGTACCTACTTCATTAATAGTTCCTCGCAGTTATCAAAAAATTAATAAAAATCGCTCACGTTATATTTATCAAACGCTGTTACAAAATTCTTTACATGTAACTTACAAAAATATCTTATCACTAATTTATGTTTTTAAAATTATCATTTGTAATAATGCATCATTTGTATATTAAACACTTATTAAATACAATATAAATGCAAGAACATATACCTTTAGTTTCCATGTCGCAATCAGTTTTTGAACAAACAAAGAGAGCAAATCGTACTTTCTGACAAAAACTGCACGCGAGTGTTGAAACAGAACTTCAATTGAAGTTGAAGGTGTCACATTGGAATGTTTGGCAGAGATACCTTTTGATTGGCGAATGAAAATAATCTAAATTTGGCTTTTCAAGCGTGATTTTTATCGGAAGCGTGTGATAGGCATTTCTTGCTATTTGTCTATAAGAGATAGGATACTTTAATTAGAAATAAACTTTGTTCCACGTAGGGGAGATGGGGGATGAATGGGACATTATCACAAAAATATTTATTTTAAATACTTTTTTTTAAATTTGATATCAATAACAATATAATATATCACGTTTCATTCACTAGATATTTGACTACATCTATTCACAATATTTATTCTAGATTATTATTATACAGTAAAACATTATAAATAAAAATGTTCATCTGCGTATCAATCATCCCCATAGCATCGATGAATGGGACACTAATAGGGATAGATGGGACACAAACGTTTTCCTCCCTGTATTCAGTGTTACCTAATTAAAATTTATAATTATAAACTTATATGTAATTGTACTTGTAATATATGATCTTATAATATGGCTGTTATATCTCAGCGTGGGTAATAACTTCTTTCACTGCAGTTTTAACTTGTAATGCAAACTTCGGCTGTCTATCTGTTCCTTTTTACATTTTAGATATGAAATGAAAGTGAAAAATTTCTTTGAAATACGGCATAGCTAATAATTTTCATTCACAACTTATTGATTAATTAAACGTATTTTAGATATCATGCACAACTGAAATTATAAAAGGGGAATGCGAGAGGGGATTTATTTAAGCAAAAGTTCAAAATTCAATATAATTTCTCCCATTTGATCAATAAACATATTCTATTTTTAACAATTTTATCTATTTTGACAAAGTTTCAATAGCAATTTTTTGATAAACTATTTAACCTTTATTACAATATAATAATTAAGATTCAGTTTTGAATAATAAACAACCTATATAATACGAGTACTGTTTAATATTAATAATTAACATAAATTATTAATTTATCAACCTATATAATATTATTTAGTTAATAAATAAAATTTTCAACATTTCTAGGGATGAATGAGACACTCCCATTCATCCCCATTTGAAATTTCCGAATCATCCCCCATAATGTATTATATACAGGGTTTTCGCTGCCGCTCGCCATTGCGCCAAATCGCGACAAAATGTTCCATTTGGCGAGAAAACTAACAATCAGACTCGTCAAATTGCGAGTGCTCAATTTCTGCTCTGTTTGTGTGTATGCCAATTACACTCGAAACTTATCCGCGTTTCTGAACGATTGATGTAGCTTTACATGTTCAATCGTACCGTGCCATTTACATTGTTCTATTTATAGAGATACAGACTTAATATCAATTCAATTTAGCAACAGCGAAAGACACAAAAAGGATTATGCGATAAGTTTTTGTCAGTTAATCTCTGTCTATGCACCGGCGTTGCTCTGGTAAAAACATAAACAAAATTACTCGCAACAATTGAAAAGTTTTGCGGGAATGCGGTGTTGAAATTAACCATACTATTTATTAGTTGTACGTAAAGTATCATTGGCCGGCCAATTTTTTCTATCGGTCGAAATTTCATAGCAATTTTTAGTGTATGTTTTCACAACGGTAAATCAAAGGTAGCTGTTTTTAACTTTTATTCTGACTGCTAAAAGAATGTCTGAAACAATTACATATTTAGGAGGCATTTAGAATGTATTTATTTTTAATAGTTTCTGTAGCGGATAGATGAATTTCTACTTTTTGAGTAATTACAAAAAATTAGGTTATTTTAGAACGTATTCAAAAAATGGATTCAATAAGGGGTTAAAGATAGATTTTTCAGTATTTCATGCTGAATCTATTTTGCTAACATTTATTTTCATTTGGCTACTGTTTTTTATTTTTTATTCACCAAATTGCTAATGTTGGTTAAAAGCCAGCGAGAACACTGATATATATTCAATTATCAGCCATTTTGCGTTTTGCCTCAGAAATTATTTTGTCACAATGGTTAATATTAATTCATTTTAATGACTAATATTGAACCTTCAAATAAATAACTACAACATATCTTAATTATTTATATGGTATTGACTTCAAATGTAAAAAAAAAAAATTACTTTAAAGCAGAGTTTCAGGTATTGCAACTTTGAAGAAAAGTGAAAATAGCCATTTGGTTTTGCTTTTGGTTCTAAAACACACTATGGTAGTGCCATATATGAGAAAAGAAAGCAATTAAAAAAAAAAATGTTTATTGCCTGAAATATTGAGAATGTCCCATTCATCCCTTGTCCCATTCATCTCTTGTCCCATTCACCCCCCAGCTCCCCTATATCTTTAATTATTTTATTCCCTTTTAACCGATTTTCATTCAACGAAAGTGGATTAAAATTCTGTGTATTACATGTATATTTCTTCATGTAGGTCAACGAATAACTCTTGAACCAGATGCTACGATTTTTCCTTTTCTTTCCTGAAAGGTTTTGTTCTACTTCATTTCTTCTTTCAATTTTCTTAGGGTCTATCTGAAAACTGTATGTTTGTCTGCGTGGTTTCTTGTCACTTTTTTATTCTTTATAGGTTTTAACTTTCATAAAAATTGACTAATTGTCACGAATTTTGAGCATGATGTTAAAATACACAGTACTATTATACGTTTATAAAATAGTCGTCGTATCGTATATGTTTTTCTTATTTTATATATAAAGATACGTCAAAAGTTTTAATATATTGTCGTCAAAATGAATGATGTTGCCAACAATGTGATTTGAAATGAATGCAGACTCACAGACCGCTGTCTTTTATTTTCACAGTTTAACTTTCAATTTTCAGTTTAACCTGCTCGGGACCATGGGTGCATATATGCACCGTCAAAAAGAACATACAGACCTTGTTTTTCGCACCAGTAAAAAAGAAAAGTAATATTTGCTTTCTTTAATTAGACTTAACAGTGGCTTACTTTGAGGAGGTTCCGCGTTGTCTTGAACTTTACGCCCAAACATTGATGAATGTCTAAAATGAATGAGACTTTGGGATAGAAAGTCTAACTGTAGTATAAATACTATGTAATATTTTATTATAAATAAAAATATAAAAAAATGAAAAATTACTTTTAAAGAAAAGTGGTATTATAAATGTAAAATAGCAAGAAACCTTACTGGTATAGAAATAAGAGAGAAATTAAATAGAAAAATAAAAGTAAATAAGTTAAGTTTAAGGATATATAAATAAGCACAGTTAAGAGAGTTAAGAGCTGTCGGACAAAGTTGGTAAGGGTAGGTCGGCAAAGAGTGTGACAGATGTTATGTCACAGTAAAAGAAAATAAAGGCGCTTTTCAGGGTCCATACATTTTTTTTTCTTTGTTACAAAGTAACGGTATAATGATCATAAGATCGTAATTGTTATAATAACGGTATTTTTTATAAATAAAAAGTTAAGAAAGTGATAATAGAGTTTAATATAGTAAAAATAGACGGTAGTGGAGAAGCGTTTTCGTGATTATTTAAGTAAAGGTAACTTTTTTTTTTTTTTTTTAAGTGGTGCCAACCAAATAAAATTTGTGTAAAAGGCGCCGGTCCTGAAAGAGACTATAGATAGTAGTGAAATTTCGTTTCGTTTGGAACCCTAGTACTATTGCTAGAAATTCTGAATAAGTGAATTTTCATTATAGTTGTCCTGTACATAAAATTTAATACAGAAACAGTATCTTATGCGTTAATTAACCCTTTTATTCATCTTTCGTTCAAGCCGTCTCAGAAACCACTCAGAGTAGTTATGCGACAATTTCTGTCACAGGTTAAAGCAGGTTAAAGTCTTGCATTGGATCCGGCAACCCGATTTTATCCGAACCCCACACGGCCAGCGTTTTGGGTCGGATTGACGTTATTTTTTATTATAAAGAGCAAATATTGCGTCCTCAATATAACAGGAGAGATTATCTATACCTTAAAAGCAAATCCTCCTTTATTTATGCATTTTCAATTCATTTTATTTTGATAATAAAATGACTTTCGAAAAACAAAAAGAAAAACAGACGAAAATCAAATGTAATATGTATTATATTTGAGGTATATTATTAAGCCTTGGAAAACAAATAATCTGTGTCTATTGCATAAACTGTTTCAAAGTTGCAGGGTCTTAACCAAAGATAACCATTATAGGCCCGAGCCTTTCCCTGGAAATAAGTTGAAAAGGGTCCATTCATATATTTTCATTTAAAAGAAAAACATTGCAGTTTAAAATCTATAACATTGACGCCCTCCCCCATTTCGCCGGGAAAAAATTCCGTCTACACTCTTCGAAAGATGTACAGATAAGAAACCATGTTTGTTTGTTTTTTCCTTTTAATTTGCATAATCAATATAAGAGACCATAGATGAAAATTTATAATATGCTACATAAGTTGCATATACTTAATTATATAATTATATTATATATTATTATTATTATTATTATTATTTAACTTTAATTTTTTATAATGATGTTTTTTAACAATAAAAATAATAACTAAGAAAAAAAATATTTTTTTTTAATCGAATTAATTTTTCATGATCTTTTATCATAACTCGAGCACATTTTCCGTCTGATATAAAACAATGTTTTCTTTGTCGCTAATAATTTCCATGCAATAAGACGATGCATGAACTATGCGTAAGCATAATTTTAATCGCTATTTCAAAAAGTAGCAGTCATTGAATACTATGATCATGTTCATGGTAAACAATATAGCACAATAATCACTTCTTTTGACTTCTAAAAGATAAGACAAAGAATGCATGATAATAATTTTATCTTTTCAATGAAAAGTAAATGAAGAAAAATCACGGTCATTCATTGTTCAGTTATTTTATTACTTCTATTAACGCGCCACTTTTTCTGAAAATCTTATTTATAATCCAATGTTTCATAAATTTATCATTAAATATGGAGGAAAATGGTATATTATTGAGATTTAACCCCTTCGCGACGAACATCGTGTATACGTGACGCATAAAGCACCGAGAATCATTGATTACGGCTACCTGTAATTTTTTAATGCAATTTTTGTCTTATTTGATCAAAGCATTATTGCAATTTAATAAAAGAACAGATTAAAAAAATAATAATAAACAAAAATAAAATAAAAATAAAAATAAAAATTTCTTTGGTAGTCTTATTTCTGTAACTTTTTTATCTCTTAAATTTAATTTTGGTCACGGAAAAGTGTTTTTTTTTTTGGTTAGAGTTTGGGTTGCTTTTTCACCAGGTCAGGAACTGGTGGAACTTTTTCTTTTTAATAATCTTTCCTTTTTTACTTTTTTCCTATTCATTTATTTTATTTTTCTATAATTTAATAAAGGGTATTCATTTTTTAGAGGTGTGGTTTTGAAATTGGCAGCACTTTTTCTAGTCACAGTCAATTTGACAGTTGACAGATGATTCGGACCTGCAAAGTGTGAGCTAGCCTCCACGGTCATGTGATCTCACACCAATGGTTTATTTTCTTTGGGGATATGTGAAGTCGTTGGTCTACGCCGATAAACCACAGACGTTGGACCACTTGGAAATTAGAGATGGGAAATATAGTTATTTTTGGTTAACAGGTTACATCGTTCCACACTTGTACAGGTAACAGGTTCCAACAACCTGTTATTTTTATAACATATAACTAAAAAACTAATCGCTGTGTATCCGGTCGACGGATGTTTTAATTAGAAGGCGTTTCAAAACAAATGTCTGAAACAATTTTTTTTTATGTAATTATAAATGCTGTTTTATATTCTGGTGAATCAAAATCAGTGACTGGTTCAAAAATTAATTTTTGCAAGGCAAAAACTTACCTAATTATAAAACTTTGAATTTCATGCCTTTTTGGCGTTTTCTGACACAAAAAAACATGTTTTTCCATTTATAGTGATTAAAACATTGAAAACTCATAAAATTCTAAGTATCATAACTCGGAAAGTTTTGACCATATACAAGAATACATTTTTGCTATTTTACTTGTTAGAACATGGCAAAACTTTTTCTAAATAAAACTTATATGATCCAGGCATGGTATAAAATTTGTAGTTTCTTATCTATTTAAAAAGTAATTATTGTAATGCAAATCGATTTTTATGAGATACGAAACAAAATTTGAAACATTTTTGCAACTGGCTATACCTCTAAAACTAACGGCTTAGAAATTAGTTAATGGTTAACGATAAAAGATACGCGCTGTATAATATTAAACACAGTTTTAACAACGAGATTTCGAAAAAAAAATTGCATACTGTATAGATTATGAAACACTTTCCAACACATTCAGAATACCATAACAAAACTTCACAATTTACAAAGGTGGAAGATGACATCTTAATGAACAATTTGGAAAATGCAGAATGCATTTGAAAACACGATTTCTGCTGTTACCATAAATAGTAGTTAAAACATACGATTTTTTTGCAGCCCTTGTATATTATCTACAGCATACTACATAGTACTCAAAAAGTTAGTTCAGTTAAACGCATAATACACTTTAAAATTTCCGCTCGGCAGTTTTAACAATGTTGTTGAGAACTTTTGTTCGACCTTGTATATGATCTAGAATTTATAAACACCAAGTAATATTTAAAAAATAGTTACATTTAAAAAAGCATACGACAAATGAAAACACACTTCCAGCAATTATTGTGCGTAGGTTTCAGTAGTCCAATTATTGCTCATTTTCTTCTATATCTAAATAATTTTGTTTGTTTCTGTAAATAAACGATAAGTTCTATGCACACCATATTCTATAGTAAGAACCTTGTAGTACACCTCAGTGATGTATATCAATTTCAATACATTTTAAATATTGTAATATCATTAAAATACACGGCGAACGATTTTTCCCCTTATATCGTAATGTAACGGAATTCTTCTGAGTGGCCCTGTAAATGAACCAAAAATGCTACACACTTCCTTTTCAATACAGAACATGCCATACTAAAGCCCAAGAATAACATATATCCATTTCATGGCATTTGACATTTGAAGTACACCGAAGTGGAAAATTGTTTGGGGCCTAAAGCTATAATGGCTGTCGCCTCGAATGATCCTTATTATTATACATAGAAACAACAACAAGTCACAACAATTTTTATTTTCCATTACATATATTATATATCTACAATGGGACATTACATCCATGTCTTACCCAGGGACTCGAACCCGGGCCCTCGGGGTGACAGCAGCCTCCGCTTACTGACCACGCCACCGGACGACCATTTCATGGCAATCAGACAATATTTACAAGAATTAGAGCACGGACAGCCAGGCGGACAAACAAACCGAACTCATAAACACTTTTCAACTACGGTGGAAAGTACTCAAAAAGAGAAATTCGATCCCTGATCTCATAGCAGCCATATCTATCAACACATATTCAAAGCTAATTTCACAAGAACAAAAAATATTATTTATATACTTTTAATCAAATTAAATTAATCCAATCAAATTTCGTTCAAATATATTTTTAAATTAATAACAACTGACTAAAATTAAGTTTTCTCACAAATTATAGTAGGCTATTTTCTTTCTTTTTTTTTTTTTTTTTTTTTTTTTTTTTTCAGCGAAATAAAATCACAGAAGTTAAATGCTTTCCGCCTCCCATTAAACGAAATGATAACACAAAAATATTGAAAACACTTGGCCAAAAAGCGAAATTTACAGTGCGAGAATCCCCCTCCCCCCCCCAAGAAAACCTCCATGAGTACGTAGTAATAACCCTTCCCTTTTAAATATTCAAAGAAACTGCCCATAAATATTTTTCATTCAAAATATCACCACAGATCAAATGATTTCCTATTCCTCATAATAATTACTCGATGTGCAAAACACTCTTTCATTCAGTCCAAAAAATATGAAGAGTAAATAAGACAAAATTATCCTGCTAGATAAATTTATTGCTCAGCGTAATTTTTCAATTTAAAACACTTTCGTAACAAATGTTTCAAAATAAGCAAATGTTATTCTGACCGCAGAAAATTTTAACAGGTTCTATTATCTCTGTTTATTCAAATGCTTACCAAGCGATAAAAAGAACATTTTATATGTTAAGAACTAGATATACTGATGGCGTAGTGAAAATGTATCCCAATGAATTAAGGAATTCTCTGCGGTTGGTTTTCAATTGAAATCAATCTTAGTTAGAATGTACACGTTTTAAACGCGCTAATGAATTAAGACTTATAAATTCCTGCATTTTATTTGGATGTGGTCAAATGATGTTTCATTATTTTTTAAAAAGATTTCTATCCAAAATCGAGAATTGAAATTTTTAAGGCATAAATTTATAAATAAATGCATTTTACTTAAACGTTGCAAAAAAGTACTTTTTATAAATTTAATGATTCTAAACTCAAGTTTTGCTGCTTTTTGGAGGGAAGGAGGAAGGGGGGGGGGGGATAGAAATCGATGCTTTTAAATTATGTATAATTTTTCAATTTTAGTTTGGAATATTGAACAGGGGTGTTGATGTGCTATCTTAAAAAATAATAATAATCCCCGAATCTTTGCAACTCAATGTAAGAAATTCATTGTAATTCCTCTTCCTAATTTCTAATATGTAACTGAGCTATATGTTTGGCAGTATAATTCATATGTATATAATTTTTTTTTTAATTTACTCGCTGAAAATTAAAAGCAAAACAAGAAAAAAAGCACGAAAATGTATTTTTAGTTGGAAAAAACTGGTCAGATCAAACGTTAGATAAAACGTTAGTGGGTTTTGGAAAGTGAAACTTGGCTTTTTGTTAAGTAAATGCGAAATGAAAACAATTAATATATACGTATATATATATATATATATACGATTCTTGAGTACAAAACATGTCAAGCATGAGCTTTTTTCTTACCAATTTTCAGACGTTTTTCTGATCTACTATTTATTTCAGTGTTTTATTTAGGCTCTACTTTGCACAATCAGAATTGGAGAAAGTATGTGATGGTGGTGACCTAGCACCAGGCACCAAGCCGAAAAAGCTTTTAATTAGTGATGCAAGTTGTTAGTTATTCATGCATTAGGGATTGATGAAATTTAAAATAATTTTTTAGCACCACACACCTAACAGAGTTGCCAATAACTAGAGAGTGAAGATAGGGCCAAGTTAAGGGCGCACGTCTCTAAGGAACGATTGAGGACGTTTTTAATGAATGTTCTATTTTAGAGGCACGAAAGTGAATCCTTGATTAAGACAAATGAATCCATTTAAAACCATATGTTATTTAATTAACAGGGACTTTTCGGTAACATATTTATGGAATATTAGGTTCCAGCATAGTAACAGTGTTTTTTATCCTAATACGTTAAATAATGCCCATCCCAATTGGAAATCAACGTTCGCCGCGTTATTGCCGACATACGGCCCCAGCTGCTCGATAAAGTGGTCGAAAATTGGACTTTCAGATTGCGCTTCATTCAAGCTAGTCGCGGCGCCCATATGTGCCGGAAATCATTTTAAAACACTAATGACACAAAATTATTTATTTAATAAAAGCAGTGGCGCAGCCAGAACTCGGCTCTGGGGGGGGGGGGGGTGAGTTGTTGATAACGGTTGTCGCCGGTTAATTGAATCACTGGCTAATCAAATCAATCTATTTAATGAATAAAATCATAACGCTTTTTTTCTGGGTTATTAGAATCAGCAAATACGCTGGTTATGATTCATTTAAACAGCGTTTACAATATTAGAGTTACAAAACTTAAAATGCATCAATGAAATAACACAAAACTATGTTAGATTTATAAGTGTTTAAAAAAAAATCATAGACAAATTTTAAAAGATGGAATAACACAGTACAACAAACATTTTTTGTATCGAAAATCATCGGGTGGTTCATCGGAAAATATCTGATGATTGCAATCCAATTTTTCAGACAAAAATTGTCATTCATTTATTTCACCATTTTAGGAATGAAAATGCTTTGTCCCTGAAAGAGTTAATAATGAAGCAATTTCAGTAAAATTTTAAATAGGCTTACTTTGCTTTGTGTCAATGTAATGATGTCGCGAGAATTGGTGGAATTTATAATTATCCACGTCCAAACAGTGCTGAATTAGGTATTCTATATTTTGGAATGTAGTTAACATTGTTAAGCACGGTATACTTGACTGAATTACTGTGCACTACCAGCACTTTAAACGACATCGAATTTCGCATAAACGGAAAGCAATGTAAATTTATTGAAAATTTCGTTAAAATATCTTCATTATCGTTACAGATCTGAAAAAATATCTGGGTTTCGCTTGAAATCTTATCTATACTAATATTATAAAGAAGCAACGTTTGTTTGTTAGTTTGTGTGGTTGTAGGGAGTAATTTCTGGAACTATCGAACCAATTTCAAAAGTAATGGTGGCAAATTGATGATGACAGCCCTTGTTTCAGCATAAGCTATATTGTATGCCGGTGGCACTACCCCCAAGGGGTGCAGGAGCAGATCATGTTCTAAAAATGCGACATTTGTGTTACTTAAGTTCGTAAAAACTTTAAATTTGGCATGGTAGTTACTTATAAGATGTAAAAGCTCTCTAAGAACTGTTTGCAAAAAAAAAAAAAAAAAAAAATCGAAATTTAAAAGGGTTAAAAATGCGCGAAAAGGGTTCTAAACTTTCTAAATTACGATTTCTATGGACTTGTTAAAGATAGAAACTTGAAATTTGGCGTGGTAGGTACGAATAAGATGTAAATGATCTTTACGGTCAGTTCCTAAAATTCCAAATTTAAAAGGGTAAAATGAGCAAAAAGCATTTAAAAGTTTTTTCTAAATTACGATTTCTATGAAATCTCAGGAAATACCAAACCAATATCAAACGTAATGATTGCAAATTGATGGTAACAGTCTCGGCTCGAATATAGGCTATATTTTATGTCGGTGCCACTGCCACCAGAGGGTTGCAGGAGCAAAAAATGCTCTAAAAGTGCGATACTGAAGGGGCTAGAAACTATAAATTTGGCATGGTAATTACTTATAATATGTAAATGCTCTCTAAGGATAGTTTTTAAGAAAATCGAAATTATTTTATGGTAGATATTTATAAGATGTAAATGCTCTCTAAGAACAGTTTTAAAAATATTCAACATTTAAAAGGCTAAAATGAGCGAAAGCATTCTAAAAACTTTCTAAATTACAATTTTTATGGGACCTCAGGAAATATAAAAAGCGATTTCAAAAATAATGTTGGCAAATTGATAGTGGTAGTGCCTGTTCCAACATAAGATATATTTTATTGTGCGTTTTCACAGTTTTAAATACAATATTCGCCGTTTACTTGAATTACTTTTGTTGAGTAGAATAAGGGGTAATTCTGAGTATTTCCGCGATCTCTTAGCCAAATTTGTGTTTTTTTTTCGGGATCCCTTGACGAAATTTGCGGTTTTTACGCGATCTTTTGACGAAATTAATTTTATTTTTGCGATCATTTGACGAAACTTGTGGTGTTTTTCGAGATCATTTGGCGAAATTTGTGCTTTTTCGCGATCTTTTGGCGAAATTTGTGGGGGTTTTCGCGATCGTTTGACGAAATTTATGGGGTTTTTTGCGATCTTTTGAAGAAACTTGTGCTTATTTTCGCGATTCTTGGACAAAATTTGCATTTTTCCCACTTTTTTTGACGAAATTTGCTTTTTTACGATTCTTGGACGAAATTTGCGTTTTTTCTGCGGTTCTTTGACGAAATTTGCGTTTTCCCCGCTATCCTTTGACGAAATTCGCGATTTTGCTGCAACCGATTGACAAAATTTATCTTTTTCGGCAACCATTTGTCAAAATTCGCGATATTTTTTATGTCCGAATTTTCGGATTGATGACCGATTTTTTTAATATTTTCAGAAAATTCGTGACAGAATCACCCCTAAGTAGAATTTTATTCAAGAAAGCCCCGGATTCCGAATAAGCCAAAAAGTTTTAATATTAACTTTGGTTTTGATTCATTAAAGCGGCAAATTTGCTCAACTAGTGATTCATATAAGCGGCAATCATCTATAAGTATATTATACACTAACGTACGTGGCACAGGAATCGCGGTTATTTGTTATTGTCTAATGGCAACGCCCGAGAAACGCATCTCATTGGCAAAGGTCCTTTGGCAGGATTTAGGGCGATCGGGTTTATTTACATTTCGCCGTGGAGGAAAGAGCTCTATGATGTTTCGCTCTCTGCAATTATAGAGCTTCAAAATATCATTTGAAATGCCCGTAAAAGATCTCGGCGAATGCTTGAAAGTGAAGAAGCCGAATTAAGAACAGAAAATCGAAATAGATTGGATGGGGAACACCGTTAAATACACAGCATAAGCGATCGCTAAAATACGCTTAATAACCGTAGCATACACGCGTTGCTTCTGAAATCCAAATTACTGATTTAAACGTTCCGAAGCATAACTGTTGGACTTTGAGTAAAACGTGCAATTTCTGCTAAGCACTGTATTGGAAATGCGAATTAATCAGCAGCAAGAAATTTACAAAATGTTATCATGACGTTAAAGTAATTTCTTTTACCCCCCCCCCCCCTCTGTACGGACCTGCGATACAAATTTCAAGTTCATTTAAGAATATTATTACGGGTCCACCAGAAATAAGATACAATAAAACCTGCTTAGACGGAAACGAAAACGACCAGTGATAAATTCCATTTTATGCAGGTTATTTAAATTGAACAAAGCATAATAATAGCATTTTTAAGGAGAGAGAGGAGCTGGAACTTTTTTTTTGTTTGTTTGTTTATTGCTTGATTCCGTTATAAACAGGCTTTACTCTATTAGAAAATAAATTTGCTGGATCATACTTTTAAAAAAATCTATATAGTAATATTTGCTTACAATTTTATTATTTCCTTTTCAGTATTACAGTTTATGTTGTATTTGTAATTACTTTTTCATTTAAAGATTTTAAATAACAAATTAAATTATTGAAAATATAATTAAATTTTAATTGAATTCATCAATTAATTTGGAATAAAAAAAGTATGAGACATATAAAAATTTAAAAAACTTAATCTGCGAATTTTCACAACTTTGGAACTGAAGAAGAGTCGGGCCTGTTAATTTGCACCGTCTCACCCCTAGCCCCCCCCCCCCCTGTACGGACCTGCGATAAAAATTTCAGATCCATTTAAGAATATTATTACGGGCCCGGGCAACGCCGGGCGGGTCAGATAGTACTAATTATTTTAGCTCTGGGAGGGGTTTTAACCCCCCCAAATCCCCCCTTCGCTGCGCTAGTGACTAAGCCAAAATCATGGTCATTAACATTATTTTTATTTGTTTTATTTCGTTTTAAAAGAAGCCCAGTAGCGTAGTGTGGTCAGCACGCATGTCTAACACGTTACAGGTCGCGAGTTCTGCTCCCGGCTGGGTAAGGTTCACTCAACCCTTCATCCCTTCGGGGTCAATAAAATGAGTACCAAGCTTAACAACTAAACACAGAGGGTCTCGCGTAGAGTCGACCACCTGGCCGGGGAACATACTGCATAGCACCTCTGGGCCCCGGATCAAGTAAACAGAGTTGGGCACTGTAGGCCCTGATCCTTCATAGATCGTACAGCGGCCACATGTTTAAATTTCGTTTTAAATATGTATACCTCATAATAAAAAATACCCTTTACTTTATTTTTTGATTTATTATCCTTTCATTTAAGTAGTTTTACAACAGTTAAACTTAATCCTCCTTAAAGACATCTCTTATGTCTCTGTAAGTCGCTTACATGTCGCTTGGATGTAAAGTTGTTCCGCAACTAGGAAGTCCTTCAAACTGCCTTACATTGTTCCACTGTTCCATTGTAATTTAATTAGGCAAAATTTTGTGTTTTGATCAAGTCAGAAATTGTATGTCAAGCGTGGCAAATTATAAAGTGGCGTATTATAACTAGTTTTATAAATATTCAGATCTTGGTGCAATAGCTGTTGCACTCTTATGCAAAAATGCATGAATACAAAATTTATTACGATTATATATATTAAATTCAGTAATGCGGAAATAATATGACTCTATCTTAAATAGGACGTCTTCACCATGGCAACTTAGAATCATTACCTATCATGGGATATCATTGAATTCATTACGTATGATAGGATTTAATAGAATGAAGAAAAGTTTTAATAATATAAGTTTTGATTCGATTTTCATAAAAATTGAAATGACTCGACAAAATTCTGCAACGATTATATAAATTAAATTTCCAACCACTCTCTTGGCTGGTTTTTGCGCTGTTACATGCGGACAGACAGACGGATGGACCAGACGACGACTATAAATGCTGAGTATTTATATAATTACAAACGCGCCTAAAAACAAGTGATGAAAGATTAAAAATTATGTAAGGACATTCATCAAGAAGAGGTTAATGAGAAACACATTCTCTGGTAACTATGCAAAATATTTTTTTAAAAAATCATACTCACAGACAAGTTCACTAATTCAGATTATAGATACAAATAGTTTTATTTTTCTTCCGACTTTTTGTTATAACTTTTACTAAATAAACAGCCAATAATAATAGTTTTAGAGAGTTTTATAGCCTGCTTTGAAGAACACATTAGGGGGAATATTAGAGGAGATTGCTTTGAGACGTTTAACTGCTGTTGAAGAACACATAAACAGTGTAAAATTTAACTGCGCGAATGAAGAATGTGGCCAGTAAGATTAGCAATTTTCTACAAGAGAAATACAGGAAAGCCTTGCAGCTTAATCTGTGGAGGGTGGAATGCTTCCGCTGATATTAAATAATGACATCATTTTTAAAAGAAAACATAAAGTAGCATATCTATATTATAAAGCAAAAGCATGTCCATGAGTAACGTTGACGTCATAGATAAGGTGGCCACGATGTAAGCAATCCATTTCCCCTTTTTCACAAATTTAATTACTTCTAAACATCATATAATTTTATGTTTTACACCGTCAAATAGAGGGGAAAATATACTTTCAAATGCAATTTGTTTGAAATGTGTATCTCAGACTTAAAATAAAAATGTTATTTGATACGCGTATCTGGAAAAGGGATTTAAAGTTAATGAAATAAACTTTTTTAAGTTGGTAATATTTAAGAAATTAAAATCATTGAATTAATAGAATTAAGTTAACAGCTTAAGGTATGAAATCCCTCTATCCAAAGACGCATACCGACCAGAAAGTAAAGTGGATAGATATTGCGTTAAAATGAAAATAGAACCAAAGCCATCTATCTACTTTTTAAGAATTCATTAAGTTGTAATAACATCTGTAAAATAAAGAAAGTAAAAAGACTCACCCGTATGATGTATAGAGAAAGTACAACTTACAATTTTCAGACAATTAATTTTATTTGATATTAATGCAGACTTTAAAATATATATTCAAAAATTAAGTGCTTGGCCAAGCTGTATCTAAAATTTTTGTCAATCATTTAATTTACCAGTACAAAATAAACATATTAATTCTTTCTATTAAATTGACGATGAGAAGAATCATTTAGTCATATGGAATCAATCTTAAATTATACGTGATGATCGTTGATATGTTGAAAGTTCTCCACTGTCCTATATTGAAATGTGAAGATTATAGACTTTAATATTGAGTTCTAAACAGTTTCTGCGGAAAGAGAATGTTCAAATAAAGAACGTTGGATGATGGGAGTATTAATTGTAGATAGCAGCACACAGAGATCTTTTAGCTGTTCCAGAAGTTTGATGTTGGAGAAATTAAGTAAGATCGCTCCACACTCCTTTTTAGAAACTTTGTTGATCACTAGAGTAGAGGTACATTATTATTCTTAGATCAATTTCATTAATCGAGGAGTAAGATTTTATAATTTTTTTAATGTAGTATTGCGCTGTTATTATATTTCACCACTCGTAAGTTGAAAGTAAAGCTCTATCTTCCATGATAAAATGATTGTTGAATACCAACGTTGTAGGATGACACTTCTGGATATCTTATTTTCTCAATAAATGCTCAGGGTCTTCATTTTCAATGATCTAAACTAATCACATAATATGGCACTGGTATCTTCTTCAAATTCCATGCAGAAGCAGCGTTTTAAAAAACTAGTTGTTCAACCTGCAGCTAAAACCCATTCTGCCCGGACGCAGCCGAAGCTGCGCCGAGCTCACACACCAACGTCTGTCTGCTTAATCCCTAAATGACAGACTCAAAACAGATCTCAGCCTGAAAGAATGTGTAAGATTTTGAAAATAGCCAATCCGATGCATACAAGCACCGCACGTCCATCCGGGAACGCATGAGTGCAATGAACTATACGCGTGGGTGTCTCGCGATGTCACCGAATTGTACGAAAAAAATGGCGCAGAAATGCATCCTTTTATCAATGGCGGACAGAAAGCATCGCGCCAATATTTAAAAATAGGAAAATGCAGAAAACGTTAAATTAAATATCTCCAATACTTGTTGACGGATTTTGCTGCAACTTATATCAAATTAATCAGAAAAATATATTCTATCTGTTGATTATAGATTGAGCACGCAATATTAAAAAATAAATTATTTTTATTTTCGTTGTTTTAAACTTATAAAGAATGTAGAATCGCGATCTTTTCGGAAAAGTAAACACGAACGTAAAACTTTGTTTACACATATTATTGTAATTGTTTAGTTTAATATATTTTAATAAATGATTGAAAGATAGAATTTAAGTTTGATTGAGGAAAATAAATAAAATTTAGAATATCTTTATTAAGAGGAAACTTAAATATTTTGAAGAGAATTTTCTAGATTTGAAGTTGAGTTTAAAATGAATAAATATTAATTTAAGATTGAGGAAGATAAATAAATAATAAAATTGAGATTATTTACTACTAGAGATGTTGCATTTTATAACATTATTCATATACAAATTGAAATAAACGGTCAAGTGCGAGTATTACTCGCGCTCAGAGGGTTCCGAACAATAAATATATGAAAACACAAATATATCACTAAAACTTGTTATCTAGGCTTTAAAAGCCTATGGTACATAAAGTACGCCGCCGCAGTCATTAAGTATATCCAAATCGTCAGTGTTTTTAAGGGTTAATATCTCGGCCAATTATCGACGATTTTTTTTTTCGAAAATCATTATCAACAATGCTTTTATACTTCTGCTACGATGGGTACCTCCAGTGCTCCTCAACACCTTTGCTGAATGTCCACAAATCGAAATTTGTGTGTAACGGGAAAATGCGCTTTTCTCAAAAACTATGTGACTTAGGGTAATCGCTATAATTTTCCTGTGAGGTTTACATTAACGTCTACTACCTCTAATTTTTTTATAATTTTAGTTTCAGTAGATTCGGAAATAGACGGGGTGAGGACATATTTTTGCACTACATTTTCGACGATATCTCAGAAAATATAATACCTAAAATTAAAAGAAATGCATTTTTGAATTCAGCGTTACAACTTTCACGTGATACCCCCACACAATATACAAATAAAAGATTTTTTTTTCAAGTAACTTAATTAACCCCTCTACATTTTACTAAATATATTTGTGAATGCTTAATAATCTGTAAATATGTGGGTCAATAGTCTTTATTACTTCCCTGAATTTGAACTTTCTACGCTCCATAGTTTACGAGTAAAATGGCTGTGACAGACAGACACAGGAGTGATCTTATAATGGCTCTAACCCTAAAAAGGAAAAAAAAAATGCTTGTCACATGCTGTTCTTGAACAATATTCTAAAAATCAGTTTGCAACGAAACTGAATTGTTGATGATAGGGTATAAATAGAAATATTCTATCTGATTCTGAAGCCTTGATACGATCAGTGTTAGTAACATAAGGAAACCTTGAAATAATACCTTATCTGTTCTCGCTTTTTGTTTGAAGTCATTTTTCGGAATTACTGAAAAACAGATCTTATGTCTTTCTGCCATAGTTAAAAGAGTAATAATTTTAAAAAATGATAATCAGGGCCCAACTAGCAAAATTCTGTGCCCAGGCACTTTCAGTTTTTCGTGTCCCCTTAGATCGGTTGATTTACTTATACTAGTTTTTTTTTTTTTTTTTTTTTTTTTTACATGTTACATACCTATATGAAAAGTGTCAACTCAAAAAATTTTAAGTTTACCGGAAAATTGGAAAACGGTTCCAGGGATAAAAATAAACTATTTTTTCTATTGTTTATTGAAATGGGTTTTTAACCACAGAGTGAGATATATTTTTGTCACTTCATAGTAGTAATATCTCCAATATCGCATTTTTTCACAATTTTTTTAAATTTTAAATGGAAATTTAGATGAAATTATGAAAAATTTTGTGCCCTTCAGAAATTTCGTGCCCAGGGCATGGGCTCAGGGTGCCCATGCGATAGTCAGGGCCTGATGATAATTGTGACTTTTACAGATTTCTGTTAATGGTTTGGTATAAATAGCAAATCTACTATTTTAAACAGAGGTATAGAGCCATAAAAATCACGAGACATCGTCATAAGGGATTATTTAGAATTAGGTGTGCTTTCTATGTAGGAGATTTTTAAATGAGACAATCTTGAAACAATTTTAAAATGTCATTAACAATTTTCTACTGTATGTTTTAAGTAGCGGACTAGGTCTCTAATGATATACATTTTTTCGTACTTGTGAAAAAAGTGCCCGAACTCATCTGTCGTGCTCTACCACTCCTTACAATTTGTACGCGGAATTTGGAGTCACCCTGTATAGTTGATTCTTTACAAAAGGTTGATAGCAGTCTAGTGCAGTGGTTCCCAACGTGTGGCGTACGCCTCACAAGGGTTAATTTCATATTGCAGAGAGGTATATTCACTGTATGTTTGGGAATATTCACTGATCCATATTTTCTATTTTTTGACTGCTTATAGAAAAAGTTCAAAATATATGCTGGGCAGATTCTGACATTTAAGGATCGTGTTCACTATTTGATAAAAATTGTCCATCATCAGGCCAACTCAGTGGTTAATGTCGACGTATTTACTCAGTAAAAATTATAAATGTGGATCGTAATGGACCATATTCTTCGAGACTATAAAAATCGCCATTTTACCTTATGTGATATCACAGGAATATTGTCTATCGTACTCATTGCATATCGATGATTACAGAAAATGTCGCTTACACTTAAAAGAATATAAATAGTTTAACATTTGTTTCCAGCTAATAATCCATAAAGAAATGGAGTCTATTCTTCCTTTCGGTTCGAGGCTATAAAAATAGCCATTTTACCTTATGTTACGTGACAGGAATACTGTCCATTACTACATCAAATAAAATTCTCTGGTAGAGGTGACGTAAGAATTGGGAATGTATAAACTTCTTATGTTAGTAAAAATAACAGCTTTATGAAAATCCTAAATGAAGCCTGCACTGTGAAATGTTTAGTAGATTAAATACGCTTCTGCTTATCAGCCTTCCGATAAACTTTATAATTAATGCAGTCATTTATGAATTTAAATAATTATAAATATTGTTTTCCGGAATTACTGAATAAAATATATCTGAAAGAAAATAAGTTAAAAAGAAGAAAACACACATGATGAGTATTAATTAAATAAACCATAGTTAATCATAATACACAAAATATATTTACAACTTAAAATAAAAATAACTATTCACAATAAAGCAAGAAGAAAAGTTTTCAGGATCATTTCTGAATTGATTAATTCTAACTTCAATAAAATATTGCAAACTACACATTACAATTATTAATATTTAAAAATACATATACGAATAATTCTTTATGAAATTTATTACAGCTTCATTATACCTAGCTCCTGACTATATCACAGTTTGCCTATTTAAAATCCAATTACATTTCAATTTATCATGGAATCATAAATAAAAGAATAAACAAATATCGTGGCAGACATCATGGAAAACCCGAGATCGGGATCTTTTGCAGGACATCTGTTTTGATAGCACTCATAAAAATATTCTTTCCGTGGACAGAGATCGCTTTACGATTAAAGTTATATACAATTTTATGTCTTTTTCCCGTTTATTATCAAACACAGAGATTAAATTCAAGCATCACATCTAAACTAGATTTTCGTGCCATTTTCAATTACTGGAACTTTATAAATTCTATTTTCCGTAAAATTTTCTTTTGATTACGAGTTTTGATTTCCCAATTATCTAAATCAACGCTTTTTCGCTTACATTTTAGTTTGTTTCTGCTTATACAAAATAATAGCACTTAAATACTCGTTAGATAACAACAGAGACTGCTTTAAGATAAGCAGAAAGAAAAATTTTGTTGCATGAGAAAATAAGAACCATAAATTTTAATCAAATTTTCAAAAATAACATACCAAAATTTTGAATAGTAATACACATATACAAATATAAAAAAAATTTTCAAAAGAATAATTTGCGCAATACAATAACATGACTTTTAATACTTGGAGAGGGAAAAAAATCAATAATTTCCACTTCTGGAAAATACACACTTTGTATTTGTTGCAATATTTCTTTGGAAATGATGGACATGAAAATATGCATATATCAAATAAAATAAAACTAAACTCTGTGGCTATACAATCCATGAAGGATCTGGGTGTGCCCATCCCTGTTTTCTTGACCCCGGGCCCCGAGATGCTATACTGCATAAGTCCCGGCCAGGTGGTCAGCCTAACGCGGCACCCTCGGCGTTTAGTTCCCAAGCAAACTTGGTACTCATTTTATCGACCCCGAAGGGATGAAGGACTGAGTGAACCTTGTGCCCAGTCGGGAGTCGAACTCTCGACCTGCAGCGCGGCAGACAGATGCTCTGACCACTACGCCACGGGCTTCTTCAAATAAAATACCTTTTCTTATTTTAATACTGTATCAGTAAAAAAAAATAATGAAATATTCGATAGTATTTATTAACTCGGCTGACTTTCATAAACGCAAACTTGTTTTCCAACTTAAAAATTTTTGTCCTTTTTTCGTACTTTGATTCTTGTTACATTACTTCTTAGGGTGCTACTTCTTATATTTTTATTTTTAGCATAATTAATATTTATTAAACAATTTCTTAGTTTTATTTCGTTTAAAAATTGCAGTATTTTTTTGTAAAATTAATTTTGTACATGCATGTTGAAAAAAAGTTTTATTTCGTTTAAAAATTGCAGTATTTTCTTATAAAATTAATTTTGTACATGCATGTTGAAAAAAAAATTATTCAATTTTCAATAAGTCTTTATTGAAAAGTCCAAAACACATACTGGGCATATTCTCGTAATTGAAGGTCGTGGTCGCTATTCGATAAAAATTGTCCTTCATCGGGTCGTAAATAAAATACCAAAGATATGATACAGTGATAAATAATATGAATCAGTAAATATCATATACTTGAAAATTAAACATCATGTCATAACTCAAAACCTTTTCAATTATGCCATCATTTCTGTTGGCTAGTTCTAAAAATAAACTAATTAAAATTCCATTTAAAATACAACAATAGACACAAGCCCGCTCCTTAACCTAAACTATTTAAACATTAAATATACTGGACTATCAATTGACGGTAATGTTAATAGTGTGCCGCAAATAACGCAAGAACGTTTCTAAACCTAATTAAAGGAATAGACACGGTACCAATTAAAGGTATATGGAGGGTTGCTGAACAGATTCTTGCACCTGTGTGTCGTGGTCACTATTTGATAAGAATCGCCCATCATCAGGTCAACCCGGGGATTAATGTCGACATTTTTACTCAGTAAAAATAACAAATGCATGGTCGTAATTACTATATGTGCAGATATTTGCTTTCCTACAATTTTAGTTTTATCTGTTCAGATGTTATTTGAGAGTGTTATTTGTCATATGAGATGTTATCCTTACTTTAGTTTCCACCCTGTATTGTAGGATGCATCAGGCAGTGTTGTCACTTTAGTGCTTTTTTTCTTTAAGAAATGTGTATAGGAATTTCCCAATAGTAATTGTGGCTTTATTTAATGACAGACGTTACATGATTAAATAAAGCAAACATTGCTATAAGAAAAAATCCAGTCGATCTTTTGAATAGTATTTTTAAAAATCGCTCTTAATTAGTGACGAACATCCTCATCAGCGTTCAACAAAGTGTTAAAGGATACAGTATGTTTTAGTTTGTTTCAAGTAACCAGCACACTGCAAATATTAAGAGAAGTAGTAGTAATCAGAATTAGATGCAACATTATGAAACATGAAAGCATACAAACATTTTTAAAGTTTTATTTACTTTTCAATCAAAAATAAGTACGAAATCTTGAAGAGCAAGTATAAAATTTTATTACAAAATGTAAAACATGAAGCATTTTCATTCAACTCGAAATATTTATGAGTATGAGTTTCTTTTTACATAAAATTCAGAAGAGTTTTTTTGCCAACAAGTTATGTTCAGTCTTCCATAGGAATTTTTGTATGATGCTAATTTCAATTTGTGGGTGATACAGAATCCGAAGGTAAAGGTCTCCTCTTGTAGTCGCTGTGAGTCACAGTAAAAGCCACTAAAAAGGCAAATACTACTATGCATAATCCAAGACAATTTCCAATAATTGCTTTCTCTTGCCTAGTCGGATAGCTTCTGAAAAATTAAAGGTAAAATCGAAATTTAAATTATATAAATACAATATATGTACAGGGAGTACATTTATGTACAGAATGCTTTTATAGATTTTGCAAAAAATGAGGATTAACAAAATTTTTCATTCGAATTTCAAAATTTTAGATTTTTCCAACTAAGAAAGACAAAGTAAAATAAAAACTATGTCAGAATTTACAGTTTTATTTATAATTATTACAAAAATAATTACATGCACAGTGCTAGAAGAAAAGCAGCTCTGTGATACGAATGTGAGAGGAGGGTTAAGAAGAATACCCCTTTTCTCTACCTCTCTGTTTATTCCAATCTCAAGTGGCCCCCAACATTCGTGACTTCCTTTAGAGCCGAAAAATACAGGGGACTGTTAAAAATTTTAAAATACTGAACTGAGATAAGGAGTTCAGTTTCTTCATATTTCCTTTTCACCCTCCCTCTCAATCCTGTCTCATTACTGTTCTTCGCACCCCAGTCACCCTTATCTCCGGAGTCACAAAAGACATTTTTTTTTTTCGATAAACTCTTATTTTATGGAAGATTATTAGATTTGATTCATAAAAGTTGCTAATGTGATTGATTAGTTATTCATATAACCGATATTTTTTTGTGTGTGTTGGAGGGGGGAGGAGGAAAGACAAATATGCGTAAAAGGCAAGGGGCAATGGCGAATGCAAACGAGATATTTTATAAAATTCTTAGCGAGCGAGTATTTAGGCTAATTTCAAAAAATGTTAGAATAAAACTGTATCAGGTGCTCCTCAGATGCGCACAATAAAATCAAAAGACCCCCCCCCCCCCCATTCAAGAAAGTTTTGAAAAGGTGCCGCTGCCCTATTTAACTAAGCAATAATGCGTAAAATTTGTTTTTATCACCAATTTGAACTTCCGTAAGCAAAAAGTACCTGTAATGCTATGTATCTGGAACAAAAGAAAAAGAATGTGGGGAGGGGGCGGTGCATTTTTAGTGAACTGTTATTAAAAAATCAGTTAAGTCTCAGCCATAAAATTTACAATTTAACTTTATAGTACAAAGATGTTTATTATCCTAAGTTTTCAGATTTTCTTACAAGGAAGGTCTCCATACGGGCATACTCAGAAAAATCTGAAAAAAATACAGAATGTTCTTCTCCCATGAGTATATATGTTTAAAAAAATTTGGCGGAACCTCAGTAGAACGTCCGTAAGAAAATAATGAAAATTTCGCTTATTTGGCGACTTATCACCGTTTGGCGAAGAAATTAAGTTAAAAAAAATACGCCTGTCGAATACTCTTTAAGGAAAAAACTTTTTATGTTGAATTTGTTTAAATAAGTTTAATTTAAATAACTTTAGCTTTGTCATTTTTAGTTTGTTTTAACTATAGTTTTTTCATATATATTTATATGTACTTATAACGAATTTTAACTATCATATTTTACGATTTAAAGCAAAATTTAAATTGATTAAAATTGTTCCAAACTCAAAAATATGCCCCATCGAGCACTGTCGATTCAACTTTGTTGCTATGGAAACAACTTCTTCGGTATGGAAATGTATTACGGCAGCATTATTCATCTGGCGTTAAAAGTTATTTTTATAACCGATAAAGCCGTTTAAATTTTAAAAAATTGTGGATTGGAGAATAAAACAATGGCAAAATTTCGTTCAAATCGGCAACAAGCAACAAGTATAATACAAAATGTAATAATAATAATAATAATAAATTCTTTCATGGTTTACGTTTAAATTCATTAAATACCGCATATTCTCAAAATCATTTAACAAACAATTTTCAGATTCATTAAAATCGTTTGCTTTTGACGAGGAAAAGTGCTGCTCGCCAAATTGCGTGCCGCTTTCGTCTTTTCACGCCAATTATTCGAAAGTATTTTATTTTTTTTACAGATTTTCTACTGTAATTCCGCCGCTAATTTTAACTGATCCTTTATTACACATGAGTACTTTCACTAGCATTTTTTCAACATATTCTGAGTATGCCCAGTATGGAGACCTTCCTTGTTAGTCAGTCCTTTTTGAGATAAATTAATGAAAATTGCCAAAAGCAGACTTAACACAGTTTTTGATAAGCTGTACAAAAAAAAAAAGGAAACGGTTTTCAGGATTGAAATTTATAAAAATGAGTAGTGCTATAAGAGATCTTTTTTTAAAAAAAATTATTTAAGGTGAGTCTTATTTCCTTCATAAAAAACAATGGCAGCGTAATGCGGTGTTTGACCTTTTATTTCTTCGGTTTTTAAGCATGTTTTTGGTCTAGATCCTTAAGTCTAATGAAAATTTTATAATTACATAAAATGTCGACAATTTTAAGACTAATGAAAATTTTATAATTACATAAAATGTCGACAATTTTATGCTGAACATTTTGGTTTTTGATTCCTCTTGATAGGTAGAAAATAAAGCAGTTACAGCATTTTTCCGTAAAACACGTTTTCCTCCCAAAAATGGCTGTGTAGTTTGATAAAAATGGCCCCTCCAAAAAACTACAGTCGGCTCTCGTTAATTCGAATTCGTCGGGACCACAAGAAATGTTCGAATTATCCAGAGTTCGAATTACGGAAAGTATGAGAGGAAAACATGTTTAAAGGGGTACTATTACAAAGGAATTAATATTATGGTATTTTTTTAATTTATTTCGTCTGTTTTCGTTAGAATTGACTTAATATTAAACTAAAAGATATAAATACATAAATAATTAATAATATTAAAATAATATAAATAAAACATAAAAATTAATTATACACTATAAAACAACTGCATTTAAAATTACATTTTAATTCTACTATAATTTTCTTACCTGAAATTAGATGAACATTTAAGAAATTATTTACACTTATTTATCATCTCTATGAAAAAAAATATATATATCAATTGTTGTTTGCTACTATTCATTTTTGACTTTTTAGCCAGTTTTTCTATTTGTAACAAACAGTTAAGTTCTTTGTCCGATGACGGCTGCATCAGGATAAATGAACGCAAACACTCAATGGATTGTGCAGTTGACTTTTCTGTGGGTAAGGAAAGCACTTGGGACATAGTAGCAGAATCGCCAGAATCTGACTCCGTCTCCTCATTGCATTTTTCGTGAATTGTTTCAACAATTTCTTCCGCAGTTAATGGTCCAGATACTTCTAAACTATTATCGGCTGCTACATACTCTGCGAACGTAATATCATACTGGATCTTTTCAGAAAAGTTTGGAAATTCTATTTCTTCGAAAGGTCTGTCGTTTTCGCCATTTGCATTACACCCACTCTTTTTAGATGGATGGATAAATCCTGCATGTCGAAAGCATTTTTCTATTGTTTCGGGTTGTGCGGCGTCCCACGCAGCATATAAGTCGTTGATGGCCGTGAGTAGTTTTATGTCGTAGCTTTCTTTAAGATCAACCGAAAATAAAATGTGTCTAGAACCCTTTTACGATGACTCTGCACATTATCTAGCAGCAATAGAATTTTTCCGTTTTCACGAGAAAATTTTTTATAAAGTTCTTTTAACCAACTGGTACAGATTTCACGCGTCATCCAGGCTTTGGCATTTGCCACGTAATCAACAGGCAGTGTTTTCACTCCTTTGAAGCAACGTGGATTAGTTGATTTACCAATAACTAACAATTCTAACTTCTCATTTCCATCCATATTGACACCTACCATCACAGTTATCCTGTCTTTTCTAAGTTTATCACTTGTGCACGTTTCACCTTTAAATGTTAAAGTCTTATTAGGAAGAAGTCTATAAAACAACCCTGTTTCATCGGCATTAATCACGTCTTTCATTGCATGAGTAGAAATAAGTTCGGGTAGCTTTTCGCAGAATTCATTGCAAGCAGCGAGGTCTATAGCACCACTTTCACTACATACAGTTTTGTGTACGATGTTATTTCGGTGCTTAAAACGTGTCAGCCATCCTTCGCTGCAATTGAAATTTTTAATACACATGAGTAGTGCAAGTTCTTTCGCTTTAGCTGCCAATATAGGTCCACGCAAAGGTACATTTCTTGCCAATGCATCCTTTGTCCATAACAGTAAAGCTTCCTCTAAATCCTCATCGGCTGCTGTTCTCATACGTTTTCGTCCTTTAGCAAATCTTTCCTTTTCCCATGATTTCAGGAAGAATTCTTTATTTTTCAAGTAAGTAGAGAGTGTATTATTTTTATTCCATATTCTGCAGCAATTTCTGTCTTAGATCGGCCACATCCTATCTTTTAAATAATTTCTACTTTAGCTTCTAAAGTTAACGATTTATAACTTCCACGTGGAGCCATATTTTAAAGAAACAAGATCTTTTACTTTCTCAAAAAACACTTTAGCAGCAAGTAAAACCAATGACTAAAAAATTCGATCCCCACACTGCAAATAGAATGTAGTAATAAAACGGGTTTCCGCTATCTTTAACAGATGTCCACCCTGTGAATTTCTCGGAATGTCACTGGGTCAAATGCCGTGGAAGGCATTAGGAACAAACACAATGGAAGAAGGGGCGGAGGTGTCATTGAAGGACAGACGGGCGGGCGCACTAAAAAAGAGGATATCAAATGCACGGGACTATTATACTAGTTCAGAACAATTCTGACAAAAATGAAAGAAAGAAAGTTATTTCAAGGATCTGAAGCCCGTGAGAAAGTAAGAAAAAATGAAAAAATGGAATTCTCGTTAGTTCGAATTAAACGAAGTCAAGAGAAAATGAGTTCGAATAAATAAAAAGTTTTAGCGTTATTATGCCATTGAAAATTTCGGGACTTCATGTTTAGTTCGAATTAAGCGAAGATTCGATTTATCCGATTTCGAATTAATGAGAGCCGACTGTATATGATGAAAAAAAATTTAGTCATGTTTTTAAACTCAGAAAACTATGAAAAAGTCTTTGTTAAAAGATTAGGAAAATTAAAAATGTCGAGCGACACCACCTGGGTGATTTGAACTGGATTGACCTCTATATGTAAATGCTTATTTTGCGTCATAGTATTCAAATTAAGTTAAATGTATGCGAATGGATAATATAACGCAATGAAATAATTTACATAAGTTTTTGTTAAGGTTTCGGATAGCATGGCGCAAAAGATAAACCTTATTATCCAATAAATACATTTCAATGCATAATATAGGTTTAGTGTAAGTGATATACTTATCAGTGTATTGAAAAATTAAGTGTATAGTTTGGTTGTCTAAATATACTTTAGAAGACAAATCAAAAATAATTTAAATTGAAACTTACTTTATAATTTTATAAAAAAATTATTTTTTATTTCCCCTTACATGAATAAAATGTTTAAACGGCTGCATACGTATAAAGGCTTTAGAATAACTTTCAAAGAATTTTTTTTATGATTATTTTGATTTATTAAATTACATATATATATTCTCTTTTTTAATTTTCTTAATGTTTCTCTTTTGTAAATTAAAAAAAAATAAATGTTAAGCATTTTGGAACTATATGTGCAATGGGCATGGATCTCTATTGCTCTTATATATATATATATATATATATATATATAGACATATATATTAAACAAAAACCTAATTTGAAGAACAAATTAAAAAAACAAAATTTATTTCCTACATTGTTTAAGCCCGAGAAGGGACAGATATTAAGGTATTTCATTCAATTCGTTCTACATTTAATGTTAAATGTTTGTAACAAATAAGCTAAAGCAATTGAACATTAAAAAATAAAAATAAAATTCCTACAACATGATACTTTAAATGCCCCAAAAACTTAACTTACGTTCAAATGAAATCGAAATAAATCTTAGGCTTTTTCCATTTTTCAGTTACAAATATTTGTATTGCAGATTTTTGTATTATTTTTATGATGATTATACATAAAACGATAAGATACATGCAAAATACAAAACTTTAAACAAGTCTAAGATTTATTTCGATTTCATTTGAACAGAATCTAAGTTTTTAGGGTGTTTAAAGTATCATGTTGTATGAATTTTATTTTTATTTTTTAATGTTCAATTGGTTAACTTATTTGTTACAAAAATTTAACATTAAATGTAGAACGAATTGAATGAAATACGTTAATATCTGTCCCTTCTCGGGCTTAAACAATGTAGGCAATAAATTTTGTTTTTTTTTATTTGTTCTTCAAATTAGGTTTTTGTTTAATATGTCAAGTTTTTTAATATCTACTGCATTCAGACGAACACATTTCAAAATTAATTGAGGGTACCATCATCAGGCTTTGATTCATGCGGTATCGTATCACAATTTGTGATGCAATTTACCAATGCAAAATTCAAAATGTTTCACTAGTGCAGTAATGCAAGTTGCTGTACTTTGGGTAAAAACTTCCAATCTGAACGTAAAAATCTGTTTGAAAATGTCATTTTTATTTCCACTATGACGTCATATTCACCTTCTTTTTAATTCTTAAAAAAACTCCTTCAGTTTCATGTTTCACGTGACAATTATTCAACTAAAAATAGGCAAATTATTATTACGGCTTTTGAATTATTTACAACAATGAAAAAAAAATGTAAATTTTATTACAAAATGTCCGTTGAATCTCAATGAAAAAAGCGAAATTTGGAATTATTAAGAAAAATATTTGAATAATGTATATAAAAATTAGCCCATGTTACTCATCTATATGCAAAGGCATTTTATGATCCGTTTTGACCCTGACGTCTGGCAAATGTTTTTACACTTTGAATTTATAATATTATTAGAATTAGCAAAGAATTAAAAATGAGTGGCATCAGGGACAAAAAGGTGGGAAGAAAAAATGAAAAAGTTACCATCTCCATAGGCTTTTCTATGTTAAATTAACATTGCGAAGTGACACTGGAAATAAATAAGTATTGCGCTGCCGCGCTATACTTAAATATAGTCAAACTTTTTGTAAAAATGAACCATTTTAACAAATGAATTCAATGTAACAAAATAGTAACTAATTTATAAATACTTGTGGTTATTCCTTGAAAAACAAGAAATCAAAGTATTAAAAAGCAGTAAACCAACGTTTAAAATGCACAAATAATGCGTGAAAAGCAGCAAACAGCTGTTTCGAATCTACATCGAGATTCTTCTTCAGTGCAAGATAGGGGGAAAAAAAGAACAGCGTGCTAGAAAAAGCAAGGCTGAGCAAAATGAGTTTTTGCTCAGCCTTGCTTTTTCTAGCACGCTGTTCTTTTTTTTTTTTCCTATCTTGCACTGAAGGAGAATCTCGATGTAGATTCGAAACAGCTGTTTGCTGCATTTCACGCATTATTTGTGCATTTTAAACGTTGGTTTACTGCTTTTTAATATTCATGCACAAAGGCTGTAATTGTTATTTTAAGAAATTAAAGTGCTTGAAAAAGTCCTTTGATTTTTTTTTTCCCAACCAAAAGACGTACATGCACATGTAAGGATAAAAATATATGCTTTTGTGAAGTGTATTTATAAATAACTGCATTAATAATGTTTTTGTATGTAGACACTGACACAGCGAAAAAAGAAGAGGGGGTAGGGATTAAAACTCTTCCCGTGTAAATTAAAACTGTATAAACTAAATGTAAAAACTTCTGTGGTATGATCAACAATCGATTTGTAAAAATAAACAACCAAAGTAAAAGCAAAAATAGTTTTTTTTTTTTTTTTTTTTTTTTTTTTAATGTACTAAATTGTTTAATGTATCAATTGTCTCAAGGCCCCATAAAAAGGGCACTAACTAGGCGTAAACTGGTATTTATGTGTATTAATATTTTCTGGGATCGAAATTTGGACAATAATCTAGAATATTACTTTTTCTTAAAAGTAAATGAACCCGATCGCGCCCGTCGGCCTACCCGTTCGGAGTTTTCGTGGTTTTCTTCGAACCTTGGATTTCCTTGCATAAATACGAGTTAGTTCCATTAGAAAGACCCCCACGGAGGGCACTCCCCCCTCCTTTGGGGCCCATATCCCTCGTGTTGGTAATTAACCGTAATAAACACATCCAACCAACCAACCTTAAAAGTAAATGAAGAAAAATATATCATTTATATTACAAAATATAATTCAAAATAGCCCAATAGGATATAGGTTCCTTTTTAATTTCTTTATAATTTTCATAAATCTCAATATTTCATTATTTGAATAAATATTTCAAATGATACATTTAATTTAAAATTGTCAAGATAAATAATAATAAAAATGTTTTGATAAAGTATATTAAATTGGAATCTTTAATGCATGCTTTTATATGCAAAAGTGATGTGATATTCAATAGAGAATATATATATATTTCTTTTTTTAACCCGAATTTTAAACACATGCAAAAATATTATAGTGATATTTTTTCACATACATTGAAATATATGTATATGTAGATAATACAAATAAATGCCGATTAAATAATTTAAATAAGATTAAAAAATAGATTAAATTTAATGTACACAGAAAGCATCTCAACGTGATTGTGTTATTAGGGGCATAATTTTCACCTATTTTTCTGAATAATTGTATATTTAAATATAATATATTTAAAAAAAAAATTTTTGTTCATATTTTCATAAAATTAAAACAGTAGAATTTTAATCTTAGAACATAAAAAAGAAGAAAAATGCATTCAATGAATTTAATTAATTTACTTTAAATTTATGAATGAAAATCTATATTTTCCTTTAAACATGGCGTCTATTTCACTGGCCTATATTTTTCAATCAATTCCAACTACCTTTGAAAGACTAAACAAGTAAAGTATTTCTACATGGAATCCTTTCTTAGCAAGATTTTATTTTTTCAGCCAAAATTCAATTTCATTGTCAAAACGTTTAAAATAATAAAGTATTACTCAAATGATTTTCATGTGAAAATTGGCAAACAAAACAAAAGGAAACAAATCAGTAAATAAGGAAACAATACAAAAAAAAAATAAACATTTTTTAATTATTAAAAAGAGCTAAAGCGCCCACAAAATTTGTGTAACGCATAGAGAGATGCCAGAAAAACAGATAAATATTTTCCAAAAATAGCCACACGGCATTCAGAAAAAAAAATCAATAAAAAAACTTCATGAAAATAACTTAAAGCAATAAAAGAAATAGCAGTAGGAGCACAGCACACGTACTTTTTTGCTGTTGCTTATAATTCTCTCTTTATCGTCGACACTGATTATGAATTTGTAAATTAGTTATGCCGAAAAATTAAGAATTCAAAAAATAATTCGTACAAATTAGTAATTCGACATAGATTTCATTCAGTAGAAATTTTTTCACAGTTTCACGAATCATTGATTATAAAGTTAAATTGTGTTTTCATTTTTTTTAATTGTGAGAAGACAATTTTGACAGAATTTTCTAGATCTTTTTGTCTGGTTACCCTTTTATTAGTTAGATGATACAATGCATAGTAAAACACTACTGAGCTAAGTTGAAAAAAAGCAATAAAACGATAAATTCTGCCGGAACATGATCCGCAACAGCAAACGCCACAAGGTTCTTTTCTGGAATGGAGTAACTCTTCGTGATTTTGTTCGGATTCAGAACTAAACGTTGACACTATGTGACTCCTGTATGATCCCTTACATTTCCCCCTCTTTAGGATTTTCGGCTAAAAACTTTTCGGCTCTAAAGGAACAAACCCCAACATTACGTTCATTTGAAAAGATTTTCTTTTTAAAATATAAAACAGCCCAGAACGAAACTGGTTTAAAAGGGAGTTAAAATAAAAAAATTAAGCTCCCGGTGTACGCTGACGAAGGCAAGGGTGCCTCCAACTCCAGGTTCGTTTGGATGGGTTTTCGTTAAAAAATACATAATCATACAAATTCAAGATTCATTTATAAAAACATAGTGGAGCGTGCGCAGCCGCGAGGCCGAACAATACATAAACCAGTGGAACCCCCGACTCAAGGTACGTTTAGATTTATTTTCATTTAAAAATGAAAATAAACGGTCAAGTGCGAGCATTACTCGCGCACAGAGGGTTCCGTAGAATAAATATATGAATTTGTAATTGTATTATATTAAAAAAAAAAAGTTGCTAAAAGAATACTAAGACTTTGTAAAAAACTATACAACGTATGGTTGGATATAACTGTATATATTAGAAAAGTGTAAATGGGTATACCATGAAAGTTCAAAGAGATATGAAACCTAAATAATATCAAATATAGCTATTCGTATAACTTTTTTTTAAATATTATCCTAATCTGTTTATGATGAACTTAATTCGGTACTGACAATAAAAGCAGTGCATAATTAAACTTCATTTGGCATTTCATGAAACTGAATTCAGCGTAGTAATAACCTTTATTTCTACAGTGTAGCTAAAACAAAACCTTTGTTCAAAGTTTAAATTTGGCATTGTGCTAAGCGCGCTTCGAATTGAGGTCTCAAAGTTGCAACGCCGCCTTGGTCAGTGCCGCGTTTTTTCCAGATAAGTGTTTAATTAACTTTTAAAGCCACTCGAGGAGTATTGAGAGATACAATCAATGCAAACTATCGCGAATCCCACAGTATTTATGCGATTCATTCTAATTAAATCTTTCCAGGGCGATGCCCTTAAAAAACGGACACCTAATTTTAATTCCAAAACAGACAAACGGCACCAAGAATATTTAATTAAAATTTTCCTTTTATCATGTAACGTGAAAATAAGCAAGTTCGCATTTTCTAATAAATTCGTTTATAAATTCTGGTGTCAGTTCATTATTTCATAAGTTTATAAATAGAATTACTCCGTGCCGGAAAGGATTAAGTGGTCGCAGGACTCTTAAAGCTTCAAAATTTAAGAAATTTTAATTTTTTTAGATGTTAAACTCCTATCTTTTCTGAATATTTTGATATAATTGTTTCCTTGAAATTCCCATTAGAACAGAAGTTTTGGCTTTTAGAATTATACCCGCTCAATAGCTGAAGCGGCGTTTCCGAAACTTTAAAGTCATTTTTTTCCAAATGGCGTTTTTTGCGCATAACGCGCAGGATACCTCAAAAACTTCTGAATATTTTTTCATGAAATTTTCAAGACGTATATGTCATGTTAGTCTGTATAAACTGAACCTAAAATTTTCTTTTTATTGTTCAGAAAAATGTTTTTTAGGTGATTTTACTGTTGAAATTTCCAAAAATTTGTATTAGCTAAATGCAACATTGCATTAAAGATATAAAAATGCTTTAAATACAAATTTATTTAAATTTAGGGAAATTATTATAATCTGAAGTACATAAGTAAGCACCAAAATTTTCATTCTAGTTGCAATATTTATTGTGTAATCCTGCGCGTAAACTGTTACGCCAATTTTTTGTTCGATAAATGTCTAACAGTTTCGAGCCCCCTATAAATACTAATTCTGCATCTTGAAATTTTTTAAATACATGAACGAAAGTACAGACTTATATCTTTCATCCCAATTAAAATTGTGTTTTAAAATCATATACATTTTAAGACATTAAATGTTGAAAATGGTCTTTTTTTCATTTTTTCCACTTTTTAGAGTCCCGAGACACCTTAAATTAGTATGTTTTTAACAATTTGACGTTTATTGCTTTTATACTGTTACCGGACATCACATTACACATATATATCATTAAAAGTTGTTAACTAGGCATAGAGTACGCCGCCCCTGTCCTTGTGTATGTCCAAACTGACCGTACCTTTAAGGGTTAATATCTCGGCTAATTACCGATGATTTTTTTCGAAAATAATTATCAACAATGCTTTTATTCTTCTGCAACGATAGGTATATTCAGCGATGCTCAACAATTTTTCTGAATGCCCGTAAATCGAAATTTGTGTATAACAGAAAAATGCTAATTACTCAAAAACTATGTGACCTAGGGTTATCGCTATAATTTTCCGGTAAGGTTTATATTAACGTCTACTACCTCTATTTTTTTTTCAAGATTTTAGCTTCAGTAGATTCGGAATTAGATGGGGGGGGGGGGGACATATTTTTAAGCTGCATGTTCAACAATATCTTTGAAAATATAATACCGAAAATTAAAAGGAATGTATTTTTGAGTTCAGCGTCACGGGATACCCCACATGATATACAAAAAACAGATTTTTTTTTTCAAGTAGCATAATTAGCCACTCTACTTTTTTACTAAATATATTTATGAATGTTTATTAATCTGAAAATATGTGGGTCAATGGTCTTTATTACTTCCCCGAATTTGAACTTTCCACGTTCCATAGTTTACGAGTAAAATGGCTGTGACAGACAGACAGACGGACAGACACAGGAGTGATCTTATAATAGTTCCGTTTTTACTTTTTAAGTACGGAACCCTAAAAAAACTATTTAACACTGATTTTAGGTATATTTATGTTATTATCACAGCTCCAGGCAACACCGAAAGGGTCAGGTTTTTACTACAGCGGATTTTAATTACAAAAAATATACACTTACAAGTCAAATATCAGCTTTTCTGTTATGCCCATCAAGGCGGTAGTAGCAGCAAGAATAAAAATCCCAAGTCCAAAAAAGGTATGGAATGGCATCATTATCGCCTTTACATTTGGTGGCAATCCCGGATAGAGGAAAGTTATGAAGCTAGCAACATACTGACAAAAAGAAAAAAAAACATTAATAAATATAGATATTTTTTATGAATAAAATCAACCAAATCTAATGATAATTATCTAAACCTGCATCATTTTGGCTTATGAATATTTACAAATATTAGACAATTAAATGTAGTTTTTTAATGCTTGTGAGTCATGTTCCTGACATCGAGATAAATTGTTTAACGTGTTTTTTGTATTATTCCGTAAGATTGAAAAAAAAATTCCAGCGTCGAAATTCTGATGAGAAAGATGAGCATTCCAAGTGAATTTTGGATTCCAAGAGGGCACAAACAGTCACACAACGAACCAAAATTCACCAAAACCGCCTTCAGAATGAATCCCAGAGAATGATAAGAATTTTGAACATATATCCCCGTAGTCTGCAACGTCAGTCGCGGTTTTGTTGTTGTTGTTTTTTAATGGAAAATAAAACATGAAATAAGTTAAAGAATTTTTTTTTTCTCAGAATCCCTTCCTTCCCCGCCCGTGCAAAACACATTTTAAAATACATAATCTAAAAAAAAAGAAAGAAAGAAATGTAACTATGGTAATGTTTATTTTAAGCTATTCGTGTACTGGTAAGTTTGGTATCCATTTTATGAGAAACAGGACATATGGCAACGTGATCTAAAATTTCCGCGAAGTACATTGCTAACATAAGTTGCTCCACAATACGGAAGAAATCCGTGATCCTGTAATAAAACTGAACTGATAGTTATTAGTCAATGATAAACCATTTGCTGCCAACTGCTATAAGGGAAGGAGAAACACTAACTGTTCTGAGTGTCTGTCACAGCAGATCAAATAAAAAAGGATTGTCTGATGCTGCCATCTGGTGGAATGTTCTTGAAACAAAAGAGCATTTTCTAACACATACATCCATTTTATGAGAAAGAGGACATATGGCAACGTGATCTAGTTTCCGCGAAGTACATTGCTAACATAAGTTGCTCCACAATACCAAAGAAATCCGTGATCCTGTAATAAAACTGAACTGATAGTTATTAGTCAATGATAAACCATTGAAACAGAAATTCTTTGCATAAAACTTTAATTAAGATGAAATGTTGTTATACAGGGAGTGAACCATTGCTCCAGCAAAGTGTGGGATGGCCCCTTAATTTTACACCTTTTACAGCAAAAGTCTACAGGAAAAGTCCCCAGCCAAAAGCGTCGACAAACAGAAGAAAACTTATAAGAGAATCAAGCGAGTACATAAAAATGCCAAATAAAACAAGGCAATAAAATCCGTTATGTGAAAACTCAATGAGAAAATTTAAACATACATACATCGAAGTGGGGGGCGCAATCTCGCCAACTTAATCTGTATCTAAATAATTATAAACCCTATCCTTGCTGACTCCAAATAAGACGCAATAATCAAACTATGTTTATTTTATCCACGAAAATGGATCTGTTATTGCACTTATGAAAGTAATTTAAGTGTTAGAAATAGCATCCCGCGTTTGATCATAAAAACATAAATCAATCATTAACTTAAATTCTGGACAGAAGCTCTGCGAATAAACAAAAGGACGAAAGTATATCTGAAAATGATTTTAAAATGCATAACGACTTTATCTTATTTCTTATATTTTATTGATTTATTCCTGTGGTTAAATCTGACAGATAAATTAGCCAGGGCAATAAATTTATTGAGAGAAGGGGAAAATTAACTTACATTTCAAATGGCTATTTCTGTAAAAGATAAAATATTATGTTTGGGAAAGGAATGAAAAAATTGAAATATTTAAACATTAATATATAACTACGTTATAGTAACAAAAATTTTAAATATTCAAAAAACATTTACCGGTATCTCTCTTATCTAAAAACGGGTTATTAACGCTGGCGCTACCGTGTTTGAATCGGTCGTATATTTTACATTTTCTCAACTTATACTGCCAAAACTATTGCATATAAAAGCATGAAAATTTGGCGTTTTATAGCGAACTGTATAATAAACATACTGAAAAGAACTGTTTTTAAATCGAAAAATTATTTTAAGCACTATTCGATGTTGAAATTGGCCACGGTAGTTCAATTACATAAGTTTTATAGGATCAAATATAGCAATTTAATCAAATTTTGCAGGCACATACTTGAATAGATTGCGTTATGCAGTGTCCAATTTTTTGTAGTTTGGCTATTTATGGGAGAGAGTCGATCGATTTTTTACACAAAATCCCATTTCTCAAATAGAGAATTAATTCATATTTTTTCAAATAGCCGTTTTTAATTTACCGTTGTGAATATTTAAACAGTCTGAACAATAACATTTCCAAACAATGTATTTTCATTTATATATGCGTTAATATTGAAATTAAAACTTTAAAATAAATAAATTATTACGCACGTAGAGCATCTACTCGTGAAAATTACGTCATACTTAAAGAAGAGCAGCAAATAATGATATTTTCTTAAATTAAAAGCGCTTTTAATGCTTGTTTTACTCACTGAATCTAATCCGTAATATAATATCTATCTTCAAATGGTTATTGACTTTCTACATTTCCAGGTTTATGGGTGTTTTTCTATCATATTTTTAAAGCAAAGCAAATTATCGTGTTTTTAGAGAGTAGCTCACAAAAGCAAAGTCCCCTAGTTTTTTCAAAAAGGACAATTTAAAGAATTTCTTTTAAGGTCAGGGAGATTCTGCTTCCCTAGGTTGCCTGTTTAAAATAAACACATGGATGTAAAAAGAAAAACAGAACTGAAAATACATTTCTACGGGAAGTTTACAATATCAAGTTAGTGTTGACAGAGCCAACCTGACGAAAAATTCCTAGTTCATATTTCTCTTAACAATTAATAATTTTAAGTCACTAACGGAAAAGAAAATACTATTTTTTTTTAATCAGAGATTTAGAGAAAATCATCAATTAGAGAATATTTACTTAATTAAATTTGAAAAGTCAGAGGGGGACAATGGTATTGTCCGGCTACTCCCCCCCATCCCCCCCCCCCCCCCGACACACACACACTTTGGCGGCGCAACCGTCCCATGACATGCAAGTGATCTCTAGCCACTATAGATGAGGATGGCCTTTCAGAGTTGCCAAGTCTCCGGCTTTTTTGCACACCACTATTATCTTAGAGAAAATGTTGTTCTTTTAAATCTTTCAAATGTTTCAATTAAATCAAAGGACATTTTCTGTATTTAAATACTGGTATTCAAAAAGACGGAGACTTGGCAGCTCTGCCCTTCTGTATATTGGTGATCATCCAAAACGAAGCCTGCCGCGCCGTCCTGAATTTCTTCCCAAAGTTGGATATTATGTACAGTGAAACCTCCTTGTGCGACCACCTCCCTGAACAACCATTTTTTCATGGAACAAAATTTATCCCCATAGGCTCAATACTAATTTTACCTCCATTCAGAGACATTCCCTGTTGAACTCCCTCCATGAGCGACCCATTTCTTTGAAGAAGATGAAACAAATTCCGTTTTCTCATGGTCCCTTGAAGAAGGTTTTATTAGAAAAATAATTCTGGAGAGCGCATTATTCATCAAACTTCTAAACTAAGTTTAGGTTTTTTATTATTATTATTCCGATAAATTTTAAGTGTTTGTGCCTTTTTAGGCAATGAATTTAACTCTGATGACAAATTAAGAATGACGGTCCCTGCCCTATTCTGTCAGGAAACTCTCAAAGAAATAGATAATGAAATCGTCATTATTTGTTCCTGTCCAAAAAAAATTGCATTTATTTACTGAACTTTGAAAGGACTTGGAAATAAAAGTTATATAAGATAAAGTCGTAAAATTTAAAGCAAACGTCAATGTATTCATTTTTTAAACTCTGCAGTAATTAACTTATGTAATTATCCTTTATACTTACATTTTCATATTTATTCCTAATGTGAAAAATAAATTTTAGTAATATTGTTACCTTTTTTCCACAATTAAAAATCTAGATTTAAAGACGACCTCCATTAAGAGACCACCTCTCGGAGCGACCAATTTTTATCGGAACGGAATGAGGTCGCTTTAGGGAGTTTTTACTGTATTTGCATTTGTATGGACTAACATTGACTCAAAAATAGTAGCGGATCGAAGCTAAAATTTTTGGAAATGCTGTGCTTCAAAAAATTTTCAAGCATTTAGTTCATTGTTGTATCAAAAATTTTCATAAAAAAAAAAACAGCTAAAACATAAAACGAATGTTTTAAACAAATTATAAATATAATTATCGCAATAATGAAACAATTTATAGAAATATTTCTATTCATAGTTTGATTTGAATTTGCTCTACGCTGTTCTTTCAAAATAAAAAATCAACATTCTGTAAAAGTTCTAATGATTTCTAACAGCTCTTAAAGTAGGGATGTACAACCGGTGGCCCGCGAACATCATCAATTTATAACTGGAAAAAATCGGGAATTTCGTAAATTTTTCGCGGTAAAAAATCACAAATTTCGTCAGCCAGTTAAAAATCGCGAATTTCGTTTATTCACCGGCCGATACCATAGATATTACCATAAGAAATTCCCAAGTTACGAATCTCGTCAGTCACTAATCGAAAAATAATCGGGCACGGAAAAATCGCAAATTTCGTCGATCATGCTAGGAAAAATCGCGAGTTACGTCGTTCGGACGAAGAAAACAGGGAGTTTCGTCGTTCCGGTACGAAAAAATCGCGAATTCTGTCGATCGGGCTCGGAAAAATCGCGAACTTTCTTAACTGTGCACGGAATAATCGCGAATTTTGTGGATTATGCGCGGGAAAATCGCAAATTTCGTTGATCGGGCAGAAACAATCGCGAAAATTGTCGATGAAGCAAGGAAATTCGCAAGTTGCGTCAATCGGCACGGAGAAACCGCGAGTTTCGTCAGTCGGACACGGAAAAATCTCAAATTTCGCTGATCAGGCGCTGAAATATCGGGAAATTCGTCGATCAGGCTCGGAAAAAATCGCAAATTTTGTTGATCGGGCACGGAAATAATCACAAATTCCATCGGTCAGGCACGGAAATAATCACAAATTCCATCGGTCAGGCATCGAATAATCACATATTTCGTAGCTCAGGCACGGAAAAATCACAAATTTTGTTGTTCTGGTGATGATATCGCAAATTTCGTTGATGAGGTGCGAATTAATCGCGAATTTCGTTGATCGAGCAGGAAAAAACCGCAAATTTTGCCGATGATCCGCGAAAAAATCGCAAATTTTGTGCATGAGGTTCGGAAAAATCGCAAATTTCGTTGATCGGGCACAGGAAAATCGTGAATTTTGTCGATGATGCGCTGAAAAATTGCAAATTCTGTTGATCGGCTGCGGAAAAATCGTGATTTTCGTCAGTTTATCGAGAGGGAAAATCGCGAATTTTGCCAATTTGCATAGGGAAAAATTAAAAAATTCGTCAGTCAGTTAAGAATCTCGAATTACGTTGATCGGACGCGGAAAAATTGTGAATTTCGTTGATCGGGTGCGCAGAAAAATCGCGAATTTTGTCGATCAGGTGCAGAAAATTGTCAAATTTCGTTGATCGGGTGCGGGAAAATCACGAATTTTGTCAATTGGGCTTGGATAAATCTCGTTGATCGTCTGCGGAAAAATTGCAAATTTCGTCAGAGTCAGTTAAAATCGCAAATTTCGTTGGTCGGTTGCTAAAAAAGACGTCAGGCACAGAAAAATAGTAAATTTCGTCTATGGACACGGAAAAATCGCGGGTTTTGTCGATCGGGCTCGGAAAAACCGCGAATTTCGTTGGTCAGGCACCTAAAAATCGCGTTTGTCGATCAGACGCGGAAAAATCTAAAATTTCGTTGATCGGCTCCTTCTACCCTCTTCGTTCATATTCACAATTTTTCTTCGCCACTAGCCGTTTTTATTCCTATGTTTGTTTCTTAGCACTTTTAATAAAGCAAAACTTACTCCTCCTAATAAAGTCAAGGAATATTATCACTCTTTGAAAATAATCCTTGCTATATCTCTGTTATCTATAAAAACGTAAACTGTTGATATATCCTTGCCAACTAAATTGGATATGTTGACTGGGTAGGGGAACCTATAGAGGTAAAATCCCCCCCACCCTCTGAAACCACGTTTTTTATATGATTATAGACCACAGATTATCTCCCTGAAATAGAATTATCTCTGTTTTACTGATGTGGCCCTCGTCAACGCAGACATTTTTGTAAGTGGCCCTTCTCTTAAAAAGGTTGTGCTTTCCCTATCTTAAAGCAATATACAAAATTTTACCAATCTATTTTAAATAATGCACAGCGCCTTGCAAATTCCCATAATACCATAGACTTTTTCATAGCTGAAGCAGAAAAATAATGAACTATCGGCACTGCAGGAGCGACAGTGCCTCCTTCCTCCTATTTACAGTGCTGCTTCCCATCGCAAATGCCTGTGAACATGCTCAGTAGTCAAAGACAGTGTTTCTGAACTGTAAAGTGCAGCGTTCCATACAAAGGTTTTGTAATTTTTCATGAACTAGGAGATAGCTACTGACGCTAGGCGTAAGAATTATACAATGTATAAGTATAAAGATGAGATTAAAGATTCATTATATTGAATGTTATAGATAATATCGAATAAAAACGAGGGTTCTACAGTTTTTCCGTGTCTACGCTTACGCATGAGCTGTCATTGCTCAAAACTAAGCATCGGACTCCTTCACTTTTTCTGGACTTTCGGCTGTCCAAATTCTTCAACGACGTACATTAGAGTTTTGTTGTATATGTGCACATTTTTCAATCCTTCATAATTATAGAAAGTCAATTTAAAAAATCGTCTTGATGCAACTAACATCTCATCTTTCAAAGAACTATACTTATTTATAGCTGAAAAATTGACGTTGAATCTAGAAAGGTAAGTTTTTGGGGCACTCTGTACTAACAATTCATTTATTATATATTTGGAAGATAGCGCTATATTGGATTTCATTCACTTAAGAAATTATACTCAAATGTCAATATTCAAATATTTACAGTGTAACTACATCAAAAACTGTAATATTTTATCCCTTTTATTATTATTATTATATATTTCCAGTAAAAATCGGTTTATAAAAAAAATTGTACACAAAAATATCAGTAAACTGGTGATATAATGTTAATATGTGGATTTCATGCTGCACTAAGGAAATTTAGATCTTGCGTCAAGATTTAACTTGGCAAAGATTTCCCTTATATGAATAGGGCTTCTGGTGACAAAACATCACCTAAAGCAACAGTTTACAATATCTTTATGGAGAACATAGAAGTTTTGCAATCGAATTTGTGATGAGACTATAATTTATTATTTAAAAAAATAAATAAATCTCGGATTTAGATTTCTTGAGATATAAATTAATAAATGCAAGCAATCAGATTGATGTATTTATTTTTGCATGAGAATTCTGAATTTGCCGATGATTGGCTTTTCATATAATGTACAGCGTCGTCAAAATTTCTTGTTACTTCCAATTGTGTAAAAGAACTAAGAACAGTAGAATAATACCAGATGCAAGTATCAGATTTAGTTGACTCACTGACATTGTCGCATATCCAGTATGCTTAAATGAACATTGAACACCATAGTTTTCGTGGCACAAAATGATGGAGCGCCATGTTCTGTGAGACATATTTATTACGAAGCTTTGATTTGGTAAATGTTGCAAAGTTTGTCCGAACAGCGTCCCACAATTTTTGGACTGTCTGCAGAATTCCTTGTAAAAACACAGTGGCTACAAAATGTGCATAGTTACAACTCGTTTACATACATTTCCAGGAATATTACAGGATGTGACAAGACATTTGGATCGTCTTGTACATTCAAAAAGAAAAAATCGTGTTAATTATAGGGTTTTGATGTAATCGTTGGCGAATACCATCACATATGGGGCATTCTCACAATTTTTTGACTTTTATGTCCCTGAATAATAATTTTTATTTTAGTATATTTTCTTGTGCTTTTTTTTTTATTTCATATACTGGGGAACATCCCGTTGCATGATTGCATAACAATATTAACACGATAAATAAGTTTAGGACGATGTTGGGGGTCCAAATACCAGGAAAACTCCCATACAGACCCGTGTCCCTGATGCTGATTTTTCAGTTTGGAGCTGTCTGTATAAAATTATTTCAATAAAAGTAATTCGATGTCATTTTTTTCCGAAACTGGGACAATTGTTTTATATAAATATGTAGCAAAAAATTAACCTGCACACATTTTTACAGTTGATATTATTTTTTTAATTCTGTCCCTGGGTTTTTCATCCTTACCGTCCCTCTTGCTAAACTTATACAGAAAATCACTTCAGATGCAGCCACAGAATTTTTTTCAAGTTTTTTCTCATGCAGAAGTACTCTAGAGAAAGAATGTCTAAAATTCTTTGACAGGAAATTGACTTCAGAATTTAAATCAGCATTTAAATATCAATTTCAAGATCGTGGCTTTATTGGTAGTCTTACCGTCCCCAAGGTTTATTCCTGCACTTTTCGAGGTAAATTTAAAAAAATAATAATAATTTAATCCAATGTAAATAACTGTTTCTAAAAATCAATGAACATTGTGGCTATCACTTAGTCTTAACATGATTTGCCCAAAAATAGTGGTAATTTTCCTTACCGTCCCATCCTTACCTTCCCTTTTTTTTTTTTTTTTTTCATTACCGTCCCTTTCTTCTATACCATTCCCTTTTTTTTCCTTCCGACCCTTCTTTAACATCCCTTTAAGACAATGTTATACTAAAATTTTGTAATAAAAATATTACATTGTTATTATTTCTTATTTGAATGCCCTGTGGGTATTATAAAATTCATTATAAGTACAAATTTAGAAGAAAATAGAAAGTTATAGTGTTAAAATGGTAAGGAAAATTAAACTCGCAAGTTTAACTTAAACCTCAGTTAAATAAAACATTTTTCGCTGCTGACCATTTTTTCTTTATTTTGAATCATTAAGGCATTCGTCTATCAGATTAAAATGTTATTTTAGCGAGTTTAATTTCACCAGATTTTTATACCCGAAAGTCAAAAGATTGTGAGAATGCCCCATATACTGTCAAGAGCTGAGAATTTGATTTCCTCAGTAGGATAGACAAATACATAGTGATGTTATTACAATTAATATAGAATTAACTTATGATCCTATATTTGCTTGGCGTTCGATGTCATAATTATTTAATTGATGGAGTGGTTGTAGCGACAGAACGGGTTGGGTAGGGTTGGTTTTTAACGGCCGATTATCTACTCTTGGGATATAGGCCCTAAGGGGACTGCCCTCCGTGGGAGTCTTTTTAAGGGAACCTAACCCGTATTTACGCATGGAAATCTAAGGTTTCGGAGAAAACCACGAAAACTCCGAAACGGTTAGGCCGACGGGCGCAATTGGGTTCGAACCCAGCACCTCCCGTCTACCAGCTTCGAGAGCAGAACCTCTCAGCCACTGGTGGGGTAGCGACAAACCAATATAAGTGGGCGAAGTAGACACTTTCTTAAATAATTTTAGTGGCAGATATCCTAGTTACTGATTTGGCTAAAAGCACAAACTAATAAATAAATTATCGGGTATTTTCTTTTTTTTTCGTGTGTGTATGTGTGCACATGAAGCTGATTTTTCATGTACACATGAAGTAATGAGCGACATTTCAAATGAACGCTGAATTAAATTACACTTTCATTTGAATTTATTGTTTTTTATATTCATATACAGCGAGTTAGGCGAACACACTAATGATTGTGGTTTACAGTGTGTCCGCGTATAACCTGACCGACCTTTATTTTCGCAACCGTTGGACCTAGATGCATACTTCCAATTACAAAAGTGGTCAAAATTAGGTGCAGAGTTAAGATTAAAAAAAGTTTGAAGCGACAAAACAATTTAGTGAAGAATTACAGAATCTAAATTTTTATACGGTCACCCGGTCCTATAAATTATATTTAGTAAAATGTTCCTGTTACATTGATAATTAAGGCAAAAAAGTCCATTTTTCTACGATTAAAATTGACTGAGTAATAGCTGTTTAATGTAGGAGCATATTTTTTGCAGCAAATTAGGGGTCATTCACAAAGTTAGTAGAAATATAACTTCGTGAGATATATTAAAGAACTGGTTGAGAGTAAAATTAGCATTGCAATATAAATTTGAAATCTTTAATCCTTCTGACATATTACTGCAAAATATACAATTTGTACTGAACATATAAGAGGATACAAATAACAGAATTTTTGTTAAATAAAAGGATTAAAAAGAACAGCCTCAATTCTTAATAAAATGATACATATTTTTAAATGCTGTTAGATTACACTGTCTTTCAAATTTTGGGTTGTGCCATGTTTTTTTTTAGTTTTTGAAAATTGATCCTTATGTATGTTTTAGCGCTGAATCCGAAAATGACCTTCATTTTAAACCATCACGTCAGGATCTTTCTCAAAAAGCAAATTTCAAAGTTAAAAAGCTCAAAATTAAAATTGATCCCCCCTTCCCTCTCAACCTCATCGGACCCCTGAGCTGTTTAGCTGTAAGAAAAAAGCCAAAATAAGCCAAAAAATTGAATGAATTTTTGAATTAAATAAAATTAAACTAAATAAAAAAAGTCTTACATCTATTTTATTAGTATCAGATTTTTCGCTATTTTTTAACCTTGAAATTTACGATTTGCGAAAAATCCTGACATGATGGTTAAAAGTGAAGGTAGTTTTTTTATTCAGCGTTAAAAAATACATAAAACGTAATTATAAAAGTTAAAAAACGCAACCATCGCAGGTTTATGTTATCTAATCTAAAACTCTTTCTTAAACTTGTTGACTGTGATCTATCCGAATTTTTGTGTGCGTGTGTGTGTGTTATCCTCTAATATAAGTATGTATAAGATGGTAATCATCGAAAATCATAATAATATTACATTGGCACCGGATTTAAGTCAGTATGTAAAATTTAACTTCGATCGGACATTTGAAAGTGAGTTAAAGTTCGAGAACAAATTTTAAACTGGAAAGACGATCGTTGCAAGTTAAATAAAACCATTTGAAAATAACATAATTTTTGTTAAAAGAGATCATAGCCTCAAATCCTTAGAAAATAAAACACATGTTAAAATACAATTATTTTAACTAATCTGAAGTTAACTCAATCGTAATAGTTGTACGATTTCTTTCAAAGCATAGATACCTTGAAATAAGTTTAAGTACTTTATATACGACCCCTGAAAGAATAGCATAAATCATCTGTTTTGAGTTGCAAAAAAGTGGTATAAGTCATGCATTTCAAAGTTTCATAACTCAGCCAATTTTAATGTTAGATGAATGGGAATTTTTTTGTTTTACTTGTTAATGTCACAGTAAATTTTTACTAAGTATCACTTATAGGACCGGGGGACTGTATAAAAATGTAAATTTCGTAATATTTTAATAAATGTTTTTCTTGACCCAAATCGCTTTAAAAATAATTCTATACCTTATTTAAACCATTTTTGTAACTGGAAGTATGCATCTAGGACCAACGGTTGCGAAAATAAAGGTCGGTCAGGTTATACGTGGGCACACTGTATACCTAGTGCAAAAGGATTCCAGTTATACTTATTCCCTAAACTCTCATTCAGATTTCAGTTTTTCTTTTTTCTTCATTTTTCCTGTTGAAATTCATATATTAGCGAATTCACTGGGTCGTCTGGTGTTTTTGTGATCAATAACAAGTAGAAACTTCGTTCTGAAATAGACTTTCCATCTAGATTTCTTTGACCTGTATTTTTCCGGTAATGAATCATGTCGTCCTCAAATTAATTCATGTTCAATTTCTCCTTACCACAAAAGGGCTCGCTTCGTTCACGCAACCCTGTTATTACCCCTTGCCAAAAAAAGGATATTCTGATATACATGAAAAAAGCAAAGCTTAAAAAAATGCTATTCAAAATAATTGGATCGACAAAACTGGCATACAAAAAAAGTAATAATATTTTTTTTCAAAATACTTTACCTGCACACAGAAAAATCCAAATGTTGTTATTCCAACCCAGCTATGTAATGAGTACAGATCGGGTTTAAATGTTCTTCTATGATTTTCGAAAACTGCAACTAAACCAACTGACGACATGACGATAGCTGTTAAATGCATGGCTGCATGGATCCATTTCAAAATCCGCTTTGGAAAGAAGTGGAAAATTCTGTATATTAAAATAGCTGTAAGTGTAAAAATCAGAAATAAATTTTAGAAATCCTGTCCCAAAATTGAAAGTATAATCATTTAATAATAAGTACTATTTAGCGTACGGCACACATTCTGATTAGAACTAAAATAAAATTAATTATATCTAATCGAAGGTATATCGAAATGGTACTTAAGCGGGCAACAACACTTTCTAGATATTATGCAAAACTTGTCTCGACCAAGTTCACTGGTTAGCCTCATCCACCATGTTGTCTTAAAATGGCAGGCACTTCAAGATATCGCCGAATTTGGCAACCAAATATAAGTTACTTTAAATAAAAGCAGCTTGAATAAAGCTGACTAATTTCGCGAAATTCTGATTCATAATGATTTAGTATTAATAAAAATTAGTATTGAATCTCCTATAATCGGTTTTCACTAAATTGAGCTTCGTGTGTTTAATTAATATAAGCTGGCTTTTAAAAAATAAGGAATATGAAAGCTACCTCTTCCTCACGACACTGGCCGGAAGGACTTTTTTTTCCTCGTAACGGAAGGAGAGGGGGGGGGGGGCCTCCACTCTGAATCTCCCATCTAAGGTAAATTTCAAACACATGAACGTAACAAAAAAAAAAAAAAAAAAGGTCGCTTATGGTTATGTGGAGTAGTTATGACCAGGGGGTAATTATGACCGCCGTCATATTGGAGGAAACTGTGTATGGTAAAATTTTGTTTCAAGCTTAGATATTAACCTCATAATGTATATTTCATCTTAGATATTCTTCATTACTAGTCTGAAGCCTTTTTGAGATCAGAATAGCAATTTGAAACTAAGTCTATAAAATTTTTGATAAACGGATTTGTCACTTTGGAGACCAAAGTGGTCACAATTACCCCCAAATAAATGTGTATGGTAAGTATAAAGAGAAAAAATAGTGGTCATAATTTCCCCACTAGTGGTCTTAATTACCCCAAACTTATGTGATTGTGAGTTTTTGGTGGGGCAATTATAACCATCCTTTTAACTTAAAAAAAAAAAACAGCTATGAGAATTAAAACTTTTAGAAGGTGTTTTTAAAGGAACAAAGTTACTTCCTATGTACTAAAAACACCACTTTTCCAAATAGAAATAAGCAAAAAAAAAAAAAAAAAAAAAAAAAAAACAATGTTGAAAATGTAAAAAGTGGTCATAATTACCCCTCCTGACTATATTACTTATTTTACATTTTAGCTTAGAAGAAAAGTTTGAAATACATGAACATAAGAAACGAAAAAAAATTCTACTAGTTCCCGGAATTCTCAGAGAATTAGAAAAATTCTTAATTCATCTTTCTGTTCGTGTTTAATTATTTTAATATCAGATAGGAAGAATAATTTTTACTAATTTTTTTAATAATCTGAGATTTTTAAAAAATGGTTTATTAAATTTCAGTATCCATTTTGGGGGAAAAGGCCTTTCCTGCTCCCTCTTGCCAACGCCTATGATGCGGGATATAATTCAAGTAGTCCGGGACACAAAAATCAACATTTTTACATTTCAGCTCAAAAATATTTTAGTGCTTTTAGAATAAAATGACACAAACGACAAACCACATTTAAATATGGTAAGCAGATCGAAATATATAAAGCTTTTTATGTTATACTGTATGGGGTTACCGCAAATTTCAATTTATTTTAAATAATTTACATTTGAAAATAAACACATAAGAAAACATACTCGTACATTTCAAGAAAGCAGTGAACCAAAAAAAATTATTAATAAAAAAAGTAAAAGTTTGTGTCCTGGACCACTTTAAAGTATATTTCTATGAAAATGATGCCTTTTTTCAGTGAGATATGTCAAGTGGCAATGACAGATCAAAAAAAAATTATGAAAATGCAAATTTTAAAAGAAAAAAACTAACGTAGTGTTAAAGTGTCTTTGAAAAAGCAATTATATTGATTTCTTTCTCGTCGGTAACACTGGACAACAATGGTTCTTTCAAAGAAATGAAATTAATTGATTCTAGGTTAGTTTTTTTTTTTTTTTTTTTTTTTTTTTTTTTTTCGCTGATCCCGAAGATGCTTTCCGTTTTTCTCTGGATGGTCCAGTTTTTGAGAAATTTTCATATTTAAATTTATGCAAATTTAAGCTTTTTTGTACTATTTTATGTAAATTTTATACACAATAATTGTCAGATTGAATTACCTTTTCTAGATAATGGCTACTGGACTATTTGTTTCAGATAAATGTTACGATCTGCACATTCTTAACATTTATCTGTCAGTTATTAAGCCTAATTTGCGTATTTTTCAATGGTGTAAAGCTTACATTATTATCAGCCTTAAAGTAGTTGGCACATAATTGAAGTAATTGTTTTTCTAGACTAGATTTTTATGCTGATTTCAAATCTGCAGTCGATTTCCTTATACCACGTCTAGTTTCTGACTAAAAGGAATTTCTACTTTTGTATAATATTGACTCAAGTCTGATATAAGATGCTTTTTAGCGGTGTGTACCTTATTGTCATAAGGGTGAACAGTGTCAGATTCCTATCAGGGACATACACAACAATTTATGTAATAAAAGAAAATGAAAAACTTAGTAAGATATATCGTAACTAGTTAAAGTACAGTCGTGGGGGGGGGGGGGAAAGTAAACACCCCCTACTAACTTCGCAACAAACTACAAGAAGTAGAAGAAGACTATAGAAGAAAGTTACTGGTACCAAACGATTGGAAATAAAGTCTACTTCTAAATGATGTATAGAAAATTTGCTTAAGGGGCCATCTACATATCAAAACAGACCCAAACTTTGTTTTTTTTTCAATAGCAATACCCATGTTTAAAACCATAACTAAATTCTATACTCCTCAATTAGCCTAAATCCAAATTATCACGAAATTCGTATGATTAGTTTCCGAGAAATTAATTATTTTAAAATGAGCATATTTTAGCGGTGTATCCACATTGAAGTTCGGTACTCGATTGTTGAAATGATTGATTGTCACTTCTATTAATGTATTATTTCTTGCCAATATAAACATCTCATTCGCTTAATATTTTTCAACTATTGCCAGCCCAAATGTTTCATTAAAATGAATAAAATATACCTTTTTCGAATTATGCTTTTCTGGACATCATAGATGTTCCTTTAAACCGTCACTTTGACGTTTTTTACCCATAATTCGAAAACTACCTGTAAGAAAAATATGAAGTTGAGAATTTGCATAAAGCAGGACATAATAAACGTAAATCTATGAAAAAAATTGTAAGTTATAAATTCATTTTTTTTTCGAATATTAATTTCATAATTAATATTATAAAAATTTTAAAATTACAAATTCTATGTATTTATGTTTGGGTTTTTTAGTATTATAATTAAACAAAAAAATTTATCACATTAGGGTTATAATTTCAAGAGATATTAATAAAAATAGGAAAATGTAATTTAACATTAGAAGCTCTAAAATTTGACTGTTTATAATTCAAAAATTTATCATCCAAATGACTGGAAATTTCATTTCTAAGCATAGTTTAAACCAAAGATTTGAAATATATTGTCAAAATTGGGTGTTGCCATTGAAAAAAATAAAGTTTGGTCTGGTTTTGATTTGTAGATGGCCCCCTAAGCAAATTTCATATACATCATTTAAAAGTAGACTTTATTCCCAATCTTTTTCTATTACAATTAGGTGCAGAGTTAGTCGGGGATGTTTACTTTTATTTTCCACGACTGTACATCACAAAGAAACACGCAAAACGATTTCTGACTTTTTGACCAAAAAATAAATTTTCACTTTTTTCAAAAACTAGACGTAGAAAACAGATAGCAGATTTGAAATCAACGCAAAAAAAAAACTGGTTTAGAAATATATTCGCGTACTCGTGGGACAGAAATAGTTGGACGTAAAGAAACTTTATTAGAAAAATATGCAAATTAGGCACACCATTTCACGGTCACATGTCAGTATAATCTCAGAAACAACGTTTTTGTAAAATGAACTAGATAGTAATCATAACATTAAAAAAAAACAGTCTGATAATGCTTTATGTCTTAAGTTTGCATACAATTGTACAAAATTTACTAAATTTGCATAAATCGAAATACGCTAATATCTCAAAAACAAGACCTGCTGGAGTAAATCTAAAACTAGATTCGTAATCAGCACAAATAACCAGGCCCTGATTACCTAATAGGCACGAGAAGCACGCGCTTCCCTTAGAAAATATAGAAGGGGCCCGAAATCGAGAAAACAGGGGACCCAAATTTTATATTGAATAAATTGTAATGTTAGATTGTTAGATTTATGTTTATTTTACATATTGAATTTGAATATTATTGCATTTAGCTTATATGCACAACATAATATTGATAATTTAAACTATTGTCAAGATTGAAAAAAGTATTTCAAAATATTGATATTTTAAACTATTGCTAAGATTGAAAGAAGTATTTCAAATTATTGATATTTTATGTTGTGCATACATGCTAAATTATCTTTTTTCATCCAACTTACATTTTTATGCTAATACCATGCAAAATCAATTTTGCATATTTTTTTATTGTATCCAGTTTTTGTGTATATACATAGGAGAACATAAAAAAAGTTGTTTAATGAAATATATGTGAACTCAACTGAGCCACTCTGGAATAATATTTAAAGTATTGGTGAATTTCTGGGTATGTCAAATTTAGAAAACTCTTCTTTAATGAAAGGGGGTCCCCGAAATGAAACTGTGCTTCCCATAGTTTCAGAGGTTAATCGGGCCCTGCAAATAACCGCATAAGAAACAACTAATTTAGGTTTCGTGAAAGAGCAAAAGTTCAAATTTGTTGACCAGTGTAATCAACTATTGAAATCAACAGCATTCATAAAAAACTCCTTTTAAAAAGTTGTTAAAAATTTTTCAAGTACACTTGGTCAATCAACAACGTAACACACCATACCATTTTATACCAAAAATACCGCAATGAAAAATGCAAAGTACCATTCGATTGAGAATTGTATGTATTCTTTAAATCTAAATAATTTAAGTTTGGATAAGAAGGGGAGGTTCCATCTTGGAATAGGAACAAACCTTCATTTTCCAATATTAAAATCCAATTTTGACATCAGATTATGAATCTAGAGAACCAAAGCAAACCTAAATATAATGAAAAAAAAATCGATATAAAATATGCAAAATGATTTCTGTCATCAGAAATTTTTAATGTCTTTATCTCTCCCAGGCTACCTCTCTGGAACCGCCCTTACTGTAAGGTCTCTCAAGTTGTAATATTCATATTTTTTTAAGCATAACTCAAAAATTGCGAGAAGGGACTGAAATTATCCATCTGCATTATCTATAGATTCTGGAAATCTATTTCTGTTAAAATATTCGTAGATTTCAATTTATAATTTTTTAACATTCATTTTATAATTCATATTTTATATATTATACATTAATTATAGAACTGCGTGAAAATCATATAATTAAGTTTGCCAAAACTTAAAAATACTAATGTTTGTGTTAAAATTATTAACTATAAAAATTAAAATATTAAAAAATAATTTAACATTAAGCGCTCGAAATTTTATGTTTATAGAATTTATAAACTTCTTCCAATTTAGAAAAATAAAATTTTAAGCGATTCTAAAAGATTGGAAAGGCCTTGAACAGGAACGTTTATAACATTAATAATATACCAAAATCAGTTTTAAATATCTACTCAAAAGCGTGAACTTACCGTTACTAAGGCTACTAAATAGATGAGCTGGCTCGTCAGGCATTTTCATCCCTGACGGACTGCTTCGCGTAATGTATCTCAATAGTCTTGAATTAGTTTCTGTCTATTTTTAGCTTTAAAAGCTTAATTATCGGTAGTTTTTCTGATATTAATTGTTGAAATCATTCAATAAAGGATTACTGCATGCTTCAATTTCCCTATAAACATAAAAAATGACCAAATTTTAATATTAATTGTAGATTATATTCTTCGTGAATTTTTTTCTTCGCCAATTTTGGCGATAAGGACATGTTTTAAAAGTACAGCGCCATCTAGTTCATTTTCGGGAAAACAATTGATTTTGATGCGATTTGCGATTTTTTATATTATCGGACGAAAATAGAGTGAAATTATATGGGAAGGTACTTTATTTTTTTTGGACAATTAATAACGATACCTCAAAATATTAACATGTGATGGAATTTATGAGATTTTTGAAAAAAAAAAAATCTAAAGAACTAATGAGAAATAGAATTTTTCAGGGAAATTTTACAATATAATTTTTTTTTTTTTTTTTTTTTTTTTTAATATTCATTTTCACAAAAAAAATGGATTCTATTTTAAGTTTTTGAAAAAAATTCTCCAAATTTGCTTAAGATGATTTTATTGTTAATATTTCATCATAAGACAGTAATATTTTAAAAAATATAAATAAATATTTTTAACAATTTTCGTAAGTCAGTATTACCAAGAAATAAAGCGTATCTTTACTGCATAGATGCCAACTTGTACTGATTTTTGCTACCACTAAAATTTAATAGAAAATTTTGCCTCATTCAATCGCCGAATTGCAGTGAATTTTGATAATTAACTAAGGCAGAAATTTCTGTTAAATTTTAGTGGTAGCAAAAATCCGTACAAGTTGGCAGCTATGTTACTGTAACTTTCAGATATAAAATTGTTTTAAAAAATATCAAAGGATACTTCCATACTATGAAATCTCAGAGGTCGATGCAGGTTTATTTCCTGGTGCCCATTTTGTGAAAAGTAAAAGTTTTTTTTTTTTTTTTTTTTTTTTTTTTGTGAATTTTATTATCATTTTGTGAAAAATAATATTTTGTAATGAAAGTTGAAATCAAGTTACTCAAATTCGAACTAAGCATTTATTAACAAAAACTTCTTTAAACCATTTTGCTAAAATTTTTGTTTCTGGTGAACTGGTTTTATTTACAAATCACAGATTTTAAAACCTAACAAAATAAAAATTATAAATAGAAGTAAGTTTTTATGGAAAGAGATTTTGTCAAAGGGCCTATTTTATTAAAAAAGAATTTTGTGAAGGGACCTGTTTCATTAAAAGGAGTTTTGTGAAGGGCCCTATTTTATTAAATTTATTTTTATAAAGGGGTCCATTTTGTTAAATTCATCTTTGTGAGGGGACCTGTTTTATTAAATAGGTTTTTGTGAAGGGACCCTAAATAGGCCTCAAATTTTGCTGGTTCGACCCCTGAGTCTCATTACATTTTCCTCTTAGAAAAGAACAGTTTCATATTATTAAAGTAATGAAAACTTGCTACACATGAAAACATTTTTTAAACAATTTTACTTTATAGAAGTTTTTAAAAACTATAACAAAGTAAAAAAAAAAAAAATTAAATATTTTTTTAGTAGTATTTTTTGTTCAGTTAATTTCATTTTGTTCCTTGTTAGCATCAGAAATTAATTATAATATTTATTTTATTACATTGCCAACTTCTTAAGGACAATCAAAAGTGCACACTTTTGATTTTATATGTGGCGCTACATAAATACAAAAAGGAAAAAAAAAAAAAAAAAAAACATTAAAATATTTTTGGAGGATGAATGTACATTTAGAAAATACATTTTCTTACGCTAATAAATTGCTGTTGATATCCTGCAAACATAATCTTCATCATTTTAACTCTCCAACATATGAAAAAATAAAATAATACATTTTCAAATACATGCGAATATAGTTAAAAAAGTTCTACTGAACGGATTTAGATGGAAGTTGCCTTAGTAGTTAAATAAATTATGAAGAAAAAGAAAAAAAATATATATGTAAAATTCTCATTTCGAACTGCAAAACTTACACTCTGTGTGAGCGGAGCCGTGGTCAAAAGTCAGGTATTAATGATAAAAAATGGTTCTATTGAAAAATAATAATAATTTCTCTCTCCCTACCCTCTTTAAGAAATAAACTTAGTTTCGATTATTTTTTCGGGAGGGATTTTTGAAGCTTTGCGGCCTCTGAAATTCCGAGGAGGGGTGCCCTTCTAGACTATAATTAAAGATCAAATTCGTAATCTTCCAGCGGGTTGGGGGTAGGGATGTCAGACTGTAAATTCAGCACTGGATCCACTAGCAAAATGAATATTAATAAATAATAATTTTAATAAATGAAATATTAATTAAAGATGTAAGGCAATTTTTCTTTCAGGACGTAGAAAAAAAATGAAGGGGTTCAATTCCTCCGCATTCAGTTATTATTATTATTATTATTATTTATTGTTATTACTTATTATTATTATTATTTATTATTATTACTTATTATTATTATTTATTATTATTACTTATTATTATTATTTATTATTATTACTTATTACTTATTATTATTATTATTATTTATTATTATTATTATTATTTTAACGGTACATGAGCAATTCAAAAGAATTCGGATTCGGGTAGATGTTTAGTAACCACTGATGCAGTTTCCTTTTTCTGCTACTTTTTTTTTATATCAAATTATCAAATACTCCCTTACACCCCCCCCCCTCCCCCTCTGTTTCGATTTAACAATCGTAATTTTCTGGAAATTACTATTGAAAACCTTATACATACAATCTTACAAATTCCGAATATATATATATTGATTTTATGACTTGATTAATAAATAGTTAAAGCAATTATTTTTTATAGACATTTTATTATTTATTGATAATCCTAAAATATAAATTTAATTGAAATTGAGTTCTTTAGTCCCCCGCCCCCTCGCCATACACACATCCTTTTCAACAAAGTACTTACAAACATCAGATTTCATTTATGTATTCTCTAAAAGTAAATTATTACTACTTTTAAAATTTGAAATTAATTCGAAGCTTTCATTCAATAGCGTACTATTTGATAAATTCAGGGAAGCAACGAAGACAGCGATAAATGTGCCAAATAGGTCAATCTGGCGCCAACATGTTCCCACCTGGGAATGCTATGGCAAACGGACGAGCCAGCCTGTGTATTTAGAAGCTCTAACCGTTACCGTAAAAGAAAATTAAGCCCAGAATCATTAAAAGTGGATGGAAAAAGAACTGTAGATTCGCATCGCTATTCCAGGCAAATCCACCGTACAGAGTACACCAATAAGCTACCAGGGAAACACATGCTACTCCGGCTAGTTGAGAAACAATAAAAAAGAAAAATGCCCAGCTAAACTGATGGCATTGAGCTCACAGGCTATTCACACTAATTGTATATCATACTCTTATTTTAAAGAATAATGCCCCTCAAAAAAATAAGTGAAGGGGAATTAGCCCCCGTTTCACCCTTTATACTTAACCAGTGAACCTCCAAATCTAATAAGGGGAGCTCCTTATCATAATAAACCGGTATACCAAATTTGGAGCAAATCGAATTATCCTGCAAAAAAAACCATTTATCTAAATTAAGAGGGTGGACTACCCCCCCCCCCCCTTTATCCTTAACCAATGAATCCCCAAAACGAATCAGGGAAGCTCCTTAACATAATAAACAGGTATACCAAATTTGGAGCAAAGCGAATAATTCTGCATGAAAAAACCGTTTATCTGAATTAAGGGGTTGGACTAAGCCCCCTTTTCCCCCTTTATCCTTAACCAATGAACCTCCATAACTAATCAGGGAAGTTCCTTAACATAATAAACCGGTATACCAAATTCGGAGAAAATCGAATCATTCTGCATGAAAAACCCATTTATCTGAATTAAGGGGTTGGACTAACCCCGTTTTCCCCCCTTTATCCTTAACCAATGAACTCCCAAAACTAACCAGGGAAGCGCCTTATCACAATGAACCTAGGAAAAAATTTTGAAGCAAATCGGATGTTTCTATCAAGAGTTATCGCGTTACGTACATACGTACATACATACATACATACATACATACAGAGCGGGCGGGCACATTAGCTCTCAGGCTTTGATAGCCTGTGAGCTAAAAACAGTTAACCAGAACATCATATCATAACCACTTCTATGAGTTGGTAATAGTCCTGTATTTTTCAATTTCTCTTCTTGAAAATGTTCTTTAGATTTTGCTGTAAAAAGTAAAGAATTGTTGGAATGCATACATTAAAAAAAGTTACAATTACAAAATGGTATACAAATCATTTTAAATAGAAGGACAAAAAATAATTTGCAAATTCGGTCCCTCATTCGAATGACCTTTGATGTTTGTGTGTTTTGCGGGGAAAGAGGGCGGTGCTTTTGTATATCTTACTACAGTCGTGAGATTCAAAAATAAGTCCTTGTTTATTGGTGAAAGTCCTCGACTTTCGTTCTTAGCATTGTTTTGTAAAATTAGGGGGCGCTGCCCCTACGAGCTACGCTCGCCAACCCGCTTCAGACATCGCAGACTCTAAAAGCACGCTAATTTGATCGGCTTTAAAAAGATTTCGAAAGATTGAATTATAATTTAAAAAACAGTGGCGATCTCTCTATAAACGAGTTTCTATTCATTTCTCTTTGATTGGGGAATTTTAAGGCCAAATCAGCTGCTGTTAAAAGGTACAATGGCTGTTTCCTTCTTTGATTAAATGAAATCAGTTAAACATTTCAAAATAAGCTAATATAAAATGAATTAAGTAAACAGAGTATTTGTCTCCCGGTATTTTTTAGCAAAGCGAAAAGAAAGTTTTTTTAAATAAGACACTTTAAATGTATCGTTTTTAATCTGACGTAATTTTCACCAAACTTTTCTTTCTCTTTTTAATATTCACGTGAAATTACTTTTGTTAGAAATGAAATATTATTTGCGCTGTCCTAATAAAAATAGTTGAAAAGATCATCTTAAAATATCAAATAAATGTCTCGCGCAATTTTTAAATTTAAACTGTTTTGCAATTTGTTTTTACATTTTACGTAATAAGTGTAATGTGACGTAAATGTGACGTAATTTCTCCTATTTAAGACTTCTAATGCATGTTAATGAATTTATTATTTTACATATTCTTTCTCTTTTAAAATTCACTTGTAAATATAGTTTATATGACGTAATTTTCAATGAGTTCCTGCTTTTTATATTTTCTGTTTATAATAGTCACGTGTAAATAAATTTTTAATTTGAAGCAAACGTTATTGTTTGCGCTGTTTATACAGTTGGCAACAGTTTAAATTAATACCATTTTCTAAAATATGTAAAAAATATCTCTCGAAATGCTGAAAATTTGAATTTAAAATAGAAATAAAACCTCAAAAAATGAGTCAAATTAAAAAAATAAATGCAGTCTGCACACCAGGAAATTCTAACACATAAAATGATCTAAAAATGATTAAATTCCCATGTATAGTTTTTGCTCCTATAAAACTTTTTTAATGGGACGATTTTGTCCCACTTTAGCATTAAATATCTCTTTAAATGATGCTTCGATTTTAAAACTGTCTGCATCAGCGTGTTTATCAAACATTTCTCTATAATATCACCGATTTTCATATTTTTGTATGCAATATTTTTCTTAATATTAAGGAAGAAAGACCTCTGGTCACAAAAAATTCAAAACCGGCGGCGGCGATGACAGCGTTAGTTTTTTTTTTTTTTTTTTTTTTTTTTTTAGAATAGAGAGAAAAAATTAGAAATTTTTCGCGAAAATTCATTTAATCTTAGTCAAAATCATTCATTAAAGAAAACTTAGTTAATTAATTTTTTTAAATCCAGGGAGGGGCAATGGTCCTTTCCTTGCCCGAGCGCATAATACAAAGTATAGGGGAGGGTAGTACACAGTGAGACGAAAATTATTATTACTTAACAAATGGCAACGATTTTTATTCTTTTGAAAAATTTTTTGCTACAACTTTAAGCTACACAAATACGCTACACATTAATGTATAAATGGTTTTAAAAAAGTTATCTCTCTATTCTAAAAAAAAGTAACTTACGCTGTCACCGCCGCCGCCGGTTTTGAATTTTTTGTGACCGGAGGTCTTTCTGCGTTAATATTAAGAAAAATACTGCATGCCAAAATATGAAAATCGGCGATATTATAGAGAAATGTTTGATAAACACGCTGGTGCAGACAGTTTTCAAATCAAATAATTATTTTAAGAGATATTTAATGCTAAAGTTGGGCAAAATCGTTCCATTAAAAAAGTTTTATAGGAGCAAAAACTATGTATGGGAGTTAATTCATTTTTAGATCATTTTATACGTTAAAATTTCTCGGTGTGCAGACTGCATTCACTTTTTTAATTTGACTCATTTTTTGAGGTTTTATTTCTATTTTAAATTCAAATTTTCAGCATTTCGAGAGATATTTTTTACTTATTTTAGAAATTTGTATTAATTTAAACTGTTGCCAACTGTATAAACAGCGCAAATAATAATGTTTGCTTCAAATTAAAAATTTATTTTACAAGTGACTATTATTGACACTTCTAGATTAATTTTATAGATAAGAAACAATATAGATAAGAAATCTTTAAATGCGATTTTTAGAAAAATCATTTTTTTCATTTTAACTTCGTTACATGAAATGTTTTAAACATATTTTAGTGAAAATTTATCAGAATGCTTTTCATATTACTCACTATGTTCTGAACTAGAATCCAATCTCTATGCAGTGGTGCAGTCGAGGGGGGACGCGGGGCGGACAGCGTCCCTCACTTTTTTATTTTATCTCCAGCGTCCCCTTACTTTTTTTTTTCAAGGGGGACGCTAGAGATGCAGGAGGACGCAGACTTTCCAAACTTATTATTATTATTTTTTTTTTTTTTTTTTTGTAATGAACACATCAATAAATTAACAATGTTAGAAAGAAAATATTGATTTTTAATACTTTTCAATAAAGTTGAAAAGTGTTTACTGTGCTGATTCACCTATTTACATTTTAACTTCCATAAGTTTGCTTGGATTGCGGCAAAATTTTATGTTTATATTTTTGAGGTTCAATGTAGTAGTATATCACTGTTGTAAATGATGTGTATAACATCAGTATTTCGTTTACGCGAAAACAAAAAGAGAGTTCTTTCATATTATGCTTTATTGACAGAAATTGTTTGAAATAGACATTAATGAAGTTATGTTTTAAATATAACGAAAATGACATTTGAAATTCGTTATAATATGTTCGCTATCGGAAATAGCATTTATCGCTCGTTTACAGGGACATTAAAAAATATTTCCAAACGCCATGATCCTTTAATGATACTTTAATGATAATTATTTGAAATGCATAAAAAGCTATGGGAAACGGTGCGCGAAACATTTATAGTACTTTTACAAGGCCGCACAAAAGAATCCATCACATTGTCATCTATGGGTTCAGTTGCTTAAACGTGTTTTCGATTATATTATCAAGGCTCCCAACACATTTTAGTCCTCCAAAAGTGGAAAGGTGTCTTTTTTTTTTTTTTTTTTTTTTTTTTTAAGGAATTTCAAGGAACCATTTATATTTAAAAGGGAGACTAAAAGGAGCCATTCGTCTAAAAATACTGCACCGAGTTTTCCTAAATATGCAAGCATAATTTTTTTTTTTTTAATATCCCAGAAAAGATATTAATTCGTTATCTTTATAAAGATAGTCATTAATCAATGTATACAGCTTTATTTAAACATACTTAAATATTCTACTGAAAGATGATAAAAAGTGTTCAATAATGAGCACTCACCTTTATAATTGTCCTTAAAGATGCATGAACTTTTAATTCAAATTCTTGAGTATTAAAATTTTAAATTAATTTAATATATACATTGTTAATTATTAACCTTAAACATTAAAAATTTTAATTTTAATTTTAGTTCCTTTCTACACAAAAATTGAGATAAGATATGATGTTCATCGGAAAAAGCACAGTATGGCAAACCCCCCTGGGGAGTAATCAAAACCAATATTGAATCAACAGTTATTCATAACCCTCTTACATATTAAATTTAATGAAATTTCATCCCAAACATGCCAAGATCTGATGGCTATCACGGAAATCGATAAAAATGCGACACAATATTAGCACCACCTGTTGGGTGAAATACACCAAAATCTAATCAGCAGCATCAATTTATGTCAAGGGAATGTGAAACTTGGTGAAATTTCATACCAGAGATGCTGAGATATAGATACGTAAATTGTGAAAAATGCAGCATAGCAATGCCACCTGTTGGGCCATACACACCAAACCTGATTAGCACTTGTGTGTGCTAAGGTCTAATTAAATATATTTGATGAAATTCTATGCTTTATTTTTAAGAGAAAAGTGGCTACGATATATGTATCATATATAGAGAGAAATTTTTAAAAAATTGTCAAATCATATTCAGGTCAACCTAAAACGTGTAAATCCATCAAAAATATTCCAATACTTTCTTCTGATAAAATTATACTTAAGAAGTATAACGAAAACAAGAATAAATTTTAATTAAAATTTCCTTTAATAGAGGGATATACTTCTACATCAAAATTGAAAACAAAACTAAATCTATAATAATAAAGATAAAGGTTGGTCTGTGTGGTATATGTGTAGAAAAGACTGCTGCACATATAGCTACAAGATAGAGGCGAAGTACATCTGTGTCTAAAATCATGCACTTCGAAGCCAGTTTTCGGATTTTTTTATTTTTTGTTTATTTTTACTTGCGATTTTTAGCTTTTGTTTTTCTTTCACGGTGATCTTTTCCCATTAATAAACGGAATTCGGTTTCAATTTTTTAGTCCAATAGTAGTCAATTTTATCCTCTTTTTTAATTTTTTCAAAAATCCCTGCCGGCCCAGCCTACAGGCGGAGGCAGATTTCGAAGCTAAGTATACTAAATTCACCAACAAAAACTAAATCATAATTAGAGATAAACCCACTTTAACAATTTTATCTGGCCGCTTTTGACGAGTTTTTATTTCATTTTATATAAGAGCTGGTTTTATAAAATCATGTTTAAGGCGGTGTTCAAAAAAATGCTTTTTCCATGCTCAACAACTCGAAATTTTCTGGCACATTTTCAGATTTATTTTTAATGGGGAAAATATGAAACGTGCTGACGTGATTTTTGAAGAGATTTACAAGCGACCTGTGTTTTTATTTTTCGTTCAATTAATTAAAACTTCATTTATAAACAATTATTTTCTCAGTAGGACAATATTTTTCGTTTCTAACACAATCGCTTCGGAAAATTCTGTTCAAAATGCCCAATTTGACATCATTTTTTTAAATATATTCTGCCTCTATCAAAAAATCGATCATTACGGTACATTATATAGTTTCTGAATAAGAGAATCTACTAATTGGATGCGTTTGAGAGCAAAAATGAATTTAAAAATGAGTAAGAAAATAAGCAGTTTGGATTTGAATACACCCTTAATAAGATGATTTTTTTTCTTCAACCGCTGTGTATTTAAATTGTTTTTGCTGTAAGAATTGGTCCTATCAAAAACTTGTCTATATAAATGTTGTAGACAATATTAAGAAGATATATGATAAATTCATGGGGATTTTATATCTTGTGAATTGACGGAGTTATGGATTTTTTTCTTCTTCAACCACCCCCCTTTTTGTTTTCGTTTTTATTTTTATTTTTTATTTTTTTTATTTTTTTTTGCGGTACGAATTGGTCCTATCAAAAACTTGTGAATATAAAAGTTGTAGATAATATAAAGGATATTTATAATAAAATTAATTGGATTTGATATCTTGAGAATTGACGAAGTTATGAATTTTTTTCTCCCAAAAATCCCATTTTTTGCGCCCCTTGAGCCCATTTTTTAATTTTATCAAAAATCTGTGATACATAAATTTTTGGCCCTACTTTTAGAAGTAATAAAAACTTTAAACTGATTTGATATGTACAAAAGTTAAGAAGTTATGGGGTTTTTTCTGTTTTCACAAAACCCCTCCCTATTTCCATCCCCTTGGTCCGATTTTGCCCATTGACGAACTTGGCCGAGATTTTATGTCCTTTGATTTTATGTATCAGTTTGGAAGAGATTTGTGCAGAATTGTGGAAGTTATCCTGTCCAGAAGAAAGTGATATATATATATATATATATAGATAGATAGATAGATAGATATAGATTTAATTAATGGTTATATAGATAGATAGATAGATAGATAGATAGATAAAGATTTTTACTGAGAGTGGTTTTGGGCTCTTGGGGTTATGATCGGTATAGATCTGCAAAAATTTTTCAGAAATTCCAACATAGGGGAGAATGTAATAGGTAGTATTTCATACGAAATCTGCCTAATAAAGCTTATTCAGAATTTGTACAGTGATTTATTTTTGGCGAATTTTTTATGCGAATTTCAGCTTTTTTCAGCTTTTTATGAATTTTTAGCGACTTTTATGCATTTCGCGGTGATTTTTCCACATTAGTAAAAAGAATCCTGTTTAAATTTTTTAGTCCCATCATTATAGTAAATGTTGTCCTCTTTTCAATAAAGTTTATTCGGAATTCGCACTGCGATTTTTTAATCTTTCGCAATTTTTTATGCGATTTTTAAAGTTTTTTGCCTGTTCGAATCTTTTACTGCAGTTGAATATATTTTGTTCTCTTTTCAATAAATTTGTTTCGCAATTCATATCGTGATTTTTTTAATTTTTTTTTCTAATTTTTTATACAATTTTTGAGTTTTTTTGTGTTCTGCAGCGATTTTTTGTCATTCGGTTTTAATCTTCTAGTAGTTAAATGTAGTAAATTTTGTCCTCTGCGCTTTCTAAATTTTTAGTGAATTTTAATGCGATTTTCATTGAGTTTAACTTTTTCCGCATTCCGTGGCGATTTTTTGGCATTCATGAAAGAATTTCGGTTACAATGCTATACCATAACAAGCCCACTATAGTAAATTTTGTCCTCTACGATTTTTAGAGATTTTTACATTTTGTGAACATTTTTCCACATTAGTAAATTTTTGGAATTTTTTTTTTCATTCACCCAAAAAAAAAGGCGAAGTGTACCAAAGAGGACCTTTTTCTATAAAGGGAACTTTAGGGGCGAAAGAGCACCATTTGGGAGCTTTGCATTATGCATATTATGCGGCACAAAACATTAATTAGGTATGTAAACGATATTTGTATACAGACTCACACAAAAAAATTCACATACACTACCATCTATTGCCGGATATTTATTGAAATGTGTTTTGCAGCTGGTTTAAATTTCAGTGTGTTATGTAATGCGCATATAATTATTAATTTCTATATATGGCCACTCAAAATAATTCAAATGAATACATTGCCATTTATAAGCAATTATTGCTTGATGTTTGTTTAAACTAAACGAAATTTTATTTTTGATAAAAAATGCTACACACACTTTTCCGTCACGCATTATTGTTCTAAAATTAATTTTACAAACATTTGTGAATAACTAATATATTGGCCAATATACAGGGTGTACCATAAAGATTGACACGCGGTTTAATTTTTTACCTTTTTGAGATAAGTATGTAATGTATATTATAAAAATGCTTAAAATAAGATAAAACAATATTGAAATGACAGTGAAACAATATTCTCGTAAATTTTTAAAAAATGCATAAATTTAAAAAAAAAATTTTTACGAGTCTTCTATTCAAAATTTGCCATTTAGAACATTTTTTGCTACAACAAAATCATTAAAAAACTGCTTACTCCAAGCTAAAACCACAGGCTTACTCAAAATTTCGAAAATGGAAAATCATAGAATGGACACTGACACGAAATCTAGAAAAGTATAAAAAGTTAAGAATTTTTATGAGAGCAAGCATTTCTGAAAAGTTCTCTGAGAGAGGTAAAGTAATGCATATTATTAAACTGTGATAAAATTAAATATATTGCTGTTGTTTTAAAACAATTTTTAACTTGTATTTAAATATTTAATTAAAATTAATTTGAAGCATTTTTTTATTAACTTGAAAACTAATTTATTAGGAAAATGCTTCTTAAATAACTCATCTGTTACAAATATAAGTGTTATTTGCTATCGAAACTCTACTTCAAAAAGCTATCTTTTAAAAATTTCTGCTCGACTCTTTAATCACTTTATAGAATGCCATCAATTCAAATAAATTTATACTTAGAGTAGATTTTATTCTAGATAATAATGTGGTAACATTCACTGCGACGATTCACACATTCAAATTTCAATCCTATTTCATTTTTTCTATCAGAATAACTACACGTTAAAAATAACTTCTGTCTCATTTAAAGTTTCTGGACCTGAAAATTTCGGAAGAACAGCAACGTTAGAAGGTTTTCAGCTCATTTCATCACTTAAAATTTAAAAAGATTTAAAAGCCGTTCTTCATCAGCATCTACATGTTAATAGTTACCACTATATTTATTTTCAAGTTTCTTGTAAAAAACAGCTTCAGATAAATCGTGATGAGACGATTTTGGAGGTCTTTCTCACCAATTTGCCGTATTAGAATTTTAATAATATTAATAATAAACGTTTTAAGCGAGCATGTAAGTCCTAAAAATACATAAGTGCCATGTTTTAAGTTTCTTGAGAAATCGTGATGAAACTGAAATTTTAGAATGTTCTTTCTGCATTTCACACCGTTAAAATTCTAACTTTTGAAAAAAAAAAAAAAAAAAAAAATCAAGTATTGCATTTACACATTAGAAGTAGTCTATAGTTACTAATTTAAAGTTTCTATTTCAAGTTTTTTTTTAAAGAAATCTTGATGAAACCCAATTTTTGGAAATGTTCTGTAGAAGGATATTTATTTCCCTCTTTAAGATTCTTATTTAAAAAAAAATCGATTTGGGCCAGCATTTGAGTACTAAACATATTCTTCGGACCAATAAAAAACATTATTTATCGATTATCTTCGGCCTTGTTCACATTTTTTTATATCTTTTCTCACGTAAATAGTACTTATTTTTTAGTTCTGGTCAAAAAATGGTTTAAAAATTGCCTTGGACAGTGGCATATAGTCTCAGAATATTAAATAGTCTATTCATTATGCATAACATACTTGCAAAATTTGAGCCAGTCGAAAACATCGTTTGAGCGCTATCGCGTTCAAACACACATGAAAAAGAAAAAAAGACTTTGGGAGTCTGAAAGGAAATATCAACATACGCACTCATGTATACACACATACATAGAGAATTGTTGAAAAATAGGCAAAATGGATTCAGGGGGCTTCAAAAAGTCAAGATATAACAAAATTTCACAGTGTTATTTTTCTTTTCGATGATTACAATAAACGCCTTACACTGCATCTGACCATAAAGTAAAAATGCAATAATTTTCAATGTTCTCAGTGGAAAGCAGTTATTTTATAACTATTTCCAAAATATATAATGTAAATACTAATAAAAATTTCGTTGCTTGAATTAGTGTTACTGAATTACGAATTCTATTCCAAAAATTTTTCAGTCATGAAATAAGTTTTTAAATTTTTTAATTCTATTGCAAGCTATTTAGTGTCCAACAGATAAAGAAACTAATTAAATTAATTTTAATTTAACTTTTCAATTACTTTTCTCTGCATTTGAAAATGAAAAGCAAGATTCAAAATTAAGTTTGCCCTATGTAATGATACAGACACTAATGTTCGAAACTATGAGCGTCCCCGCACTTTTCTTTCCAGGACTACACCACTGGCTCTATGTAATAATGTAGTTAATTTATAGGTACTCGAATATAAAAGAAATGGTAATTTTTTATTTTTTAAAAATGTGTATTTTTTGACATATTTCAGTTGATTTTGAAGATATAGTAAAACTCTTAGTTCAGTGCCGCGATACCGTCTGTTCTACGAGTAACGGCGGTAGAGAATATTGAATTGGAATATAGAGGTATATACATGGCTTAATTTGCGATGAAGCCCGTGGGAGCTCAGCTCCGGTACTTCTCTGTTTATGGTAAATATTTGAATATTGGTCGGAATTCACCGGAGCTCATAAATACAGCGCTCCGAAGCCCAGTGCAATAACGCTTCCGAAAGAATGAAGCCTAAATTACCCTTTCCTTTCCCTCCGATCTCCCAGCTTGTGCATTGTTTTTTTTTTTTTTTTTTTTTTTTTTAATCAAAACCCTTATATGTGACGCAACGTCTCACACCTAGGAGATGGAGATGAAACGGGCTCAATTTTTATATCAGTCTTTGGGCTTGGGTGTTCTCGAGCTCAATCTGTCTTACGTTCAAAATTTTATGTATTCATGTAAAGGGGGGGGAGGGGAAATTCGAACTTTTTCGCCTTAAAAATTACGTATTCCATTTCAAATCACTTTAATGCTATTTTGATCAGAATGAAGGGAAGACAGAAATCGTGTTTTATATTCTAGTGATATGTCTGGCACTGATGGCGGCGACGTGTTGATATGGCGCCACTCAAGAGAGTAAACAATGAATTTGCTTTCAGTTCGATTCTCTTTTTGACAGTAGGATATTTTTAATTGGCTCGTTTATTAAGTAGATATAATTGTCGCGTATTGTTATTCTGATAAAAGCATCGAATCTTTGCTATAACGGTGTCATTTTTTTTAAAATTTAATCTGTTTTCAAGGACCCATCACGAAAGATGTTATGCGGAAAGAATGTATTGTAGTTTAAGATATGCACCTTTTATAGTAAATTGGAATATATTGTTCGATTCTTCAGCATATAAATATTAATTTCTGTAAATTTCATTCATTTTTTCATAAAACTGCATACTTGCGAACTATTTCTTTTTTGTGTTAACACTATTTCCGAATCATAATCCTTACCATATTTAATCGCAGATTTCTGCGATTAGTTAACATTAGGCAAAGATTTCTATTCGGAAGGAGTGATAAAAGTGGAATAGTTGACAGCTAAGTATATGTAGATAGATATATTTAAAATTTTTATTTTGGTAAAGAAAAAAAAATGCTTTAAATTTTGCAAGTAATGTATCTAATATATAAAAATAAAAATTTGTCTGTCTGTAATTCTATACAAATCCACAATTTGGAAGACAGAATTGTGGTATGTTACGTACATATGTATTAAAACACGGCCGAAGCAACTAACGTAATCCGGAGTCGGAATAACTTATAGTTAATTTTTAATTAACTAGGGGTCTCTGCCCCCTACGAGCTACGCTCGTCAACCCCCGTTCAGATTGAATTATAATTTGAATCTGACAATTATAATCTGACGTAATTTTCACCAAACTTTTCTTTCTCTTTTTAATATTCACGTAAAAATACTTTTGTTAGAAATGAAATATTAATATCATCTTAAAATATCAAATAAATGTCTCGCGCAGTTTTTAAATTTAAACTGTTTTGCAATACTATTTTTTGTTCATTTTACGTAATAAGTGTAATGTGACGTAAATGTGACGTACATTCTCCTATTTAAGACTTCTGACGCATGTTAAAGAATTTATTATTTTACAATATTCTTTATCTTTTAAAATTTACGTGTAAATATACTTTTTATGATGTCATTTTCAATGAGTTCCTGCTTTTTATATTTTCTGTTTATAATAGTCACGTGTAAAATAAATTTTTAATTTGAAGCAAACATTATTGTTTTGCGTGTTTATACAGTTGGGAACAGTTTAAATTAATACAATCTCTCTATTCTAAAAAAAAGTAACTACCGCTGTCACCGCCGCCGGTTTTGAATTTTTTGCGACCGAAGGTCTTTCTTCGTTAATATTAAGAAAAATAATGCATACAAAAATATGAAAATTGGTAGTATTATACAGAAATGTTTGATAAACACGATAGTTTTCAAATCAAAGAATTATTTTAAGATATATTTGATGCTAAAGTTGGACAAAATCGTTCCACTAAAAAAGTTTTATAGGAGCAAAAACTATTCATGGGAATTTAATCATTTTTAGATCATTTTATACGTTTGAAGTTCCCGGTGTACAGACTGTATTTCTTTTTTTAATTTGAGTTTTTTTTTAGGTTTTATTTCTATTTTAAATTCAAATTTTCAGCATTTCCAGAGATATTTTTTACACATTTTAGAAAGTGATAGTAATTTAAGCTGTTGCTAACTGTATAAACAGCGCAAACAATAATGTTTGCTTCAAATAAAAAAATATATATATTTATACATGTAAATAAATTTTTAATTTATTTACACGTGACTATTATAAACAGAAAAAAAAACATTTGGAATTAGAATTAAATAACTATGCACAAAAAGCAGGAACTTATTAAAAATTGCGTCATAAAAACTATATTTACACGTGAATTTTAAGAGAGAAAGGAAATTGTAAAATAATAAATTCATTAACATGCGTTAGAAGTCTTAAATAGGAGAAATTACGTCATATTTACGTCACATTACAGTTATTACATAAAATGAACACAAAATAATATTGAAAAACTGTTTAAATTTAGAAATTGCACTAGACATTTATTTGATATTTTGAGAGGATACTTTTCAACTATTTTTGTTAGGAAAGCGCAAATAATATTCCATTTCTAACAAAAGTATTTTCACGTGAATATTAAAAAGAGAAAGAATAGTTTGGTAAAGATTACGTCAGATTAAAAACGATTAATTTAAAATGTCTTATTTCAAAGAACTTTCTTTTCGCTTTGTTAAAAAATACCGGGAGATAAAGACTCTGTTTACTTAATTCCTTTTATATTAGCTTATTTTGAAATGTTTAACTTATTTTACTTAATCAAAGACGAAAACAGCGATTGTATCTTTGGTACTACTTAGTTATCCCATCGACCAAAAATCTATCAATCGCCGAACTATAAGATTAAATGCCAATAATGGTTGATCGTAAATGTCACATTAACTTGACTTTAAACAAGTTACACGTGTCTATGTTATCAAATGATTTTTATTTCGATGTTTTATTTGTATTTTTATTAATGTTGCACGAATTTATTAGTTCTTTCGTTATTTAAAATAAAAATTATGTCAATTTGTATAATTTGGCGAGTGGTTTGGCGATTTATATAATTTGGCGAAATTGGTCGACGGAATAATCAAGTAGTACCGCAGCGGATTTGGCGTTAAATTTCCCCAATCAAAGAGAAGTGAATAGAAATCCGTTTATAGGGAAATCGCCACTGTTTTTTAAATTATAATTCAATCTTCCGAAATTTTTTTAGAGCCGATCAAATAAGTCTGCGGTGTCTGAACGGGGGTTGACGAGCGTAGCTCGTAGGGAGCAGAGCACCCTAGTTTTCTAAAATATCTAAAAAATATGTCTCGAAATGCTGAAAATTTGAATTTAAAATAGAAATAAAAGCTCAAAAAATGAGTCAAATTAAAAAACTAAATGCAATCTGCACACCGGGAAATTCTGACGCATAAAATGATCTAAAATTGATTAAATTCCTATGTATAGTTTTTGCTCCTATAAAACTTTTTTAATGGAATGATTTTGTCCAACTTTGGCATTAAATATCTCTTAAAATAATTCTTCGATTTGAAAACTGTCAGCATCAGCGTGTTTATCAAACATTTCTCTATAATACTACCGATTTTCATATTTTTGTATGCAACAGTTTTTTAATATTAACGAAGAAATGCCATGCTTAAGCATTTAAATTGAATGCCGATCTGCCGGGAATATCTACGCAGATTTTCATTGGTCCATTTCCAAATCAAAACTTTTTTATATATATAGAAGGATAAAACACCACAAATTTAACAGCAATTTCCAATCAAATTTAAACATTTTTCGTTATAGCTGTTGCCAACAATTAAAAATCCACAATAAAATTCTTACCACAAAATTTACTTTTCTATTGCAAGATTTCTAAATGAAAAAATGAAATAAATGTTTTGACGAAAATAAAAAAAAAGGGAATATTTCATCATAACTTTTCTACAGCAAGATTTCCACGTAAAAATGAAAATAAAACAAATAGTTTGACGAATTAAAAACAAAAGACAATGTAACGACATATTTTTTCTGTTTTTTGATGTCCATGTGAAAAATTATAATTATTTAATTAATTTGACGAATTAAAAAAAATGGAATACTACGTCATATTGGAAATATAAAGGACGTGGTGAATATATAACGTCGAAAAAATGTATTGAAGCATGATAAAAACTCGATTATGGAAATATGGGCGTATTTTAACATTATTGCTCCAATGATGAATGGAAATAAGTTCATTTTTATAGCTGTAGTATTATTTTGCATCTGTTATATAAATTTATGCATTTTTATATTGGGTTTTCATTTGATTCCTGTGTGCAACACTTCGACTGTTTTTTGTTGTTGTTGTTGTTGTTGTTGTTTCTGTTTTTTATGTTGTGTGTTAAATTTTGAAATTGGTTTTCCAAAACAAACATTCTTAAAATTCCGGGCAACGCCGGGTTACTTTAGCTAGTGACATTATGGTCAGAATGGGAAAGAAAATGGCCATTTTTTTTTTCAGAAAATCAGAGTTCTAACTTTCTACGACTGCTCTTTCATCTTTACCTAACTCTTCATTTAAAATGGCTATTTCACATAATGGAAGCCATCAGTCCATCAGAAGAAAATAATCCATTCCAAAGGTATAAGTTCGATTGAAAAAAACTATTTAATACTATGAGCAGAAAGAAGAAGCTACACCTACAATTTTCATGACACTAATAGAATCACACGGCTACCAATTTGTACGGTTTTGTTACCTCTAAAATTTAACACAAATTTTTGCCCTATTTAATCGTTGACAATTGTTAGATTTCGGCGATTGAATTAGGCAAAATTTACTGGTAAGTTTTAGTGGTAAGAAAAAATCTTAGAAATTGGTAGCTATGCAGTAGCGTAATACTGCAAGGAAAAAAAAAACCTGCAACAAAATTGACATTTAACAAACAAAAAACTATCAAGGGCTTTTTCAAAAAACAATTTCATTCCCCGTTTTTCTTAAAAGTATCGGAAATGAACATCAAAGAAATGTTACTAATACAATGAAAATTAATTAATTAAGTGAAAATTTATATGTCATCTTCTTGGGTGGTGACTCTTTGTATAAATCCGGTTTATCCGAGTATTTTGCTTATCAGAGGTGAGCTTGTCCCTATTAACTCGGATAATCGGGACTCTATTGTATTCTCTCTCACTGGGTTCAAAAGTGAAATAGAGTGACAAGCAGAATAAAAAAACTAGTAGAACATTTTGAAAGATTTATTTTTAAAATTTAAGCATATTTAAGTTAAATATTTATATCATTTAGTTTGAAAATCTAAATTAAACTTTTTTTAATAAACAATTCCAAAGATCATGTTTATACCTCTATTCTATATTACATTGGACAGAAATCTCTGAAAAATTACAAAGAGTTGGTATTTATGATTATGATAAAATTAAGCCATCTTTCTATTATAAATGCTTATTTTTTCAACTGAATCTGGATTAAATGATTTTTTAACTGGATGCTGCTAATTGCAAACATTGGCATTGGCATAAGAAATAATTTTGTAGATTTATTCGGAAGATATATATATATATAGAGGCGACTAATGCTTAAGTACAATCTAAGAACACTTCTGTTCTAATAAGGCATCCATTTTCTTTCAATCACTTTTTATGGGTAAAAGCAGGGCTTAATTTGCGCCGGAGCCCACCGGAGCCCGGCTCCGGTACTTCTCTGTTTTTAGTAAATATTTAAATATTGGTCGGAATTCACCGGAGCTCATAAATATGGGGCTCCGGAGCCCAGTGCAATAGCGCTTCCGAAAAACCGAAGCCTAAATTACCTTTTCCTTTCCTTCCCATCTCCAAGCTTTTGCATTCTTTTTTACCAAAACATTTATATGTGACGTAATGTGTCGCACACGTAGGAGATGGAGATAAAACGGACTCAATTTTTATATCAGTTTTTGGGCTTGGACTGACTCGAGCTCAATCTGTATTACATTTAAAATTTTATTTAATCATGAATAGAAAAAAAAAAAACTTTCCCTCCTTTAGAATTACGTATTATATTCTATTTTAAATCATTTTAATGCTATTTTGATAAGAATGAAGGGGAAACAGAAACGTGTTTTTCTATTTCAAATTTATGTCGGCGAATTGTTGATACGGCGCCACTAAAGAGACTCAACAATGAATTTGCTTTCAGTTAGATTTTCTTTTGTGACAGTATGATAATTTTTTATTGGCTGTTTTTTTTTTAAATTTATTTAGATGTCTAACCTGAAAAGAATATTTTCTGTTTCAGCCAACGAGCATCAGCTTGAGGTTTTGTTTGTTAGTTTTTTTTTGTCTTCTATTGCGCATGAGTATAAAAATCACGTTAGCTATTTTTCTATTTATTTTGTATCATTAACGGTACCCATGCTAAGGCTCTGCTCTGCACATTTACGAAATCACTTTCATTTGTAAGTAGATATAATTGCCATGTATTGTTTACTGATAGAAAGCAATCGAGCAGTGTTTTCCTTTTTTCTATAAAAGCATCGATTCTTTTTTATAACGGTGCCAAATTTTTAATTTCATCTGATTTTCAGGAACTCGCCAGAAAAGATTGTTATGCGGAAGGAATCGATTATAGTTTAAGATATGCACTTTTTATAGGAGATTGTAAAACACTTCCATTCTTCGGCATATAAATATTAATTTCTGTAAATTTCATTCATTTTTTTTTTAAAAAGGCATAGCTGCGAACTATCTCTTTTTTGTGTTAACACTATTTCCGAATCATAATCCTTACCCTATTTAATCGCAGAATTCTGCAATTAATTAACATTAAAATTAGGCAAAGATTACTATTCAGAAGGAGTGATAACTAAAAAGTAGAATAGTTGACAGCTAAGTATATGCTGATAGATATATTTAAAATTTTTATTTTGCTAAAGAAAAAAAAACTGCGTTAAATTTTGCAAATAATGTACGAAGAATAAATATGCAGATTGGAGTGACAGGGGGGGGGGGGGTACGGCTGTTGTAGCGGTAGCGCAGAATATTAGGGCTCCGGTACTTTTTTTGTTAGAAATTAAGCCCTGGGTAAAAGTATAAAGGGCTGCTAATGAAAGAGGTCGGCAATTTTTTATAATAAGCCGAGATGACAAACTTATTTCGCTAGACCATAAGAATTTTATATATGGACTGAATTCTACTGCTCACAAATATACCGAGCTAGGTAAGAGCAAAATACTACAAAATTTAAAATGAATGCTAAACTGACTGACACACACAATCCAAAACAATAAATAAATAAAATAAATCTTTATTTTCTTAGGAAAAAAAATCTTTTTTAAAAGTTAAATATTTTGGTATTTCACTGAAATACTTCTTTTAGAAGTAAATGGGAAAAAGTTATTTAAATTAAAGTAGTTACATGTTAAATTATGTATGTAAATATCAATATTATTACTTTAACTTAAAAAATTGCGTTTTAACACAAGAATTGTAATTATCTTAATTTTGCCTAAGCAGTACAACTTAAAATCAAAAAGTAATTCTATGTTGATTCATTTCAAGTTCGGCTTTAGAAGAGGGGGTGGGGGGGCAACGCCCGGACCGCTAAAATTAAATATATCATTCGTAAGGGCACTGTACATAATATGCATCAGTTAATGTATTAAAAAAAAGTTTATAAAATTCATTTTAAAAAACTTTAGAAAGCTCAATAAAATCCTATAGAATTATTGCCCACTTTTCTATATATGGGCGTGCGCAAAAATTTTGTGTTAGGTTGGGGGGGGGGGGGGACGGGTGGCGCCTAATTCATGCAAACTCTTTTTTTTTTTTTTAGTTAGTTTACTATTTTCAAAGATTTAGGGTGGGGACGTCCATCCCCTCTTACTGTGTACTCCTATGTTTTTATGATCTCTATTATAGATTTTCTATAGAACACATTTAGAACATTCTATTTTTTTTTTTTTTTTAATTTTTCCGTATCAAACTCTTTAGATTTCTACAAACGAATTTTAAACAAGTGATTCTATAGCATAGCTACAGAATTCTATACATGTCTATAAAACATTTTCGAAAGGTATCCATTTTCGTTTCCGCTAATCTAAAACAAACTAATTGAACTCATAATTAGAGAAAATACTGGTAAAACTCTTCAAAAGTTCAATTAAAACAATACAATTATTAAATATCGGTTTAAACTCAGTGTTTAATCAAAACAAGCAGCAACAAAAATCTCTAAAATCAGGGATGTTGTGGAGGGAATTCGGGGGGTATATGACGTCGTATACCTTCTGGATTTTTTTAGGAAGCTCCGTATACCCTCTGTTTGTCAAATAAAGCTATTATAGCGTGTACTACTGTAACTATAGGCATGACGCTCATAACTTTAGGGCATACCCTCTGGTTTTTAGGTGCGTCCGTACAGGGCCCGACTAAGGCTATGGGGGGCCCTGGGGCAAGAATCATTCTGGGGGGCCCCCTCCTATATATCTATAGAATTCTTTTGGAGTAATGTGGAAGTGGTTAGTACTAAACTTCATACGTATTGTATGTATGCATAAATTTTGTACCCGGTACTGCTTCCATCTGTAAACAGGGTATCACAAAATGATGGTCACAACTTTAAGAAAAAATACTAATAGGATAATAGCAGAAAAAATGATAGATTGGTTGACACGAGTATTTTTTTTTTTTCTGCTTTGCTTATCTACGTACGTTATAAGATGTATAAAAGAAAATGCCCCAAATTGATCATAATGAATGGTTTTAACTTGCGAGGAAAACGTTAATAAAGAATTTCTTTTGAAATCAATACTAAGTTGTCGTAATAAAATTTTAATCGTAATAAATCGTAATAATTTTTAATTTTCGTCATAGTAAAATTTTAATAATACTAAGTTGTCTAATAAAATTTTCATCATTAGTTTTTGAATCATATAGTTTGTTTTTTGCATGGGTACAGGGGGTACTGGAAGTAGAGAGGGGAAGGGGGACCGCACTTCTTCCTAAATGTTTAAAAATATAGGAATTTTGGTCATTTATGGCTAATTTTAATCATTTGGCACATTTTACTGAAAATCCTGATTACTCTTATGGGGGGGGGCGGCCGAAGAAGGGGTGCCCGGGGCAGCTGACCCGCATGCCCCTGCATAAGTCGGGCCCTGCGTTCGTAATTATATAAATACGTAGCACCTATAGTCGTCGTTCAGTCTGTCCGCCTGTCTGTCTGTCCGCATATAACAGAGCAAAAACTACCCAACCGAATGGTCTGAAATTTTAAATATGTAATTGTTGCAAAATTTTGTCGAGTCATTTCAAATTTTATGAAAATCCGATGCATAGTTTAATAACAGGGGCAGTCAAAAGTTTCCCGTTACATTACGGCCAATGGGAAAAAATAATTTAAAAGTGCATTTTAATGATGTTACAGCCTTTCGAGCAAAATGAAATTGATATGCACTTATGAAGTGCATTAAAATATACATTCAGTAAAATATTTTTTAAACTAGTTATAGTACGAACGCATCTCATTTTCCACGTTTGACGTGCAATTTCCAACTTGTTTACGACTACAATACTGACTAAAATAAGCCCGACCCGATTGAAATGTAATACAACATTATTTTTGTATTATTTATCAGGTCCAACGACCAATGCAAGATCTCCAGAATGCTTTCATTCCTCCATGGCTTACGGAGGTCACCAGCGATTACTTCTTATGGAAGTCGGGAAGTCGAATGAATAGTGCTTTAGAAAAACTAAGGAAATGCATAGGTCAAAGACCTTTCTTGAAAGAGTAAACATATTCATAGCAAGGTAGTGCCATCTATTGAGCGTTTGTATCATTAATTCAAATTATATGCACTTTTCAATGAAAATAACAATAATCATTACAGTTTTTCTTTTCATTTAATTCAGTGCGATTTTTATAATCAGCACTTTGCATTGTAAAAGGAAGGATAATAATTTTAACAAAGGTTATGATAGCAGAGAATTTGTTCATTGTAGCTCAATTTCTCACCTTTTATTCCTTCAACAGGGTCGATTATTTTTCCACCTTTCCTGCGGATTACCATGTTGTAATCACAAACGCACAGATTTTATTTTACAGCTTCAAGAGTTTTCTTTTGTCATATGGATACAATCCCTTTTATTGGCAAAATTCGTTTGCTTAACGATAAACTGATGCCACGTCAATGTCACTGTCAAAACCGATGAAATTTCGTCAAGAATTCAAGGGCTTTCGGATAGGCTAGGCAGACGATGGGGTTTTTTTCTCACATAAATTAAGACAGGATAAAATATGCTCGTCATCGTAACTCGTATATCCTTGTTTTCAGAGGGGGAAAAGAAAAAGGTAAAGGTGTCCGAAATAAAAGGAAAAAATTTGCGCTTTATGGTTTTTACTGTTTTTTATATGTATAATGTTAAACATTTATAACATATTCATGCATGCTTTGTTGTGTCACATACCACGATATGGTATTCCTTTAATCGTTTGTAAACATTGATTTCTTCTGTAAAGTTTTTTTTTAAAGGAAAAAGTAGGGTTTTTTTTTTCATTTATAAACCCTCGGTCTTCATAAATTGTAACAGTAAACATTAATGACAGATTGCTGTTTTTTTTTTTTTTTTTTTTTTTTTTTTAAGAGGCTTAAGTACAATTTTTAACTTAGTAAAAATAGGATAACTCTGAACATTAGCTAATAGCTAATGTTTAAAATTGATATGAGACCGTCCAATTTCATTTATTGCAATCTTAATAAATGAAAGACTTGCCACATATATATACAGAAAATTTAAGTTTTTGCTTTATTATCAAAGCAGTATGTTCCTAAAACTAATCTATTATATTAAAATCTGACGGTGTGTATTTCACATCTAATCCTCCGAGCATAGGACAAATTACAGATTGAAAAGAACACAAATTACTCGTAAGGATCCGCGGATGCCATAATAACTTTATAAATGTAAAATATTTCCGAAATGCATATACAGTAGAACCTCGATTATCCGAAGTAATTGGGACCGACCCTCTTTCGGAAAATCGAAATTTTCGGATAATCGAGAATGCTTCTATTTTAAGATTAAGGAGATATATATGAAATATTTCATATTATGGTAACAAGTGCTTAATAAAAATAAAGCAATAGCAAAATAGAAACAAAAATAAATTACCTGAATTTTAATCTTGAAATTAAGTGCCTTGTACATATATCACAAGGGTTTGAAAAAATGTTTTGTTTGTCGCAGTTTCGATTGTTTTTGCTTTGAAGCTCTATCGCGGAGTTTTTTAATATTATTAGTTCACCAGTATCATAATGTATCTGCTGCTCTAGCCATCCAAATCTTTTTAAAAACATTCAAAAGCTTCAGAATTGCTAACTTGTTCGTTTTCTTCGTTACACTCCGCAGCTTACGGGAGCTTAAGTTAAATTCAAAGGAGCTCTAAGAAAGGGGATCAAAAATATTTATATGTACTCGTACTTCGGAAAGGACTACTTGCACACGAGGAATATAATAGCAAAAAAAAAAAAAAAAAAAAAAAAAAAAGCTTTCAAAAAGGATTTTGCACACAAAAAATGTGATAGTAAAAAAAAAAGAAAAGAAAAAGCTTTAAAAATTGATTTCGGCTAATCGAGAGTTTCGGATAAAAGAGGTTCTACTGTATATATTTTTAATGCAATGATGACAACGCCATAACTCCATTATTGACACCTATCTCCATCCCCCCCCCCCCCCTACATACACACACACCACTACCACCACAAAAAAAAAAAGGCAATGATACAGATTGTTATATTTTTAATGACATCAATTTCTCTGACAAACTGACATAGAAATCATTCATCATCAGTTTTTTTTTTTTTTTTTTTTTTTTTTTTTTAGTTTTGTATTTAACTAAGTTTAAGCTCCTTGCAGTAAAAATAACATCTGTTTTTCTATTCATAAAACTGGATTTTTCTTTTCTTTTCTTTTTTTTTTTCTTTTTTTTTTTTTTTTTTTTTTGTATAAGTTTATTAAAATGCTTTCTTTCCATTCCAGTATCTACGAAATTAAAAGACAAATCTTCAAAGAACGAAATCCTTTCGACAAATGACGTCAACGAAAACGCGCATATTCACTGACGAAGCTGTAATATTTTCTATAATTACTTCAAAATCACATAATATATATAAAATGCAATTTTCGTAATTTTCATCTCACCTAAACTATAAGTATGACTTCTTACATGAAATTTAATATTTAATAAAATTATTATAAATCTTGTATAAATGTACGATGAAATTGGATTTCTTTTCTCTAAAAAAATTTGAAAATTTTCATGTTATGCAAATGCAATTTATCAGGTTGCTTGAACTCAACTAGTATTGTGTAAAGATAGCAAATAAAGCCTTTGTGCGACAATATTAAAAAGCAGAAAAACCAACGTTTAGAATGCACAAATAATACATGAAAAGCAGCAAACAGCTGTTTCGAATCTACTAGCGAGATTCTTCTTCAGTGCAAGATAGGGAAAAGGGAACAGCGTGCTAGAAAAAGCAAGGCGATCAAAATCATAGACAGAGACGCGCTGGCTTATATACCCTATGTGGGTAGCGAAGGCGCCAAAAATCACCAATGAGAGAGAAGCAGTGGAAACGACTGGGTGGACAAGTAGCTACATCTACCAGAGAAGGAGAGAAAAAGAAACCAGAAATGGGAAATTAAATTAATGCTTTCCAAATACTTGGAAAATCAGGAGTACTAGATAAGTCATTGACTAAAAAGTGAGAATTTTTAATGATGTGGTAAACTTCCCAAAAATCAAGATTGTTAGAAGAACAGTTAGTGTTAGAAGAACATTTTTGGATAATGATGGCTGAGGAAAAATCGAACCTATGTTGAGAAGACCAAGAATGTTGAGCAACGTTTGAGCAACGTTTGAGCTCCTGATTTTTAACATAACCTTCATGCTCTTTTAAACGAAATCTAAGAGCACGTTTAGTCTGGCCAGTATAAGAAAGGCCACACTGGCAAGAGATTTGGTAAATACCCCAGTTATCTAGGCGATCAACGGGGTGTTTGAGATTTGAAAAAGTGATTTTATTAACAGGAGAAAAATAACATTAAAATCAAACCTTCTTAGTATTTTAGCAACTTGCTGACTGATTTTAGGAAAAAATGGTAACACAACTGAAGTATTAGAGTTGGAATTAGAATTCTTTTCAGAATGGACGGATTTCGTCAATTTCTTATAAATACAATCAAAAATATTAGAGGAATAACCATGATCAACAGCAATAGCTTTGAGGTAATTAAGTTCAGCACTAAGTAACTGAGGAGTGGAACAAATATTGGTAGCTCGAAAAACAAAAGTATTAAAAGCAGCGAATTTCTGGTTAGGGGGGATGAGAAGAATACCTGTGAGGTGGGAGACTGACAGCAAAATGTTTACGAAAGACGGTAGTCTGAAAGCCATTTTCACAACGAATAACAAGGACATCCAGGAAAGAAAGACGGTTATTGGTCTCCATTTCAGAGGTAAATTGAATGCAGGGATCAATGGAATTCATAATAGAGAGAATATGATTAATATCTGAATTCATTTCAACCAGGACATAAACATCATCACCATAACGAACATAGAACGGAAATTTTAAAATTTCAAAAAGTTTGATCTCAAAATAGTGCATATAAATATCGCATAAAATTGGACTAAGAGGATTACCCATAGCCAAACCGTCAATCATACGGAAGAAATTACCATTGAAAACAAAAGTATTTTGCGACAAGCAAGCGTGAGTTAGAAGGATAAGCTCCTCGATTTCAAAATAAGAGAAATAGAATTCACGAAGCCTTTTCTTGAGGCAATCTAAAGCCTCCTCAACCGGAATGTTTGTAAATAATGATTTAACATCAAAAGAAACCATCATGTGACCCTGCGGCTTAAAATTATGAAGTTATTTTTTCTCTTGTTAATAAAATCACTTTTTCAAATCTCAAACACCCCGTTGATCGCCTAGATAACTGGGGTATTTACCAAATCTTTTGCCAGTGTGGCCTTTCTTATATTGGCCAGACTAAACGTGCTCTTAGATTTCGTTTAAAAGAGCATGAAGGTTATGTTAAAAATCAGGAGCTCAAACGTTGCTCAACTATTGCTCAACATTCTTGGTCTTCTCAACATAGGTTCGATTTTTCCTTAGCCATCATTATCCAAAAATGTTCTTCTAACCTTGATCTTGATTTTTGGGAAGCTTACCACATCATTAAAAATTCTCACTCTTTAGTCAATGACTTATCTAGTACTCCTGATTTTCCAAGTATTTGGAAAGCATTAATTTAATTTCCTATTTCTGGTTTCTTTTTCTCTCCTTCTCCGGTAGATGTCGCTACTTTCCACTGCTTCTCTCTCATTGGTTGTTTTTGGCGTCGTCGCTACCCACATAGGGTATATAAGCCAGCGCGTCTCTGTCTATGATTTTGATCAGCCTTGCTTTTTCTAGCACGCTGTTCCTTTTTCCCTATCTTGCACTGAAGAAGAATCTCTCTAGTAGATTCGAAACAGCTGTTTGCTGCTTTTCATGTATTATTTGTGCATTTTAAACATTGGTTTTTCTGCTTTTTAGTATTGTGTAAGTTTCATTTATGAACATTGGCTGCTCCAATGCCTACCCCATCATTGTCTATATTCCCTGTTTAAAAATTCATCTCTGAAAAGCAATCTCTTGTATAAATGTATAATAAAATTAGATTTATTTTCCCTAAAAAAAGCGAAAGATTCCACGTTTTGCAAATGCAATGTATCTGGTTGCTCAGGGCCGGAATTAAGGGTGTGGGGATGTGCTCCGGGCGCCAAATGAAGATTTTGTTAAAGGTATATATAAATATTAGTTGATAGTGTTGATTTTGTTAGTTGATTTTTCTCACGTCTAATGTTTAGCAGGTTGTTGTTAAAATCGTCTTGTCTGGGGTATGCCAAAGCATTAGAAGAATCTAAGGTTGATACGGCATAAGGATCCTGTATAAAGAGGGGGGTTTTTTTCGATTCCGTTTTCAAGATTTTAATGAATCAATATTGGAGAAAGCAGATTACGTATGTAGTACAGTATTACATATTTTATGATTACATATTTTAAATTTTAAAATAAGTCGGCTATTAGAAAATTAGTAAAATTCTCTTTGTAAATATACTTTGCGGAAAAGTAGGGGGGGGGGGGGGAAGGCGCCTAAATCCATGTTTGCCCTGGGTGCAAAAAAGGCTAGTTTCGGCCCTGTGGTTGCTTGCTACTCAACTAGTATTGTGTAAGTTTCATTTATGAACATTGGCTGCTCCAATGCCTATCCCATCATTGCCTATCTTCAATGTTTCAAAATTCATCTCTGAAAAGCAACTATTGTCAAAATTGTCCAACTATTGTATAGATGGAATAGACATCTATCTGTACCTAAAGAAGTACTATAGTGAACTGCTCTCTTGTTAGTGCGGACCATAGACTTCTAATATAACTATCTCAATTTCTCCTCTAAGGCGTGGACCTTCATTTTTCGTCCGCATTAAACTATGTAAACATTTGAGTTGAGTTGGGTTGATTTTTGACGGCCGAGAGATCTACTTGAGGGATATAGGCCCTAGAGGGAGTTCCCTCCGAGGGGGTCTTTCTAAGGGAGCCTAACCCGTATTTACGCAAGATTTCCCAAGGTTCAAAGGAAACCACGAAAACTCCGAACATGTAAACATTTGAATGGTGCAAAAATAATTCTTTGCATATACTCATTAAATTCAACTTTTAACAGAAATAAAATAGTTTACGAAGTTTATGCTAAAAGAAAAATTTAGTAATTTTAATAAAAAAGCATGTGAATGGCAATTTTTTAACGCAAAAAAATAATTAAAGTTCAAGACAAATTATGCAAAGAAATTTCCGTATTTCCCAAACTAATTTAACTTTCTTTACAGTAATCTGTCAACTTTCTTTACGATAATTGAATATTTTTTCCCTTACTTTCCTTACATATAATTATAAAATAATGTGTATTAGGGGCTTATCCATATAAATTCCGGAAATAAAATTACCATCTTACAAGGAAAATGTGATAAATCTGCTGATAAATGTTCTTTCATTTGCACAATGAAAGAAAATCCTACAAAAATTTCCCAGTAAGTTTCTACGATTATCTTGTCTATGGATCCTTTGATAACAGAAAATGCTCCCCTTAGAGAGTCGAAAAGTAAAATTTATCCATATCTCGAAAACTCTTGATTCGAATTCCCTTACATACACATGTTTTTAACGATTGTGATTCGTTTTCTGGGAAAATTAATGTTTTCGTGTTCGTGACGCGCTCCTACGTGCATGATAGTGATCGCAGCATTAACTAATTTCATATTTTTCGTTTTTACGTGCGTTCGTAATTATATAAATATGTAGCACCTATAGTCGTAGTCTGGTCCGTCCGTCTCTCTGTCTGTCCGACTGTCCGCATATAACAACGCAAAAACTACCTAACCGAATGGTTTGAAACATTATACAGTGTGATTCATAAATATCGAAACAATTAGGCTATTTCCTTAAATATTGCATCTAGACGCATATTTCCAATTGCAAAGTTTCATTAAAAAGGTGCAAAATTTAATGACATAAGTTGCAACTCCATAAGGGGTCTATTTGAGAAAATACAAAAACTAAATTTTTATACGACCCCCGTAGAGCAAAATTCTCAATTAGGAAATTTTTCCTTATCCATTCCTGAATTAAACACAAAAAAATTCCTCTCGATATCTTCAAAATTCGCAGAGATATTAAAATCCAAGATTTGTGACTTACACCATTTATCTATGCCTCTGAGAGACGAGTTCTTGACTCATTTTGAATGCAAGATAGGGATAATCCACAAATTGTACATTATTAAAATTCGATTTAAGACAGTGCCTCTCCTTTGGACATAAAATAGCAGCGTATAGATTTGACGTTAATCCTGCTTTCAAAATATGGTAGTGGTCTTCACGGGTCGAAATATCTAGGTCCGGGCCCGAACCGACCCACAGAAAAAAAAAGTTCAGCCGGGCCAGGAAAAAAGTTCAAATCATAGCCCGACCTGGCCTGACTGAATTTCTACATTGTTTTTTACATCGATGTGGTTAAAAATTGTTTCGTATGGAAGAGTTCTGACCAAAAGCACTTATTATAGCTTTTCTTTTTTCATGTGTATAATTATTATTTTTAAAGAAGTGCCAAAAGCTGTGATTATTTGTTTTATTAATAAATCTCTATTTATATGTAAATGTTTCACTTGTCCTTTAATATCGTTTTAATCCATATTCCATGTGTTGGAGACTGAAAAATGCTATACAGTAGAACCTCTTTTATCCGAAACTCTTTTAACCGAAACTCTCGGTCAACCGAAATTCATTTTTAAGTTTTTTTTTTTCTTTGTGTGCAAAATCAATTTTTATTTATTTATTTATTTTTTTTTTTTTTTACTTTCACATTCCTTATATGCAAAATCCATTTTGAATGCTTTTTTTTTAACTGTCATATTCCTTGTGCATAAGCGATCCTTTTCAAACTACGAGTACACATAAATGTTTTCGATCCCTTTTCATACGGTTCCTTTGAATTTAATTTGAGCTCCCGTAAGCTGCGGTGTGGAACGAAGACAGCGAACAAATTAGCAATTCTGAAGCTTTTGAATGTTTTGCAAAAGTTTGGCTTTTCTGGAGGAACAGAAAAACTGTGATACTGGTGAACTAATAATATTAAAATACTGCGTGATACAACTTCAAAGCAAATGCAGTCGAAACTGCGACAAACAAAACAATTTTTCAAACCCTTGTGATATATGTAAAAAGTACTTAATTTCAAAATTAAAATTCAGGTAATTTATTCGTGTTTCTATTTTGCTACTGCTTTATTTTTATTAAGCACTTGTTACCATAATAAGAAATATTGCATATATTTCTCCTTAATCTTAAAATTGAAGCATTCTCGATTATCCAAAAATTTCGATTTTCCGAAAGAGGGTCGGTCCCAATTACTTCGGATAATCGAGGTTCTACTGTACAGCGAAATCTTTTAAAAGGAATCACATAAGAAAGAAAAAAATGCGTTATAAATAAGTTCCCTTCTTAGGAGAGGTAAATGTAGTCTATTTTTTTCTAAGTTATTATTTTATTCATTTTGCATGGATCAAGATTTTTCCGTTTTAAGAAAGGATTCCGTCATAGGCAGGTTTTTTTTCAGTAGTTTTAATCTATTTTATTTATTTTTATTATTTATTTTATTTTTTGCCTTAAAATCTACTATCCTTTAAAAAATGAATTTTAAAGTTTTATTGTAAAGTACTGGCCAGTTAAAAAGATATGCATTTGTTGTAAAAGTTTTGGGGCTGAGGGAAATTTTACTTATTTTTGCATGGATTAGGTCAGTTAGAGACAATGATTTTAATAAGGGTTGTGTCAAGACAGGGGCTGAAAATTTCGCCCCGTGGAGACCTAGGAAGAAGGAAGCCAGTCCCGATTCGGTATGAAAAAGTACGTTAGGCCCGGCCTTGGCCGAGTCTTCAGAAAAAAGTCGCCAGTCCCAACCTCAGAATACAGACTTAACGGCCTCGCCGGGACGATAAAAAGCCGAAGTTGTGAGGGCTAAAATTATGAAAAATCTCTTAATCGGCATGTTAGAAAAAGCATTGTTTCCTACTTTTGAAAAAAGCACATTTTGAGTATAATAAATAATATACTTCTGTGAATTTTATTGCCACACATTTAAATTTAAAAATATGGTAATAACTTATTTACCATACCACTTAAAATCAGAATTAACATTAAAATTTAATAAATAATTGAATAAATGCAAATTAAAGCCTGCGTTACGTGTGTGACACTCTGAACGGAATCGCCCTAATATCTAATAAAAATTTGTTTGTTTATGGTTTAATAAATTCTGCATTTAAATTCTTAAATTTTTAGCATTTCATTTTTCAATGAAATGCTAATTTCAATGAAATGCTTATTCCGTCAATGGCCTTTAAATCGATTTATTTTTCTATCTGTAACTCTATTTAAGAATTCAGAATGGCAACATTCTTCCATTTGTTTATAAGGGTTTATAGTATGACAGATGTAAACAAAAGGGTCTCTGTGGCTGAATGGTCAAAGCACCACTCTGCTAATCACTTGCGAGCGTAAGAGATTGTGGGTTCGGTTCCCGCTGGTTCCATTGCACACACTCTTTGTGTTGTAATATTTCCTCGTGCTATCTTGTCTCCGACTTATAAGCGGGCTCTCATTTCAAGCACACAAGTCGTATGTTTGTTGTTCAATAAATAAATAAATGTAAACAAATAATTGGCACAGATGTCATATACGCCCCATATTGGCGCGATTTTTTTCCGACGCCAATTTGGCGAAAACATCAACAGCATAAACGACAACATACGGGTTACCATATCAAGCAAAATAACGACACTTTAGCGCCAGGTAAGTACCCGTTGCGTATATGGCATTGGCGCCAGAAAAAAATCGCGCCAATATTTATATTATATGACATCTGTGTCAAATAATTAATAAATCACCAATTTAGCATCTTATTTGACTGAAAATAAGGCACAGATGTCCTATACGCACCGGAGTACCTAACTGGCGCCATAATGGCGTTATTTCGCCTGATATGGAAACCCGGCTATTGTTATTTATTTATTAATAAATTGTTTTTTCTTTTGTTTTCCTTTTTTAAATTATATAAATTGTTTTGTTCTATAGTTAATTAGGTACTACTTGATTATCCCGTCGACCAATTTCGCCAAATTATATAAATCGCCAAACTACTGCAAAATTATACAAACTGACATAATTTTTATTTTAAATAACGAATGAACAAATAAATTAATAAAACATTAATAAAAATACAAATAAAACGTCGAATTAAAAATCACTTGATTATGTAACAAACACGTGTAACGTGTTTAATGTCAAGTGAATGTTACATTTACGATCAGCCATTATTGGCATTTAATCTTACAGTTTGGCGATAGTTTTTTAGTTAACGGGATAATCCCGTTGTACCGTTAATTATTAAAGTTTTTAAAATTTATTGTTATTTCCTTTTTAAAGTAATAGAAAATAAGGTACTTTTCGGTTAGCCGGGCGCCAGTGTTATATATACACACATATATATATATACAAATATTTATATATATATATATACATATGTACAGTGGCGGCTCGTGCCAATCTTCACTGGTGGGGCCCGGTCCTCATAACATATTGTAAATTTTTATGTATTAATATTTGTTGTTTAAACATGAAAACAAATTATTTAAAACTAACTATTATTTAAAACTTTTATTTCTTACTTTTGTAAAAAAAAAAAAAAAAAAAAAAAAAAAAAAAAAAAAAAAAAAATTAATTATTTTTTCAAGTAATCAACGTTAATTTCAAATTTATCAAATTAATTACAATTTTTAACATACCATTAATTGTCATTATTAACATTGAACATACTTTGATCAATCATTATTTAATCAAAAAACAAATATACAAAATAATAATAATAATAATAATAATAATAATAATAGTAATAATAATAACAATCTCACAACGTTACAGAAAAAAAATATAAACTTTACTTGCAAACATTGAAACTGTTCAGAAATTAAAATTTAGTACATTATTTAAATAAAAGTTTGGTATGTTTTTAGATGCGCAAATCTTTCACTAACTTTAAATTTAATTACCATTATTCACATTAAACTTACTCTGGTCAAACATTATTAAATTAAAAAACAAATTCACAAATCAAACAAAAAATAATTATCTCATAATTTAATAGAAAAAAATACATATTTTTCTTGCAGAGATTTAATCCATTCACAAATTAAAATTTAATGCATTATTTAAATAGAAATTAGGCACGTCGATTTTTTCGACTAGCAAATCTTTCACTTACTTTTACATCAAATTTTGATATTGTACTAATAAAATCTTTGTGGACTGAAAGAACAGCAAGAGTGTGCTTAATCGTTCCTGTCCCATAGAGTTTTTCAAAAATGTTTTAAAATTTTCTCTCATTCGCTCTTGAACTCCAGTATGACACCCGCTCACAACAGCGTACCGTCATATGCTTGCGCAACAAGCTTATCTTTTAAATAAAACTTTTCTAAATTTTGAGTTAAGATTATAGTAAGTCCCTCTGCTGTTTTATCATAGACATCAATAAATTGAACAAACCTTTTCACGGGTTTGTTGTTTTTTATATATCGTAAAATGATAACAAATTGCGAAGTGCAGCTTACATCAATATAGTTTCGTCAGCTTGTAAATCTACAAAATTAGAAGCAGAAATCTCATTTTTAACTTCATGCATATACGTTTCATATATACAATCCAACAGCTCATATTGTATAGTTTTTTAAGTATTTTTAGATACTGTAGCATTGTTTAAATGGTCTTCCAATATAGTGTCCAGTTTTGAGGCGTATGTGACCAATTCTAAAAACATACCTCGGTTTACGATTTAGCACATACCTGTTCTTCTCAACCATTTCATTATGTTTTTGTAATGAAATCCTGTAACCTTCATCCAACTGCACTACAATATTGACAGTTCCGAAGGTTTTATAGTTAAAAGCATTATTTAAATGAGTAGTATTCATTTCGTGTTTTTTTTTACTCTTTCAGAAAAATGCTTCAAATCGTTACAGCCGGCCATACTCCATAATTTCATCCCTCCAAACAATAAAAATTAAAAACAGAACAATGCTTTTTTTTTCTTCACTTGCTGAAATACACAGAAATTTTTGATACCACTGTGTAGAGAAATAGCGTAGTTTTCCCCCATCTTTTCGTTGCATTTCAAAATTCTTCGGTTGATAAGGTCCCAGGCGTTTAATTTCAAGTTTTTCTTCCAAATTCATTGTTGAAAAGGGCATAATAAATCATCTACAGAATTCATTTTTTTATTTCAAGAATTTAAGGGTGTGTTCGAAAAAATATTTTTCCACCCTCAACAGCTCGAAATTTTCTGGGACACTTTCAGACTCATTTTTAAAAGTAAAAACATGAAACTTGCTGAGATGATTTTTGAAGTGATGTTTAAGAGGCCGTGTGGTTTCATTTTTCGCTCAATTCAATAGAATTTGATTTTAAAACAATTATTTTCTCATTAGGACCCCTTTTTTCATCCCCAGATCTCCCGCTTCAGAAAATTCGGTTCAAAACTCCCACTTTGATAGCATTTTTTTTTAAATATTTTCTGCATTTTTCAAAAAATCGACAAGCACGTCCCATCATGTAGTTTCTAAATAAGAGAATTTGCCAGTTTGATGCGTTTGAGAGTAAAAATGAATTTAAAAATAAATCAGAAAATAAGCAGTTTGGATTGGAATACACCTTAACAATAACATGTGTCTTTGTTTTAAGAGAGTACAGAGTACTTAAAGATCGCGTAATTCACCGAATAAGCAGCAATAGTAATACAAATGTCGACGAATATTTTTGAGAATCCCCGTATAACAAACTTTGGATCAAGGGCACTCTCGCCCAGTGCCCCCCATTGCAAAAAAAATACGGAAGATTTAGCTCTAAAAGAGCAGTACATCGCCAAAATTGAATGACACGTGAGGGAGGGAAATACTCATTATCGCGCCAAATGGGCACAAATGTCTTGTGCCCCGATACAGTAACCTTGGTGTTCAGAAGTAAGTAGTGGCCAGTAAAGTGATTTATTGCCTCTGAAAAAGAAATAGATGCTGAGAGTCGATAACGGATGAGTGGGCACGATGTAAGAAGGAGTTTCTTTGCAATATATTTTTAGTAAACAGTTCTTTTTTTTTTTAAGTTTTAAATTAAAAATATGAATCAAAATTTTTTAAATGAACAGAAAATTCTAGTGGGGCCTGGCCCCAGTGGCCCCAATGGACCGGCCGCCCCTGCATATGTATATATATGTATGTGTGTGTGTGCGTGTGTACTATATGTGTATATAAGTGCATATATATGTGTATATATAACACTGGCGCCCAGCTAACCGAAAAGAATTAAAAAAAATATATATATATATATACATAACTCGTATTCGAAAACGAGGTTTCCGCCAAATTGGCGTCAGAAAAAAATGCGCCAAACCCGGTGCGTATATGACATATGTGCCAAATAATTAAGAAATCTCCAATTTAGCATCTTATTTTTTTTTTTTTTAAACACCAAATGGTGGAAGGAAATATGAGGTACTTGTTAGTTTTCCCGTCGACCAATTTCTCCAAATTATATAAATCGCCAAACCACTCGCCAAATTGACATAATTTTTATTTTAAATAACGGAAGAACAAATAAATTAGTATAACATTAATAAAAATACTAATAAAACGTCAAAATAAAAATCACTTGGTGGCGTAAACAAGTGTTAACTTGCTTAAAGTCAAGTGAATGTGACATTTACGATCAACCGTTATTGGCATTTAATCTTACAATTTGGCGACAGTAATTTGGTCGACGGGATAACTAACAAGTACCAAATATGATTATATCCAAAATCACACTCATTCATTATTCAGTTATTTTTTATTTGCCGTTGTTTACTTCTTATTTACTCTAATACCTTTTAGCAACTAATGAAGTGTACCACGATCACGGTTATCAAACATAGCACAATAATCGCTTCCTTTGACCTCAAAGAATAAAACATAGAAAAAAGATAATTTTATCTTTCCAAGGAAAAGTAAAATGAAGGAAAACCCGACTTCTTTACTTCTTACTTTGTTTATGACTTCTTACGACTGACTTTATTACTTCTATTAGCCAGCAACTTATTCTCCAGATGTTATTTATATTCGAATCGTTTATTAATCCCTCATTAAAAATCAAAGAAATCGATATATTATCGAGATTTAAAGGAAAACAAATTGTCTGGTAACTGAGCAAAAAAAAAAAAAAAAAAAATTGTACTCACAGGCGATTACAGTAATTCAGATCATAGATTTAATTTTTCCTTACCGACTTTTTGTAATGTTTTTGACCAAAAATACTGTCAATAATTATTGCTTTCCAGCTTGTAAACACGAAAAAAAAAACCACAGTGTAAAATTTAACTGTGTGAATGACGAATATTGCCAGAACGATTAAAAATTTTCCACTAAAAAAAGAAATACAAGAAAGCCTTGGACCTTAATCTGTGAATTTAATAATCATCTTCTAATATAAATGACATCACTTTCAAAAGAAAACACACAATTTAATTGATTAAGCTGAAATATTTTACTGTGAATGCACCAACATGACGTCATTTTCACTTATTTTCCTTTCGTTAATGATGATATTAAATTTTACAAAATTGTCACTCTTTTCAATTGAAAAGTGAGAACTGGTGTTTAGCCATCATTACTGTACCCTTAAAATAGGCAAAAGATGACGCTGTTTAAAAGGAATCCCACATTTTTATTCACAATTCTGCAATCTTTAACTACAATTTACCAACGTTAAGTTTCACAATTTTTCTACCATTCCATAGGTATAAGAATTAGGAGGTGTGGAAAATATACGAATTATTTTTTTGACGTATTTATTAATGCGGTAAAAACGAAATCGCTAGACACCAGTCAAAATTTCCCTTAATTTTTTTTTTCCCTTAGGGGCCATCCACAAATGATGTCACGCTTGGAGGGGGGGGGGGGGGGGGGGGGGGTCATGAAATTGTGACAGTTTGTGACAAGGGGGTGGGAGGGGGTAAGAAGAAGTGTGACATCACACATTTTGGTTAAAATAAAAGCATTAAAAATCAGCAGATTAAATTTTAAAGTTATTTTGAAATTAAAGTATTTTGTGTTCGTACAGTAAAGATAACATTTAAAGCCAAATGTATTAAATTCCATTTCAAATTTAAAAATACTACTGTTTTTAATTGTTCTTTCATATTAATATTTTATTACTATTGTATATTAATTATATTTTTTGTTGTAAATCTTAATCTTATTTCATACAAAATAAGTACACGAATCATTTTTATTATTATGCTCACAAATGCCGTTAAAACACATAGTTAAAAGTAAAAGTTTCAAAATAAAATTTAAAATATGATCTATAACATAGTACTTCGATTTTGAACTGCAAGTATATGTTTGTGTAATATACCGTGACATGTGACAAGAGGGGAAAGGGGGTATGTTGAAGTGTGACACTTTGTGACAAAGGGGGGGAGGGGGGTCAAAAATATTGAAAAAAGTGCACTCTCAGAAATAAAACTCTCACTTTTGACGATTCACCAATCCTCGAGCTGTATTACGTCGTTTTTGACGATCATTTCCTATCACGTGACTTTTAACGAAACGTAAACTCTCAAATATTTGACGAAAGTTTTGTCTCAATCACGGTCAGACTGAATGCATTTTAAGAAAATAGTTGCTGTACCTCCTCAAATCCTGCGATTTTAGCAAGCAGATATTTGCTTGTTTATGCTAGTCCTGTAATAATTTATTTTAAAACATCACTTTTTAGTGCTTTTCAGAAAATACTGAAATATAGGTAGTTATTGCTTCTTCATTAGTTATTTTTTTAGCTGTTAGAATCTTAGGAATGCTTATTATTATTTTTATTTTTTATTTATATGTTGTTGTTCGTTATGTTTTAATTGGAAAAGAATAAATTTCCCGTGTTCTGCAAAACTATTCAAAAAGAAAAATTTTTCAATAAAATTTCAAACTTCCAGGATTTTTTATTTATTTATTTATTTATTTTTAAGAAGTGTATTCTGTTTTCAATCAAATTAAAAATAAATATAATTGATCCCTCTCCCCTTTATAAACAGCAAAGTGTTAAAATCTTATTCACCTACTCAAAGTGATAAAATCTCACGCAATATGCACTTTACAATTCGTTATTTGTGAGCAACAAATTAACCAGACCATATTCTAATCATTCATTGATCAAAGAAAATTTCACTAGTAAATTATTTAATCACGCCATATTATAATTATTCATTGACATGAGAAAACCATAATAATAAATTAGCCTTACTTAAAACTTTCAGAAATTATAGCAGCACCGATAAAATTGCAATCTATCTTATAAAAATATAAATACACAGAAGAATTCATTACACCAATCTAAAAGCACATTTTTACAAGTCTCCAGTAGCAAGGTTGGAAGAGCAACGGTCTCCCACACCGAAATTCGCGGGTTCGAATCACGCCGAGGAAGACGAGAAGTGATTTTTTTCTTCTTCCTGCCAATAAATACTGGAGCTTCCAAACTGTTTCATAGATGGCACCACTAGCCCTATTTTAACGAAATTTATATCATCAAGCAGGTGAAGAAAGTAATTTCATCAATTTGACGAAATGTTCGCTCGAAGCAGTTTCCAGGAAACCGTTTCGTCAAAAACAAAGAAAATTTCGTGAAATCTGAGTATTCATTTCTGAGAGTGTGTGACATCATATATGGATGACCCCTTATTTCCGTCTTAATAGGTATAATTGTATGATGTTCCTTCAGTCGGAACTATAGCGTTTAAAAGAAAAGACAGTTTCTTCTAGACACTATAATCGGAATCAATGATTTTTTACGTATAAGTTTCCATTATAGGCAGGTTCCGTTGTCACAGTTTTTACTGTATTAATTTTTGTTGGAGAAAAGCTTAGGCTAACTAAACTAAAGACTACATTTAAGACAAAGATAATATTTCTATAAATAATTTTAGATAAATTGCAGTTTTAACAGGACCTCGAAATGTTTTGATGCTTTTACTGCTAAGCCCATATATTTTAGTTTGTTTGACTCATTATAGAATCCGTGTTTTATTTGAGCCAAATTCTCTTCCAATGTCCTTTATGCTACTTTTTTCCTTTTTTAACAATGCAGTTTATCTAAATTTAAAAAAATCGGCAAAGTTTTTTTTTATACACTCTTCTATTTAACTCAACTTGGTTTTTGTATGTAAAGAAAGATGGAATTTTGAAACCGATTTTTAACTAACTTCCTGATATCCTAAAATTATAAAAAATATGTACACATATTTCTTTCCGATGGCAGTATTCTGTTGGGGTAGGGATGTAAATTATGCAATAATGTGTACATAGGCGCACCCACGCGGGATCTAAGGGAGGCTGAAGTCCCTCACAGACCACGAGACTAGAGTAAATATTTAAAGTTTTCTAAAATTATAAAATGTTGTTTTTATTATTTTGAATAGGTCCTTAGAAAAATGGAAATTTTGAAAAATATTGACCTTTGTCCCAAATTGTTTTCTTATTTATAAATTTCCTTGTGAAATTTGAAATATTAACATATTTAATATTTACTAATTAAAACAATATATATCTGTAGAAATTTAATGCACATTTATTTTAACGAATAAGTGTACACTGTGGTCGGTGTCTAGAAGTAAAGTCCAGGCCGATTCTTATGGAATCTTAAACTTTAATGCTCTTGATTATGTGGGTGAAGTATTTACAGATGGGGTATTTACATTTAGATTAAACATGATAACTATAACTGGCCGGCGACATTCCGCCGTGACCCGGTATTCGGTCGAACAGCGACGTTTCAACACGTCTGCTCTCACGAGCAACCAACAGTCAACTCTATCTTTTCACAATAGTTTCTGTAAGTTCAGCAGTTTTTTCCGTTGACTCAGAGGTTGGGGTGGATCATCCCGAGCCTCATCTAAGAATGTGCTAGGCTTTGCAGCGCAGAGTTCAAACTCTGCCACCACAATTCGGCCTACCTGACAGGGCTGGGTCCTCCCAGTCACCCATCTACTTTATATACCTGACTGGTACTGGACTACTTTTTCCAGAACGTATAATATACACACAAAAAAAAATTCACAAACAATATATAAAACAAAATAATAGTAAAATCAACCACTAAATACTGCTTTTTAAAAGTTTTCAGTCCTTGACCAATATTTTTAGAGTTAGAAAAATAATAAAGTTTTTCTGCTTGTCACTTGGAAGCAGTTCTTTTCCACAGTTTATTCATAATAGTAATAAAAAAAAGATATCAATAATACACAGTTTAAAAAAATATATATAAAAAAAACACAAAAATCACTTAAAGCTCAAATATTTCGTCTTTGACAGTAGAAGTCCAAGGCTTCATGTGATCTGCAGCCGTTGAGGTCGTATTTGGACCCTCATGGTGTCCAACTTTACTCACGTTATAGCGATTGTTTCTTTTTACTGCAGTAATCTCATAGGGACCAAGAAACTTAGGCTTTAGTTTGGTACCTGTCTCAAAATGTGTTTTTTGAATGGCCACCAAATCACCGAGTTTATAGGTGTTGGCCTTTTTTCGCTTTTTGTTATACGTTTTCACGTTTTCCTGTTGTATCTTTAGTATGTTTTGCTTAGCTATTTCTCTATTCGAATTTCTTTCCGATATGAACGAATTTAATTCCTCATCATCTAGCAGTGTTTTGATTTGTAGATCAGTTTTCTGCCGTAGTTTCGTTCCTGTCAGCAATTCAAAAGGTGTAAATTTTGTACGCCTCGATACGGTACTATTCATGATACGTTGCGCGGCCGCGACAAATTTGTACCATTTAGTGGGGGTCTTCTATGCTAAGTTTTGCTAAAATTGGGATAAGAATTCTGTGCATTCTCTCTATTTGACCGTTTCCTCTAGGTATCCCTGTTGTTATGGGAATATGTTCTATGTTCTCTTCCTTACAATATTTCTCAAAATCAACAGAGGTAAATGCTGGTCCTTTATCGGTAATGATTCGCGATGGATTTCCGAAAATATCATGTTGCCTGGTCAATTTATCGATGACTTCTTTAGCGGCTGTAGTTTTAACGGTGTATAGCCAAACGAATTTGGTAAATGCGCCCACAACAGTAAAAATATGATTGTAATTTTTATTTGTAGAAGGCATGGGACCAATGTGATCTATGTGATAGGTCTCGAGGGTCATATTTTGGTTGGGGATCGGGTTTAACAGACCTTCTCCTTTTCCTTGCTTTTTATTGCAAAGTATACACTCTATGCAGTTGGCAATGACACTTTCAATTTGTTTTCTTAATTGGGGTATAAAATAATTTTCTTTTAAAATAATTTCAGTTTTAGCCACTGCATAATGACCTTTGTTATGAACATCGCGTATTATTTCCTTTTGCATATTGGTAGGAATCATCAGAAGTTCTCTATCATTTTCCTATTTGTATACGATGTCGTTTCTTATAAAATATTCTGAACTTTCATTTTTTTTCAATTAACTTTTTTATCGCTTGTATGTGTTCGTCTTCTTGTTGTGCATTCTTTATTTTTAATGTTAATTCATCATGCGATCGGGTAACTATTAGAACTGTATTTCTACTCAATGCGTCTACATGTTTCATTTGGAACCCTGATCGGTGGGCAATTTCGTAATCAAATTCCTGTAAGAATAGAGCCCATCTGGCTACTTTTGGCGTAATGTCTTTTTTATCCATTGTCTTTTGAAACGCGGAACAATCTGTCACAATTTTAAATTTCGTGCCTAATAAATAGTTTCGGAATTTTTTAACCGATTCTATTACCGCGAGTGTTTCCAATTCGTAACTCGAGTATTTTGCTTGAGTAGGTGTGGTTTTACGGCTCATATAATGAATAGGATGTAAGTTTTTGTTTTCATCTTCTTGTAGTAGGACACTACCAAAACCTATGGCGCTTGCATCGGTGTGCAATTCTAGTCTAGCGCCTCGTCGAAATGTATGCAATACTGGGGGGTTAACTAATTTTTCTTTAAGAGTCTCAAAAGTTTGTTTTTCGAGGATTCCAAATTTAAATGTATTTCCCGCTTTTAATAAATCACTTAAAGGTCTCGCTATAGTTGCATAATGTGGGATGTATTTTCTGAAATAAGAAGTTAAACCCAGAAAACTGTGTAATTGTTTAAGGGTGCGGGGTTCAGGGAAATTCTTTACTGCCAAAGTTTTGGCTTCCGAGGGCCTACTAGTTCCGTTTTCAATAATATAGCCTAAAAATTCAATTTTCCGTTTAAGGAATTGGCTTTTGCCAAATTAAATTCAAGCCCGTAATCCGATGCAACTTCTAGGACGCGTTTCAGTTTTAAAAGCGCTTCTTCCTCAGTCTTCGCAAGTACTATGACATCGTCTAAGTAAACTAATATTACTTTTTCTTTAATTAACTGTTTAAAAACAGCTTAAAACCGAGAGGAAAAATAGCTGCAGAAAAAAAGTGAAAAGAAAAAAAAAAGTCTTGAAGTATCGTCAAACAGGTTAACTTTGCAAACCGCATGTGGTAAGTTAAAAAGAAAATACTATCCCATATTTTTTTTAGTTCTTAAATATTTTCATGTATTCCCCTTTCGGCAAATATTCTATCTCAATATTTTCACACAGTTCTGAAGCTGTTATTTCTTGAAAATTTGTAGTTAAAAAAAATAACTTCATTTCTTTTTCAGCCAATATTTGACACCACATTATGAAGTCGGGGTGGGGTGGGCGCAACGTCACGTGGGGCTCTGACAACGCAGTTAGCGGGATTAATGTCTCCGACAGCTAGCCGGACTAATAGAATTTATTTTTCGATTGTATATATCACAGAATAATACATAATATAAATAATAAAATATATGAAAAATACCAGGGAACTTTTTTCACATTTAGTGGGCAAAATTATTTTTAATATCTCAAAATCGCCTATTTTTTCAGTATTTATTTTTTGCATTCACGTTTACCTTCAGGATCATCAAATCTATACATTCCCTGACAATTACTGGTATATCAACTTTGGCTGTAAGAAATAAAATTAATACTCACTGTTTTTCCTAGGAAGAAACATTTAAAAACGCTTCTACAGCAAAAATATTGTATTATTTTTTCGCAGAGGCAACGTTATTCCGAATTGTATAAGAAAGGCCCCGGGCTCCTAAAAAGACCGGCCCTGGGCAGTCACCTCGTTTGCCCGATAGTTGCACCGGTCCCGTGAACAGTCGTCAAGACCTAAAATAGAGAGACAGAGCTACCAGACTTTTTCACCGCCCAAAATTGTTGCAGAAAGACGCGGGAGGTACTTTCGATTGAGAATTGTCCACTTTCCTATTTCTTAGTTTGAATACAATTTTGAAATAGGAATCGTATACCGTCTACGAATTCAAAACTGTACCAATTTTGAATTTTTAAATGGTAACACCCACTTTTAACACCACATTTGTGCCCCTGGATCAAGGCAGCCTGGAAAAATGTATAGCTTATATACATACCTTGTCAGAAATCTTCATAAAGTTAGAAGAGTTCAAAGTTTGAGTATGCTAATGTTAAAGCTCCGTGACAAACTTTTATTTATATCTTCCCAAATAAACAACCTATTTATTTAAAAGCAAACAAAAATTTCTTAAAAACACCATAAAATTAAGAAATGCTCTAGGCCTTTCGGAAGAATTTTGTATTTCTTCTTTAGGCTCAAAGAATACGTGCTACTACTTTGAAGGCAGGAGCAAGACTGAAAAGAAATAGAAGGAAACAACAAGGGGTACAAGTTAGAGAAAACAACCAATAGGACAACAGAAGACATCCTTTTCAGTAAATACTCAAACATATTTCAAGATTTTTTTTTTTTAATTCAGGGTTAGCTTAAATGATTCATCGAGTTTCAAAACACTGTGTATTGAGAGGTATACGACCTACAAAGATGGGTGATACATGACAAGATATATACACTCATACATACATACACAATGGTACTACAATCCATGTAGGATTTTGACCTCCCTCAATATACTTCTCCAGACCTTCCTATCTCTGGCCTTTACTTTATAATTTGGTTTTGTGCAAGATCTTTCTCTACCTCTTCTATCCATCTCTTCCTGGTCTACCAATACTTCTTTTCCCAATTAAATTACCACCATAAATCTTCTTCTTTGTGCTTCGCTCATCCCTCATTCTGATTAGATGGCCTAACCATTGCACATTCTTCTTATTTTTATAGTATTTATTATATATTTTTCATTATATAACTGTTCTATCTCCATATTTGTCCTTATACGCCATGTATTGTCTTCTTTAATAGGTCCAAAAATTTGTCTTAGGATCTTCCTTTCCCAAGTGATAAGTAGCTTTTCCTCTTTTTGTGTAGTGGTCCAGGTCTCACTGCCATAAATTACTATTGCTTTTATAAATTTTAAGTTTGGATGTTCGGGATATTAGGGATTATTTTAGAATATTTCGAAGAGAAAAATAGCATCTATTTCCTGCTGCAAGTCGAGTTTTAATCTCTGCTTCTACCATATTATCTCAGGTGATCGTAGATCCTAAATATTTAAATTCTGTTACTTCATTAAATTGTAATTCATTATTTATTGTTAACGTTGCTGTTGCATGTGATGTCATTCGGTCCATTTTCATGTATTTTGTTTTTTCTTTATTAATCACGAGACCTAGTTTTTTCCCTTCAGTGTCTAGTTTATTGTATGTTTCAATCAAGACTTTCTTATTTCTAGCAATTATATCAACATCATCTGCAAATGCAAGGATTTGTAGGGATCGATTCATAATAAAACCTCCCCTGTTGTTGTAGATGCTTCTAATTATTTTCTCTGGGCATAAATTAAAAAGAATTGTCGAGAGAATATCACCTTGTTTTAGACCTTGAATTCACTTCAAATTCTCTTGAAAGTCTTCCCTGTACTTTAGCTTTTGTATTTTCCAGTGTTAATTTTATAAGTTTAACTATTTTATCAGGTATTTTAAATTCCTTTAATATTTCAAGTAACTTATTTCTGCTTATACTGTCATAGGCCTGTTTAAAATCAACAAACAACTGGTGCAAATTAATATTTTGTTCATAGAATTTTTCAAGGATGTTCCTAATACTAAAGATTTGATCCACCATTGATTTTCCTTTCCTAAAACCACACTGATAATCACCTATTACTATTTCAGCATACGGCTCTAATCGCTTTGCAATTATCTTTGCCAACACTTTATATGTAGCATTCAATAAGGCTATGCCTCTATAATTCTGGCAATTTAAGATATTTCCCTTTTTATGAATTGGGATAATAATAGCAGCATTCCATTCATTTGGTATATATTCATTCTGCCAAATCTCTACTATTAGATTATGTAACATTTGTACTAACTTCTCTCCACCATATTTCAAAAGCTCAGCACTTATCAAATCTTCACCCAGTGCTCTTCCATTTCTTAATTTTAGAATAACATCCCTTACTTCTTCTACAGTTGGTGGTTCACAGTTTTCTTCATTCACATCATAATCATTACGATTAAACTGTATTTCTCTTTCGTCATTTGACTGTCTGTTTTAACAATTCTTCAAAATATTCTGCCCATCTATCTGTCACATTTGCATGCCCTTCAATAAGTTTATCATTTCTGTCTTTACAAAAAAAGGGCGCGTGGTTGGTAGCCCTTTTTGATTCCTTTAAGCTTTGAGTACATTAGGCTCATATCACCTAATACTGGTAGGTCTTCAATTTCTTGAATTTTACTCTGCTCCAAAGCTCATTTTTTCATACATAACAACTTTTGAGTATTTCTTCTAATTGTTTTAAAGTGATTTTCCCTCTGTCTTGTTCTATGTTTCAGCATTTTTTCTCTTGCTTTATTCTTTTTCTTAATCAGTTGCCAACACTCATCATCAAATCATTCATTAATTCCTCTCCTTTCTTCCTTTTCAACTACTTCCTCAGCAGTTTTTAATATGATATTTTTGCATTTAGCTCATTTACTATTGATTATACCTTCCTCATTAAATTCAGCATATTCACTAGCAATTCTTTCTGTTAATTTATTTTGATAAACCTTTCTTCTCTGCATGTTTAGTAAATCTTTTGTTTTAAATTTTACTTGTTTAATTCCTTTTGTATCTCGAAATCTTGTAACTCTGTCTGTATTTCATAATAACAAGGAAATGATCAGTATCTAAATCCGCACCTCTATAACTTCGTACATGTATATCCATAACATCACTAGCATGTCTTATGTCGATCATAATGTGGTCAATTTGGTTTTTTGTCTTTCCACCAGGAGAAACCCAAGTTTCTTTATGTATGTTCTTATGCTCAAAACATGTACTACTTATGATTAAGTTGTTAGAAGCAGCGAAGTCCACAGCTCTTATTCCATTTTCATTACACAAATCATGCAAACTAAATTTCCAATTGTTGGTACAAAAGTGTATTCTTTTCCAATTTTAGCATTAAAATCACCTATTATCATTTTAACATCATGTCTTGGTATCATATCAAATTCAATCTGTAGTGTTTCATAAAAAATATCCTTTTGTTTGTCCTCAGTATCTTCCATTGGTGCATGGACTGGACACATACTATTGAAATGTTTAAAAACTTTGCTCTCAATCTCAAGATACATATTCTTTCATTTACATTGTGAAAATCAATAATACTTTCTCATCATAAATCCAGTACCATGCGTGTTCCTGTGCTTGCACTATTAAAATTACAAAATCACCAATATCTCTTATCCCACTATCCTTCCATCTTACTTCCTGTAAGGCCAATATGTCCAGTTTATAACTATCCATCTCTGTAGTTGCTTCACTGCACCAGTTCTGTATAAACTTAAAACATTCCAAGTTCTAATTCTAAAATTCATAAGCCGTTTTCCAGTTCCAGTTCGTCTAACATTTGTATTTAAGGGCTTCGCAACAAGGTTTTTTGTCCAGGGAAAGATTGTCAGCCTTTCGCCCAACCCCTTTTAGTCGCCTCTTACGACATGCATGGGTTATATTGGGACTATTCTTTAATGCCGGTCACCACACGGAATAATATATACACTGACAAAGTTTAAAAGCCCACCTCGTGGCTTGCATGCAGGAACGCATCACTGCTGCTGTGACGGACATGGACAGAAACATGCTATTGAACGTATGGATGGAACTGGATTACTGATGGGATGTGTGCCGGGTGACTGACAGGCGCAGACATTGAACAATTTTAGTATGTACCAGAAATAAAGATGAAAATAAGCACTCGCCAGTCGCCACTTGGCGACTAAACGTGAAAAACTGGCGACTAAAAATATGGAAAGTACCGGCCAAATGCAGGGATTTCGTCAAAGAATCGCGGAAAAAAAACCCGCGAATTTTGTCAAAAGATCGCGAAAATACCCAAATATCGTCAATAGATCGCGAAAAAGCTAATTTCGTCAAACAATTGCTCAGAAACCCAAATTTCGTCAAGTGATCGCGGATAAAACGCAGATATCGTGAATGGATCACGGATAAAACGTAGATATCGTGAATGGATTGCGGAAAAAACGCAAATATCGTCAATAGATCGCGAAAAAAACGCGAATTTCGTCAAATAATCGCGAAAAAAAACGAGAATTTCGTCAAAAGATCACGTAAAACGCACATTTCGTCAAAAGATGGAGGAAGAAAGCGTAAATTTCGTCGAAGGATCGCGAAAAACCCAAACATCGTGAATGGGTCGCGAAAAAAACGCAAACATCGTGAATGGATCGCGAAAAACCCAAACATCGTGACTGGATCGCCAAAAAACGCAAACATCGTGAATGGATCGCGAAAAAAATGCAAACATCGTGAATGGATCGCGAAAAAAAACCCAAATATCGTCAATAGATCGCGAATAAACGCAAATATCGTCAGTAGATCGCGAAAAAACCCCGCAGATATCGTCAATATATCACGAAAAAAACGCAAATATCGTCAATAGATCGCGAAAAAACGCAAATATCGCCAATAGATCGCGGAAAAAACGTAAATATCGTCAATATATCGCGAAAAAAACGCAAATATCGTCAATAGATCGCGAAAAAAACGCGAATTTCATCAATAGATCGCAGAAAAAACCCGAATTTTGTCAAAGAATAGCGTAAAAAAGAGAATTTCGTCGAAGAATCGCGAGAACGAACGCGAATTTCATCAAAAAATTATGAAAAAAGTGCGAATTTTGTTAAAAGATCGCGAAAAAAACGCGAATTTTGTCAAAAGATCGCGAAAAAAACGCACATTTTATCAAAGGATCGCGGAAGAAACGCAAACATCGCCAATAAATCGCGGAAAAACGCGAATTTTGTTAAAGTATCTTGTAAAGAAGGCATAATTAGTGCCAGAAGAGACCCCCTCAGCCCCCCCCCACCTTACATTTCAGAAAATTTGCTGTAAATTTCAGATTTTTTTTTTTTTTTTAATTTTGAAAAGTACCTAAGTATAGTGGACTTATGCAGTTAGCTATATAAGCATATTACATATAACTTTGCTGTTAACTTAATTTAAAATTTAAAATAGATTGGAAATTAGTATCTTAAGTTTATTCAAAACAATATGAATTAAAATATTTTTATTTATTACATAAATTATTTACTCTAAACTTATATATTTTAAAATTAAATATTCAGTGACATAAATGTACTTACTGGCGACTAAAGAAATTATTCTCACTAGCCAGTAACTGGCTACTAAAAAATATCAACTTACCGGCCAGTGGCCACTAAGCAAAATTCCTTATTTTCATCTTTAACCAGAAACTTGGTGAGTGTATGTATCTTTTCATGTACCATCCGTCTTTGTACGTCACATACTTGTAAATAAACAGTCTTTTGAAACCCGATAAATCATTTAGGCTAATCCTGTATTATTTTTAATTGCGATAATTATTAATAAATTCATATTTTAAAAAATTATGCAATTCTAATTATTTTTCGAGATAAATTTTACGTTACGACGGTTTAAGGGACCTTACATTAATTTTTGCATAAAACAAAGTCAAAACAGCTATCAAAAACACGGGTGTGCAAGTTTACAGCTCATTCCAATCATTTTTCGAGATAAATTTTATGTTACGATGGTTTAGAGGACCGTCTCCTGTTGTCGTTATCACCCATAGAAAAGAAAACCTTATCAGTCAACAGGATATAATTATAGAATATTCTCTCCTTAAGTGAATTTAACATATATTCAGATCTTCTCTATAGTTTTTGTGGTAATTAATTGAATGTTCTGATTTTTTTTTTTTTTTTTTTTTTTTTTTTTTTTTTAGGAATAACACAATGCCTAATACAATTTCTTTTATATCTCTAAGGAAATTTAAGAAAAAAAATATATAAACTATATTTTATTCTGAAATGCCTTTATCTAATCTAAAGAATTCAAATATACTGTCAAAATAGGTGTTAGCATTTGAAAATTCAAATTTTTAAAATGTAGACGATGTTAACTCAAAATTCAGAAAGTAAAAACGAGCTTTTTATTTTTAATAATGAGTTTTAAAGATTTTTAACTTTGTGTACTGAGGAGGTAAGTGTACATTTCAGAGGGAATGGGAGGTGGGGGGGGGGGAGAGCGATAGTAATTGATGGGAAAATTCTCCCATTTAGATTATTGATATTTTACCTATTGTCACTAAACAGCAACAAATATGACAAAAGATTTTTTTTTTTAATTCGAGATTTCTTTTTTTTGGGGGGGGGGGTGGGGAGGGCACAGAAGGCCAGAGGACATTTTACATAGACAGAGGGAAGGATTTCATTGAAATTATATAACAACAAAAGTGGAAATCTGCCAAAAAGGTGAGAAAATCTCTCCTTTTGATTTTATAAATCAATTTTTTTGTGAAAAAAAGTTTCAGGGCGGGGTTTACATTTGGAGACGGAAAAGAAAATCAAAATTGCTTAAAAGCGGATGGGGGTATTCAATTATTGCAATGTTGTTTTCAAAATATGTGTTTTTATGTATGATTTAAAAGTTATAAAAAAAAATAATTTAAAAAAAAATAACTAATTCTAAAAATAATAACCTGTAGAGAAAAGATAATTCAATTCTTGGATTCGTGTATTTTTATTTATTAAATATGGAATTGCCAATAGGTAAAATTGTTAAATGAAAAATATTCAAATAATACATTTATTCTAATTAAAGTTCTTAAATCAAAATCTACAAAACTTAAAAGGAATTATTCATTTGATATCTCTGATTTTTTTTTTTTTTTTTTGCACATGAAAGCAGAGGGGAAAAGCATTCATTATATTCAAAAGTATATGAAAGTTTCAAAGCTCTATTCAGTGCTGCCATCTATCTACACTAATATAAATATATAAAACAATTGAAAAGAGCACTTAACCCCTTGAGGGGAGAGCAAAAATGTCTCTAAATATTGAATTATCACCGGAATAATTGAAAAATTTTATTTTTAAATAAGGAAAAGCAATTTTTCATCACTTTTCTTCCAAAGTTAAAAATATAAAATTTAGTTAAAATTTTCTGGTGAGAATCGTGTTTAAATTAGGTGGGATATATTTTATCCCACCGCCCCTCAAGGGGTTAAAATGAACTTAGATTTATACACATTGTTAAAAGCATATGATAACCAGTGTGGTAGTCGTAAAAAAAATTAGAGGGTATACGCTAAAAGCAGAGTGTATATGCCAGAGAGTATACACTACAGCTTTACTTAATACTTATGAATGGATCACATAAATTTAAGTTTTTGTAGATTGGAGGGGTAAAATATTACTGGCACCAGAAATTTTGTAAGGAAGAAAAAAGAAGGTGTAACACAAGCATATTTGTTTCTGACTGGTTGTAATCAGGTTTTAATTTGTAGTGACATTTGTAAATTTCATATTCATTTTCGAAAAATGGCCCATCCTCAATGTGTAAAGAAACAGACGGTATGCGTAATTTCTTTAAGAAATCCCCATATGCCTTCCAACACATCTCTGATGATGATGTATTCCAGATTTCAAAGCATCAAAATGCCACTATGGTTAAAGAACAAAGATATATACATGTAGTATTCACTGTAAAAAGAAGAAAGCAGGATGCTAGTCACTATAAAGAGCATTAGTTCTGTAAAACAATGCATTATTGCAAGAGAAAATATATTATTGCCTTTAATTACAATTTTTTTAAAAAGGAGGAAAATATGCAATTTTTAGGTATGACGAATAAAGTAACATTAATTTTGAAAGATTTTATGAATTAAAAGTAAAAAGTACAATTATGTTACAACATGATTGAATAATTTCCTGTTGTTTTTTGCAGCACAAATGTTGTAGAAATCTATCATGGAATTGTATGTTAAAAAAATATTCTATTGGCAGACCATTTGGGAGCCCTGAACTAGTGGTGTCCTATAATTACTACTTTTAAAAAAGTACAGGATAGTACTGCACCCTTAAAAAATGGCCTAGAAGAAACACTAGACATCAAAACCTGATTTCAAAATTCCTGTTTTCATTTTAAGAACTATTATTTGATTTATATATACTTCAGATGTACTTTTTCAATTCAGTTTTATACCTATCGATTTCTGTGAATCATAATTGAATTTATATAGTGCCACTCGCATTTAAAAAATATCATATAGTCAGGCATTAACAAAATATTCAGCAATGTTAAATGAAATCATCATCATTATGCTAGCTGTGTAATTATAAAAGTTATTTTTATTGTTTGTGAATTTTCTCTATAATTTATATTCAATGAAATAGAGGTATAACTTTATACCTTTCATTCAAATATATGAATGTCAAAAGGATTTACAATTCCTATCTCCTACCTAAGTTAGCATCCACATAAATCTTTTGTAATTAATTTGCAAATGGCATCTTTTCAACTTTTGTGTCAACATTTGCACTTGGTATGAAGTAGTGTTTGCTTGACAGAAAAATACCAAAAAAAATATTGATAACAGGCACAAATGGTGAAAATAATATATCATTTATTTTTTAATAAAACTAAAAGAATTAATTAGATTTCTACTAATTTATTATTTTACAATTTTATTAAATTCTGCTAGATGCTAGCAGTGATTGTAACCTCAATTGATAAACTCATCTAAATTTGCATTACATAAGAGATAACATAAGAAGACTATAGCAATATTTTCAACAAATTTTCTTTGCTGTATGTGAAATATGATAACATTACGAAAAGCACTGGAAGTATGCAGTAATATTATCAGTGACACCTTACATGCTGCCAACTACAATCTGAAATATAGAAAACTTCACTCGGTATTTCATAGACATGAAAGGTGGTTACCTCCACTGCTTATTGTGACATCGTCACAATTCACAAAACAGGGTAAAATAGTAATAATAACCATAAAAATATTTTTATGAATGTTTAAAATTAAGAATGAATATTCAAGTTTAATGGCCTAACAGTCCCGGGTATTTTTTACATATGTAAATTGTGCCTACATTCCTGTGTGATCTTTGCTTGTATCTATACTTCTAATTTGCTGTTTTACTTGCTACAGTCCTCCCCACTTAATCGGGTCACGAATAATCGGATACCCCGCTTATTCGAATAGAATCCTCCGGAACCGAATTGATTCCCATTGGTTCTATGTTATTTTTCCCTGCTTAAACCAAGTACCTATTACGAACGTCCCCGCTTAATCGAATAACAACTGTGTGACCGATGTTTGAAAATAGATGTGGAAAACACGTTTCAGTTGGAACTTCCTTCCACTTTTTATCATTTTTGGTTCCTTTAGGCTTAAAACAAATTTTCAGTTCTTCCTGCAATGATTTCGGCCAGCAGGTGTATAATGGACAGGTCAAATGATTTCCCACCTTGATCTCACCACCATCACTTCTTGCTGTTAACCAGGTTTTAATAGCAATGCACCGTCACTCGAGATGGAAGTTGTAATATTTTGCACTCATTCAAAAAATAACTCTATATTTATTCCTTTAAAATCCCACTTATATCACTTTCAACGATTTTTTTAAGGCAGTATAAATAACGTAAATTAGAAGTACAAAGTTTTGACCCAATTCAAACGAGCTGCATTACATGTGATGTAAGCTATATAAATGTATGTATTGACATTAAATTAATACGTATTTACTTTATACAGTAAATTCTGTCTAAGGCGAGATCGATCGGGACTGAGAAAATTTTCTATAGTAGACAATATCCCGCTTTAGACAACTTTTACTCTATGTATATGGATTCGCAGGGACTTGAAAATCTTTCCGAGTTAGACAGATTTCCGTCTCACACAGAGTCTGCCTTACTTGGAGTTTACTGTATTAGCATTTGTATTTATTTTAGTTTATGTTATTCTGTTAACGATTTATTATGCTGTTAATTAAATATACCATAGGTGGTTATTTTGCCTTTTTATTGCGCATTAAATATTGCAGTTATGATTCCCCGTTTAATCAAATACCCTGCTTAATCGAATATTATTTCTGGAACCTCCAATATTTGTTTAAACGGGGACGACTGTATTTTAAAATCTCCCTGTAACTTAAAATAAATAACTCTGTTTGGAAAAATTCATTATTTTAAATAACTAACTTTTAAATATTACAAATATTATTCATATTTATTCAGATACATTTCTATAAAAACATAAGACCCTAAATTGAAGTAAAAAGAATATTGTTTAAACATCATGCCCAAGTTTCTTGATGATATCTTTTATTAACCATTAGGTTCTGTATATATTTCAAACCTTCACCAGAGTCAAAACAACCTTCTTTCTCAATAATATCTGCAAACGCACTTTTAACACCTTCAGGCATCTGTTTAGCATTTCCAGCAATGTAAATATGAGGTCCTTTTAAATGAATCAAATCAAACAGCAAATGGCTATTTTCTCGAATTTTATGTTGGACATAGCATTTATCCTCTTGATCTCTAGAAAATGCAGTAAAAAGACTTAAAAATCCTTTACTAACAAAATCATTCCAATCAGATGAAAACAAGAAATCTTTTTCCTTATATCTACAACCAAAAAATAAGTAATTCTCCTTCATATTTTGACTTGCTCGCTCTTGAATAAAGGCTCTGAAAGGGGCACATCCTGTACCAGGGCCTACCATTATAATAGGAACATCATCTTTGGGTAATGCAATGGATCCTTTCTGAAGAGAAAATGGTATTACAGTACCACATTTTAAATTAGCAAGCCAATTAGAACATAAGCCAAGTCTTGGCTTTTTTAGCCTTGTTCTGTAATTAACTACAGCTACTGCTAAATGAAATGCATTTGGATTACAACTGGAAGCTGATGCAATTGAAAATTTCCGAGGACGTATTTGTGGAATCATATCAAAAAAGTAATGAAAAGGTACATAAGGTATAGTATGTGGAAAATCCTTCATAACTTCTAATATTGTACGTCTTGGTCTATTGCAATATTCAAAAAGTTCTTCTTGACCAGAAGCTGTAGTAAATTCCATAAGCTTTTCTTTCTCTAAGTCATCTTTGCTGAAATGGCAAAGGAATTCAAAAAATGATCTTCTGGGAATGCTCATGAAGTCAAAGTATGTTGTGACGCATTGTCTAACAGTACATGGATACAAAAAGAAGTTTGGAATAGGAGTATCTGAATCTGTGGGAGTTAGAATAAATTCTTTATCAGATGGTACTTTTAATAAAGATAAAAACTCTTCCACTTCATTAGAAGGATTTTCTGGCCAAACAACAGCTACATCGCCAGGATTATAATTTATAGTAGAACAAGATTCAAATTTTAAGAAATGCACAGCCTGAAAATGATCAGATGAGGTCATTCGGTAATTTTCTTTCAAAATAGCATTTAAATCTGATAAATCTTCTTTGGAGCATTCTAATTTTGATTCATTTTCTGTGAAGTGAATATCATATTTTGCAGGTAAAAGGACATCATCGTTCATAAAAGGTCCCTCTAAATAATAAAAATTAACTATTTTATCCTTTAAAGTTTGGAGCCATGGATCAAATGCAGCATCATAACCTAGCTCATGCTGATCATCCGCTAAAGTTAACGGAATAAATTCGATAGCACCGAGTTGTAACAGCCTTTTATTCAATCTTTTTGCAACAACATTAAATTTATCATACGATGAATCGCCTAATCCAAATACACAGAAATTAACAGAAGAAAGAGAGTTAGATGGGAGATCTTTTCTTAGTAAAAATTTCCAGAAAGTTTTCATATTATCAGGAACTTCGCCATCGCCAGTAGTAGAACAAACAAAAATGATGAGATTTTCTGATATCAAGTTTATAGTTCGATAATCTTTTAAATTAATAACACTCGGTTTACAGCTGATTCGAAACAATTGCCGACCAACTCTTTCGGCAACATCCTCAGAATTTCCAGTTTGTGTTCCAAACAATAAAGTAACTTTAGGATTAACTCTCATAATGAAATAAATATCTCAATATCTCATACAAGATGATTCCGCAATGTTTGTTTACTGTTTTACTTGACTTAACACTCGCTTCAGCTGTTTGGAGAATTTCTTCTTTTTAGAGCACTACTTTCCTCAAGCTCTCAAATACGTTCTCTGGTGGAAAAGGATATAACTTCTCGCTTCAGGAAAATCCCGTGCTAGCATTACGAGTATTTTAATTTGTTTATGTGACATTAGTGTTCTGGTTTATATGACGGAAGAACATTTATTTCTTTTGCAGGTATATTTCATAAAACTAAGTCAGGGGCGGATCCAGGGAATCGGTTTATTGTATTTTATTTTATTTATTTATTTTTTATTTATTTATTTTTTTTTTTTTTTTGGGGGGGGGGGGTAGGGGAGGGTGATACCGAGTGACATATAACCTTTATTAAATGAATATGAATTAATTAATGCGATTTGAAAATATTACAGACTCTCGATTATCCGACGTTCAATTAAATGAAACACCCGGTTATCTAAGACTCTTATTATATAATCCCGGTCGAAAAATTAAAAACGTTATAAGAGAATTTATTTATTAAATATATTTTTTATTTCTTTTTTACTCTTGTACTATGGTGACCATTTATCTTATTTTTTGTTCTTTTAGTTATAGTGAAGTTTTAACAACGTTGATAAAACAAGCCTGCGATGATTGTGTTTTTTAACTTTTGATAATTGATTTATATGTATTTTTGGGCACTGAATCCGAAAATGACCCTCATTTTTAACTATCACATCACGATTTTCGCAAATCATAGATTTCAAAGTTAAAAAGTAAAAAAAATAGCGAAAATATCTTAAAGCAATTTTTCTAACCCTTAACAAAAGAAGGTAAATGTTTTAAATACATCTGCGACAAATTTCCCAGCCTTATGAACTGCCAAAGTAAAAGAAGATACCGAGATGAACCAGTACCGTCTCGAAGAGACAGGCCTATCCACCCATTAAATATGGCGGCGAACGAAGTGCTAGGGAGTAAATGTATCAGCAAAGAGTCATTCGCCAATAAGCTTTTTACTGGGCATCCCCGATTCAAGTTTTTCGTTTTTTATAATCTAACAATAGGAATAATTTTCGAAAAAAAAAAAAATCTTCAAGCTCTTCAACCCTTTTTGGGGGGGTGGGGGTGGGGGCAATTTAAACTTTATAGAATACGAAAACTTTCTTAGTATTATTTAGAAAAACCAGATTTTATTTTTTTCTATTTTTTCCATGAAAGTATTTCACAATACCATAATTTCTAGTTGATATTCAGTAATTAACGTCTTTTTTTAATAATTCTATAGTTTCATTTACAGTATTAATTCTCAATTATATAATTTTATTCTTTCAGTGAAATCAAATATGGTTCAAACATTGATAAAGATAGTTATTAAAAAACAAGTGCATGCGGAAGAATAATTCGCCAGTAAAAGATTTACTAGGAAGCCTGAAGTTTTTTTTTTTTTTTTTTGGTGGTGGTGGTGGAGGGGGGGGGGGGTGGTAACTATAAAATTACTCTTCAAACAAAAGATTTTTTCAAATTAATTTTAAATTTTCCAGGATATGAAAATCAGTCATACTTTTATTTAAAAGAAAATGGATTTTGAATTTCTTTTCTTTATTTCATGGAAATCTTCCACTTTTTAATCACAACATTTTGAGTTAGTATCTAGTAGTTAATGCCTTTGAAAGATTTTTTTTTAATTTATAATATTATAAAATTCATTAAATTCATAATTATTAATATTTTTAAAAATTTATAATATTATTCAATTACAAAATTTTATTATTTCTGCAGTTTAAACATTGATGTGAACGGGGATCTGTTTAAGAAAAAAATTGTTTCTTTAAAGGGCCTTTCACCATTTTTTAAATCTTAAAACAGAACACTTCACAAAATTTTTCATCCTAAAAGAGGACGTTTCTCAAAATTCATTGACTTAAAAATAAAACTTTCTTTCCCCTCTACAAACTTAAACTTTAACAAATTTAATAATTTAAAAATAAAATTTAACTTGCCACAAAATAGCTGAAGTTACCAAAGTGTCTTTTCATAGCTTTTTTAGACATAAATAATCTTGTTAAAAAGATAAACAGGAAATTATATATAACAATAAATTCAAATTCATGAAGTTGTGATTAGATTTTTCAAAAACATTAAAAACAATTCACAATTTCACCATGTAAGAAAATCATAGACAGACTCCTGATGAATAATTATTTAAAAATAAGTGCCACTATTTACTAATAAGTAACCTTTTTCTTATTTAATCACATGTAGGAAAACATAAATATCTTGATAAGTAATGAAGTTTTGTTTATTTAATAAAGATATATAATAAGTAATATTTATCTCTTCCATTTCATTATGAAATGTAAAAATAAATCATATTATTCTCATACAGGATTAATAATAATCAAATTTTTTTTTTTTTTATGAGAAGCCTGTAATTAAAATATATGGCTGCATTCACACATATGTTTTAGTTTCGTCAGATATAGAAAAGAAAAATTTCCGAAATTTTTGAAGTGATGGAAAACAATTTTATCGTTTTTCCCCGTGGAAAAGTTGATTACTTTCATTATATTTCTTCTTTATAGTTATATTTCTATTAAATATAAATCATTTCAATAAAATACGCAATAATAAGTATCTACAACATTTAAAAACCAGATTTAAAATTTTTATTTTATTTTTTACTTTAGATGAATGTATATTATTAAATATTTTTTCATGATTTTTTTTATTATTAAAAATTTAACTTTTCACCTATATAATTAATTTCAACAGTATATATTACACACCATTCATATCCTTTAACCCATAAAAGATGTGAGTACAATAAGTAATATACTTTTGTTTATATAATAGAGATATAAAAGAAGTAATATTTATCTCAACCTTAATTACTGCATTACGAATTTTAAAAAAAATAAGAACATTTGATAGATGATAAGAATAATCCGTACTTTTTAAATTAAAAGTTTGAAATTAAAATACTGCTCACATTCACAGATATGCTTTACCACATATTTTATTTTTATCATATATACAGGAGTAGAATTTCAGAAAATTTTGAAATGATGAAAAAAACAATTTATTTTTCTTTTCAGAGAGAATATATTTTCTTGCGGTTATATTACAATAAAATATTATATCATTTCAATAAAATATAAAATAGTAAATACCTTTAACATTGATACATACTAAATTTTATTTCATGTCATTTCATTTTACTTATTTATTTTTTATTTTTTTTACATTAGATGAATATATTATTAAATAATTTTTCATGATTTTTATGACAACTTCACATTTTAACCACATAATTTGACGTCAATAATTCAGCAATTACTGCTTTTAAAATAATTCTATTGCTTTTTTATAATATTAACTTTTGATTACCAACATTTTATTATTTCAGTGAAACAAATACAGGTCAAACATTAATGAAAGTAATTATTAAAAAATAAGTATCCAACAAAGAATAATTCGTCAGTAACATTTTTACTAAATCTTGTACTTAAAATTTTCATTTTTAAGACTAATGATGAATAGTTTTCAAAACAAAGTTTTTTCAAACTTTTAATTTTTTTTAGATATTACAGTATATAAAAAGCATTCATAGTTTTATTTAAAACAAATTGTATTTTGGTTTTTTATCATAGGTATATTTGACATTTTAACCACTTAACTCGGAGTTAATATTCAGTAATTAAAGCCTTTTAAAAAGCTCTTATTTTATTTATAAAATAAATTTTCAATTACAAAATTTTATTCTTTCAGTAAAATAAAATGCAATTTAAGTATAAGTAGTTATTTAAAAATAAAATGAACATGTTTCTTCACAAAAACAATCAACACAGATATCAACACAGATTAGACTTTTTTAACGGGTAGGAAAAATTCAAAAAATATTAAATATTTAATTGCTTATACTATTTCGCTTTTATCTTTGTATATCCAAAAAGATGCAGTGTGAAATCTAGCTAGTCTGGCTATAGAACTGGAATTCAATTTTACATTCAGCTCTATAACCATCCCAGCTGGCATATTTGTATTACATAAAGCTGTATCTAATCCTTACAAAAATTATCAGAGACATTGGATGATCCTCTTCACGAATAGAAAAAGTTTTTATTTATAATAAGTAATAAAATAGTTTAAAAACAAATAATGAAACGTATTTCCAATCCATTCAGAAAAGCGTCACGTCACACACAAGACACAACGGAAAACATTTGAAACAAGCGCGGGATTCGGGAATTCCCACTAAATTTGGGGGGTTGAGAGGGGAAAATGTTGGAACTACATCTGTGACGTCACGGGCTACTTTTTATGACCGTCGCGTCGGAAGGCATGTCTATAATATCGAGACGGTGTTGGATGAACCCCATAGAGAAGACTAAAGGAAAAGCGCGAAGCAGAGCATGAGCGGTTCAAAGAAACTTCCACGCATGTAATAAAATTATAAGGACTTTAAATACAGAGTATTTTACATGTTTAACTGTAAAAATGCATAGTATAAGCAAAAAAAATAAATAAATTATTATGAAAAAGTTACATCTATGTTATATAGCAAATTTCCCCAATATTTCGACTTTTTAATTTCGACCAAAAATGAAGGCCATTTTTGGATTCAGCAGGAAAAAATACATCAGAACCTGTTATCGAAAGCTGAAAAGCATAACCATCACATCCATTTTTTAATATCAGATTTCTGAAAGAGGATAATCTCTGAAAAAGGATCCGCTTCAGAAATCTGAAGGGGCCTTAACATCCTCGAAAGTCAAAATGTGTCATCCAAGTGGTGTGTACACCTCTTCACAGGCGCGGATCAGAGGAAGGGGGAAATCTCCCCCCCCCCTTGGATAAAAAAATATAAATCCACCGATTATCGCGATTTCGACAAATGGTCGCCGAAAAAAATCAACTTCGTCAATCGTTCGTAGGTCAAATGATCGAAAAAACGCAAATTTCGTCAAAGGAACGCGCAGAAACACGAATTTCGTCAAAGGATCGCAAAAAAACGCGAATTTCGTCAAAGAATAGCGAAAAAAATACGCGAATTTCGTCAAAGGACCGCGGGAAAAACGCACAATTAATATCAGGAGGAGATTCCCGAAGGCGCGCATCCATGGGGGGGGGGGGGGATCGATCGGGGCGTTCGCCCCCCAAGATATAAATCCAACGCTTTTAACGGCAGTTTTCGCGGAATAGACAGACAAGCAAACGAAAACCAAACACTTTTCGGGTGTCAATGGTAAACCTCACTGACGTTTCGGCAATTAGTGAACAAAAAAGGATTATGTCCTGTAAAAAGGCATATGGCGTTATAATTTTTTACACTATGGGTTGAGGTGGAGGGTGATGCCACTTCGTGTATCTTTTGTTGAATCTCTACAACAGAAATAGACAACGTTTTGCGGATCCATTTAAAGTGCTGAAACTTTTTCGTTCTTTCAAAGAAGCTGCAATTCTAATTTCTGTATAACGATATTTTTGAGGAGTGCTTTATTGTTTGAGAAAAGAATAGGATTCATAGCAATTTCCAAAGAAAGAAAGAACCAAGAAAAAGAAAGGTCCTTTAAAAAATTCAAGCATCTTAATGTTTTCTGAAGAGCCACTAATGTGTAAAAAATGTACTGTTATTGCCACCCACATTGGTAAATTTCAAGGGGTATTTGATGAATGAACAAAAAAGGATTATGTCCTACTCCTAGTCAGTTAAAAGCTAAAATGCGTATGGTATGTTGATTTCTTAAAAACCTACTTGGTAAATTTTTTCTTCCCTATTTTTCCCCGATCGAACCCACCTCCCACCCCCGTGGAAGCGTGCCTAGGGGAATCTCCTCCCGGTGCTAATTTGCCTCCCGCTGCCCTTTGACAAAATTCGCGTTTTTTCAGCGATTCTTTGGCGAAATTCGCGTATTTTTCGCGATTCTTTGAAGAAATTTGCATTTTCAGAGATCTGACGAAATTAGCGTTTTTTGCGCGCTTTTTTGCGAAATTAGCGTTTTTTCCGCAATTGTTTGGCGAAATTCGCGTTTTTTCTGCTATCCCTTGACGAAATTGGCGTTTTTTTTCTGTGATCCTTTAACGAAATTTACGTTTTTTTTCGTAGTCCTTTGACGAAATTCGCGTTTTTTTCTGTGATCATTTAACGAAATTTGCGTTTTTTTTCGTAGTTCTTTGACGAAATTTGCGTATTTTCACGATCCTTTGACGAAATTGACGTTTTTTGCGCTATCCTTTGACGAAATTCGCGTTTCTTTTGTGATTTTTTGACCTGCGAACGCTTGACGAAATTGGCGATAATCGGTAGATTTATATTTTGGGGGGGCGATGCCCCCCTCCCCCGTGGATCCGCGCCTGAACTAACAAGGAAGGTCTCCTTACGGGCATACTCAGAAAAATCTGAAAAAAATACAGAATGTTCTGCTCCCATGGTTATAAGTTTATAAAAAATTTTCGGCAGAACCTCGGTAAAACGTCCGTAAAAAATAATGAAAATTTCGTTTATTTGGCGATTTATCACCGTTTGGCGAAGAAATTAAATTTCAAAAAATACGCTTGTCGAATACTATTTAAAGAAAAAACTTTTTATGTTGAATTTGTTTAACCAAGTTTAATTTAAATAACTTTAGCTTTGTCATTTTTAGTTTGTTCTAACTATAGTTTTGTCATATATATTTAATGTACTTATAATGAATTTTAACTATCATATTTTACGATTTAAAACAAAACCTAAATTGATTAAAATTGTTCCAAACACAAAAATATGCTCCATTGATCTCTGTAGATTCAACTTTGTTGCTATGGAAACAACTTCTTCGGTATGGAAATGTAATGTATTACGGCAGCATTATTCATCTGGCGTTAAAAGTTATTTTTATAACCGATAAAGCGGTTTAAATTTAAAGAATTGTGGATTGGAGAATAAAACAATGGCAAAATTTCATTCAAATCGGCAACAAGCAACATGTATAATACAAAATGTAATAATAATAATAAATTCTTTCATGGTTTACGTTTAAATTCATTAAATATCGCATATTCTCAAAATCAATTAACAAACAATTTTCAGATTCATTAAAATCGTTTGCTTTTGGCGAGGAAAAGTGTTGATCGCCAAATTGCGTGTCACTTTCGTCTTTTCACGCCAATTATTCGAAAGTATTTTATTTTTTTTACAGATTTTCTACTGTAATTCCGCCGCTAATTTTAACCGGTCCTTTATTACATACATGAGTACTTTCATTAGCATTTTTTTCAACATATTCTAAGTATGCCCAGTATGGAGACCTTCCTTGTAAGTTGACTGTAAGCTGTAAAAGGTTAGTTATACAAGGTTTATCATTAAAAATCTGCAAAAGAAATGTTTAAGTTGGAATACTATCAAACCTAGTTAGCCTAGTGTCGGAGTTTCCTCTTAGTCCGCACAACTTCGAAGAAAATCCTTTTTATTTATATGCTGCCACCACCGATATGATTACGTGATATCGGTCACGCACTGAGAAGATTGTTTAAATGAAAACCAACGCTTTCAATTAACTAAATTAACAGTTTATTTACACACTATTTACACAACAACAAGACGCTATTTACATTTACAAACTCGGATATAGATGATCCGGTTCAACATTAAATTGAATACAGCAAATGCTGGCTGTGTACAGTTAAACTACGTTAAATCACTCTCACTCTACACACGTTAAATTAGCTTTCCGGAGATCAATCTCGATCTCCCAACACATGGGCTCTAAGCTTAAGCTCTATCTCTAAGAGCTCTCCCCAAGCCTACGCACTCTCTCAGAGCGATCCAAGGAACACACGTCCACCTTGCGAGCTACGCTCAAAACTGACTATCCCAGCCTAAGAGACTGCCCTCCAGCAACCCCTTGCTCCTTCTCAATCTAACACCTCCAGAGTTTTCTACCTGGGTCCCATTGTCTCCCCATCTTCCACAGACATCTCAAAAGGTTGGGCACGCCCCTCTCAAACTATCTTTTCCCCCTTCATACCATCTATACATTTTCACCGGCTTAGATTCAGTTTTAGATAAGGAAAGACTGTTATTTTGAAATTCCAGTACACAGCCCCATACAATATATAATATATTAAGACAAAAATAATATAGAACCCCAGCTCTAATAGCAGATGTTTCTCAGAACCTGACACCCCCCCCCCCCACCTTAGCGGAAAATATGCCATTTAGGGGCTAATTTTCCCCAAACATATAGTAACATCACAGAAGAGTTCAATAGTCTCTTTGCAGGTTTCTTCATTATTATTATTACATATATATATCAAGGTGTCTGAACATTCTCTACTGACATCTCTAATGAACCGTGTACTACTATTATTACAGAAAAACTACACATGCTAATACACCATAACACTATAACACAAAATTCAAATACAATTACACACATACAAAAAAAAAAATTAAAACGTGATGACACCCCTTTAAGGTTTGTCCACTATTTAGTCATTGATGCCGATGGGCTAGCAATTGGCTGTTCTTCTCAGCTCTTTCTATGTAGCCTGGAAATTTCATCAGCATTTAAATGTTGCGCTCCTGGACGATGAGAAATACTCAAGTTCCAGCGTTGCAAGGCAAGAGCCCATCTAGTGAGTTGGGGGGGGACCTTGGGGTTGTTTCAGTGAGAAATTTTAATGGATTATGATCCGTTATGATCTCAATTTGAGATCCATAGGTCCACTTTTCAAACTTTCGCAACCCGAAGAGAACACTCCAAGCCTCTTTCTCTATACTCGGCCAAGCACGCTGAACCCCTGATAATTTCTGACTGGCAAAAGCTATCGGTTTAAACTGACCCTTTTCATCTTTTGAGTAAGACAACATCCTACTGCCAGATCTGAAGCATAGGCGTGAAGCTGATATTCCCGGCCTACGATAGGTGTAGCCAAACGCGTCACGTTACATAACTCAACTTTAAGGGTAGTAAATGCTTCTTCTGCCCTTTCATCCCCAGGGGCGGATCCAGAGAATCGTTTTGGGGGGGGCGATCCCGAGTGACATATAATCAACGTAGTCATAATTGCTGTTGCTCAAATCATTCCTTGCAGTTAATTTTTAAATGAATATGAAATAATTAATGCGATTTGAAAATGTTACAGACTTTCGATTATCCGACGTCCGATTAACCGAAACACTCGGTTATCCAACACTCTTATTATATAATCCCGCCCTCTCAAAATATGGTTTATTGTTACTTATTAGGTCGTAAAATTAAAAACGTTATAACAGAATTTATTTATTAAATGTCTTATTTTTTTTTCTTTTTCTTTTTACTCTTGTACTGTGGTAATTATTTATCTTATTTTTTGTTTTTTTAGTTATAGTGAACAACATTAATAACACAAGCCTGCGATGATTGTGTTTTTTAACATTTGGTAATTGATTTTGATGTATTTTTTTAGCACTGCATGCGAAAATGACCTTCATTTTTAACCATCACGTCACAATTTTCGCAAATCGTAAATTTCAAAGTTAAAAAGTAAAACTAGAAAACAGGAATTCTGCTTTTCAGAATTTAGTGTCGCCCCCGATGGCAAAAAATATATGTATTTAAATATAGATACAGTAGAGTCCCGATTATTCGAGTTAATCGAACTTATACCTTTGGAATGGATCATTTTCTTCTGATGGACTGATGGCTTCCATTAATATGAAACAGTCGTTATAAATGAAGTGTTAGGTGAAGATAAAAGAGCAGTCGTAAAAAGTTAGAACTCTGATTTTCTGGTCAGAATGGGGGGGGAAAATGGCTATAATTTTATTTTGGAAAAGAAAAATGGAAGCCATCAGTTCATCAGAAGAAAATAACTCGGTGAATGCGGAAACTCCGATAATCGGGGCTCTACTGTAGTTCAGTTTTAAGACTTATAACATGCGATTTTATTTTACATAAAGTGACGCCATCCACATCCGCTGAAGAATTCATCATTTGTGATCCAGTTGTAACGGAGCCGATGTCGTAAGGTGGTGTGGTAGCGGGCAACTTCAACGGCCAAGGCTTATTTAAAGTCGAAGAAATATTTTATTGCATTACAAACAATTAAAAAATGTTTTCTAGATTATATAAGTCCTATTTACAACATTTTTCATAAAAGGGTTCGAGTATAGCTAAGAATAAAGTATTTGTACAATCAAGTCCAGTTCTCTACTGGCAGATTGTTTTCGAGAATGTTTCTAATACATTCAATGTCCACACTCTTCGAAGGTAGAGATCGAGATGCTCGACAGTAATGTCGCACTTTTTGTAGATGTTTAACCGAGGTTTAGGAACCTCCGATATTCAACTCCGTGATGGAGATATCTTAACAGCCACACCTGGCTTTCGCTTTTCTGTGCTTCGGAATATGTCCCGAAGCTGTCGGCCCGTGAGAGATTTCCACTCTGCACGGCCAGAAACACCTTGAAGTCTCAACTTCAACAGAAGGGGAAAAAAAAGCTCCCGAGAATGCTCTTGCATCCTCTTTTATCAGTTTTGTTTTTCCGTCTAGGACCAAAGCCACTCCCATTAGCCACTCAGCATCCGTGGCCCATGATCTCATAGACCAACCCTTTCTCTATAGGCTGCAGTCAGGAACCTTAGCGTCCGGTTTAATCTCTGGTTTCACTTTCTACTTTCCCACGGGAACGGGACCCTCGTGAACATCAAAAGAATATTTCTCTCGCTAGATAAAAGAGTTCCTTTCACCCTAGTGTCCTCAGCAAAGATTGATTGAAATTGATATATTTGTTTCATCTTTATCGACATTTTCTGGGACTCTGAAGAAATTTGGAGGCTAGGTGAAAATACATTAGTTTCCCTATGCTGGCTTTTGCCTTGTAAATTGAGAGTTTCAATGTGAGATATCGTCGAATTCTCACACAGTGTTAAACAACATCTACAGTAAAGTACGCTTAAGACGTCACTATCGCTGAATAATACACACACACACAAAAAAGAGATTTCATCATTCAAAAAACTCGACAAAAAATCGGCCATCTAAAGATTCACAAGCCTTCATTTGTTTGTATTATCATTATAGATATTTAAAATGAAATTTAGTTTCTAAAAGCTCCCTGTTTTATCAGAAATCCTTCGTTTATATTTTTTGAAAATAGCACGTATTTTAACTTTTTTATTTTCAGTTTTTATGGGAAAATGGCAACAAAAAGATATAATTGCTATTTTTCTTTCACTTTCTACAGAAATGGAGTTCTTCCGTTGCCAATATTAAGCAAATGGCTCTAAAAACTACAAAAAAAAAAAAAAAAAAAAAAATTCAAAAATAAATGGAGATGCCGTTTTCAAACAAATTGCATTATAAAGTACTTTTTTTTTTGAATATGACGGTATAAACATTGAAAATGTGCGATGCTTAGAAGTTTAAAAAATCGCTATAGAGTATTTAATCGTACTGCTTTGTTTCACGGCTGGCTTCTGTAAGGTAACGTTATTTTTTGGAGATGTCACAAAATAAGCTGGGAGAAAGAAATAGCATACCGTACCGGGGGCTAAAAATAGCGAAAATCTCTCAAAGCAATTTGTAAGTACAGCAACAAAAGAAGGTAAATGTTTTAAATACATCTGCCACAAATTTCCCAGCTTTATCAACCGCCAAAATAAAAGACGATACCGAGATGAACCCCATAGAGAAGATTAAAAGAAAAGCGCGAAGCAGAGCATGAGCTGTTCAAAGAAACTTCCACGCATGGAATAAAATTATAAGGATTTTAAATACACAATATTTTACATGTTTAACTGTAAAAATCCATAGTATAAGCAAAAAAAAAATGAATAAGTTATTATGAAAATAAGTTACGTCTATTTTACAGCAGCAGATTTTCGCAATATTTCGACTATTTAAAAATTTGCGATTTGTGAAAAATCCTGACGTGATGGTATGGTAAAAAATGAAGGTCATTTTTGGATTCAGCACTAAAAAATACATAAGAACCAATTACCGTAGCTGAAAAACATAACAATCACATCTATTTTTCAATATCAGATTTCTGGAAGAGAGTAATCTCTGAAAAAGGATCGCCTTCAGAAATTTAAGGTGTCTTGTACCTTTTAAATGCGTCGAAAATTAACGAAAAACTTCAAAGTTTGAATTAGTCTATCTTCAAAGCCTTTTTATGCATAAACATGAAATTTTGGATATTGATTAAACAGATTGTGCTTTTTAATATGCTACCATTGGAAATTTATTAACCCTTTACAGAATTTGTGTATTGTTGAAATCAAATAAGCTCTTTATTTACCCCATAAGTCATTGCGCGCATGATATCTTGAGAAAGTATGTATGGATTGGCGTGAAATTCGGTAAAGATACTAAACATATATGTGTGTTTAAAATGATCTATTCTTAGGCTAATATTATTTCATTAACTATATAAAAAAATATTTTCGTAAAAAAAATAAAAATTTTGTATTTTTAATGAATAAAAATAGTCATAACTAAAAATATTACCATTGTAAATACTTAAAAGTAGATCATTTTAAACACACATATTTGTTTAGTATATTTACCAAATTTCATGACAATCCATACATACTTTCTCAAGATATCACGCGCGCAATGACTTATGGGGTAAAAAAAAGAGCTATTTTGATTTCAACAATACACAAATTCTGTAAAGGGTTAATAAATTTCTGTTGGTAGTATATTACAAAGCACAATCTGTTTAATCAATATCCAAAATTTCACGTTTATACATAAAAAGGTTTTGAAGATAGACTAATTCAAACTTTGAAGTTTTTCGTTAATTTTCGACGCGTTTAAAAGGTACAAGACCCCTTAAAGGGCCTTGACATCCTTGAAAATCAAAATGTGTCATCTAAGTGGTGTTTATACCTCTTCATAGGCGCGAATCGCCCCCCCCCCCCCCCACTCCTTGGTTAAAAAAATATAAATCCATCAATTATCGTGAATTGCGGCAAATGGTTGCCGAAAAAAATCGATTTCATCAATCGTTCGCAGGTCAAAGGATCTCGCAAAAAAACGCGAATTTCGTCAAAGGATCGCGCAAAAAACGCGAATTTCGTCAAAGAAGCGCGGAAAAAACGCGAATTTCGTCAAAGTGTCGCAGAAAAAAAACGCGAATTTTGTCAAAGAATCGCAGAAAAAAACGCTAATTTCGCCAGAGAATTGCAGAAAAAACGCGAATTTCGCCAAACAATTGCGGAAAAAACGCTAATTTCGCCAAACAATTGCGAGAAAACACTAATTTTTGCGAAAGAATCGTACAAAAACGCTAATTTCGCGAATTTCGTCAACAGATCTCAGAAAAATGCGAATTTTGTCAAAGAATCGCGAAAAAAATACGCGAATTTCGTCAAAGGGACGCAGAAAAGACGCACAATTAACACCAGGAGGAGCGCATCCACGGGGGGGGGGGTGTCGATCGGGAGGCCGCCCTCCCATGATATAAATGCAACGCTTTTAACGGCAGTTTTCGCGAAACACACAGACAAGCAAACGAAAACCAAGCACTTTTCGGGTATCAATGGTAAACCTCTCTGACGTTTCGGCAATTAGTGAACGAAATAGGATTATGTCCAGTCAAAAGGCATATGGCGACATAATTTTTGACACTATGGGTTGAGGTGGGGGACGATGCCACTTCGTGTACCTTTTGTTGAATCTCTACAACATAAATTGACAACGTTATGCGGATCCCTTTAAAGTGTTGAAACTTTTTCGTTCATTCAAAGAAGCTACAATTCTAATTTCTGTATAACAATATATTTGAGGAGTGCTTTATTATTTGAGAAAAGAATGGGATTCATACAATTTCCAAAGAAAGAAAGAAACAAGAAAAAGAAAGGTCCTTTGAAAAATTCAAGCATGTTAATGTTTTCTGAAGACAGCCACTAATGTGTAAAAAATGTACTGTTATTGCCACCCACATTGGTAAATTTTAAGGGTATTTGATGAATGAACAAAAAAGAATTATATCATAATCCCAGTCAGTTAAAATGCGTATGGTGTGTTGATTTCTTATAAACCAACTTGGTAAATTTGTTCTTCTCTTCTTTGACCCGATCGAACCCCCCCCCCCCCCCTTCGTAGATGCGCACCTAGGGAAATCTCTTCCCTGTGCTAATTGTGCATTTTTTCCGCGGCCCTTTGACGAAATTCGCGTTTTTTCAGCGATTCTTTGGCGAAATTTGCGTATTTTTTTCGCGATTTTTTGAAGAAATTCGCCTTTTTTCAGAGATCTGTTGATGAAATTAGTGTTTTTTGCGCGATTCTTTCGCGAAAGTAGCGTTTTTCCGCAATTCTTTTTCGAAATTTGCGTTTTTTTTCGTGGTCCTTTGATGAAATGCGCGATTTTTTTTGACGAAAATCGCATTTTTTCCGCGCTTCTTTGAAAAAATTCGCGTTTTTTCGCGATCCTTTGACGAAATTTGCGTTTTTTCTCGATCATTTGACGAAATTGGCGTTTTTTGCGTGATCTTTTGACGAAATTCGCGTTTTTTGCGACCCTTTCACCTGCGAACAATTCACGAAATTGTTTTTTTTTTCGGAGACCATTTGTCGAAATTCGCGATAATCGTTGGATTTTGGGGGGGGGGGCGATCGCCCCGATCGCCCCCCCCCGTGGATCCGCGCCTGTTCATCCCATGGTACAGTATTTTTAACCTTCCCTTTAGTTAATTCAGTTAAAGGTATAGCAATTTCTGCATAATTCGGAATATAAGATCGGTAAAATCCCATTAATCCCAAAACAGATCTAACTTCCTTTTTAGTTTTCAGTCTCTTTAAGTCCCTTATTGCTCCTATTTTCTCCTCATCAGGTGCATGCGTTCCACCCCCAATTACATGACCTAAAAATTTAGTCAATTTCTCTCCAAATTTACATTTATCCAGCCTAATCGTAAAATTTCTATTTTTAAGTTCTTCTATAACAGACCTAACATGCTCACAATGCTCTTCCCAGGTGTCAGAGAAAATGATGACATCATCAATATATGCTTGTGCATACCTTCGATGACCTTGAAGAACCTCATTCATATCTTTTTGGAACGTAGCAGCCGCCCCTGATAAACCAAAAGGCACAGTACGCCACTGATAAGTCCCTTATGAGTTGTAAACGCTGTCAAATGTTTACATTCCTCCGCCATTTTAATCTGCCAATAACCCCTCAATAAATCAATCGAAGATAAATATTTAGCTGCCCCCGCAGTATACATGATTTCCTGCGAATCTTTCATAGGAAATGTTGGGACCTGTGTTACTGAATTTAAAGCTCTATAATCAATGCAAAGCCTAACAGTTGCGTCTTTTTCGCCACGCAAACAATTGGATGACTAATTTCTGCATTTTATACTTCGATTATATTTAATTCTAATAACTCCTGAATCTGTCGATCTACTTCTTCTTTATAAGCAACAGGTACACTATATAACTTTGGCTTTTTCCTTGCCACATCCGGTTTCAAATCGATACGGTGCTCCCCTACTTCCGCTGGTCGCACAGGACCCATAAATACCTCTTTATTCTCCCTCAAAATGGACTTTATATCGTTGACTTGACTATTAGATAACCCTTTTATTTCGAACGTTTCTATGTCCCGTTCTTCCTCTTGTTTCTGGTTTAGAATAGGAATTTCCCCAACTTCTCCAAATTCCTCATCACCTTCAAAAACAATATTAACTATATTACACTTAGCAATAAATTCTCTTATTTTATTTTGGTGCACGTGTTTCCTACTCCCGTTGGCTAATTCAACTATAAACGAATGCCTGTTTCGTTTTTCGACAATAGTTGCCGGCCCTTGCCACCTAGAATATAATTTGTTAGTTGAATCGGGGATTAATAGTATTACCTTATCGCTTACTTCAAACGTTTTATTCTTTTGACCTTAAGTTATAATGATAGGCCATTCTGCCTTGTTGCACCTCGGACGATAATTTTGCCTCCTTTGCGGCTCTTTCTAAGCGTCCCTTAATTTATTCAAATACTCATGAATCGGCATAGTATCTAACTGTGCCCCCTTATTTTCTCCTGCCCAGGATGACTTGAGAACTGATAAGGGACCCTCCGGCGCTCTACCATATAATAATTGAAAAGGTGCGATTCCTGTCGTAGAATTTAGGACTTCCCTATACGCCCATAATATAAATGGTATTTGTTCATGCCATCTTTTCCCTTCTTCCCTAATCGTATGATGCAACATACGTTTAAGCGTCTGATTAAAACGCTCCACAAGACCGTTAGACTGTGGGTACTGTGGGGTCGAAAATCGTGGGCTAGCCCCTAACCTTTTCTCAAATTCTTTCGTTAAGTCGGCAGTGAAATTGCTTCCATTATCACACGCGATTATATTTGGAATTCCTGTCCTTGTAAATATTTGAAGTAATGCATCACACGCTGTTTTAGCAGTTAAGCTTTTTAGAGGTATTGCTTCCGCCCACCTGGTATGCTGGTCAATTAAGGTTACTATATATTGATGCCCTTGTGAACTTTTAGATCAATAGGCCCAATTAAATCAATATTAACTACCTGAAATGGAAGTTCTGGCCGCGATACTGGGGAAATAGGAGCTCTATCATTCACTTTAACCCCTCTAGTCAATTGGCACTCTAAACATGACTCACAAAATTGTTTAGTTTCTTTCGCCATCCCCTCCCAAAAAAACGAATATCTGATTCTCTGTAACGTTTTCTTGGCTGCATGATGTCCTCCAAATACCGAAGTATGCGCTAATTTTAGGATCTCTTCCCTTCTTATCTTGGGTACTACTAATTGCGCTATAGTTTCGCCTAACAATTTCTCTTTATGATACAATAAACCATCTACAATATAATAATTCCCTTTATCCATTTTGGCTAATTCCCAAACTCTCTCTAAATTTTTACATTCCCATTGGGATTTCTTAAACATATCTGAATTGCTAACGATAACTTTATTATTTTTCTCCACTTCCGTTTTTTCTGCATTCTGACTTTGTAAATTTTCCGATCTCGCTTCTATTGCGTAAACCTTACAATTATCGCTGCTCATACCTTTCTTTTCACTCAAGATATCGATACTAATTTCCGAACTTTCTAATTCTTGGGACTCTAGCAATGGCTCCTCGCGATTGACCCCTGACAACTCATTAATCACCTCAGGATGTAAAATTACCTGCTCATTAATATTAACGGTCACCGCGCAAAGTACTTCCTGATGAATTATATTAGTTTGTCCGAATTGCGGAATAGCTAACGGTAATTTAACCAATGGTGATTTAACTGCTTCACCAAATAATCCTTGTAAATAAATACTACCCGCTCCTTTTAATTTCTCTTCCGGTACCAAATCTTTATGAATAACACTAATTTCACATCCAGAATCGACCAATCCTTTTGCTTTTTGCCTATTTACACTAACTTCAATTTTCTCAAGTTTATTTAATTTCTCACCAATAACATTATTTCTCTGTTCGGCCTTTGTCGATATCCTCGCCACAATAGCTCCTTTAGGTAACTCTTTATTTCCTTTTACGACAATCTTATTTACACCCGCTTTCTGTTCACGCCCTTTACTAGCATTATTATTTCCCCCATTACCCACTTTATTACAAAAACGTTGGTAATGACCTCTTAAACCACATTTGAAGCATCTAGGAGCTGAATCATCATTAGGTTTCTTAAAATCAGTTTTCCTACCCGAAAAAGAATTAGTCTCATTACTCCCGTTTTGACTCCAATTACCACTAAATTTACTATCCTCCCTCGGTTTCACTTTTTCACTGTTTACATACCTATCTTTACCCTTAAAACTTTTATACGTAACCGCATAAGACTTATGTTTAGCGTCAAAATAATTGTCACATTCTTTAGCAATTTTAGAAGCTTCTAACCATTTACTCTGCTGAGTTAACCCAATATATGATGCAGTTTCTTCATCTAACGTGTTTAATAACTTATCCGTAATTATTAACTGGTTGACCTTTTCATAAGAGCCCGCACCCCTAATCTTACAATAATTTTCCCAGGTTGCTATTAAACGCGATACAAATAATACATGAGTTTCATTCTGGTTTCTCCTAGCCTTCTTAAAATTTTCCAAACACGCCTTCGGTGTCGGCTCATGTTCCCTTAGAACTAACTCCTTTAATTCCTCATAACTTTCAATTTGATCCCTAGTGGTATAAATTAACAAATTATCCGCCTTATCTCCTAACATATTTAGTAGAATTTCGGCCTGCTAGTTTTCCGGTACATTTTTAGTTTTGAATGCCCTTTCTAAACTGTTGAAAAATAAATTCCATCCCTCAGTCCCTTCTGGTACTTTGATAGACAGAGTTTTAACACTTTTGATCAATTTTTCTACGTTACTTTCATTATTAGATTCCCTAGACCCATTAGAGTTATTTGTCGAACCTTGTACCCTTAGCCTCTCCATTTCTAATTCATGTTCCATCCTCAATTTTTCGGACCTCTCTTCTCTTTCTAACTTTTCGCGTTCTAACTTTCCCCGTTCAACCCTTTCTTCTCTTTCGCGCTCTAATTTTTCCTGTTTTTCTAACTTTTCGCGCTCTAATTTTTCCTGCTTTTCTTCGCGCTCTAATTTTTCCTGTTTTTCTAACTTTTCGCGCTCTAATTTTTCCCGTTTTTCTTCGCGCTCTAATCGCTCCGCAACAATAGTGTTAGATAATTCCTTAATACCCCCCTCATCATATTCCTCGCTGTCCATTATCTTTTTCTTAAGCTGAAATCTGGTATCATCTTCCGTGAATTCAACCCCCAACTCTTCAGCTATCATCTGAAGATCAACCCTTTTTAGTTTCAATAAGAAAGCCATACCTTTACCGATTACTATTACCACTCTACAATAATATTTAACCCTGCTAAATGAACATTTCCTACATTTCTACTTTAGTACAGTTACCTCCACGTATTATACTAATTAATACCTTTCAGATAATCGATGTATTATATTTCTAAATTAATCTACTGTATAACCTGATTTTCCTCAACCATTGATATCACACAATTTACTTCCAATAAAACAAAAGATAAAGCAATAATTTCGATTTGATTACTATACAATACAGATTCCAATTTATACATTAGACAATAACATACAATTTTCATAATAATACTGATACGTTGAAAATTGAATAAAAGTATTGATGTCAATAGAAACATCCACATAAAGAAAAATGGTATAACATACACATATAAATTTCTACAATTATCCTCAATAAAGTATTTCCAAATTCAATACTGGTTCTCACACTTAAAACAAATAAGATCAAAACCTTCTATTTTTTTTTTTTTTTTTCACTGCGAGCCTTTTTTTTTTTTTTTCGAAATTTACTTCTATCCAATTAAAATTCTAAGCAAATGTTCATTACTCGTTTTTATCAACTCTTCAAACTTAAAACAGTATTGCTTCATTTAAATATTACTTGAATAATAATTTAAATTTAAGTAAATTCAATTATTCCTTCCAACTATTATTAACACAATGCATTAATTTTGTTCACTACCCTTATTAGTAAAAAAAATAGAAAATCAATATTAGCACAAGTTATTATGACCCTTTCTTAAAACAATAATAAATATGGCTATTAAAATCTCCTACCTATCTGAACACAATTATTTGATTGCACATAAATTACCTAAACAATTTATCTTAAATTACTATCAATTATACAACAACAAATACATTTGGTTGGAGAATGTCAGCAGACAGAAATGATCAAAACACCTTACCTTATACTTTATCTGCTGGGGTACTCCGCTGCTCACACGTAGTTCCGCGATGCACTCAATATTTCACACTTTAAAATCACTTTGATGATATTCAATACTCAGGCTGTAATACACCGTAATTTGATTCACTGTAGCGATGATAGGGCACAAACACTATTTTGGTTCGCTGCAACAACGATAGGGCACAACACTTTAGTTCGGTTCGCTGTACCGATGATAGGACACAACACTTTAGTTCGGTTCGCTGTAACTATGATAGGGCACACACACTCTGTATTTCTGCTCGACGCTTGGTTTTTATCTCTCTAAAATGCCGCTCGACGATCCGGTATTTCCACGCAAGAATTCCACTGGGTTCTCCGGCACTAACACACTGCAACACGGCTCGTTGGTCACTGGTCCAAGACGATTCTATCCCGTCGCTGCCATCAACTTGTCGGAGTTTCCTCTTAGTCCGCACAACTTCGAAGAAAATCCTTATTATTTATAATATGTTGCCACCACCGATATGATTACGTGATATCGGTCACGCACTGAGAAGATTGTTTAAATGAAAACCAACGCTTTCAATTACTAAATTAACAGTTTATTTACACACTATTTACACAACAACAAGACGCTATTTACACTTACAAACTCGGATATAGATGATCCGGTTCAACATTAAATTGAATACAGCAAATGCTGGCTGTGTACTGTTAAACTACGTTAAATCACTCTCACTCTACACACGTTAAATTAGCTTTCCGGAGATCAATCTCGATCTCCCAACACATGGGATCTAAGCCTAAGCACTATCTCTAAGAGCTCTCCCCAAGCCTACGCACTCTCTCAGAGCGATCCAAGGAACACACGTCCACCTTGCGAGCTACGCTCAAAACTGACTATCCCAGCCTAAGAGACTGCCCTCCAGCAACCCCTTGCTCCTTCTCAATCTAACACCTCCGGAGCTTGCTACCTGACTCCCATTGTCTCCCCATCTTCCACAGACATCTCAAAAGGTTGGGCACGCCCCTCTCAAACTATCTTTTCCCCCTTCATACCATCTATACATTTTCACCGGCTTAGATCCAGTTTTAGATAAGGAAAGACTGTTATTTTGAAATTCCAGTACACAGCCCATACAATATATAATATATTAAGACAAAAATAATATAGAACCCCAGTTCTAATAGCAGATGTTTCTCAGAACATGACACCTAGAAATATTTCTAATTACTTGCAAATAGTGAGAATTTAATTCATTTGAATATAACATTGTGGTGATTTTTACATATTTCCAAAAATGCATGAGTGAGATTTCGTGGGAAATGAACAGACTTGGTAAATTTTCATTCGAACTCTATGTTAAATGAGTTTCTGAGTCTAAGTTTATCTTTTCAAAAATAATGGTCTACTTCAAGTTAAGACAAAGTCTATTTGATAAGTCACTTATTTTTCGATTATGTCATCAGTTTAGTTTCTGCACTTGTGCAGAAAATAGTTATTACTATAAATAATCCGTTGCTATGGTAAGAAGTTGGTTGGTTAGGTAAAGGATAAACATATGGTTGCCAGGGTAAACAATTGAATGAATGGGTGAATTCATTCATTGCGTTAAAACAGAAAATAATCAAATTTTACAAACATTTTTCCTTAGCGTTATTTTTTTTCCGAACTTGACTTTTTTTTCTTTCTTTATTTTTTTTCTTAACTTAAATTTTTTTCTCCTTATCTTAATTTCTTTTTCTTAACTTAACATTTTTTTTCTTAACTTAATTTTTTTTCTCATTTTTATTTTTTTTTCTTAACTTAAATTTTTTTAACTTATTTTTTTTCAAAACTTTGTTTTGTTAACTAACAAATATATTTTTAATTAGTTCTCATGAATTATCCAAGGACTCTGATCGTTCTTTCTTTCATGCATGTGTTCAAACCATTCATTTACCATAAACTTTTAAGAAATCAAGCGTATTTTCTAACAAATCAAGGATTCTCATCATTGTTTCTTCCAAGCAAGTGTTCAATTCATGTATTTTTCAAAAACTTAAAGACTTTCATCATTCTTTCTTCCAAGTATGAGTTCAACTCCTGTCATTTTTATGAATTTTAAAGAAATCAAGCAAACCTTCTTAGAAAACAAAGACTCTCAATCTTTTTTCCTACAAAATCATTGCATTAAATAGATTTTCAAAACAAACTATCAGGACTCAGGTTTCATGAGGTATCAAGAAAAAACAATTTTCAAAGATTTTTCACGAATGAGTTCACAAAAACTATCCAAGTACTCTCATCAGTCTTTCTTCCAAGCATGCATTTTTTCATAAAATTTTTAGAAAACAATCATATGATCTCATGAAACTAAGAACTCTCACTGTTTCTTCCATGCAGGTGTTTAAAAACTTTAAAGAAACCAAGGATTCTCATCATTCTTTCTACCAAGCATGCATTTTTCATGAAACTTTTAGACATCAAGCATATGTTTCAAGAAACCAAGGATTATAGTTCGAGTGATACAAACATTTTCATGACTTTCAAATTTTTTCAAGCCAAATAATTTTCTCGAAGTTGTGCAAATATTTTTCAAGTCATCATCGAGCGATGAAAACATTTTCAATTCTTCAAATATTTTACTAGTCAAATAATTTCTTCGTGTCCTTTTCATGTCTTTCAAAATTTTTCAAACCAAAAAAATTTTCTCGAATATTTTTCAAGGCCCTTTTTCTAGAAAAGGACCATTTCACAAATACAACTTTCAATACTTTGAAATAATTTCCAATATGGAACACAAACAGGTTTTATTTACCATGTTATATTAACTATATATTTAAGAGACTAAGAGAATGAATTTTAAATTGACTTTCTCGCTGAGAGAGAAAAAAAAATATCTTCTAACAATCCTTCAAGAAAAATACGTAAGAAATTCCTAACACAGCGACTTTTATATATAACAACAGTTTGATTCAAAATGTTTAGGTTAGCGAAAAATTTTAGAATATAAAAACACTTTACAGAATTTCAGAAAAGTCATCTGAAAACACACAATTAAAAAAAAATCAGAAAACACATGAAAAGCAATTCCTAACCCAGTGATTGTTGTTACATGTCAACAGTTTTATTTAACATATTTAGGTTAGCGAAAACTTTCAGAGAAAGCAGTTTACGGAATTTCGGGAAATACATTTGTAAACGCCCACCTCTTTTCTAGAAAACGACCGTTTCGCAAGTACATCTTTAAGCACTTGGCAATAATTTCCAACATACAAAACACACAGAATTTCAAAGACCAGGTAAATGAATTCTAAAGATTTTCGCTTTCAAAAGAAAATTAAGTTATTTTTAAGATCAATACTTACGAATTTAAAATAATATAACAATAAATCCGGTATTGTTATAAAAATCAATTAATGGTCTAATTACAATGAGCAGTTGGTAGTTTCAATTAAATAATCTAGCATAGTAGTTAATAAAAATAATCGTCTCTCTATAACGATTCTCGAAAATAAACTTACATTTCAAGTTAGGTAACAAAGACAAGATTACACAAGGTACGGATAACAGATACATTTTACTTGAAAAAATATGCTAAGAACGGTGTGCTACTCGCTAAACTAGATGATCTTGTCGTTCACTGATAACGAATCACATCAGCCACTCGCCCGACAGAGGGAAGTCAAGTGATATCGCGTCACTTCCTGTTTAACTGATAAGGAATCCGCCATTTTCTCTTAGTCAGGTAAAGGAAAAAGATCTTTGAAGCATGTGGTTTTAGGTATGTTTAATTTAATTCTAGAGATTTCTAATCTTTTAGTATTCATTTTTCAAATGAATTTTATTTTCCGCTATAAGAAATTTATGCATGGTATATCAAATGTTTTGAACGTTTCACTCAGATTTTTCTAACAAATTCAAATGCTAATAGTAATTTGCGCGGTTTATGATGAAAGAAAAGTGTGAAAGATATTCAATTTGTGAATTATAAAAAAAAATAAAAATTCGAGGCATTGCCACTCACATAACATTTATTTTCAAAAGTTACAAAATCAAGTATAAAAGTAACATATTTTTAAAAAGGTATATACGTTTTAAACCATACGAAATTTAGCTGAAGACACTTCTAAATTCAAAATTTTATCTAACATCCAGCCAATACCTTGCTACGTGAACTTCTCAAAGGAGTTATTCATTTTGGCAAAGGGTTCCTCAATATGCATAGGTATGTTATCATTCGTCAACTCAAGAGTTGTTCTTGAACGGTAAAAGGGAGTAGCGTTGTACATTTCGCCATCTTGTGATATACGACTTACAACCACATGAACCGTTGCATACCATTTCAGTGAGTTTTTTCTGGCATCTGGTAATTTAATTCGTTCAGAATGTCTGATCTTATACTGTTTAAAAAATTGCGTAAGTTTTTATCATTTTCTTCATCAGGCGTTATTGTAATACAGAAAGCACGTTAAGAGCATTTTGTCTGTGAAAATACTTTACTTTTTCATACAATGAATCTTTTAAAGAAGAATCAGTTTGTTTAAGTGAAACCTTGTGTGAAGTGCGTTTATGTTTCAGTAAAACACCTTTGCTAGAAAAACTTTCATTACATTCACCATATGCATTTTTTGGGGTGGGCTTCATATGAATCTTCTTGTATTTTAATGTCATGCTTTCTCGAAAACACGTCACTGCATAAATCACAATTATAAATTACAGAAGTCTTTGAATGAATCTTCTTATGAATTAATAAGTCGAATGATTTCTCACACAAATCGCAACAAAATGGTTTTTTTTCTCTAAACGAAATTTCGTATGCCTAATTAACACAAACTTTCTGGAAAAAGCTTTTTTGCAAGTAGTACACACGAGACACGAAGGGTAACTTCTGTTTCTTCAATCCTGATGAGGAGGGTTTCACTTCATTATCCAGAACGAGTGCTTTATTAGCTGGTACTGAAAATTTCAAATCTTGATTATGAAATCCTGGTGATGAGGGCTGACTCTTCGTGTTGGAAACATCACCAACACTTAACAAAGATGACTGCACGTACACGCTTCGTTCCATTATGACTTAAATTTAAACGAATGAAATACTTGACCAGGTCTTTGCACGTCGATGACAGTACACAGAATGATGAAATTGGAACAATGGAACAATCAAGCAGGTGTGTGGATTCCCTAGTTGCATGGCAACTTTACATCCAGGCTAAGAGTATATTGTGTTACAATGCAATGGGAGCCATGGAAAAAAGAGCGTTTAAACGCGGCTAGTAGCCACGAAAAAATGGAGAGTAAAAGCTAAAGAGATAGACAATTTTTAAGAAAAAATTGTTAGTAGAACAAGTAGAAAAAAAAAAAAGTTCCATATGATCCACATAAATGTCCAGGACAGGCGAAAAAGCTACCAAAGGAAGCCCCATAAAAAAAAGACTCAATTCAGAGACCATACATTTAATATAGCTTGTTAAGTAAAAAAGTTTAACACAGTGAATAAAAGAAACAAAACTAAATATTTACATATTTACAAGAGAATTTAAAATACTTTAAGTAAAAAGAGAATAATAATGTAAGAAAAAGCTACAGTGAGGAGAGTTCAAACCAAATAAACAGTTAAATGCAAAAGCCGAGGGGATCAAACGACAGCAAGAGGACGGCGTCCACCCAGTCTAGTAATTTGAGGAGGAAAAAACATGAAAATGAAAGAGGTAAGAGTAATATCATGAGAAGAGCATAAAAAACAAGAAAAGAAGTTTTTTTTTTTTTTTTTTTTTTTTTTAATATAACTTTTAAAACAAACAACACAGACAAAAAGAAGGAAAAAAGTTTAGCAAATGAAGAGCTTAATCTTCGTTAATGTTGATCTGACTAGCAAGTTTATCAAATTCAGTTAGTATAACCATCAATTTTTGCATCGGATTATCGAGGTTCTTAGTCTGAGTTGAGATGTTCTTTATACATTTTAGGAATTTAGTGATTTGAAAGATTTGTTTGACTTCGTTGGAAGTATTAAGAATGTCTTTAATATCATTGGTGTAATTAGTAGGAGCATTAGAATTTTCAATAGTAGGGGAGGAATGGGTGTTTGCGGTAGTACTATCATTGTTGTCAGAGTTTAATTCTACATTACTTGTAGAGGGTTCAGAGTCTTTAGTATTTTTGGTATAATTATAATTCTTAAAAATATCCGCTAAGATTTGGGTTTCTTGGGATAGATTGCTGACGCTATTACTTGTTTTTCGATTCTGTTTATTTTCGAGTCTATAAGGATTTTTTGGACAACCACGGAAATTCGCTGGGTGCCCCAGTCCACAATTGGCACAAGTGGGTTTAATACGCCCCTTGTGGTGACAATCTGTACTTAAATGTTGATCTCCGCATTTTACACATTTAGCATCGAAGCCACACACTTCTGATGCGTGACCGTAACCCTGGCATTTGTAACACTGTTTTACACGATTTTTGCTAGTAAAAGCTTCAATCTTAACAGAAATATAATGTATATTGTTAATTTGGTAAATTTCTTCAAAGTTCTTACGAGGGATAACATTTACCATGTATATTGGCATTGGTTGGCCAGTTTTACGATTTTTAAGCATGGCAGCCCTAGTGACTGCGAAACCATGCTCCCTGAGACTATCTTCAATAATTTTAGTATCGGTGTAACAGGGGAGGCCCCTAATGCATATTTTTTTGGGTCGAAGTTCTTTAGGATCAAGAGTTGTATATTTCTTTTTGTTTTGGTCTAGCCATTTCTGAGTAGATTTAAAGTCCTTATCAGAGTTACATTGTATAACAATGCGTTCGCCTTTTAGCGTTATTTTTGGTTTTTCCAAGTTTAACACCGTAATTTCATGAGCTACCGCCGCCCAATTGCTGTCGACTTCGACGTAGAAAGGGTTAACAGAATTTTTAACTTTGACAGTTTTCTGAGTATTATCACTAACATTTGACTCATCCATTTCTATATTTTCAGTAAGGGTAACTTCATTAGCGATATTCTTATATTTATTACTTAGAGGGATAGGTGAACTCTCCTCTGAAAGAGGACGCTTAACGCCTTTCTTAACTGCATTGAAAATTTCGTTTTTAAGGTTAGTATTAGTAAGAAAAAAATTTGGAGTTTTTTTATACTTAATAGAGAAAAAAAAACTAAAGATAGCTGAATTTAACAAATTATCATGGGTTGGCTCCCCAAGCAAAGTAAAAACATCATGACAAGTTTTTCTTACCTCTTCCTGTTCAGAGACAGAGTCAGAATATCCAGCTTTAGCCTTAATATCCAAGATATATTGGTCTACGAAGGTGTAAAAATCTCCCAGTATAGTCTTAGAATAGTCCTCAAAGTTCGAAGAAAATCTATCAAATTGGTCTTTGAAATTACTGTTTAACGTTCCATTACATATTTTGTCGATAACTTCCTTGATATAATAATCTTGATCATCAGTAGCCGTCATAATGCAGCACTAAATAGCGAGCGAAAACTATTCTAACGAACCGCCACACCTGCCATTCACACTGCGAAAAATATGAGATGATGGGATGAATGATGAAATTACCTCGTTTCATGCAAACTTATACAATCATAGGGGGCGTGCGTGTGCAAAAAATTATAAATACTCAAACATGATTCATTCAAAAAAATTTGTCAGTCATGTGACATATATCCCATAAGATGATTAGCGCGTAAACTTAACAGAAATTTTTAGAAATTTCATGACCTTTATTTTAAAAAGTGTAAATTTATTTAATATTTACTGAAAGTGAATTATTTAATCTTTAACTTACAGCTTTCAAGGAAAACAAAGTATAATTAAGCATTTAGAACAATAAAAGTTAAATTTAATTAATTTTTGATTAATTTATTTTATATTTTGCATAGTGATAACACTCTTTCATTTATTTTGATTCTAATGTTCTAGAAAGTACCTAAAACTTATAGTAAATTCTCTAATCTGCGATCTTCAATCCGTTATCGTCAAACAACTCTCAAGTTCGTTAACACAAACTCTAGATTTCTACCATGAAAAAATGTGGTGCTTCTTTTTCTTTCCTTCAAGTTTAACAAAATCGATTCCTTGAGCAGAAGTTTGAAAAATTCATTTTATGTAATAAGTAATATTATTTCCTAAAGCGAACCGAACCATTTTATTAAAGAAACTTCGAATTCCTATGATTTCTTTAGAAGAAAAATTCTTTCTCACAAACATTATGCAAAAATGAAGTTAATTTTCTGAAAAGATCTAACACACTGACAAATAAGTGACTATATAGTAAACACTGCAAAATATCTATACCGAGTCTAAAGAGAAACTTTATTCATTTTTCAACCAACGAAATATTTCTTTTGCTTTTTTCTATTATTATTATTTCAATGTTATTATTATTATTATTTTAGTGTTATTATTATTTTAACTTACACATTTAATTTTTATAGCAAGTTTTACATTTCTTTTTGCTTATGTGTTGTTAAGAAGAACTTAAATGTTTATTTTATTTTATTATTTCTCTTTTTTTTTTTTTAATGGAAGCACTTTATTTTTCTTAATTCGGTGGCACTACCCTTAATTTCTTTGCATATATTTATCTTTATTTTGTGGCAACATCTTTTAATTTTATTTCATTATTTACGTTTCATTTTATTCAGTGGGAACACCAGTTGCTAAATAATCTTTCCCTCGAAAATTGTCTAATACCCGTTCAATTCCATATGTGTTAAAATTATTTTAATGTCTCTCACTCATTGATAAAATTTCTATCTCTCGTTCATTTTAAAGGGGAAAAAAATATTTTTTTCTTCGTCATTTTCCAAGTTCGCAAAGTAAAAATCATTCTCGCAACATAAATTAAAAATATCATCATGTTATAAGACGCTTCCACCAAATTTTCTCCCACCCGCTCATTTTAAAAGAAAATAAATATCAAAATTTTAAACATTTCCCGTCAGTTTTCTATCTACTGTTGAATTAAATGGAAAAAATAAATCTTTTCCCATGACGTTTACCGAAATAAGGTAAAAATTTTTCTTTATGCATGCAAACAAAATAAATTTCATTCGAATTATCACCATGTTAAAGTACACTTCTTCCAAAAATTTACACTAAAATGATAATATTTATTACCTATAACATCTTGAACAACATACATCAGAAAATTTAAATGGAAAAAAATAATAATTAAGTTCCCAAAATTACAATATTTCCGCAAAATTTTCTACTATCTGTTCACTTAAAAAGAAAAAATGTTTTCCACTCAATACATTTCCAAAATAAATATCGTTATGTTATAGTACATTTCCTCCAAAAATTTACACTAAAAAGACAATATATATTTATCTACATGCAAAAATAGCTCTCTCGGACGACACACATTAAAGTCTTCCCTTCGAAAATGGCCTAGCTCCGCTAAATGCATTTCCGACATAAAAATTATTCCCGCGACTTTTCTACGTCTCGCTCATTTTAACTAAAAATCTTCTCAAGAAAAAAGAAAAAAAAAATCTCAAAATTTTTTTTATCGCATGAAAAAATTTAGTTCGCAAAAACTTTTCCGCAAAAATTTAGTATCTCCTAAAAAAAAGAAAGAAAAAAATTAAGTTCCCTAAACAAAAAATTCTCAATTTTTTTTTTTTATCACATGATAATTTCAAAATAAAGTTCGCAAAATAAAAATTCTTCTCAAAAAATTTTTCTATAACCTGATAGTTTAAAAATAAAGTTCGCAAAATAAAAAAAATTTCTCAAAAAAATTTCTATTGCCTGATAATTTAAAAGTAAAGTTCGAAAAACAAACAAACAAAAAAAAAATTCTTCGCAAAAAATTGTCTTTCATCTGCTAAATAAATAAAATAAGTAGTATTCTATGTAAGACACTTCCTCTCAATTAAAAGAAAAAAATTACAATTCAAACTAAAGATGGCAGCACCTTTCACCTGCTAAATACCATTCCAAAATATTAGTCTACTCTAATACACTTCCTCCCAATTTTCTAATGCTCATTCATTTTATATGAAAAAAAAAATAATAATACTAAAGAAATTTAACAAATTACAACGACCATTTGGAAAATGATTTTTTCAAAGAATAAAATTTAAGACAAAAAATCGCACGGAGTTGATCATACATTACGTGCGCCATGAATTAAACATTAATAGTGTCATTACACGTAAAAATTGCAAGCGACAAAAATCGCCTGCGACTCGTCAGATTTCCTGAAACCTACGTATTATCCACCTGAAACTTACGTATTATCCAAGCATTTCATTGGCTGTTCGGGAAAAGGCTTTTACATCGGCAGATTTCCAAGAAATCTGACGACCCATTTTAAATGAAATTTCATTCTTAAACTTCTAAACATCCCACAATATTACTTTTTACATCGTCATATAGAGAAAAAAAAATGTACTTTTAAATGCAATTTGTTTGAAAGCTGTATCTCAATTTGTTTCTGAGTTATTAATTTTTTTTGTAGTTTTTATTACTTTTTTGTCATAGTGGCAACAGAAGTATCCATCTCTGTTGAAAGTAAAGGGGAAATACATATTACTGTATAGACCAATCAGGAAACGAATAAAATGCCAATTCAACCAATAAAACTCTTCAGATATGTTTTTGATTTCCTACCCTGACGAGGACAAAAACCATTTTTCCAAATGGTTAATAAATAAAAGTTCCTTAAAAATAAATTAAGTTCGAAAATTTTCTATCTCCACTAAATAAATAAAATAAAATAGCATCCTATTGTAAGACGATATCTCCCAATTTTCTTAACACCCATTCATTTTATATGAAAAAAAAATCTTCCCCGCAAATTTTCAAAGTTCCTCTAAATAAATAAAATAGAATAGAACCCTACTATAAGACGATATCTCCCAATCTATTCATTAAAAAATATATTTCCGCCGAATAATTTCAAAGTCTCGCTAATTCATTCATTTCCCGAAATAAATGCAATCGTACTAAAAGACAAATCCTTATCAGTTCACACTTCCCGACTCTTATCTTTCTGCGTTTCCGACTCCACCGAGTCTTATCAGCGCGCGCGCACTCGGCAAGCAACTCCACAAGTTCCACATAGCACCACTTTCTCCACAGGCGTAACGTAGGTGGCGTGGAACTCTCATTCTCACACTATACAGTCTCCACAGGCGTAACGCAGGTGGCGTGGAACTCTCATTCTCACACTACTTACGTGCTACAAAAGCAGGAGCAGGATCACAGCAAAACATTCATTTCAATGTGATTTTCGGCGAAAAACAGTATAAAATTCCGAAAGAAATCTCTTTCTTATCGAATACTGTTCTTTCTCAGTGATAACATTTCTAATTTCTACATTACAACTGTGTCCCAAAATGTAGTAATTTATCAGTTTTACCTGACCAGGATTTCAACTTTTAAACAGACTCCCTCCCCTTCCAACACACACACACTCCAAAGAAAATGCAAAAGAAATGTCCCGAGGTCTTGAAAGAATGAAAGAAATAAAACAAAGATACAGAGCATTTAAATACTGTCCTTATGTATAATTAAAAACTGAGTCATGGGAAGGAATGGACATTGAAGAAAACCTTTATTTGTTTTTTTTTCTTTTAATACGATTTCTGGGCCATACTAACCAGCCTTTTTTATGTCTCTTATTGTACTGTTAAAAAGAAAAGGGTATGTGAAATCAATAGCTCGGAAATTGCAGTGATTATTGCAATGGTAGCCGAATTTTTTCGGCAAACTTTATAATATACAGTTAATTTTAGCTTTAAGATAATTAAAACAATGAATAGTAACGATTATCTTAATTATGCGTGTGCTTTTAAGATTTGTAAAACTTCACGGATATTAGGAGTAACAGTTAATATGAGGATTTTTATATTTTCTTTGCTTCTCGTATTAACCGAGTTCATCCGTATAACGTAAATATTGCAGCAAGTGTTGTAAATCCGTTTCGAATCGGTTTTTTAACCATTTTGTGCCTTCAGAAACGTGCTCAATCTGCAAGTAGAATGACTTCATTTTTTTTTTTTTTTTTCTTCGTGAAACTGAGGACACTGCATAATTGGTCTTGGTTTGTGATTAAAAATATATGGTCACTTTAACTTACATCGAAGTAAGAAGATCTCAGGTCGCTAAACTAAACTAACCTGGACATTAAAATAAATAAGCAAAAATAAAATAAAGGCAAAATCTTTTGTTACAAGTTTCTTTCAAACTTATTTGTAGTTTAAAATAATAATAATAATAATAATATTTACTTCCTGAAATGTGATCGCATCACATCAGCCCATTTTACGGAAAACAATAGCTATTTTCAGTAAAATAAATAACAATAGAAAAATAAAATCAAGGATTTTTCCATTTAAGTTACATTTTTTTTATTAGTGCATTATGCTGCTTTTTTTTTTTTTTTTTCTTTTTTGCCAGAAAAAGGAGAAGAAAATAATAATACTTTATTTGAAAAGCAGTTTCTTTATTTCATAACTCTCGCATGTTATTTAAAGTTTTAAAATTATAAAATATATATTTTATTATTTTAAAATCATTCACAAAAATAATTCTATTTTGTTGTAAAATTCACGACTTTTGAGCCATTTATGTTTTTGCAGTAAAATAAAACAGATTAAAATTATAAAATAAATACTTTTGCTTCTTAAATCCAACACTTGATAACAAACAGTAAACGATTATGTGATGAAGTCGAATTGAGGTTACCTTTAAATTAATTATATATTTTTTAAACTTGCTTTTTTTAAAAACCTTTTTAACCAGCACTTACAAAACACTGAAATATGATACTTTAAAACAATTCTACTGACAGATAATTAATCCCTTGGGAAATATTTAAAGTGATATGTCTGCGCCGTCTAGACTGTCATTAACACAACACAGTGAATTAAAAAGCTTTCAGAGTGTGGAGCAGGGGCGGCATTTCTCAGCTGAATGGAGTGGCGGGATCAGGGCCTGATTAATGCACGGGCCTCCAGGGCCTCGGCTCTGGGCCCGCCAATTTCAGGGGCCCACAAATTTGTGTGTATTTTCTCACAATTTAAGTTTTTCCACTGTTTGCATTTTATATTTTGGTCCCTGGCGTAAAAACAAAGTTTTACTGTAATAAAAAACCTCCATATTTAATTTTTCTGAAAAAGTCCTTTTCAATTTGAGAGTACTTATAATTTTCAAAACTTGCCGTATCCAGAAAATCAAATTTGGGGAAAATTCCAAAAACTGCATACTGTGTCTATTGGTTTCAATTTCAATATATACGAGGATTTTAATGTCAGCATTATAGTTTAAAATGATTACTAGACTGTTAGGGAAAACACAATTTTTATGATTTTGTATAAGGCGAGTTTTGAAAAAGACATCCTCATTTATTCTGAAACATAAACTGTGGATCATAGATGTTTGTGAATTGTACAAATGCTTATTTGAGAAAGTGGTAGTTCATTTTCTTGATTATTCTTGTAAGTTAAATTTTTTTGTAAGCTTGAAACTTTCACCCACACAACTTTGTCAACTGATCAAATAAACCTGCTTTTTTTTTCTGAAAGTGTCGCCGGGAATGGGGAGGTAGGGGAGGGGGCAACTTTTTAACAGGCCCTGGGCCCAACTTCAGCTTGATCGGGCTCTGGGCGGGATACAAAACTTTTCTTTGACCTTGCTGTGCACAAACAAGAAGAAATTGATTTTATGCCCACATATATTTTTTAGCCAAAGTACTCAGGGGCACACGAGGCATGTGCCCCGTACCTACATTTTCAGGGGCCCTAAAATACATTTTCTCCACTATCTGAAGATACAAGATAATGCAATTTCCATTTATAACTCACAGAAAAAAAAAAAAAATTACTATATATGCGTATTAAACTATCAGAGTGTTTTTTTTATTAACGACTAGGGGGCTCGGCCCCCTACGAGCTACGCTCGCCAACCCCCGTCCAGACACCGCAGACTCTAAATGCACGCTAATTTGATCGGCTTTAAAAAGATTTCGAAAGATTGAATTATAATTTAAAAAACAGTGTCGATCTCCCTATAAACGGATTTCTATTCATTTTTCTTTGATTGGGGAATTTTAACGCCAAATCCGCTGCGGTACTACTTGATTATCCCGCCGACCAATTTCGCCAAATTATATAAATCGCCAAACCACTCGCCAAATTATACAAATTGACATAATTTTTATTTTAAATACCGAAAGAACAAATAAATTAGTACAACATTAATAAAAATACAAATAAAACGTCGAAATAAAAATAACTTGATGACGTAGACACGTGTAACAACATTTCAAAATAAGCTAATATAAAAGGAATTAAGTAAACAGTCTTTGTCTCCTGGTATTTTTTAACAAAGCGAAAAGAAAGTTCTTTTAAATGAGACATTTTAAATTAATCGTTTTTAATCTGACGTAATTTTGACCACGCTATTCTTTCTCAATTCAATTTCCTTTCTCTCTTAAAGTTCACGTGTATACTTTTTATGACGTAATTTTTAATAAGTTCCTGCTTTTTGTACATAATTATTTAATTCTAATTCCAAATGATTTTTTCTGTTTATAATAGTCACGTGTAAATAAATTTTTAATTTGAAGCAAACATTATTGTTTGCGCTGTTTATACTTTTGGCAACAGTATAAATTAGTACCATTTTCTAAAATAATGTAAAAAATATCCCTCGAAATGCTGAAAATTTGAATTTAAAATAGAAATAAAACCTCAAAAAATGTGTCAAATCAAAAAACTAAAAGCAATCTGCACACCGGGAAATTCTGACGCATAAAATGATCTAAAAATGATTAAATTCCTATGTACAGTTTTTGCTCCTATAAAACTTTTTTAATGGAACGATTTTGTCCAACTTTGGCATTAAATATCTCTTAAAATAATACTTCGATTTGAAAACTGTCTGCATCAGCGTGTTTATCAAACATTTCTGTATAATACTACCGATTTTCATATTTTTGTATGCATTATTTTTCTTAATATTAACGAAGAAAGACCTCCGGTCACAAAAAATTCAAAACCGGCGGCGGCGGTGACAGCGGTAGTTACTTTTTTTTAGAATAGAGAGATAATAAAATGCAACGTAAATTCCGAAATTCAGAATAGAAAGGGTATTTACATCAAACATGTATCACTCTAAATCAGTGCTGTAGTTGGAAAAAAATATTTGTGGGAACTCGCCTTTTCATAGAGTAGATGTTCATGCTACTGGATTTTTGCTAAGCCAAAAGCCAATTTAAAACATATAGACAAAAGCCGACTTCTTTAATTAACAGTTATAATTATTTTATTCTAGTTTTTATAGTATTGTATTTGTATAGCATTCATCTAAAAGCAATATTTTATCAATCTCATAGTAACATTTTCCATCATAAATCAAAATTTAATTGAAATAACAGAAATAAATCCTTATATTATTTAATGGCACAAAGAAATTTCCATAAAGAACGATAATGAGAGGTGTTTTCTGTGCTCTTTAATTTACGACAAGCTGTCTCATCTTCTAATATTCATTCTTATCGCAACCAAGATTTCACATGGTTCAGGACAAAATTCTTTTAAGAGGGGGTCCTACACGGCTTATGAATATGTGAACTGGCTTTTTCAAAAAGGAGTGAATTTCTTGCATCGGCCATGATGTTGTTCATACAGCTTAATAACTTTCGCATTCAGACGTTGAAATGGGTATAGTTTTCACAGTCTAGAGAAACGGATTTAGCTCTAGGCTCATCTCTAGTATCAATAAACTTGATAATTATCGTTGTAATAAATAACAATAATTATCTTTCGCTTGCAAAAAAGAAAAAAAGAAAAGTTTGTGCTTGTGGGTGACAATTTTTTTTTTTTTTTTTTTTTTTTTTTTTTTTTTTTTTTTTTTTTTTTTACAGTAACAAACCAAATATTTCTGGGAACAGCGTTCCCACGCGTTCCCGCCCAACTATACCACTGCTCTAAATAGCATATAGTGCAGTAGATTTTACTTTCCCATAATTTTTTAACGCATTTTTACACGTGTCTATAATTTTTTAATATATATATATAAATATATAAAGCTGTTTGTCGTGTTTATAATGAAATTTTCTTGAGAAAGGGGCCCCGACACAACCTATGTGCCCCGGGTTCCACTGAGAGTTAATCAGGCCCTAGTACTCGTACTCATTAGTGCTAAAGTACTCATTTGGATTGATCAGACTGCGTTCAGCCTCAGCAGAACCTTTCATGTGGTCAGTCTTCAGAAGCTCGTCTAGAGGTCAGAGGTCAGCCAACACCCACTTGACACCCACTTGTAGACTATCAAGTAGGTGTTGGATCAGCGGAGGAGATCCCTGACATCTTTATCACCGCCTCTTTATTTTTGTTGAGTCTCCCCTTTTTTTAGTTGATCACCACAGAACTTCTCCAAAAGAAAGAATTGGGGAATAATTTACAACTTTTTGTCGCGGATTGTTGAAAAGGCGATATAAAAGCAGAAATTAAAGGTGGCTTCCCAATGTGCCCGAATGTCAGGGATTATAATCTTTGAACAGCACTTTGTGTATGGAAATCGGCTTTGCATTTTGGTCTCGTGAATATAAACTTGTACATACTGTATAAGACAGGCAAAAAAAAACTTAATTTGATATTATAAGAAGATTTTAAAAAGTGTGATTGCTTCACTTTTCCTTGATCTTTATAAATGTTTTTATTTAATTTTTAGTGAAGCAAATTTTTTGTCTAATTTGTTTATCATTGAGTATGAGTAAGTTTGATTGGAATAAAAGCATTGTTTTTACAGCATGATTTTATAATGGCTTAAAAAAAAGAGAGAGAAAGTTTAAATAATACTGCACACCTCATGTTTGGATTGTTTATGAAATATTTTTATTGTCACCTTGTTATCGTATTAATTTCAGTTAGTTTGTTTATTATGAATTTCATTACTTAAATAGTTTCACATTACATCCTTATTAAAATTTCATATTCATGTATGCATTTCTTTCTTCTGTGCAATATACTAAAAACCAGTCTGAATGCACTAAATTGTTTAAAATATTCACATTAATTTATTTAATAAAAATTTTCATATTTAGTAGAAAAATAGATTTATTTCATCCGAACTGAAAACTTTTAGCATACATATTTATAACTTTTATTCATTTGCCAGGAAAATGGAAAAATTTAAAAAAAAAAATTAAAGGTGCTTTTTTTATCAGGGAAAATTGATTTTTCGTAATAAAAGTTTTTATCACAGTTGCATGCTTTAACAAAATATAAAATAAAAAAATTATACACTAATAGATTTTTTTATTATTCTTTAAAACATTTCATTCAATTGTTAAAACAATCATTTCAATTGCGCTTTCCATTTCAAACTTTTATTAAAACTAATTTTGAAAATATAAATAAATAAATAAAATAAAAATAAATTCTACCGAATATGAATAGGCTTGAAATCAAATTTTAATTGTAGTATGTATCCCATTTATACAGCTTGCCTTTTAAACGCAAGTTTAATGGAACAAAATAATATTAATAATGTAATCAGTATTAAAAATTTTCGTTTTATGAAATTGTTGTTACTTAAAAATATAATGTAACACATACACATAGGGCTGAAACACCCAGTAACTGACACTTTGAGGATTACTTCTTGTTTAAACCACTATTACAAAGTTTTAAATCTATTTTATTCCAGTTTTTCTTTTTAGGTGCGTTCGTAATTATATAAATACGTAGCACCTATAGTCGTCGTTCAGTCCGTCCGTCCGCATATAACAGAGCAAAAACTACCCAACCTAATGGTCTAAAATTTTAAATATATGATTGTTGCAAAATTTTGTCGGGCCATTTAAAATTTTATGGAAATCGGATGTATAGTTTAATTACAGGGACAGTCAAAAGCTTTTCTTTACATTACGGCCAATGGGAAAAATTATTGCAAGTGCATCTTAATAATGTTACAGCCTTCTGAATGGTCTGAAATTTTAAATATATAATTGTTGCAGAATTTTGTCGAGCCATTTCAAATTTTATGAAAATCGGATTTATAGTTTAATTGCAGGGACAATCAAAAGTTTTTCGTTACATTACGGGGAATGGGAAAAAATTATTGCAAGTGCATTTTAATGATGTTACAGACTATACACTTATGAAGTGCAAACAAATATACATTCAATACAATATGGGGTACAGAAATAATTATAAAACTAGTTATAGTACGAACGCACCTCATTTGCCACGTTTGACGAGCAATTTCCAACTTGTTTAAAGTACATACGTAGTAAGTAGACATATATGGAAAAAATATTACTGACGAAGTTTTGAAAAATTATACTTTTTATTACTAAAAATTATATTTTCCCCCATGAATATAAGGTTAGTTGGGGCAACTGGGACATGATTTTACAATGTGACTCTGAAGCTTCTGACAATTCAGCTTCAAAAAGCTAATGTTCATTTCAATTAAAGTCTGAACTTCTGTAAATGTGTTCAGTTAGGTACCCTCTATCAGACAGAAATGCTCAAAATTACATTTTAATATTAAAAAATATAAAAATATGCATATTTCATCTTTCTTTCCTCATGGGTCCAGTTGCCCCCAAAAATGGGGTAACTGGATCAGGGGGGGGGGGTCTATGTTCCACACGCGTTTATATTTTTTCATATCGGATATCAGGGCCTGTTTGAAAAAGTATAAACAACTTAAAAAAAAATTTAAACCAGGCAGATCATGTAAATTATATGTCAATAAACAGCGTTGTAAAGGAAACTTTTGCTGTCAGTGTGCCTAAAAAAGCACTAAAAAAGCACTAAAAAAGCACTAAAATATTAGATTTATTTATACCAAAAATATAAAACTGAAGTAAGTACTTATGTACATACTTCTTAGTATAGATAATAAGTATAAAAGTCACATGGGTGTTTTAAGGGGAAAATAGCAAGGTAAATCTCTGAACAAAAGGCTACGTAAGTACTTAAGTACTTTATCTTTATCCAGGGGTCGCATTATATAGGGAAAATTTTATTGTTCCTTAAAGAAAGGTGCGATGAAGATATTATTTTCAAAATAGTGGTAGGGACGATAAAAGATTCCTTATAGCATAGCTGCCAACTTTTGCGCTTTCCTCTTACCACTAAAATATTACAGTAAATGTTGTCTTATTTAATCGTCGAAATCTTATGATTAAACAAAACGAAAATCTCTATTAAATTTTAGTGGTAGCAAGAAAGCGTAAAAATTGGCAGCTGTGCCTATAGAATGCGACCCCTGTGTATAGTACAATTTCAAGGTCTGACTATCTGGCTTTCAGGGGCAAGGCACTTGCATTCGTAAAATGTTGAAATAATTTAATGACACCAATATTTACAAGAGAATCTATCTGAAAACATGTAAAAGTATATTTTCGCGTACTTAATAAAGGTTAAATTTTAATTATAAAATTCAGGTGCCAATGTGGCAATTTGGAATTAAAATTAAGTGATGCCATAACGGCATCACCACTTCTCAAGGGGACAAGAAATTTGGTTTGATACCACTCAGTATGCTTTTTTAAAAATTTCATTACGTTATTTTAATAAGGTATTCTATCATTTTCTTTATTGTGAGCAAAAACCAATGGAGAAATTTACTTCCCGTAGTAAGAGAAACACAAAAAAATTATTTATAACTATTGGGGTAACTGGATCCAGCATGGCCCAGTTACCCCGGAGACATGTCCCAGTTACCCCATTCTTGAAACATTTATGGGGTAACTGGGACACCGGGCTTGCATTTAAAACATGAAGTAAATATGTATAGATACCTAATAATATTAATGTAGTTATATGTCTAATCTTTAAAAAAAAAAAAAAAGATTGTTTAATAATAGTACTTACAGTATTTTAATAAAAATCCGAGGAAGTTCAACCATATTGACGTTGTTTTTAAAAAAAGAAACGTAAATTTTTGACAACCTATCACAGCAAAGTGAGAGTTATCATTGAGTTGATACACGTTGTTTTAGGAAGTAGAGATAAAAGGGCATTGCTCACAAAAGCTAAAACTTAAAAAACACCAACAGTTTTTTATAAAATAGCCTATGGCCCAGTTATCTCGTGGTTCCAGTTACCCCAACAAACCTTAATCAAAATCTCCAGTAACTGACACCATCCTTATTTTGAAAAACCAATAACTGAAACATAAGTTATAACAGTTCAGACAAATAAGTTACACCTAGTAGATAGCATTACTTTGCAGAATTTCGCACGAAGATACTTATTTGAGTTAGATTTTTGTTGAAGTGTCAATCAGTAACTGGGAATTTCAACCTGTATATGGGGCATTCTCACAATCTTTTGACTATCGGGAATAAAAATCTGGTGAAATTAAACTTGCTAAAATAACATTTTAATCTGATAGACGAATGCCTTAATGATTCAAAATAAAGAAAAAATGGTCAGCAGCGAAAATTTTTTTATTTCACTAAGGCAGGGCGTGAAATTTCAGTTGAAAAGGTGCTAGCCAGACTAGAAGTTTTGCTCGCCACCATTTTACATTCATCCAGATAGCGACGTCGGCCACCACAATTGCCTAGAAAATGAACCATTTATGACAAATTGAATTTAAATTGACGATTGTTAGAAGGAGATGTCTGTTAAATCCAGAAAATTTTACATTCATGAAAAATATGAACATTTTTAAAAATATTAACACATGCAGTATGAAGAACTTTCTGGTGACCGAAATCATAAAATAATGTAGAAATTTAAAAAATCAAAACATATTTATCGCAAAAGAAAAAAAAAAAATTATTAACTCAAAATAAAGTTGCCGTAAGGCTTCAATGGTTAAAGAAATTGTCACGTACCACTAAAAAGTCATGAAAGAAAAAGTTCCGGTACTTTTAGCACTTCATGCTTGTGTAGCGCTACCTTCCTGCACTGAAATACCACTTGTCAATCGCAGCTGTAGAGTGAAACCCTGTCATGGTGAGTCTTTTAATAGAAATTCTGAGCAAACCATCTAGTGTCTCAGTCTTGAGTCTTTTGTGACAGCTGAAGACTCTCTCAGCCAAAGCTGTGCTTACTAGTAGAATAGTACAAAATCTTAGAATTTGGAGCAAATTGGGGAATCTTGCTGAATCACTTTTCACCGTAAAACGTCTCCAGCATATCTTTCTGTGTTAGTGGAGTGAACGTAAATTTAAATTCTGCCTACTCTCACTGGTGTAGTCATAAAAAAAAGCAGAGGGCATACGCTCTAAGCAGAGGGTATACGCTCAAGGCAGAGGGTATACCCAATAGTGTATATACTATAACTTTTTTGAGAAACAGATGGTATACGGTGTTACTTTAAAAAATCCAGAAGGTATACGGCGTATACCACCGTATACTCTCCACTACATCCCTGCCTACTTTGCCAGTACAACATACGCTTTTTCATTAAAGAGACTTGGGTTCAAATACATGAAGCGTTTCTTCATTTCTTCTATCCCAAATTCAAGAATGTTTTCTTTGGGAGGCCAACCCAAAGTGTCAAAACATTCAGAGATATTAAGACATCTCTTGACATAGATTTCAGTCTTTCTGTGATGTATATCTTTGCATTTTTAATTAATCTCCCTCTGAAAGTCTGAAACTCTTGCTCCCCATTTTTAATATTTGTGAACTACACAACCTTCATTATATTTGAGATGGATGGTTGGCCCAAAACTCATGTTCGCTTGGTCCAACACTAGATTCCACATGTGTGAGAACTGAGATGCAATGTTCAATTTTTATTTTCAAAAATTAAATTCCTTGTTTTTTAATACCACACTTAAAGGGTTCAGTTTCCTGTAGAAATCCAAGAGGAAGTACAGAACGTAAAAAAATTTATAATCCTTCAAGCTTTTTGCTTTAGCACTATCATTGTCTTTTCCATGGGCCACTTGTTCATGATGGCTTACAACAGTATTCCAAGATTGCAAGAGAGCTTTTACAGCATTTGTTTTGCTGGATAACCATCTAATAGTGTGAACTTCACTCAGTTTAAGAATTTCATCTAGAATTTCTGCTATTTCTTTTAACATATGAAGTCTTTTAGAGAGGCATGGCAAAATTAAAAAATACTCCATTAAATAATATAATAAATAATAGTTACTGAATCAAATGTTTTAAGATATTCAATTTCACCACATGCATCCAAAACTGCTAACTGTAAACGGTGTGCAAGGCAGTGAATGTGCTTATCAATTTAGTACAAATAAATTTAATTTCCATAGCCAATCCTGATTTGTATCTAACCATATTTGGAGAATCATCAGCACCCAAGTCTACAATATAACACTTGCTTCAATATTCATTTGAACTTAATAATTTTATCTAGAAAATCAGTTATGGCTGTTAAATAACAGGATAAAGTAGAATTTGGCATCTCTGTTACTCCTAATATGTCCTCTTTGATATGATTATCATTTGCATCTAAATATCGAACATACATACTTGAACGAAAATGCTCACATGTTCAACAGCTGATGTGTCTGTGGGACCATCAACCATAATGCTAAAATATGTACACTTTTTAAAAAAAAACTCCACTAAATCTAACTTTAAGTTTCAGCAATAAAATGAATAAAATACCTGCATTGTTATTCATTGCCATACTTTGTTAAAATATCCACATTTATTTTCTCAACTAAGCACAAAAGACTGCAACATTCGCGTGTCGCTGGATTGAGACACGATATTCTAAGCGTATATAGTTTGATTTGAAGCACAACATTTTAAAAGACAAAACTTACTCGCCAACCTTAATTATTCGCTCGCCAATGGCGAGCTGGCGAGCGGAAATTTCGCGCCCTGAACTAAGGTTTAAGTTAAACTTGCGAGTTTAATTTTCCTTACCATTTCACCACTATAATTTTCTATTTTCTTCTAAATTTTACTTATAATGAATTTGCATAGTAACCACAGGAAATTCAAATAAGAAATAGTAACAATGTAATATTTTTAGTACAAAATTTGGTATAACATTGTCTTAAAGGGGTATTAAAGAAGGGACGGAAGAGAAAAAAAGGGGAAGGTATAGGAAAAAAGCAGTTATTTACATTGTATTAAATAAATAAGAAAAAAATATTTTACCTCGAAAAGTGCAGGAATAAACCTTGGGGACGGTAAGACTACCAATAAAGCCACGATGCTTGAAATTTATATTTAAATGCTGATTTAAATTCTGCAGTAAATTTCCTGTCAAAAATTTTTAGACATTCTTTCTCTAGCATACTTCTGCATGAGAAAAACCTTGAAAAAAATTCTGTGGCTGCATCTGAAGTGATTTTCTGTATAAGTTTAGCAAGAGGGGTGGTAAGAATCTAAAACCCAGGGACAGAGTTCAAAAAATAATATCAACCGTAAAAATGTGTGAAGGTTAATTTTTTGCAACATATTTATATAAAATAATTGTCCTAGTTTCGGAAAAAAAATTACATGGAATTACTTTTATTGAAACAATTTTATATAGACAGCTCCAAACTTAACTAGTATGTTGTGGCCATCACAAAACTTTCTTCTATATAAATCACGTCAATTAAATCGTTTAAATAGTACCAATTCATATCACAATATATCTGAATTTGAAGTTTGGTGAAAATTCGTGCATTAGTTCTTGTATAGAGCTATAGCGGAAATTCTGAAAAATGTAGTATAGCAGCGCCACCTGTTGAGCGATTTACACCAAAACATAAACACCACTAATTGATATCAAGGTATACCTGAATCTGAAGTTTGATGAAAATTCATGCATTAGTTATTGAGATACAGCTGTGGCGGAAATTCTGAAAAATGCAGCATAGCAGCGCCACCTGTTGAGCGATTTGCACCAAAACATAAACAGCACTAATTCATATCATGGTATACCTGAATCTGAAGTTTGTTGAAAATCCAAGCATTAGTTCTTGAGATAGAGCTATTGCGGAAATTGCAAAAAATGCCCAATAGCAGCGCCACCTGTTGAGCGATTTACACCAAAATATATAAATTGTCTCTTCATGTCAAGGACTAACTGAATCTGAAGTTTCATGAAAATCCGTGCATTAGTTCTTGAGATAGAGCCATTGCGGAAATCGTAAAAAATCCAGCATAGCAGCGCCACCTGTTGAGCGATTTACACCAACACGTAATCAGCATCAAGTCATATCAAGGACTAACTGACTCTGAAGTTTCATGAAAATCCGTGCATTAGTTCTTGAGATAGAGCCATTTCGGAAATCGTAAAAAAGGCAGCATAGCAGCTCCACCTGTTGAGCGATTTGCACCAAAATCTCTAAATTGTCTATTCATGTCAAGGACTAACTGACTCTGAAGTTTCATGAAAATCCGTGCATTAGTTCTTCAGATAGAGCCATTTCGGAAATCGTAAAAAAGGCAGCATAGCAGCGCCACCTGTTGAGCGATTTGCACCAAAATCTCTAAATTGTCTATTCATGTCAAGGACTAACTGAATCTGAAGTTTCATGAAAATCCGTGCATTAGTTCTTGAGATAGAGCCATTGCGGAAATCGTAAAAAAAGCAGCATAGCAGCGCCACCTGTTGAGCGATTTGCACCAAAAACTAATCAGCATCAATTTGTATCAGGGACTAACTGAATATGAGTTTTTGTTAAATTCCGTGCATTAGTTCTTGAGATAGAGCGCCCACAAAATTTGTGTCACATACACACAGACAGACAGACAGACAGACTCACAGAGTCACAGACAGACATTTTGTAAAAACATGTTTTTTGGAATCTCTGACCCCTAAAACGTGTAAATCCGTCGAAAACCGGAATTCGAAAATTTTCATGAACCCAATACTTTCTTCTTGTAAAGATAGAAGAAAGTAAAAATCAGCATTAGGGACACGGGACGGTATAGGAGTTTTCCTGGTATTTGGACCCCCAACATCGTCCAAAACTTATTTATCTCGTTAATATTGTTATGGAATCATGTTATGGGATGTTTTCCAGTATAGGAAATAAAAAATATATAAGAATATGCACTAAAATAAAAATTATTATTCAGGGACATAAAAGTCAAAAGACTGTGAGAATGCTCCATATTGCAATTATATGTAGTACGTAGACTCCTATTTATCTGCAACTCACGCGACCAGCTGTATGTCGGAAATCAAAATCGTCGGATAATCAAAAGGACATTATCAGAATCATGTTTTTAAATATACAAAATTAAACTATAATTAAATTTATATATATATAAGGTAAATAGGTACTATCTAGAGTAAAATAAACAACTGTTATCTTAAAAGAAATAGTATAAAAGAAAATAAGACATAATTAGGAAGAAAATTTTGTAATTACGTACCTATTGTTATTTTTTTTCCCTTGCCTTAAATAAACATAAGACGATTTCACTAAAACTGTCTGGTTCTGTAAACGCGTTTTCCCGTTTTTAGTGCCAAAAAATAATAAAATTCAAACTATCATAACTCGGTAAGTTTTGGCCGTACAAAAATGGAATTTTTATTTTATAATATAACTTATAAGACCCAGCGATTGTATAAACATTTAAATTTCGAAACATTAAAAAAATAAATAGATATATTGATGTAAATGTATTTTATATGATGAAAAACTTAATTTTCTAATTGAAAGCATATCCTCACATACCGTAGATGTCTAGATGAAGTTTCTTTAGAAAATAACTTAAAAGTTTTAAATGGTGATCTTGATGAAAATTAAAAAATAGAAAGGAAACATTTATCAGGATTTATTAGAAATGTAGGCTTAAAATATCGTCAAGATGCTGCGAAATACTATAATAATGACAAGCAATTACCAGGGCCGAAACTAGGGGGGGGGGGGGGCAGCGACAGAACGAAGGGGCGCCAAATGAAGATTTTGTTTGTCGATTATTCTCACGTCTATGTTTAACACGGTATTGTTAAATTCGTCCTGTCTGGAGTATGCCAAAGCATAGAAGGATCTAAGGATGATATGACATAAGGATCCAGTAGAAAGCGGAATTTTTTTCCCATTCCGTTTTCAAGATTTCAGTGAATCAATATTGACAAAGCAGATTACGTATTTCAGTATCACATATTTTATGATTACATACTTTAAATTCTGAAATAAGTTGGCTATTAGAAAATTAGTAACATTCTCTTTGTAAATATATTTTGCAGAAGGGGGGGGGGGGGGCGCTAAAATCCATGTTTGCCCCGGGTTCAAAAAAGGCTAGTTTCCGCCCCTGGCAATTACTATTTATTTTCCCAAATGTAACTGCATTAAAATTATATTTAGTTATACAGCTTTCCAATTGTGAAGCAGATCAATTATTTTCAAAACTTAAAAATATTAAAAAAATAGACTACGATCATCTATGTAGAAGACCAGAGTTAGTGGTCTAACGTCTCTGGAACAAGACATCACAAAACGATTTGTATTTGATGATGTTCTGCAATCAGATGCTAATTCAAAGGCAAGGGAAATATATTTTAATTTATAGCTAAAACATCAAGCTAAAATAACGAAAATAAAATAAAAGTGTTTAAATATGTAACTAAATTTATTTGTATATAAATAAAAAAGAAAAGTGCCCAGCTAAACTGATGGCATTGAGCTCACAGGCTATTCACACTAATTGTATATTATACTCTTATTTTAAAGAATGATGCCCCTCAAAAATTAAGTGAAGGAGAATTAGCCCCCGTTTCCCCTTTATACTTAACTAGTGAACCTCCAAATCTAATCAGGGAAGCTCCTTAACATAATAAACCGGTATACCAAATTTGGAGCAAATCGAATAATCCTGCAAAAAAACCCATTTATCTAAATTAAGGGGTGGTGGACTAATCCCCTTTTCCCCCCTTTATCCTTAACCAATGAACCCCCAAAATTAATCAGGGAAGCTCCTTAATATAATAAACCGGTATACCAAATTCGGAGCAAATCGAATAATTCTGCATGAAAAACCCATTTATCTGAATTAAGGGGATGGACTAGCCCCCCTTTTCCCCCTTTATTCTTAACCAATGAACCCCCAAAACTAATCAGGGAAGTTCCTTAACATAATAAACCGGTATACCAAATTCGGAGCAAATCGAATAATTCTGCATGAAAACCCATTTATCTGAATTAAGGGGGATGGACTAGCCCCCTTTATCCTTAACCAATGAACCCCCAAAATTAATCAGGGAAGCTCCTTAACATAATAAACCGGTATACCAAATTCGGAGCAAATCGAATAATTCTGCATGAAAAACCCATTTATCTGAATTAAGGGGATGGACTAGCCCCCCTTTTCCCCCTTTATCCTTAACCAATGAACCCCCAAAATTAATCAGGGAAGCTCCTTAACATAATAAACCGGTATACCAAATTCGGAGCAAATCGAATAATTCTGCATGAAAAACCCATTTATCTGAATTAAGAGGGGTGGACTAACCCCCTCCCCCCTTTTCCCCCTTTATCCTTAACCAATGAACACCCAAAACTAATCAGGGAAGTTCCTTAACATAATAAACCGGTATACCAAATTCGCAGCAAATCGAATCATTCTGCATAAAATACCCATTTATCTGAATTAAGCGGGGTGGACTAACCCCCCTTTTCCCCCTTTATCCTTAACCAATGAACTCCCAAAACTAATCCGGGAAGCACCTTACCACAATGAACATAGAAAATTTTTTTGAAGCAAATCGGATGTTTCTATCAAGAGTTATCGCGTTACGTACATACATACATACATACAGAACGGGCGGGCGCATTAGCTCTCAGGCTTTGATAGCCTGTGAGCTAATAAAAAAGGTTTATTAGAATTATTTTAAATTTAGTCAGCTTTTATAAGATTGAATATTTCCATTTGCTTTAAATGTTCATAAATTATTTTTGAATTGTATGTGTTTGAAATGCATTAAGCACAATATTGAAGATTGAAGATAACAAATAAAGTTTTTGTTTAACAATATGCATATTTAATTTTTAGAATTTGTACTGCAGGGTAAAAAATGTCAGAGGTAGTGGGGAAATTTTCCAGTAGCATAGGGAGAGGGTCCCCAAAATTTTCAGTAATCCCAGGTCCCAGAAATGCTAAATCCGACTCTAGGCAAGGCTTTAGCAAATTTTATTGACAACTATTAATTACTGTGCTTTCTTTAAAGTGTTAATTTAATGCTAATAGTATTTCCATTTTAAACAAATTTGATAGGTTGTTTTAATTTTGTGCAATTTCTGATTTTTTTTTTCTTTTTTTCTACGATGACTGATACACTCTGAAATATCAAATTCTTTGAGAATAAAATTCACTTTAAAATCCAATGCGACTCAGGTGTGTGATAGGAGTAGAGATGAATATTGCGTCAGACGTCTCGTAGAACACGTTTTGTTACTTATCGTTTTATCAAAGCGAACTGAATCTGAAGTTAGCTTGGCGATGAGTACTCAAAAACCATCGCCAAATTGTGGTTTCCACTTTTACGATGTTACTATTACAGGATTTATTTAAATTCTTACAATAAAAGATACTGGAAAACGTTAACCCTAATTCAAAGCTCATTATGGTTTCCCATTTTTACGCTGTTACTACTCCAGGATTTATTTTGCTTTTTATCTTGAGTTTTAATTCTTACTATAACAGAACGGAACTGGAAACGGTTAAAAGCTTTTCAAAACTCATAAGCGATTACTTAAATGATCTTCACATAGTTCTCCATTTTTCTTTCCTTTTTTAAAGAAAGCGGAATTAGATGAAACTAAAGTACACACCATTGGACATATTACCAGTATTTTCTCACAGTAAACAAACGTTTTATAACACAAGCCTTCAAAATGATATATTTTTTTTCAGCACCGCTTTCGATTATTCTTTGTTTTTTGATATGTTGAGTTTAAAAACACCGAGTTTTTCTCTCTATCACGCAGGGTTTTGCACTAAGTAAAGATGAAGACCAGGAAAATCACATTAAAAATCTAACAAACTTTATCGAAAAAGTCTTTAAAAATAACCTGTTGTATCTTAAATTTTATTGATTTTTTAAGTTTGCCACAAAGTGGAATAACATGTTTTTTTTTCTTCACCTGGAAGAAAGAGCTCCCCCGCCCCCTTCCCTCTTTTTGAGCTTTTTACCTTGTACACAGCCATTTTTAATTTATTCACATATTTTTAACTTGTTTATAAATTCCTTTATAATCTATATTCAGATATCTATGTAGAATGTAAATTTATATGACTTTTGTTTACACACTACATAATTCTTGTTCTTTACATACTACATATACTTCGTTCAAATTATTTAATGAAATATACTGAATTATAGCTGCAAAGTCCAGTTCTATATGGAAAATAGATTAATGGGAAGAAAAAAAGATTATTTTAATTTTTCTAATTGTTAATTTGATCTAAAATTTACCACTGTAAATAAGCTGGATGCCTAGAAATGAGCCGGTTGAATTTAAATATGTTATTAGAAGTTAAGCTTTTTGAATAATTAATCTTTTAAAAAGAGTAATAGATTATGTGCTTTAAATTTTAATTTCATTAAATTAACAAAATGTGGGGTGGGGAAATTATCACTGTCATATATGTATACTTAAATTTAAAAGTAAGCTTAATTCCTCCATTCTCCTCCTCCTCCGTTAAATGGCAAACAGTAAAAATGTTTAAAAAGGACAACAAATGAAAAAAACATTTAAAAAATTGCTTTTAAAAAAAATCAAAATATGCTTCCAAGTATTTGTCTCAAGTGCTTGTGGAATCAGGAGAAGAATATACCCTTTTACTTTCCTTTTTAAATTGTATTTATCGATCTGAAACAAAGCTGAATGAAATATTTAATGACCACTGAGTTAGTTAGTTAAAAGAAGTTAATTAATGTTATGTGTTTAAAAAATGAAAAACATTAAACGGGCACACAATGAAGCAAATGTTAGGTTATAAATTCAGAAAAAACACCTAATTATTAAAGAACTATCAAAGTTTTCAAATGTTTTTCTGTTCTACTGCTGTTTACATATTTTTTTTTTAAATATAAATGGAAATTGCATAATAAATGGAAATATACTGAATTATAGCTTTAAAATTCAGTTGTATGTGGAAAATAGATTACACAATAATGAATACTATTACATATATAAAACAAACTTAGAAAAAAGCAAAATATACTTCTTAATAAATATTCCGTAAATGCTTTGAGAGCTGTACGTCCAAATAAATTTATAATTTCTTATAAACTGTATTATATGGAAATTTAGTGTATTCTGAATGCTCCGCCAAACGCTCTCCAGTCATATTGAGCATGGAATATTCTTAATTATTGATACCTCATTAAATGACCTATCAGCTTAAAAAAAGTGTGAAGTACAAAATACAGAGGGCGTTCACACATTTTTGTAACGATTTTGGAAAAAGAAATATATATAAACAAAGATAAGAATTTTATTTTCCAATATGTTTAGTCTTATAACCTTTTTGTTGAACTATATATTACATTTTGATTTCGAAGGTAAAAGAGTTTTTCTTAAAATATCGAGTTTGATTTTGTTCAACTCCTCGATCACAATCTTATAGAGTCCATCCAATCTTTTGAGATGTCGCTTATAAAGAGCTTGCTTTAAAAGTCTGAATTAGAGATCGACCGAAACTATCTGTATTCCAAAAATCTCATTTCTTCCTTCGGAAATTTTCAACTTTACTCATTCATTTGAGCTGTATTGGCTCAAATGTGACACTCTTTGTTTATTGTTATGAACGTCACTGTTAATAATTATCAGACATGACTGGCTCAAGACGTGAATGCAAATTGAAAGCAAGAAATGCATATACGATTAAACTTTGAAGACGCTTTTCACGTGCTCATTAAAGATTAAAAGCTGCAGACTTAACGTAATAGAAATTTTTTAGTTTGAAACCTCAGAAGAGTTTCGAATACTCTTTGAAAATGTTCTAGTATAACAGATGATCATTTACAAAAATCATTATAAAAGATAAATCGAGGTATGTATAACTAAAGCATTTTTTATTAGATGAAATGCGTATAATTAGAAAATCATTTTGTGTCATTGATGAGTTAATTTCATTATTTTTTTAAAGATGAAAATAAAAAGTTTTGGTCAGAGGCACAGAGAGCCAACTTGGGCCAAACGTATAATTAATTAATAATTCTGTATATTTATGTATGTATTAATTACTTTAAAAAATCCTTTTGGGACATCTTCGTTTTCGGCCGAAAATAGGAAGATTACCGAAATTCGGTTTCGGTTTCAGTTTCTGTCTTCAAAACCTGCTATGTTCGATCTTTAATCTGATCTGAATGCACAGTAATCCACAAGAGACACGTCGAGGGAATTGAGTGGGATGCATTTAAACAGAATAATTTGATTTCATTTCTCATTTTTTCTAAAAATATAGCAGTAGATTTAGAGGTATGGCTGGTAGCTTTATCCTGATTAGACAGGGGCCGATTTACAAATTTGGGGGTCCCGGGCACAGATGCTTACGAGGGCCTCTTTGCACAATAATTACTTTAAAATATCCATTGAAACATAAAATCTGATAATCATTAATCTACTTTTAAATAATTATTTTACAATTATGGAATATAAGTATACGTTTTATAATAAAGTGTGTGGTGCTGATTATCTTTTTCTATGCAAGTCTATTTTTCTGGAATGATTAAATATGCAACAACTAATAATAAATTTTCTACAACACCAAGCTACAATTATTTAAAATATTAGGGAAGTCTACCGCCTACGAACTACGCTCACAAAGCCCCAAATAATCTGATGAGGACAGGAACAGGATTAAATAAGAATTAAAACTGCAATATATTTTTTAAGGGATAAAGATAAAAGAAAATATTCACTATAATAAAGTAATTATGAATGTTTCAGACAAAATATACGATGTTATAAAAATACAATACGAACGCAATAGAATGTGAAATGAAATGTAAAATTCATTAGACATTAAAACTACTTCAGATTTTGGACAATAACTGAAAAACCTTCAGCAGAATTTTGGGGGAGGCCCTCGGCCCGTGCCCTGAATGCCCTACTGTAAATCAGGCACTGCCGTTAGAACCTAACACAATGGAGAATATTTGGGTAAATTGATGGAAAAAATGTGTTCTGTAAAAGCAGGTGTTAAAACATATTTCTGATAGTAGCCAGAGTTAATTTTGACATTTTTTCTACTTTTAAGTTTTCCATTATAAGAGAATCTAGTAAAAACCATAAAGCCTTTATAAAAACTTTCTATGTTTTCCCTGAAATAAAATTATAGGTCTTTTTCTCCTCTTTTTCGGTAGTAAACCAATCTTTTTCTGTTGCAATCAGATAAATATAACCAAGCCTCATCAATTGTAACTACATATTTCCAATTTTAATTAATTTTTCAACTACTTTTCAGCAGTGAAAATACGCTTGAAATTATTGAATATTAAATACGTGGAAAATTATATCACGTATTTAATATTCAATAATTTCAAGCGTATTTTCACTGCTGAAAAGTAGTTGAAAAATTAATTAAAATTGTATATTCACCTATGCTGGGTTCATTTGCGTCTCATGTTTCGCCACTGGATTGTGTGCTCATGAAGACTTTTCCATCTAGTGCTGCGGTTGCAGCTTTACCGACTTATATAAGTGAGAGGTGCTAAGCTGGGCATCGTCCTTGTGGTTTAGTGGTAGAGCACTGGAGATTTATTCCAGGGACCCGGGTTCGATTCCCGGCCTGGAAATTTTTCACTAAGTTGGTTTACGGCTTGTTAGCAATGTGATTATTCACGTATTTAATATACACTTTTCACCTGCCAAATAATTTTCATACAACAATCTGCACATCTTACGCTGAAAAACATATTTTCGCATTAGACGGAGAACAATTTTTATTTATTTATTTATTATTATTATTATTAGCTTTAAATCAGAGTTTATAATTTTGTTTACAGTTCCTATAGAGATGTTTAAAGATTTTTGAGATAGTTGTTTGTGGGGTTGGATTTTCTTGTAAAATATGAAGTACGACTTTAGATATAATAAGCGGTGAACCTCCCTCTGTTGGATATACATTTTTTTCTTCAGCCATTTGTAAACTTTGACGTTTCTTTCCTTTGTTTATTAATTATGTCACTTATTTTACATGTAGAAAAATTTAAAACCACGCTTTTCACACCTTTTTTACTTTCTTCTGTCTTCAATTAATAGAAGAAAGTATTGCAATCGAAATTTTTTTTCAACTTCCGGTTTTCGACGGATTTACACGTTTTAGGGGCCAGAGATCACAAAAAACATGTTTATAAAAAATGCCTGTCTATCCATGTGTCCGTCTGTCCGTATGTCTGTGTGTCACCATTGTACCATCAAAAATTGTATGAAGTTATGCATAGAATTGAACCATTTTTTTTAAGTTTTTGGCTATGACAAGCAGGTCCTCCATTAATTTGGGAAAAATCTGCCGGTAGGGGGCGCTATAAAAGCGACTTTTGTGCATTTTGAATATTGTACCATCGAAAAGTGTATGAAGTTATGCATAGAATTGAACCAAATTTATTGTGTATGTTTTTGACCATGGCAAGAAGGTCCTCCCTGAATTTGGAAAAAATCCGCCGGTAGGGGCGCTGTAATAACGATTTTTGTGCATTTTGAATATTGTACCATAGAAGAGTGTATGAAGTTATGCATAGAATTGAACCAAATTTTTTGTGTATGTTTTTGGCCATGGCAAGAAGGTCAAGGTCCTCCCTGAATTTAGAAAAATTCCGCCGGAAGGGGGCACTGTAATAGCGATTTTTGTGCAATTTTTAATATTGTACCATCGAAAAGTGTATGGAGTTATTCATAATTCTAATAAAAATACTAATAAAACTAAATAAAATGAAATATTGACATTAGATAGAAGAAAGTTTTGGGATTGGCACATCCAACTAGTTTAAATAATCGAATGAGAACATTTCTTTTCGTAAAGCGCAAATACGTAGTCTTCGATCCATTGTTTATTTCCCAGCAACATTTTAAAGTAAAGAATATTTTCTGTGATGCATAGGTGTAGAGTTTTCAAAATTATTGGAGGGGCTCAGCCAGTGGCGAAGACAAGGGGGGGGGGGGGGGATCTACGTTCCTTGGAACAAGGAATTAATTTACTAAGTGATGAATACAAAAATAGTAAAACCAGTTACGACAAAATTACAAATAACCGCTGGATGTTTCCGTTTTACACAGGTTTTCGTCTACCTAAGCAGGTAAAAATTCAAAGTGTTCCTTTCTATGGGATCATGAAATGTTTTCCATTAGACAAGATTTCGTTATAGACAGATTCCGTTTACACAGGCTAACCTTATATCCATACAGTAAAACCTTTGTAAAAGCAATCGTAAGGGACCAAAACAATATTCCGTTTAAGACAGGTTTCTGGCTAATTAAGTAAAATTGTACGGCAATCTTTCCTTCTGGAGTATAAAAAGTTTCCATTTAAGACGGGATTATGCCACAGACAGGTTCCGTTTTGACAGGTGTTACTCTACATATATCATAAATATCTATATATCTAATAATAAAAGACAAGATCGCTGTTTGTGTGTGTTTATTGCCGATGGCTAGGAAAATCTAGTGCCCACAGAGGTCTGAAAATTTAGATGAGAATAGTTCAATGCAGATATGGATGCCCTTGAGGCTCACATTTTTAATTTTTTGATAATAAGCCGAGATATTAATTAAAAACTCATCAAAAAAGAGTTTTTTTTTTTTTTTTTTTTTTTTTTAAGGCGGAAGCACGCTTGTGCATAACCAGAACCTGCTTTTCGAGCGGAAAGGAAGGAAGAACTAAATGCATTTTTTTTTTTTTTTTGTCATTTTGTTTTAATGCCCGTCAGCCGTGCAGTTTAAAATACGGAAAAACGGACGACATATTCTTATAATTCGCACTTTTACATCTCAAACGCCGCACTCAGTTAATAAAGAATATAGTGCTTAACTGTTTAAAAAAATTTTCCAAAAAGAGATTTCTCAGTCGACTTTTTCTCCCTTTCGCAACGCTTACTCAGAGTTCAATTTTAGAGGCATCGATTCACAAAAAAAAAAAAAAAAAAAAAAAAAAATATTTAAAGCTAAGATCTACTTTTCGTCGCCGGTGCAATCGGTTTTCTAAAAGACTAATTTTATTTCTTTGAACAAATTCGCAATCGCAGGTCACTTCGCGCCTCACCGTGACGAGACTATCTTTTTTCTACAATCTTTTTTATAACATTTCGACAGACTGGATTTTACATCTATTACAAAAATTTCGTAATGTTCGAACAAGTAGAAGTATTTAAAAAAAAAATCTTAAAAAATTTCGACGGAAAAGCTAAAAAACGGTTTCGGCACGGTGTTGCTTGGCTTCGGCACACGTTTTCACTATTAAATAAGCATATTTTTCATGAAATTTTATAGAGTACTCGCGTACAGTTATATTTATAACATATTAAAATTTCGGACAGTTCGGACGACGAGAACTATTTTTTTAGTTGTTGTTATGCTAAAGAACCCAACGCGAAAACAAGAAAAACTAGTCGGATGTGACAATCCCAAAACTTTCTTCTTCTATCTCATACATGTTACTTCAAAATTCGTTATCACGGTGCCAAAATTAAATGACAATCTATGCTCATCTCCATCATAAGGATTCTAAAGATGTTCATTAAATTGTGTGTATTTTAAAAGGAGATATAAGCATCGCATCTTTGAAACAAACAATTGAATTTTGGCATCCACCTCGAGATGTCTACAAGAAAATTTTTCAGCTTAAAGAGCATAAAAGAGCATAAAGAGCATACACCTGTCGCGCTGTATACACCCAATCCTAAAAAAAAAAAGATCTATTTATGTGAAAGTGTAACAGAATCAGAATATGAAGTCTAATTAAATTTCGTGTATTAGTTTTTGAGACAGAACAATTGCGGAAATCGTGAAAAACGGAGCATAGCAGCGCCACCTATTGCGCGATTTACACCAAAACGTAATAAAGAACAACATATATCAACGTCTAACTAAATTTGAAGTTTGATGAAAATTTGTGCATTAGTTTTTAAGATAGAGATATTGCGAAAATCATGAAAAATTCTGTATCGCAGCGTCACCTGTTGGCCAATTTACACCAAAAAGAAATCAGCACCATTTTATATCATGGAGTAACCTAATCTGAAGTTTGTCGAAAATACATGCATTAGTTCTTGAGAAAGAGCTATTGCAGAAATCGTGAAAAAGGCAGCATCGCAGCGATACCTGTTGGACGATTTACACGAAAATGTAATCAGCACGAAATAATATCAAGATATATTTGAATCTGAAGTTTGATGAAAATCTGATCATTAGTTCTTGAGATATAGCTATTGCGGAAATCGTGAATAATGCACCATAGCAGCGCCACCTATTGAGCAAGTTAAACCAAAAATTAATCAGCACCAAACAATATCAAGGAATAACAGAATCTGACATTTTATGAAAATCTGTGCATTAGTTCTTGAGATATAGGACGATTTGCACCAACAACTATTCAGCACCAATTTTTATCGGGGACTAATTGAACCAAAAGTTATTAAATTCCGTGCATTAGTCTTGTGATATTTTATGCATTAGATGCCGTGCGTTAGTCTAGTGTGAGTGCCCAAAAATTTGTATCACATACAGACAAACTCACAGGCCGATTCACAGATAGACATTTTGTAAAAACATGTTTTTCGGGATCTGTGACCGCTAAAAAGTGTAAATATGTCGAAAACCGGAATTCGAAAATTTTCTTTAATCCAATACTTTCTCCTTGCAAAGAGAGAAGAAAGTAAAAAGGGAGAAGAAAATATATTTATTTTAGAAGTAGATATCAATATTTTTTTTTACGAAGTTTTTTCACGGGCTGAACAATGGTTATATTTATAACGATAAAAATTTTAAAGAGTTCGGACCAAAAGAAACTATTAAAAAAAAATTATGAAAACGACCGTACATGAAAAACAGAAAATGACTTCTTACGAGTCCTTTTATAATTAAAAGTCAATATTATTTGGAGATTTTTTCATTTAAAAATATAAATTCGGACAAAATCGGATTAAAGGTATAAAATCACACAAATTTGTGCTTTATTAAAGGTCATTATCACGGGCCCGGACAACGCCGGGCGGGTCAGAGTCTATAATAATAAGGAAAGAAGTTTCTCTGTCTGTCGGCTATGTTCTGAAAAAACCACTGCACGCAGAGCTACAAAATTCGGTATGAAGGTACCTCTATGTATTTAATTATGCACCACAAAGCCCGATTTCGGACATTTTGATAAGACTTTTTCAATATAATTTTTAATGCAATTTTTAATGCTTTTTTCACGGTTCGAGGCGATTTTTTTAAAATTATTAAAATAAATCCGATTTCAATCTTTTAGCGTATAATATAGTAAATTGCGTCCTCTTTTCAAAAAAGTGTGTACGGAATTCGTACAGCGATTTTTGAATTTTTCGCAAATATTTGCATGCGATTTTTAGCTTTATTTCATGTTTCGCAGCGATTTTTTTATATTGGTAAAAAGAATTTGGTTTCAAATTTTTAGCATTATACAGTAAATTTTGGCCTCCAAAATTTTTGAATTTTTAATTCGATTTTTAAGATTTTTCGCAACGAGTTTTGAAAGTCGTGAAAGAATTCTGGTTAAAATGTTTTAGAGCATTTTATAGTAATTTTCGGCCTTTCCGACTTTTGGAATTTTTAGCGCTTTTTAATGTAATTTTCAGCGGTTTTTCGCGTTCTGTAGTGACCTTTTTTACATTGGTAAAAGGAATTCGGTTTTAAACTTTTAGCCTAATGTAGTAGACTTTGTTAACTTTGCATTTATCCTATACTATTGCACTATATTATTAGTATATTTATACTATACCTTCGCGGAGAGCGGCACACGCGTTCCATCTGCAGTCCTAACTTTATCCTCTCTTATTCCGACTCTCTTGCGGGAGCCAGGTTGAAAAAAAAATTCAAAAATTGAAACCGGACAAATTCAAAAGGGAAAGTACACAAATTAATGATACCGAAAAGCGGGGAAGGAGGAAGCTACCGAACGACCTCTGCTGCATCGAGCTTATTATTAGAGTTTTGATTGTTATTGTGACTTTATGCATTCCGTGGAGATTTTTTGACATTCGTGAAAGAATTCTGGTTAATGTTTTTATTGTGTTCGCGGCGATTTTTGAAATTTTAATGCCATTTTTTCGTTTTTTTTTTTTTTTTTTTTTTTTTTTTTTTCGTATTCTGTAGCGATTTTTTTTTACTTTCATAATATTTTTTCGGTTTCAAACTTTCAGCATTATATAGCAAATTTTCTCCTTTCAGCGATTTCTGATAAAAAAATTTCCGTATTTCAACACGATTTTTAGCGTTTTTACTCATTCCGTGCCTTTTTTTTTTTACATTTATAAAAGAAATTCGTTTCAAACTTGTTAAACGCTGTGCTAATTTTTTTTCCTCTGCGATTTTTAATTTTTATCGATTTTTAATGCGATGTTTAGCTCTCCGATTCTACCTTTTGACATTCGTAAAAGGAATTGGATGTCAAACTTTTAGCCCAATATAATAGATTTTGTTATATTTTCAATAAAGTTTATTTGAAATTCATACAGCGATTTTTGAATTTTTTGCGAATTTGTATGCATTGTTTAGAGATTTTTCGCATTCCGCGGCCATTTTTTTACATTCGTAAAAGGAATCCTGTTTTAAACTTTTAGCCCATAATAACAAAATTTTGTCATATGCGACTTTTGAATTTTTCGCGATTTGCTACAATTTTTCCAAATTAGTAAAAGGAATCCGGTTATCTTCTAACCCAAATAGTAAATTTTGTTTTCTTTTCATTTAAAGTTATTTGAAATTCGTGCACTATTTTTCGACTAACCGGACGACGCCGGGCATGTCAGCTAGTTAGTGTATAAATGTATAATATAAATACTACAGGGTTGCGCACGAAAAAGCGGCCCTGCTGTGTTTGCCATGAATGCGCATGTACAGATAGATACTTTCATATGAACATCGAAAAGTTTCAAAATATCACGAAAATCGAATCAAATGTCAGTCCAAAAAGGCACGGACAAAAGTGGCCTGGACCGGGTTTACAAAAAATATTTAGACCCGGTCCCTACTCAGTCTGATATTAATGAAAGAAAATGGGCCTGAGAAAGGGTTTCTTGCTCGGCCCGAATGACTGAATATGTACTGTTTAATGTTACCAGATCCTGGTGAATCGTCATTTACTACAGAGAGACTGCTTGATAGATTTGGTCTATTTTAATAAATATGAGCTTTATGCATCATTTAGAGACAAAGAATTTCTCCCTTTACATTCTATCCTTTGAAGACACTGATGATTCTTCTTGCCTTACTTCTAAATTCTTAGTTTCGTCATTTGCAATAAAACTTAACTCCTCTACCTCCTCCCTTCCGAGCTCTTCAAAGCTCGTAAATTGGAGCCACTTTCTTTGTAGGTTCGGGAAACGGCGAACCATCTTATCTGTGCTCTAATCAGATCATATCGGACATCATTTGTTGACCGTTAAAAACGTGAATTTATTGCCCTATGACGCCGAATCAGAAAAAGAAATTCTTCCCAGAAAGTGTGCCCTGCCCCAGTGTCCAAAGAAGGAAGAAGAACCCACCATCTAGAGTGCTTAGTTTTTTCCTCATACGCAACGCCAAAATTTTCGATTTCTTTTATAAGAATAAAAGTAAACAGTGAATTTAGAAAAAGAACAATTATCCATCGAAAATATTATACGCTAGAAACTTTTGTAAATTATATGAAATTCCAAAATCTGAGTTTTTTTATAGGTCAGTTGGCGTAAAAAAATATAGCCCACCTGAAAAAATTATTGGAGGGGCCCGAGCCCCACGGGCCCATATAACTCTACGCCTATGCTGTGATGCAGACAATAAATGAAACCCTATAGGGTTTTTTTTTTTTTTTTTTTTTTGGTTTAAATTTCAATTATGGAGAAAATCAAAATCTTTACAAAAATGTGTGAACAAACACCCGCTGCAAATGCAGAGCCAAAGCTGAGTTGGAAACACGTTCAAGTTTCATAGTCCTTACTTGGTTTACCAAACACACTGGCAAAAGGTTAGTTTCGCCTATATTTTTCGAGCACAGCAAAACCTGTGAAACAGAATAGGTCAAAAACAAAATCTTCCTTAAATGAAAAAAATTTCTAGTTCTGATGAAAACAATATAATGCAATTATAATAGACTGTGTATCTGTTAAGGGGACGCTTCACTCACTTGAAAATACCTGTTCCGTAATGTTAAACCAATGGGCAGGTTGTTTTCGAATTTCACGTTTAAATTTGAATATTTTTAAAAGTTTTTTTTTTTCATTGGATAGCTGAGCTCGAACTTTAATATGACCATTTTTACTTTTTCGATTTCGGTTGTAGATTTTTTAAATAAAGGTACTTTCACTTTTGGAACCGGTTTCGAAACTGAAAGTACCTTTTTTAAAAAAATCTGCAACCAAAATCGAAAAAATAAAAAATATATGAAAAATCGAGCTCAGCTATCCTATGCAAAAAAAAAAAAATCGTTTAAAAATATCCAAATTTAAACGAGAAATTCGAAAACAACCTGCCCATTGGTTTAACATTACGGTGCGGGCACAGAGTAATCCTTACTCTGTGGGTGCGGGTGTTTGCACGTGATTTTTTCCCGGAAATCTGCAATCTTATCTACCTGTCTTAGCAAGTTTTACGGTATGTAGTCGGGGCCTGATCAACTAACATGTGGGGCCTAGGGCACACATATTATTTTAGCCCTCCCCTTCCAAAAATAATCCAACCTTGAGTTAATTACATTACAAAATTAATACATTACAAACATAACATACAAGCTTACGCGCAATTAAAATTTTACACCATTGTTTCATGTTTGAAAAAAAACGTTGTTTTGGCTTTCAGATGCTAATTAGAATTGTAATGACTGAGTTAGTTATTCGCACAAGCAGAAACTTTCTTTAACGTGTATTTTTCAGAGACTACAGAAAATACATTTTGGGGCTCTCTACAACTCGAGAACCGGGGAACGTGCCCTATGAACTCCTGCGATAATCAGCCCCTGTATATAGCTCTAACACATTTGTTGCATCTTTTTTTTTTTTTTTTTTTTTTTTTTTTTTTTTTTTTTTTTGTCTCCCCTCGTAAAAAGTATTGCTGTAATGTAAAAATAAAAGTAATACCTGCAAGTTTCAAAAAAAGAATGGACAAATAAGTTTTTTATTCAATTTTCAAAAAGTTCCTATACAAAAGTTCAAGATAGAATAATAACCAAAAGAATTTTACAGAAAAAAATAATTAGAAATTTTTATAACTGTTTTTTAATGCAACTTTTTCGATTATTATTGTATTTTTAATTTACATGTAATTTTTTCCGACTGTTTAATGAATAAGCCTTGTATAGCAGTCGGTCAAAAAAAAAAAAAAAAAATAAATAAATAATAATAATTATAGTAATAGTAATAAAATAAATATAAAAAAATAATGCAATTTAACAAATTACAACGACCATTTGGAAAATGATTTTTTTCAAAGACTAAAATTTAAGACATAAAAAATCGCACGGAGTTGATTACATTACGTACGCCATGAATTACATTTTTCGGTACTGTAAATTTTCTACGGAGCTGGTCATTGATTACGTACGCCATGGATTAAACATTAATATTCCTGGACCAATTTTAAATGAAATTTCATTCTTAAACTTCTAAACATCCCACAATATTACTTTTTACAACGTCGTATAGAGAAAAAAATGTACATTTAAATGCAATTTGTTTGAAAGCTGTATCTCAATTTGTTTCTGAGTTATTATTATTATTATTATTTTGTAGTTTTTATTACTTTTTTGTCATAGTGGCAACAGAAGTATCCATCTCTGTTGAAAGTAAAGGGAAAATACAGATTACTGTATAGACCAATCAGAAAAATAATAAAATGCTGATTCAACGAATAAAACGCTTCAGATATGTTTTTGATTTCCTACCCTGACAGAGCGCACAGAGAACAACAACCATTTTTCCAAATGGTTAATAAAACAATAAAATCAAAGAATGTACAAATACCAATAAAGCCGTTTTATTTTTCTATATGTCTTTTTTCTGTATTTTTTGGTAATTCGAGAATAATATCATAATTTTTTGAAAACAATTGACATTCCTCAATTATCAAATCGCAGGAATTTCTTATTTGAAATATTGGGTCTTAAGTATGAAATGCCCGATTTGAAACTGCCATAAATCTTGCATTTTTCTTATTCAGAGTTCACACCAGAAATATTTTTTAATAGTAATTTATTTTATTCACGAAATATCTGTCATTTTATTAACGGAAAATATTTCTGGGGAGAATTTGGAATTTCTGAATAAAAAAAAACAAAAACCGCCGGATGTGGCATTTCAAACCGGACGTTTTAAAGATATATGTAAAAAAAAAAAAAAATAGTGACCGAAAACCAAATTTTACGTCGGTTTCTGTATTACTGAAATAGAAGCGATAAGTGAACTTTGACTTCTATGAGTTTTGGCAAAAACAAAATTCTTTAAAAGAAATTTTTATACAATTCAATCTTTTTCTTTCTTTCTTTCTTTTTAGAGAGAGAAAGATTTTAATATTTTTTGGTTCATAAATAGTAACTTTCTTATTTAATTTTGTATTAGTATACTAGTATATAGTTTCGACAATAATATAATTTGTTTTATATTATTGTCTTATATAATTATTTGTCTTATTATAAACTTATATTGTCAGTTTTTATTTACTCCCAAGAGTTACGGTCTCCGCTAAGTTTAATGAATATTTTTTTATTGTTGTTTTTAAAGTACAGTAGAACCTTGATTATCCGAAGTAATTGGGACCGATCCTCTTTCGGAAAATAGAAATCTTCGGATAATCCTGCTTCAATTTTAAGATTAATGAGAAATATATGCAATACTTCTTATTATGGTAACAAGTGCTTAATAAAAATAAAGCATTAGCAAAATAGAAACAAAAATAAATTACCTGAATTTTAATTTTGATATTAGGTACCTTTTACATATATCATAAGGTTTTTAAAGAATGTTTCGATTGCCTTTGCTTTGAATCTATATAATGGAGGTTTTAAATATTATTAGTTCACCAGTGTCACAGTGTTTCTGCTGCTCCAGCCATGCCATACCTTTTGAAAAAAAATTCAAAAGCTTGAGAATTGCTAATTTGTTCGTTTTCTTCATTCCACTCCGTAGCTTACGGAAGCTCAAGTTAAATTCAAAGGAACTCTAAGAAAGGGATCGAAAATATTTATATGTACTCATAGTTTGGAAAAGGACCGCTCGCACATAAGGATTATGATAGTTTTAAATAAAAGCTTTCAAAATGAATTTTGCACACAAGGAATGTGATAGTAGAAAATAAGCTTTAAAATGGATTTCGGTTAACCGAGAGTTTCTACTGTATATGTTTTTCTGTTCTATTAAGTAAATAAGACATGTAGACGAGGAAGATTTTTAATGTTTTCAATTAACATTTGAAAAAAAAGGAAAAGAAAAAAAATAAATAAAAAGAAATTAATTAAAAAACTCCATAAGCGATCTTAGACTTATGTTGATGATGTAACATAACAAGAATAAAAACAACAATGTTGTGCCAGAAATATTTGAAAAATGTAATAATTGATAATTTCTTGCTAACTTGTACTTTTGTTAATTGTACTTTTAAAATTAACATGCTTAAAAAAAAAAGTTATTTTCAATTTTAGTTAATATCACTCGTTTTCTTTCTCTCCTTAAAAAAAAAAAAAAAAACCAAGTGGGTAAGATCACAGATCGCACAGAGGGTTTCGTTTAATATTCATTTCAAAACATTTTATCCTTTTGCAAAATCTGTTAGTTCAACATTTCGCAACCAGGGGGCGCACTGTATTCCAAACAAACTTCTATCCGAACGAAACTCCGTTTTACTACCTATCCGTAGATATATTAGTTGAGGGAGTCGGGTCCATAGTACCCGAGATAGGTAGACGCCCCCTGGCAGCAAAAAGTGGAACTAACGTATGTAAGTCTATGGTGCATAATATGAAAGAGTGGTCGAAGTGGTGTCGGCAAGAGTTAGAAAAGTATCCCCCGGATGAAAAGGGGGGGGGGATAAAAAATTGCTTAAAATACACAAGTTAGAGCCCGGAGGGTAATTAATATGACTTTTTGAAAATTTTATGATTTTTCGTGTGATCGCAATAATTCTGCTATAAGTATGCAAAATTTCAAGTCTCCAACTGAATTAGGGCCTGAGTTAGAAAATTTGCTTAAAATGCACAAGTTAGAGACCAGAGGGGTAAATATAAGACTTTTTGAAATTTTTATGATTTGTCATGTGATCGCAAGTGTTCAGCTATAAGTATGCAAAATTTCAAACCTCCAACTTAATTAGGGGACTGAGTTAGAAAAATTGCTTAAAATACACAAATTAGAGACAACAATTTAGAAGGGTAAATATTAGGCTTTTTGAAATTCTAAGATTTGTCGTTTGATCGCAAGTGTTTAGCTATAATTTTTCAAAATTTCAAGTCTTCAACATAATTAGGGGCTCAGTTAGAAAAAAAAAAAGCTTAAAATACACAAGTTAGAGCCCAGAGGGTTAAATACAAGACTTCTTCGAAATTTTATATTCGTCGTTTGATCGCAAATGCTTAGCTATAATTTTGCAAAATTTCGAGTCTTCAACTTAATTAGGGGCTCAGTTAGGAAAAAAAAAAAAAAAAAAAAAAAAAAAAAAAAGCTTAAAATACACAAGTTAGAGCCCAGAGGGTTAAATATACGACTTTTTCGATATTTTATGATTTGCGGTTGATCGCAAGTGCTTAGCTATAATTTTGCAAAATTTCAAGCCTTCAACTTAATTACGGGCTCAGTTAGAAAAAAAAAGCTTAAAATACACAAGTTAGAGCCCAGAGGGTTAAATATACGACTTTTTCAAAATTTTATTATTTGTCGTTTGATGTGAGGTGTTCAGCTATAAGTATGCAAAATTTCAAGTCTCCAACATATATAGTTTCTGAGAACGGGCAGTGTGACGGACAGACAGACAGACAGACAAAGGAGCGAGACGAATAGGGTTTCGTCAGATGAACGAAACCCTAAAAAAATAACAGCAAAATACTTCTGTGAACAAAGCGATATGATTGATTACCTGTGGAATTTTATTTTTGAAAATACTTTGTATTTCATTTGCAACATTTAAACGAAATCCATAGGGGTGACAAGAGAGAAAGTGTTTTGATATAAGCCGATACACTCATTTATTCAACTACCTAGGTTTTTACCTCTCAGGCTATCAAAGCCTGAGAGGTGATGTGCCCGCAGGTCCTGTATGTATGTACGTAATGCGATAACTCTTCATAGAAATATCCGATTTGCTTTTTAAAAAATATCTAGATTCATTCTGATAAGGCGCTTCCCTGATTAGTTTTGTGGGAGGGGGTGGTTGATTGGTTAAGCATAAAGGGAGGGGGGGGGGAAGTCCCCATTAATTTAGATAAATGGGTTTTTCATGCAGAATTATCCGATTTGATACAAATAAGGTATACCGGTTTATTCTGATAAGGCGCTTCCCTGATTAGATTTGGAGGTTCATTGGTTAAGTATAAAGTGGGAGATTGGGGAACTATCCCCTCCCCCCGCCCGTTAATTTAGCTAAATGGGTTTTTCATGCAGAATTATCCGATTTGCTTCAAATGTGGTATACAGGTTTAATCTGATAAGGCGCTTCCCTGATTAGATTTGGAGGTTCATTGGTTAAGTATAAAGTGGGGGGGGAAGAGGGAGTTAACCCCTCCCTTAATTTATTTTTAAAGGGACATTATTCTTTGTAAGAGTATAATATACAATTAGTGTGAATAACCTGTGAGCTCAATATCATCAGTTTAAGTTGACACTTTTCTTTTTATTAAGATGGAATTCTGTAATCGATTTTTCACTCACTTCCTGCTATGCTAGAAAAAAAAATATGTACACGGCTACGTTTCCGATGATATTACAATATTTTAATAGATTTAGAACTTAATTATAAATTAATAAAATAATTTTAAAGCACTTTTCCATTAGCCTGCCGCAGGTGATAAATGCCCCAATAATCTTTATTTGCAAATGTTTGTGAATTACAAAAACAATGGAATTAAACGCGCGCTAAACTTTTCTTCCCAAAATATGCAAACTGGCTGTGAAATTGCAACAGCAAAATATTATTAATTCCAAAAATTATAAAACATAAATAAAAAATAAAGAGTGTAACAGTTTTTTAAAGTCTTTTATTGTTATAATATAAAATTCGGAGAAAAAAGAAACCTCAATTAATAAATGAAAGTTATTAATTACCGTGGTTCGAAGATCACCAATAAAACACTTTTACTCTCAATCATGCGTTTTTCTCCGTGTTTAATTATTTTTAATCATATGAAAAAAAAATTACTTTTTTATTCCAAAATCAGTAAAAATATAGGAATTTAGTAAAAAGTTATCCACGTTTTGAGAAGTCTGATTTATCTTCCCCCTTTTTTAAAATAATATTTACATGTTTAGAATGCTTAACGAACGGGAAATTTTATTTTATTAATTATTTTTTTTTACGTTTTGAAAAAAGCTTTTAATAAAAAAATATTTTCTATATACCATACTAGGATCTTTAAAAATTAGATTTCTTTTCCTCTTTTATTTTATATAAAATAATAGAAGTTACAGACATAGATATTACGAAACGCTAGCTGAAATTTAAAGTGCAGATTCGTAATTTCCAAAGTGAGCGATAAAAAATCACTTTTAGTAACCTACATTCAGTAGATGAACTTATTACACGTCAGCTCTCTGACTTTTCGCGAAAACTCTATGACGTTCTCCAATGACGACACGCCGAATAGGAGGATCTGAGCCAATCATATTCAGCCACGATATTTTGGGACCTTTAATATATTTCACAGCCGGCTTTCTACCTTGCATATGTGGTAAATCCTGCTCTGTTATCTGAACGCTTGATATTTGTGCTGTGCTTCTGTATTAAATATTTCTGTGCAGTTGTAGATTTCTTTCATATCTGCGTGTTAAAACAGTTCTTATTTTTGGATTTAGATAAATTTGTAAGTTATCTATATAATTATTGTTAAATTTTGTTTAATATATCGCTTTAAGCGACTCCATTGAAAAAGGTTCGATATGGCTGTAAATCGCTCTCAAATTTATTTATAGTTTTACTTAAGATAGTAAATTTACTTAAAATGCAGTCTGTTACTCAGATTCCTTAATTTAATCTTTCTCCCTTGCAGGATCAGCATGTTATTAAGACATCTTTTATCATTCATTCTGCTAATTATAGCAGTCTCTGCCAAATCCGAGGATAAAGATGGTATTGGTACCGTTATAGGAATAGATTTGGGAACGACTTATTCTTGGTGAGTAACACTTTAATATGTTTATTTTACTTATTTGTATGCAACTCCTATTGCTATATTATCTTTATGATTGTTTGTAATTTAAGTGTGAAATATATACAATTACTATTATTTGCTGTATTGATAACTCTCCTTATATTTACTTTGAAAAGTGTCTATATTTATTTTTATTGTATGCTTACTTGAACTCTCATTTCCTCTGTATTTCTTGCCCTTCGTTTCGACGGTTAAAGTCTAAAAACTATATGCTTAGTCTAAACTTATTTGAAACTAAATCTTTCTCTGCTTTTCTAAAACTTATTTTAAAGTATAGTTGTTATATATCTGCATATTTTTTTTTTTTTTTTTTTTTTTTTTAGTTTTACGATAGGTATCTTTTTTTTATGTAAATATCTGGTTTATATAATCAAATATGCCTTTTCCTACCTCCCATATGATTTGAAACAGTCGGTATGCGGAGTTTCTTTAAAAAAATCTAGAAGATATACGGCGTATACCTCCTGTATACCCTCCACTACGACTTTTCTTAGCAGTTCAATATTTTTACAAAAAATAATTAATAAATTCATGTCAATAATTGCAGACCATTAAAGTTTATATAAAAATATATAAGTAAAATTGTCAACTACATTGGAATAATACTAGATAAACAAATGTTAGCCTAGAAGATGTAATGCCTATACTTAACACTGGCGAATCAAGCTGGGTGTAAACACATTACCTCGAAGAGGTACAGGCAAAACTGGTAAAAGGGTAAATTGTGCCAGAAAGCTGTCATATGCACTTTTATTAAATTGCCCTGTAAAGTTCTTCTTCAAAGCATCAGATTGTGATTGTGGTCATAAATTGTACAAGTAATTCTTTGGTAGTTTTGAACTCTAAAGTTCTTGTTATGAGTACAAAATGCAAGGACGCACCTACCTGTGGATTTACTTCATACAGTTGAAATGTATAGTAATATGTGCATTGCTGTTTAACAGCACTGATGAGCATTTTAAAAAGCTTTCTTCTTAACCTGTTCTGCCTAATTCCCATTTCTTGCAGCAGAAATAGTGATGTAGTTAAGACAGATTCCATATTATTAGTGTAATATGTCCGTTCTAATTTTTTCCCTCTGAATTGAAGTTGGTGGGATGGGATTTGAAGTAACACTGAAATCCTGAGATTGTCATGTTTTCATTTTAGGCTACATGAAACCCCATAATAAAGTTAAATTTGCAAAGAATTGCACTCCTCCTTTTTTTGGGGGGGGGGGGGGGGGCAGGGTTAACAGAAGCTTGTTTCCGTATCCCAACACATTTCTGAACCCTTATTGCATCAATGAGAACTCTCTCTCTCTCTCTCGCACACACACACCGAACCCGACTTGCAGGTGAAATTTATGATAGTCAATTTGCAGATTCATTCTCAAAGTATAGAACACTGGCATTCTACTTAACAATGTCAAATGAAATTAAATATACAGTAAAATCTAACATAATTTGGAACTGTTGGTTATTCAGAGATGTGTTATTCAAAGATAAATATGTAAATAAGAATATATCGTCCAGATTTTAAAGATTTCCTTAATTTAATAAATTTTAATGATCTGGGTACATCAATATTTCTGTTTTTAATGATCTTGAGTTTTAACGATAATTTTCTTCTGTTTAGTGGATAATTTTGAATATATTTTTTACTTAAGAGAGTTGTCTGCTTTTACTTTCTGTTATCCAATCTGTGAACTGTTTTTGGTACTCTTCGGTTAGCCGGGTGTGGTGTTATATGTACATATGTATAGATACAATATATGTATACACATTGTATATACATATCCACATATATGTATGTACATGTATATAGGCATATGTATATATAACAATGGCGCCTGGCTAACCGAAAAGTATACTGTTTTTGATTTAGAGGAATTTAAAATATCAGTTTAATGTAAGGTTTCTAGCCAGAATTTATTTATAAATGATTTACATTTGTTTCTACGCTACAGTACAGATTATAAAATGTTGGGTTGAAAACAAGCGGCGGCATCGGTTTTCAGTCATGGTTGTGATATATAAAAATTGAAGCAAACATAGTTTGATTCGGCAAAATTATAAATGGCGTTTAAGTGTTAGAAAATGTTTATCAACTAAATGTCATTTTGCTGCATACACTTAAGATTGTTCTAAAGTCTGATCAACAAGCCCAAAACTTTGAGACATTTATGGGCTGGTTTTTAAATGCAAAGGTACAAATTGGCTGTGCTAACTACAGAAGCAATTTGGAATCTAGTTTTTCTATTTTTTGATAAATTATCAGCGAAATTAGGAATGGTTTACCCTTTCCGACTGATTTCTCCTTTCGTCTGTAAATTTGGTTCAAAACATCAACTTTGACAGTACAGTAGAACCTTGATTATCCGAAGTAATTGGGACCGACCTTCTTTCGGAAAATCGAAATTTTCGGATAATAGATTGCTTCAATTTTAAGATTAAAGAGAAATCTATCCTATTTCTTATGGTAATAAGTTCTTAATAATAAAAATAAGGCAATAGCAAAATTAGGGTGTAAAAAATGGTTTTTTTTTAAATCAAAACATCAGATTATTTTTTCCCCTGTGTTAAAATATTAATCTACCAAGAATTAAGCATTTCAAAAATGATTAACCCTCCAATTACTAACATAATCTTTTTTTGCTTTAATTGATAAAATTTTAATTATGTAATTATAGAAATTGCGAAAAACTGCAAATTAAAAATTTCTTTAGTGACATACAACATTATGTTCATTAATATTTTGTAGTAATTATGTAAACCAATATTAAATACTGCTTATATTTTAAAGTTATTGATAAATTGCATTTAATTTTAAATTGATACAGAATAAATTATTAAACAATTAACTGTTTAATTAAGAACACAATCTACATTTTTGAAAAAGTGGTTGAAGAAAAGGGGATAAATAATAGTTTGATAAATTCATAAAGCAGCTAGTAATTTTACAGGTTCTAAAGCATATGCATATCAAATTGATCAAAAATTGTAGCAATGTATACAGCAAACTCGCACATAATTTATAGATTACAAAATTGTATTTTTGAAATTTAAATCAATTTTTTTTTTTTTTTTTTTTCCCCACAACATTAAAATATTTGAATAGCTACTAAATATTATGTTTGAAGTTATTTTAACATTTAGTTAGATGGTTTTTAAATGTATAATACTTCTTTTTACACAGTTTAATATGGTTAAAATTAACAATAACAAATATTACATTTTTTACAAGGGATTTATTGATCATTTTCATTACTGATTATGCTTTTTCACACTACTTTAAAAAATCAGAAAATGTGATTATCATCTGATTTAAATCAATTGATTAAAATCATTGACACTATTGCTACGCTTATTATATATAAAAGAATGAATAATTTGATTATTATAAGGATATTATGGTATTGTAAGTTATATTTGATTTAAATATCATTTTTAAATTAAATGCATTTTATGTTTGTAAAAAGCATGGTTTTTATCTAACAAACTTACTGCACTTAAATTTTTCACAATACTCTGGAATTATGCTTAGAAACAATTATTTAAAGCTTTGTTTTGTGTATTCATAAGTCACAGTACCTGTAGAAACTTTCCAAATTGTGTTCATCTTGGATTTGAATAATTTTTTGTCATTTTAAACATTTAGAAAATTTTTGATTTTTAATCGGCGATTTTTTTTTTTTTTTTTTTTTTTTTTTTTAAATCACTTGATTAAAATCATGATTTAAATCGTTGACACCCTAAGCAAAATAAAAACAAGAATAAGTTACCTGAATTTTAATTTTGAAATTAAGAACCTTTTACACATCACATCATAAGGGTTTGAAAAGTTTTGTTGCACTTTAGATTGCCTTTTGCTTTGAAGCTCTATCATGGACTTTTTTAATAGTTCACTAGTATTAGTATCGGTCTTCCTGCTGCTCCAGCCATGCCAAACTTTTTTGCAAAAGCTTCAGAATAGCAAATTTGTTTTCTTCGTTCTACTCCGCAGCTTACAGGAACTCTCGAAAATATTTATATGTACTCTTAATTCTGAAACGACCGCTTGCACACAAGGAATGATAGTTAAAAAAAAAAAAAAAAGCTTTCAAAATGGATTTTGCACACAAGGAATTGGATAGTTAGGAGGGAAAAAAAAAACTTTTGGTTAAGAGTTTCAGATAAGAGGTTCTACTGTATATTTTTCTGAAAGATCTTTTTGAGTATTTTAAAAAATAGACATTGGATCAGTTTCTTAAGACCTGCTAATTTCATGCGTATTTGAACAAAAATTATGTAAAGATGTCCCTTTTTGGACTTAAGGAAAAATATAGTAAATATTTTTTAGCTTTTAAAAGTGTGTATTGAGTGCCTCATAAGTGTAATTACTTGCAGATTTTTGAAAACTTAATTTATCTAACATTCTTTGACTTTTAATAAAGGACCTTTTTTTGTAATTTGTTAATCATGATTCGGCTGCATTTGTGTTGGAACTGAAGTTTTTCACTAAGTCTATGGGCATGATTGTATTTGTTTTAAGAATAAAAACCAGCGTTAGAATGATTTAAAAAGTCACTGGTCGCAAGGAACAGTAAGCATGAGAATTTACTGGTCTGCAGGCATCATCACTGGCCTGCAAGATAAAATAACCCTTTGAGTGACACCCTTTTCCTTAGGTTATAAACCAAACTTAATTTGCAGTTATCCAAAACTTTCAGCATAATAAAACAGTTCATTAAAAGTTACAGTACATAAAATTTAGATATTATTTCAACTGACTAACATTTTCATTTTTTAAATAAAATAGTGTGATCTTTGTTCAGTTGTGGTTTTTACTGGGCCAAGAAAATTTATGTAATCCTGCCGAGAAGGGGGAAGGGGGTTACCAGTCCTACAGGCCACTAATTTGAAAAATTAGTGGTCCAATTGAAATTTCAGTGGTCTCAAACCAGCAGACCACCAAGGATTTTGAACGCTGGAAACCACCACCTTCACCATCCTGGTCAATATTTTGACCATCTGTAGTCAAAATTCATTTTGGTTGGGAAAAGAAATTTTTAAATTAACTTGATAGGGTTTGACAAAATAACATTTTGTAAATGCTTGCAAATATTTACTCAATATATTTTAAATTTTGTTACCGCATAATTTAACAGTACAAATTTATACAACTTATACGAGGGTTTTGAATTTTTTCTTATTTTTAACATAAATTGGGGAATTGACTTATACACAAGTACATATGGTAAGCTAAGAAGGTATTGCAGAAAAGATTCCCAATCTCCATTCAAAAGAATGGTTCTAGTTCTGATAATTCCAATATTAGACTTGGTAATTCATTTGCTTCTAAGAGAGAAAAAGTACAGATGCTTTTTGTCTACTATGCTTGAAAATGCACAAAGATACAGCTGAGAACTTGTATTTTAGAAAAAATCAATGTTAATTTTCTTTAATTCATGAAGGCCAAAGCAGGACAATCCTGCTTGGGACCCTATTGAGGAATCTGGTGCCGGTAAGAATGGCTGGCCCGTCCTCGTAGGTCATTCCCTTGCAGTGGGTGCCGTGGCGGTCCTTTTGGAGGGCACCGTGTGGTAATCAGTATTAAGTACACGTACGTAGTTTGCCTTAATTCATGAAAAACTATGATGGTGAAGTTCTGAACAAATTTAGACAATGTATATTGTGGATATAATTTATTAAGGTTATAAGCAGGGTTTCAATAAAGCCAGCTAAAATTTAAAGCCATGCTGGTGGCTTTTATTGGTTTTAACCGGCTTTTTTTGGACATAATTGGCTCTTATAAAGTGAAGTGTTGTAATTATAAACTACTCATTTTAATTGATTTTAATGACATTTAATTGATCTAGAGTTTAATAAGTAACCCAATTTCTGAATTATGAAGACATTATTAATACTGGAATGTAATTTGGATGGTTTTGTACCAATGCAGCTCATCAAGAGTACCTACAGGAGTCGCTATGCTTCTGTTTATCCTGGTGATTTGTAGTCAGAATTGCAAATATGTCAGTTATATTTTTAAAAGGGCCATATCAACTGCTTTATGTGGTTTACACTGACCTTTAACTCCACCCCCCCCCCCCCCCCTCTTCTCCCAATTTTTCATTTTTACTGCTTAATAAAATCAGGACAATGGTTACTTAGTTATGTTTTATTACTTAACTTTAAGGACTATCGGTAAGTCTTATTTTATTTCTAGTTAATGTTTTTATTACATATGTATAATTTTAAATGTTATTTCTTATTAACATACATGAATATGCATAGCAACAAGATTTTTCAAAATTTTATTTGGATTTTTTTTTTTTTTTCTGCCTAAATGTTCTATTTTTCATACACTTACGTACAAAATTCTTTTTGAATTTTATATCCTTTCTAATTTCTCTTTTAACATTTAACTTAATCTCTCCATATGGACACATAAGAATGTTTCCATTTTGATGTGCTACATTTTGTCATTAATTGAATATATCTTTAAAATGTGTAGTATATTGTGTAATATATGTGGAGCTATGCAATATAGAATTTCAAAACACCAGTTTGGAGTCTTAACTTAAATCCTTTCAATAATTTTTTCCTCCCAAGACATGCCCTCACAGTTGCCTTCTAGCAGTTAGACTTATTAATTTGACGAAATTAATAGAAATTTTATAATTTTTTTTAGTATAAAATATTTATCAGTGTATTTAAAAATTTAATTGATCCAAATTTAAAGTGAATTAGCTGTAAACCAACTTTTAAAGATAAAAGCTAGCTCTTTTTTAGTGGTTAAAACAAAAAAAAAAGCCTGGCCGGCTTTTTTTGGCCTGGCTAAAAGCCTGCAACCCTGGTCTTAAGGTATTAAACTTAACCTATTTAATGGTACTATATGAACCATTCAAAACATCAATTTAACATTTGTTGTTGTTTTAAAATGCTCTAAGCAGAATGTGTATGGATTTTGTTTATAAGATCGTCATTCAAAGTAAATTTGAGATTTATTAGATTTAAGTTTCTAATTTAGCTTTACAATTTATATGAATCTTTATTTGACATGCATATACAGCTTTTATAGTTTTGACAATTCAATTTTACTGCATATAAAATTTACTGTTTTTATCCGAGCATGTTTGCTGTATATATGAGGGAGGGAAGGTGTATAGTTCGGAATACTTTGTCTTGACTGCCTCTCGCAACTTGAGTCAATGTTTAATATGGCATATTTTTCTGACTGCAAAATGTATATGTATATAAATTTACTTCATGGGTGCAGCGGAAAGTGTTGATGGGTAGGAAAAGGTGTATGGCTGACAACCTGTGCTTCAGATCTTCATTTTGTATTGTAGGGGAAGACGGGGTACAATGAAACATTACTTGTAAAATCAATCAAATTTGTCATACAGAGTTGCAGTTTGTTATACAACTATGTTCCAATTACTGATGTGATTTGGATACATTCACACTTCTACAACAGTAGCAATAGATTGCTTTTGCACCATTGAAAGTAACTTTCTTTACTAAAAGTAATTTTGTTTCTTTTTCCTGGTTTTTATATGTAATTTTCTTCTATACATTGTTATCTTTGGGTTGTCTTCATACCTCCAAAACCAAACTAAAAAAAATAAATATTAGAAGTTTGAAAATAAATTTTTATTTAGTAACTTCAGTGCGGGGTACAATGAAACACTTGCAGATAGGGTACAATGAAACATGTTTTATTACAGTAATAAAAATAGTAAATAGAATATATTAGGAGTAAGAATAGGAATACAGAAAAAAATTGTTCTAACCAGGTCGGTAAAAAATGCTCTTGTTAAGCAATTAAAAAAATAGAAAGAGAAAAAGCTAAGAAGGGATTGTTTTGAAAATAAACTCTGGCTGCTACAGACTCTGATGATCCAGATTTTTTTTTCCAGTCCCAGCTGGTCATCGAGGTACTAAGAATGAGATCCCCACACAACATGTATGGTACAAGCAGTATCCTTATAAATGAAAACATAAGGAAATATATACCGTTGGAGAAATCATACATAAATGAAGTCAAATGTGAAGTACTTGATATAAAAAAACTCCCAAGTTTTAATTTTTTTAGAAACTTGCATTAAAAAAAAAATCTCATTGTGTTGAAACTACCATCCCATATTCCTTCAGGAGCAGCAGAAATGCTAATTTTTGAAACTGATTTGAGCCAATTTAATATAAAATGAAAGGTATTTCTTAAACTAATAGAATTTTCTTATTTTTCATCTTAGACTATTATATTTTTATAAAGTTTCTTATTAAAGTTTTTGTTTCTGTATTTATCTCATTTTTCATGAAATAAACTATACTGGGTGAAAATTGCTTCCATCATTTAGTGTTTCATTGTACCCCGGCATACGGGGTACAATGAAACACTGTAAGACATCTATTTTTTGTTATTTTTCAAGCATAAAGATATTGTTTAGAACCTAATAAAAATTTATTTAGATGGGGGGAAAATACAAGGTTAAAAGTGTGCATTAATTATATTTTTGTGCATGCAAAATTGTGGATAGGAAAAAATAATTAGTAAATTTTGTTTCATTATACCCAGTCTTCTCCTACTAATGTTAAACTGTAAAGTTCAAAGTTATAGAGAGTTCTGATTTTTCTTTTTAGTGTGGGTGTTTTCAAGAATGGACGTGTTGAAATTATTGCTAATGACCAAGGCAACAGGATCACTCCTTCGTATGTAGCTTTTACTGCTGAGGGAGAGCGACTCATTGGAGATGCTGCTAAAAATCAGTTGACTTCTAATCCTGAGAATACTGTGTTTGATGCTAAACGTCTGATTGGTCGTGAATGGTCGGATCCCACTGTACAGAAGGACATAAAGTTCTTTCCATTTAAGGTAAGTTAATTTAGATTGCTATAGTGAATACAGTAGATTGTTATAATGGAATTCTATATAATAAAATTCTCTAATATACAACTTATTAAACATTGAATTTTGCTGTTAAGAAGCACAAACAATTCCACATTCTAAAAAAATTTGCTTCTCTAAATTGATACATTAGTTCACCTTTATTTCCTCAACAGCTTTTTAAGAAAGAGAATGTTTTTAAAAGGAATTTTTAAATTTAATAAACATAGTTTAAATATGACTGGATCAAACAACGTATGAAATTATCTCTATGTAAAAATTTAGTTTGCACAACTTCTTGTCCTAAGTAATGCTATATAAATGTACTTCACTGTATTTAGATGCGTTTCAGATGTGTTTAATTATCTCTAAAATGTGATTTATAGTGCACAGCTTCACATTTTTAGGTTTGTGTTTATAAAATATAAGTTTTGTATCTCTTATATCCTGCTGGTTATTTGACCTTTTTTCTATGGACTTATTGTCACCTTGGGTGGTACCAGTTCATGGCATATAATTTACCTTTCCTGTTCTTAAAATTAAATTTAACATTCATATTTTAATTTTGTATATGAACTTATTGAATTTTTTCATATACAGGTTATTGAGAAAAATAACAAGCCTCACATTAAAGTAACTACAAAAGATGGTGATAAAGTATTTGCTCCAGAAGAAATTTCTGCTATGGTTCTTACTAAAATGAAAGAAACAGCAGAAGCCTATTTGGGCAAGAAAATTACCAATGCTGTTGTAACCGTTCCAGCTTATTTTAATGATGCTCAGAGGCAGGCTACCAAAGATGCTGGTATAATTGCTGGGTTAAATGTTATGAGAATTATTAATGAACCCACTGCTGCAGCTATTGCTTATGGCTTGGACAAGAAAGAAGGCGAAAAGAATATTTTGGTCTTTGATTTGGGTGGTGGAACTTTTGATGTCTCTCTGCTGACTATTGACAACGGTGTCTTTGAAGTTGTAGCTACTAATGGAGATACTCATCTTGGTAAGTATGCATTCTTTAATTTGACATTATCTCCAGGGAATGCAAGATTCTGCAATTCTTAACATATTTTCCCTTTATTTACTGCATTGTGATCTACTGTAATTTTTTTTTTTAACTACATTGAAAATTGAATATTCATAAATACTCACCCGTGAGAAATTTAATTGGTTATACCTAATTAAAGTCGTACTTTAAAGTACTGTCGGTACACTATGCCTAAAATATTCTTGTAATAGTAAATCCCTACATGATATTTCAAAGTTTACTCTTAAAAATGCTAAATTACCAGAAGACGTTCATAAATTAACAATAAAAAAAATATTAAATTGAGTTTTATTTTACATGAAAAATAAATAGTAAAATTTCATGGCATTAAAGTATTTTAGGTTTCAATCTTGTTAGCAGTCCTTTTAGTTTATTGAACACATACATCTGACTTGTGTGCTTGACATCATGGGCCTGCTTATAAGTCATTATCATTATATAAGGACAAGATAGCACAAGAAAATTTACAACACTAGAGAATTGCATCCGGAAGCTCCACCAAAAGAACGCAACCAAACTAGTGAGAGTTGAACCTGCAGCCCACCTACGCTCTTGAGCAATTAGTGGCGTGGTGTCTTGACCACTCGGCAACAGTGGGCCCGGTCTTTTAGTTATGCGATGCCTATATTACTCCAGGTACATGTTCTCTCGCATCTCCACTTATGCAATATATGAATTTACATATGTCATTTCTAACATAGCAAAAAAGAACAGGTGCCACAACTTTTCCATTTCCTATTAAAAATAATGAAACAAAAGAAATACCAGGAAAAACATTACTACACTATTTAGTAATTGCATTATAAAGCAGATAAAAAGATGGATAACTACACATGCGAAATAAGTTTTTCTCAAACTCCCAATGTACTAACAGTACTTATAAGTACTGCCAAGTAATTCAATTGTTAAATCAAATGTTTACACACCCAGCTTAAAATAGCTAGTCAAATTGTATTCAAAGATCATAAGCACATTAAAAAAAAAATCCAACATTTATGTCCTGTACTATGTTTGCAGCGATAAACACGAGTGACAATTTGTATAACATGTCGGCACAAAACATTTAGACTGTTTCAAAAATAGCCTCTTTCCTCGCTAAAATAACGAACCTAGAATTATTGCTGTCATGTATCCTGATAAAGTGGAGTTAAGTGTTTTTGTAAGTACCATTAGAATATTCAGTATGGGATGAAAGTTTAAAGTGAGTGGTACTTATAAGTGCCGTCAGTAGATGAAGGGTTAAGATGTATTTTTAAAAGTTTGTTATTTCTAGTGTAGTATCAGGTGGGGTGAAATAGGTAGGCTTCTAAAAATTATAAATACAAATTGTAATTTTTTGCAGTTTTGCCAAATTAGTTACAGATAACTGTTATTTTTCAATGAATAACGATATTTGTTACTCTTGCTTTACTTATTTTTAGCTTATTTATCCATTGTATAGGATAAAACAATTATTCAGGATTAACTTTCTGCTTTTTTGATTAAAAAAAACTAAATTTGGAACAGAAATCTAATATGGCATAAAATAACTATAGGCTTAGCGAACAATTTATTTTTTTATTGATAATTTTATATAACAGTTGGCATTAAAGCAATAGTGCTCAGAAACTACTTTATTTAAAAACGAATTTGAATTAATATGTAGCAAAAACAAAACATTAAACTTTATGCTTATTTTCATGCATGTATCAATTGCTATACAAGACATTTTAACAAGTGACAAGAAAAAAGAAATAAAAGCCTGCAATAATTAAATTATGGTTGTCTTGCCAATAAACTCATTGATTACATATTTAGAAGTTTCATTTCTTTAGAAGAGAACTTTATCTAATTTTAAATAGTAACTGGTCAACTATCCAGAATTGGATTGTCCGTTTTTAAACAAGACAAATTGGATATTTCTTACAATCATAACCAGCAATACCTATTTAAGTTCACTAAAGAATTGATGTTCTCATTTCATGTTTCCTGAAAAAGGATGTTTATCATAAATTGCAGCTCTGTCCATTCTGATCTACCAATGAACTGTAATCCAAACTATTTCTTTTAAATCTGCATATTTTCAGCATTCTGAAATAAATTGTTGCTCGCGATTATAGAGAACCGCTTTCACCATGTTATACCTATCCAAAATCCCAAATTGGTATAATACATTTCATACGTATAATTGCAAGCACTACTTTTAATCAGATTTATGTAAAATTAAAAGAATAGAAAGCTTTAAGCCCAAGACATGGGTTAAAATAATTGACAATGTCTTTTATAATACCATTATCAGTAAATTTTGTAATTTTATTGATGAAATTATCCTTGAAATCGTGTGAACAATGTTCACTTGCATCTTCTATGTAATTTTCTTGTAGATTAAAATGAATTTTTGCCTAACTTAACAAAGTATGAATAAAAGATCTGTTTAACTATTTACTACCTGACCCTAATCTTAAATTGTAATCATCTTATGGTTAGTCTTGTCTTAGCAAATGATCTGTTTAAAATGGCAATATAAGAATTTCAACTTGCTATAGTTATTCTTGTAATTGTTGGCCAATTTAAAAACATCTTATGTACAAAACCTTACAAAATGAGTTAAAACCTTCCAGTCAGTATGTCATTTCTTTCTCCCAACATAGAGCTATTATAAACTACCATATTTTATGGAAGAAACGCCGTGCATTTAAGAATTTGAAAATTTTTGTCAAGTGTGGCATTTACACCATGTGCAGCGTTTAAGTTTTTTTTTCCCCGGGTGCCTAAAATTTGGATAAAGTTAAAATTCATTAAGACGTTCTGAAGTCCACTGCTCAACAATGCAAAACTTTCTGACTTTGCTGATAATGAAAACCGTGACATTTCCGATGATACGAACCATACATACATGGATACAAAGAAACTTTACAATTCTTCCACTCGGATTTTGAGGGCTTCGAATAGAAACTAAAACAGGACTAAAGTGGATGCGATGTAAAAAGCGTGCTAAGTTGCACCAACCACTTTAACAAATGTGAACGCCTAAGCAGAAAAGTCTGCGTCCCACACTTTGGATGGTTTTGATACCGATTGACATTCCTTAATTTAAAAATTTACATAAATAATTCTAGAATATTAAGTTTTTAAAAATGAGGCATCCTTACTGTTCAGAAAAGTTTGGTTAAAGTTAGGTCAATGAGACACTGTCCATAAAAGTAGTGTTCCCACAGGTGCAGCATTTACGAAAGGTGCAGCAATTTATATCTTAAAGCTTATTCAAATCCATTTTGAGGAGTCCGGCGTTTCTTCCATAAAATACGGTATATTCAAGTATCTGTTGCAAACATGTAAAGATAGTCCTTCAAGAAATTTGGCAAAATCAACTGAATTGCTTTGTGCTATATTTGAGTAGCATTCTGAAATAATGTCAAATGTTTGTTTTTCTGTAGATGCTGTAAATGTGGAATTCTACAGGGGATGCAAATGATTATATAAAATAAAAAAGTGTTTTGAAATTTTAAAAATGAAATTTATATTTATACAAATTCGCCAGGGGCGACATTAAATTCTGAAAGCGGAATTCTCGTTCTAGTTTTTTTTTTTTTTTTAAATATCTAATAGTTTAGTCTTGTGCAAACCTCATTTAAAATCTTAAAACTGTTTTAAATTTAACTCTTTTTACATTTTTGTTTCTAAGCATTTTCTGAAAGTCTTGTAAAACTGAATGTAATTAATGCATCTGATACCAATTCAGAATTTCATTCTAAAGTATACTTTTATATTATAGGTGGTGAGGATTTTGATCAGAGGGTCATGGAACATTTCATTAAAATTTACAAAAAGAAAACTGGAAATGATATCCGAAGCGATAATAGAGCTGTGCAGAAGTTAAGACGTGAAGTTGAAAAAGCAAAGAGAACACTGTCTACTGCTCATCAGGCTAGAATAGAAATTGAATCCTTCTATAAAGGAGAAGATTTCAGTGAAACATTGACCAGAGCCAAGTTTGAAGAACTCAATATGGTAAGTTGTGGCTGTTGTGAAATACACTTGCATAAAACATTTACTTGAAAGGTTAATGCAAAGCAATATAAGTAAGCGTGCAAACTTAATGGTGGAATCGGGCGTAAATTAACACAGTTGCGCCATCTTGTGGACGGAGTGATAATTCACATACGCAGGCTTTTAGTGTGGCGCGTATTTTCTAAATCTTTAGTCACTCATGGAAATCAGTTTTGTTTGCCACATTTATTGCAAAATAATGGCGTAGCGTGAAGGGTATCCAGATGCATTTGACACCACGACGTTTCCTTCACCTTATCAGGTACACTTCAGTTATTAATCAAGATGAGAAAAACTTTACAATTTTAGTGGTGTGAGTAAGAAAACAGTTAGGTATCAACCTGTAGTTTACACTCCATCCGTTACGTGGCGCATGACCTTGATTGATGTGACCTCACTATTGATCATGCGGTTACTTCTCCCATTTAAGATAGGACGCTTACTTATATCGTTTTGGGTTAATGCTTGGCAGTAAAATGGTTCATGAACACTAAGTTTACAGTAGTGAGTTCGTAAATTTTAATTTTAAAATCTTGTGTATTTGAGTCTTTTCTAACATGTAGAAGTATGTTTCATAATTTGACAAACATTGCTGTTATCTTTAAAATTTTGACTTCATAACAATGTTTTATAGTAGCAATATGGATTATTTTATTCAAAGATGTTAAGATTTTAAATGTTGGATATATGAAATGTTGGACAGTTGTAAAATCTCATCAGTGTAGTTTAATACTTTAGGTAATTGTCAAACAAAACATCCAGAATTAAATGCAGCTAGGCTTTGAGAATTAGATTACAAAGATTTTAAGTTGATTATGCATAAATCTTTTTCTTGCTTGTGTGCAATTTGTTGGTTCTAAATTATTTTGTATTGTAGTTTTTTTTATCTAATTTCTTGAACACTCGCAAAGAAATTATTTTTGTTCATGTTAAAAGTAGTTTGCATTATCCATATTTTAAAGATATTATAGAAAGAATATACATACAGTATTTTCAAAATCTGTGTTGGTGGTATTTCTTAATGATCGATCCATCAAGAATATAAACCTACACGTGAGTTCTCAGTGAAAGTCTTTTTGACGTGAACTGGGCAGTATTTTTAACATATCCGAAAAAACCACCAAAGTTCCTTACAGACAATTCCATTTATTTTTGCAGATTAGAATCTGACATCACAGCGATCTGTTTAACGTAGGTAAACAACTTTAATATGCATTATTTTTTCTACATCCATCCATGCTTCCGCTAAAATAGAATTTTTTATCATTTGAGTGGGTAGGAAGAATCGCCTGACAAATTTACAATCACTAGTCTGTGGCTATAAATTTCTTTTTGAGACTAATTGTTTCAGAAATTTAGGATTTTGAAGAATAATAGAACTCCTATACTTGCATTGAAAACTTGTTTTGTTTGTGCTATTAGAGTAGGAGATATTTCATCGGCCAATACTTTTCAATTCAGGATAAACAATATTTCGCGTTAAGTGTTATTATTAAAAATACTAAAATCACAGTAGATACCTATTCACTTTGAGGGGACAACTGAAAGCAGTGTTAAAAGTAATTTGCATTAAGCATGTTAGTGTTAACAAGATTAGACTGTATTACTTTGTAGTTGCATATTAAAGTAATGACCCCTTTTGTATGTATTTGCATTTGGATTTAACATGCAACAAAATTGGTCTAAGTTACAGTTCTCGCATTTAAACAAGCTAGCAAACTTGATTTATTTTTCAAAATTCACCTGTGTTAGTTATCAATCAATGTGGAATTAGTCCAAACATTTCAAAGCTTGTTCAAAAATTAAGATCTCAATCTATTAAAATCTAGATCTTATACAGATTAAAAGACCTATTTGATCTATTTAATATGTTCTGTATTTGTTTACACAAAGGTTTTTTAATCTTGTTCTGTAAATAAAACTCTTTGCATTGTTAAAAGAAACTCTTCTAAACTGTTAGGATTTTAAGAGCATTTAGTTTAGTCTTGTTTTCTATTGTTGTTTTTACGATATTTCTACTTGGAGCTTATTTTTAATTGTTGAATTCAGGATCTCTTCCGTTCTACTTTAAAACCTGTACAAAAAGTGCTAGAAGATGGAGATTTGCAAAAGAAAGACATCCATGAAATTGTTCTTGTTGGTGGTTCTACCCGTATTCCCAAGGTTCAGCAGTTGGTAAAGGAATTCTTCAATGGCAAAGAGCCAACTAGAGGCATTAACCCAGATGAAGCTGTTGCTTATGGTGCTGCTGTACAAGCTGGTGTTCTGAGTGGTGATGAAGATACTGGTATGAAAGTTTTTCTCAATACTGTGTTTTTAGTTTTCCTTGACCTTTCTTGTGTTAATTATTGGTTAAGCAAGTTATTTCAATAACATCCATCCAAAATAAGATTACCTTGGTTTAGAGATGGGCACTAATATTTGGGTAAATGTTATTGTTTTATAGCTTATTTAATTGATTAACTTTGTCCTTGTTAATTTAAAATATGTAGAGAATACATATTCAAATTGTAATGAAATTTCTGACATGCTTGTCATCTCAAATCTTTGTTAAATTTTAAACATGCTTTTGCAGAAAAGTTCTATTAAATATTTATGAAACTTCAAACCAAAAATGAACAAAACAAAGAACTAAAGCCACTTTCAGATTCTATCATTTCAAGGCAATGAATGGTTAACAGCATTATCGGCAGTCATCCAATTTCATAAAAGAAATTAGATTTTTCCCTCTTTCAGTAAGGATGTGCATGCTTGAAAATTACAGAAATGCTTCTTTCTGCACATTGGTCACTTCTGAAAATGCTTATCTTTAAATCGTCTGTTTTAATGCAGTTGATTTCATTCGGTACAAAAAGTTTTTTTTAAATTATTTGAGTGTTATAATGCTACTATGCTACTCTTATGTCTTAAAATTACAAGAACCGTGATAACGTTCTTGTTTTATGCTAAAATTAAGAAAGGATGATAGCGTTCCTATTTATCTCGGTTTGGTGTGCATTTAAGTTGGTTGCATTAGCAAAGTATAAGATTTCTGTGTAATATCGTCAGCTTATGAATTTTTAATTTATCCAAACACACTCGCATTTTTGGGCATATGTCCATAAGATTTGTTCTGCATTTGAACGGTTAATGTTTGCAGCCTTGTAACTTGAAAGGGGAAAAATAATACGGTATATACAACGAAGGTTGTGTAAAATAATTTGAATAGTTTTTTACATTTTTAAAAAAAAGGGTTCTTTTGGTAAAAGAAATTTTTGCATGGGAAGCTTAATTTTGTGTTGCTGGTAGTTTAAAACGAGTATTGTTATTTACTCATTTTGTTTGTCATTACTTCATTTTTAGAAAATGAGTTGAACTTTTTCTGCCATTTTTATCTTTTAGTAAATGAAAACATCCCATTTCTTCAAATGTTTTTTGAAAATGCATTGAAAGTTTGGATGAATGGCATTTGATGAAATGTGCATAAATGTTCTTGAGAAAGAAAAGTGTTTGCTGTAGAGTTGATAGATATGGGACAAATTAAGTCCAGGATGGATACTGAGTAGCATTACATTTGAAGGAATTCACGGATTGTCTTGTAAAATAAGATGTGCTGCATAGATAGCTTTGACAATAATTCTCATTTCTTTTAACATAAAAAGGAACTAACATTTTCTAGCAATATTTACCAGTAAAAGAAAACATTACTTGTGAGATTTTAATAGAAAGTTTAATTTTTGATATTGTTATAGTTGAAATACCTTGATGGGAGGTAAAAATACTTGAATATTAACAATTTAATGAAATTAAGTATAGTGACTAAAATTTTTACCAGGAATTTTAATGATTTTATTCATTTAGGTGAACTTGTTTTATTGGATGTCAATCCTCTCACTATGGGTATTGAAACTGTTGGAGGCGTGATGACAAAATTGATTCCAAGAAACTCTGTAATCCCTACTAAGAAAGCCCAGATATTCTCTACTGCCTCGGACAACCAAAATACAGTTACCATTAAGGTAAGTAGTTTCTAATACGACCTATGGAATAGTTTTAAAGCAAATTGGGTACTTGTTACGTATTAAGAAGCAATGGTCACTTAAGCATTTCTGCTGCCATACTTGTGCTAATTTTTCCCTGTCTGTCAGGATTAATTGCTTGGAATATCTTTTTAGTATTTAGAAATTGTCATCATATGATTACGGTTAAAATAAATTTTTTGGTTACAATGTTTTGTTAAAGTTAAATGTTGGTTTATAAACACACAAACTGAAACTTTCTAAAATACTATAAGGTTAAAAATCTTGCACATCTTTGTAAACTTACATTTTGTAAAAATAAAACTAATTTTATCTTGGCATTGGCCTCTTTCAAAAAATGATCATTGTAACTTTATAGAATTTCTTTTTGAAAAGTGGAAGATCATTGAAAAGAACAAACCAAGAAATGGATTAAAAGTTTTGGTGATTAATAATCGCTTTGTTGTAGCACAATTCATAATTGACTTATTGTTTATAAAATAAGTCCTATCATTTTGAAGTAAAATAGCATTGTTGTATTTTATTTGTTGAATTTAATGATTGGTTAAATATTTTCACTTTAATGCCTTCATTAGATTACTTCTAGCAGATTAATGTTAACCTATTTATAATTTGTACCTTTATTTGTTCTGCACTGTTTATTTTCATTCTTTATAAAGAAATTTTGATCAGAATTAAATTGCCACAAAATTAGTAGTTTTATGAAATGCCAATCTTAAGTTGCATATGAATTTATTAGAATCTATACTTTTGAAATTGTCATGTGATCGCAACCTGATTATTTGAAGTCCTTGTTTTTTAAAGAACTCTTTGAAGATATTTCTCATTAAGAGTAAATAATAATCTTAAGGCTAACGTCAGACGAATGTCTATTTGCATGCTTTTTGTCTTGTTACAAAACAGAAATCCCTGTTAACGAAAGGGTTTTTGTTTTGTAGTAAGACAGTGTGTAAACGGACGTTCATCTGACATTAGTTTAAAGGACACTTAATGAAATTGTACTTAATAGAAAATTCTTAGGTGTGTAGGTTTGTCTCCCTTCCTCATTAACTTTACAATAAATTAAAACTTGCATATGTTAATTACAACTAGAGCTGCGGAGTTGGTAGGGGGGGAAAAATAGATGACTCGGACTCTAGGAGTTTTAACAGATCAGACTTTGACTCTTTTGCTCAAAATTGGGCCTGACTCTGACTCCAACAGTCTTGCTTGTAAAATATGAGACTCTGACTCCAGGGAATTTTAACAGCTCTGACTTCCAAAAATGGGCCTGACTCCGCAGCCCTGATTACAACTTCAGGCTTGATTCTTAATATGTAGCTTGCTTCATTTGTTAGTATATCTTCACTTTACTTTTCAACATGCTGATTCATAAAAATTCATGAGAGTTGTAAGTTCTCAAACTGAATAAATTTAAACTTGGTCTATATGGAATAATTCATAAAGATCGAAACAGTAGGCTATTTCCTTGAATATTGCCTGTAGACACATGCTTCCAATTGCAAAGTTTCATTAAAAAAGGTTTTGTTTCAAGAATTTTTAAATTTTTAAAAATATAAACTTATTTACTTTTGAAAATGATTTTTATAAATTTCTTTCAAATTTGCCAAAGCAAAAGTAATGTAGAATCAGACATGTTCAAAGTTTGCAACTTTTTAACAACTCTTAGACTTGAAACAAATTAAAGACGAGCAATGGTTAAAAAAACCAATCATGCAGAAAAACACAAAATGAATCTTTTATGTAATTCTAGAATGGATTTTTCCCAACTGGGAAACTTTATCTTATGGGAAGGGGCTGTATTAAAATTGTTTTCCTATTTTTTCAAATAGACCTTGTCATTAAACTTTGCAATTTTTTATAGAAACTTTGCAATTGGAAGAATGTGTCTAAAGGCAATATATTAAAGAAATAGCTTATTGTTTCGATCTTTATGAATCTTCCTGCATAAGTTCTTGCATAGAAGTAACTGTTAAATGAAAATTCAAATTCAGTATTAAAAGAAAAGTTTGGTATAAAATGCTTAACTATTTTCTCTCCCTAACAAGCAAATATTGTGGATATGTTAATGAAATTTGTTAAAGGAATAAATGTGTGAAATTTGCAAAAATTAAATATGCCAAAGAATTTAACTTTTAAAAAAATTTCTATAAAAGGTGTGTATCGTTGATTACTTTCTCATAATCTTTCATGATTGACGTGACCCTGAAAATAAGCTTGAACTAAAAATTTATCTCTGATCTTTTAACCACTTCAACATTTGTCCTGTGATAAGTCCGGGGGTTACAGCACTGTTCCCTTATATTTGTTGCTGGTGAAATGGTTAAAAGAACTACTGTTCAATTGCTTTCTATCTGAATAACATGGTAATTATATTATGTAAAACTGAAAGTGACTTCTTAAATGTAAAGAGTACAGCTCCAAGCATCAGCAAAGTTCATAATAGATATAATGATCACTGTTATTTTCATATGAGGAGAAATGACGTGGGTACAATAGAAAACTGAAATATTCGCAGACCTCAAGCTAATTCTGACAGACTAAAACCAGAAAATGTTCTCTTTGCATAGATCTGCAAGTAAAAATGATGCAATTAAAAAGTCACTAAATAAAATCTAACTAAAAACAAATTCATTATTTGCTCTTCTATCATTGGGGCCATATCAACAAGTTGTCACTAGCAATACCAGACGTAAATCTGCAAATATCAATTTTTCTTGTCCTTTCTACAATTTCTTTCCCTGGCATTCATTCTGATCAAAATAGCAATACAATGACTTGAAAAGTAAATTTTTGAAGGGGGAGAAAGGCTTTAATTTTTTCTATTCATCAATAAATTTTTCTGGTTTCAGAAAGAGTTGGTCAGTGTCTGGTTTGGGCTGAGCCCATCTCATGTCTATTCTGTACCAGGTGATAACCCAATTAGACTTGTTCCATGTAGCTGATAACACCTACATTTGCAATAAAAATTGCCTGCAATGTAATATTTATCTACACAAATCATACTGCCTATTCAGTACTGTTCTTAACAATTGAGTTTTGCTTAATTAAATGCACTGCATACTTAGCATGAGAACTAGAAAATTTAAAACTTATCATTTCACCCCCCCCCCCCCCAACCCCCTTCCCCGAGCAGTTTGGGCATATTTTTGTCTCCCAAAGTCAACTTTAATCTGTTCTAGAAAAAATATTTTTAACAGAATTGTATTTTAAAATGTATTTAAATTAAGGGGGCATGAAGTGTATTTTAGAAACAAACGGGGGAAAGAAAATTTAAATTGGGACACTTTTTATAAGCATTTATATAAAAATGCAGGAAAGTCCTGATGTTCAGAGGCTTAATCTCGTAAAATTAGGAGGGGGATTTTTATATGGATAAATTGATCACGCTAGTTTGACCTTAGTCTGTACAAATATTGATATGAAGATCAGATAATTTAAACTTGAGTATATTTTATCTTTTTAGGTTTATGAAGGTGAACGACCCATGACAAAAGATAACCATATCCTGGGTTCATTCGATCTCACTGGAATCCCACCTGCACCTCGTGGAGTACCTCAGATTGAAGTGACATTTGAAATAGATGTGAATGGTATCTTAAAAGTAACTGCTGAAGACAAAGGTACTGGCAACAAAGAGAAAATTACTATTACAAATGATCACAACCGGTTAACCCCTGATGATATCGAACGTATGATCAAGGATGCTGAACAGTTTGCTGAAGATGACAAAAAGATAAAAGAGAAGGTTGAAGCAAGGAATGAACTTGAATCCTATGTATATACTTTGAAAAATCAATTGGCTGATAAAGAAAAAATGGGTGGAAAACTGAAAGATTCCGACAAGGAAAAAATTGAAGAGGCTTTAGAAGAGAAAATCAAATGGCTTGAGAGTAATCCAGATGCGGATGCTGAGGAGCTTAAGGCCCAGAAGAAAGAAGTTGAAGGAATAGTTACTCCAATAATTTCAAAGTTGTATGGTGAAGGTGGTCATCCTCCACCACCTACTGGAGGTGACGAAGACTTTAAAGATGAACTATAAGTTAATTTCTTAGGCTAGTACAAAAGGACTTCTGTGAAGTTATGTAAAGTTTTTGTATATTCACTTTTTCATAACTATTCCATCATAACATTTTTGACATCTTGTAAATATCTGCACAACTATTTATACAATATGTTCATATTAGTATTTAAATAAATTTCATGTTATACTTGTTTCTCTTAAATAGTTCGTCAGTGTTTTTACTTTACATCACCACTGAAGTTTTACTCTTGAAATTTGAAACTAAATGAACAAAAGATTTTTATACAAACACATGTACATGAGTTACTAAATGTGATTTGTTTGAAGATGGGTTCAAATTGTTAAATGAAAAAATTGGCATCTTCTGCCTGTTTTTGAGGCTTTTTTTTTTTTTTTCCTTCCTCTAGCAATTATCTAAAAATGTTATGCTTCTTTGAATCATACTTAGGGTACTTGCCTTTTATCACTTTCCAATGCATTTGGTTTGTTCACGCTCTCTCATATATACTGGTTTTTATGCAATTAATAAATGTTATTTAGTGTCACCAAACCATATTTGGTATTGTATATGAAGTATGTGGGATTAATAGTTCATTTACAGGGGCACTCAAAAGAATTGCATTACATTATGGTCCACGGGGGAGAAATAGTTTGCAGAGTATTTGAGATTACGTTATCTCAAATGCATTGAAACTGTAAATCGCAGAATTTCACTAAAAGATGAATACGGTAAATGGCTTTCATGGCATTTGTTGTTCATTTTCAGAGGTACACAAAAGAAATCAGTTACAGTACTGTGAGTAATAATTGCTGAAAATGTTAAAATTTGGTATGTGCTTTTAAATTTAAAACAAGTGTTTTGCACGTTACTCATTATTAAAAAAAAAAATCTTTATACAGGGTTACATAAAAGAATTCACTTACAATTTTCCTTATAAGCAGAAATTACTGACGGGAGAATTTTCCACTGAGGTATATGTACTCCTTAACTAAACTTTGGTATGCATCTAGTTAATAGATACGAATCTATCATACAAGGCTGCTCAAAGAATTGGATAATTTTCTGATTGTAGATAGGAGCAGCTGAAATTGGGTTTTCAAATGTGTAAGAGTTTCCATATGGTTGAATTGGACATATTTTAACTTTTTGAACATTAGTTTTTACATTATTCTGAATGTGTTGGAAAGTGTTTCATAACTTGTGCTTGATGCATGATTTTTGTTTTTAAAATGATTTAGCCACTTTTGGTCATTTGATTAAAATGATATTTTTAGTTTTTTTTTTCAGTCCTTTTTAAGAACATTTGTTTGGCAAGTGTTGTTCAATCCTGAAAATAATGTAGCCTTAATTTTTGTCCAGGTCATTTTATCCTAGAAAGTAGACAATTTTATAGTAGCATGGTGTAAAAATAATTACAAATCTTTAAACATAATGTTTTTTTATGCAAATCTTAGCTGTATGGATTGTTTGATAAAATATTTTTGCACTGCAGAAAATTTTTGTGGCCACACTTGCTAGGTATGTTTAGGGTTCTTATAGCTTTAGACTGTCAATTTAACTAAGCCGTTTTTCTTTGCTGATTAGCCAAAGTCATGAGTCTAGATTCTAAAGCTCCCAATTCTTGACTTTGAATTTTTTACAAGTTTTCATGATCGTCAACCAAAACATTTTGTTTAGTAGTCCAGTGTTGAGTCCTGTATTTTTTGGCCAACTTTGTTAATTTTGTAAACCGTATAGTGTTTCAAATTTGCACTTCCATTATAGTGTCTCGTTCCTGATAGGCGATTTTAGTACTTTGAGCCATAATCCCTTCATGTTGGTTTCAAAATTTAGAGTTGCAGTTCCCTTCCAAATCAATTTTGTGTAAACTTTAACTTCTATTTTATTGCTGTATTGTTCATCTCTATCCCTACTTTTTTCTCTTCCTCTCTTGCTGTTGACTGAAGCTCCTCTTCCGTTCTACCTTTTTGTTTTGTGTCCATACTACATTTGTTTTACCATGGTCAGGGATGGTTAACTGCACATACATTTTTAGCTATAATTTATATTCAGACTATCTCGAGTAAAACAATTGCCGTATTTTCAGAGAATAACGCCGCAGTTACTTAAAATAAAACAAATAAAACCTAGTTTAACGCCGCATCGGGTATATCGCTGCACTGTGTATAACATCAAACATAAGAAACATACCAAGTGCAGACTTAAATTATTTATTTTAAGTAATGTGTAATTTTATCTTTTAATTGATAATGGAAGTAATTGTTCAATTAATGTTATTTAACAAATGAAAGAAATAATACAGTAGCACCGAATAATTGTTTGAAAATCTATCAATCTTTGTCCTTGGTATCACTGTGGAATAATTTTTAAATTTCAGTTGACAAACTTTGATTGGTGTCTATGAAATCATCTGCGGTCAGATCGGATTCGGTCTCGTATGTTACGGGTCAGGATCGCATGTTCGATTGTGTTTAAGATTAATCGAGCTGTTGCCAAACGTGAGTATATATCTTTTAATGCTGAAAGTAATTACGAACATAGAGTAAAATTTAATAAAACACACATACACACATTAATAATGCCTGCATTCAACAATTAAAGGTGTATATATAAATATTATACATACAATAAATCCAACTGGAGTGGAAAAATTAGCCAGAACCAGGAATCTAACCTGGGACCACAGTATACAAGACTGCTGCTCTAACCACTAAACTATTCCGGCCGATACCAGAGTCTGCAATTTCTCACTAATAAACTATTTTGGGGAAGTCACCAGCCATCTATATGACAGCTTTGGATGACCGGACAACGATGTATAGATTTTACTATTACATCGATCTACGATAAATATAATAACACACATAAATAATGCCTGCATTCAAAGGTATATATAAATATTATAGCTAAAGGTTAAAGGTATATATAAATATTATAGACATACAATAAACCCAACTGGAGTGGGCAGGAATTGAACCCGGGACCACAGTAAACAAGATTGCTGCTCCAACCACTAAGCTATTCCAGCCCACAGATTATATATATCTCATACAGATATGACTCTTGCATAAGCTCAATGGTAACCGAATCGCAACTTCAGAGCCTCTAGTGACAACAGTCGCAAACGTTTCGGGAGGGTCGCAACAGGTAGTTGTTACTTGTCTTGTTTGTATAGTATCTATCTTTTATTGATGCGTCGCTAGCCGGTTCTGTATTTGTTTACGTTTGTTTTAAAACATAAGAGATGTTTCTTTTTATCAAACAGATACTAATAATCAAGCAAATAACCTCAGAAAATATGCACTTACACGTTTCTTCTTAAAGATTTGGCTTTTTTTTTTTTATATGTAATCATTTAAACAGAGAAATTTTCAGATATTTAAATGGTTTCACTTGATTGAATTGATGAAATTTGAATACCGTAAAAACACTTTTACATTACTGTTACTATTTACAAGAATAATAAATAAATAAATTAGCACGTTTTAAAATACTATTTACTGGCTTATTCCAAAAAATTCGGTTTTAAACAATATTATTTTATACGATTTACGCACTTTTAAATTGTTCAATTTTAATATCTGCAGTAAAACGTTGTATAAGGTTATTTTTATTATTATAAAATAGTTTTAAGTATGATAAAACAAAGATAATTTAAAAAATAAAAATTTATTGCACATTTTGTAGAAAAAATACAACATAATACGATAGATTTATGAATATTTTTCAGATAAATACAAAATTTCATGCATTAAAAAAGTAAATACATAGAATGTAAATTTTCTAACAACTTATGAATCATCAGAACATATTAAAATATTTTATGACATTTATTTTACATAAATATTTTATGACATATCCATGATTTTTATGTTAATATAAGTGTTACAAACATCAAAATTAAATAAGCTTTGAATAAATCATACAAGTAAACAAATTGGGAAACTGACAAAGATAATAGTGGTAGTATCTCTTTCAGTTCCATTACTCTTACATTCAGTTCTAAATATTGCATAATTTCCATTTCTAATCTTTAAATATGAAACAAAATGCACTTTCAAATAATATGTTGCAGCTCAATTTACTGATTTTTTATAAATTTACAAATTATTGGCTATGTACTGATTTTTTATAAATTTACAAATTATTGGCTATGTCTGTGGTTCACAGAAAAAAAAAAAAAAAAAAAATCACTTATGATATGGTATGTTTTAGAAAATTTGTTTTTCCATACAAAAGCAAAGAAGAGGAAGAATTTATGGGCTGCATGCGTATTTATTGACCACATGGAAAGTAGTAAAATATTTTTAATTAGTGCAGGGGTGCATTTAAATATTTGTTGTGAAGAATATTATTTAAAGTAAAATAGGAAACACCAATTTATTTAGACTTCTGCCATATATATATATTTTTTAATCAGAACTTTTTGAGAACGCTTGAGTGCCATGTCAGTCACCAGTGACTAACACTTAAACTTTCCGTTTAGATTCCACCAGCCATCGGTGACTGACACTTATAGGTTGTGTAACGGGAATCTTATTTCGTGGCCCAAATGGAAAGAGAGGCAAAATAGACTTGGCATTCAATGTGTTAATAGATATAAATTTTAACTACTCTTATTAAAGAAATTTGTTGTAACATTAACCCTTTCAGGGAAAGGGTTAAAAACAAAAACCTTTATTTTAAATTTGAAAATATGCTATTTAATGTTATGCAGACTTGTATAAAAACAAAAAACTTTCCGCGCACATGAATATTAGGTCAAAAATTTTCCGCAAATTAATTTGATCTTTAATAAAATTACGTGTTATATTATTTTGACGATATGAAATAAAAATCATAGTTTAAAATAATTGCTATTTAAATTTCAAAGATAATTAATATTAAGTAAAGAATAAATTTTAATTTAAAAATAATAAAGTTAAAATCAATGATAGGAAAGTGAATTCTTGTCAATTATTTTGTCAATACATTTAAAAACAACCTAATCCTTAATCTTGTGATCTCTTTGCACAAAATGCCAGTCACTCTTATAACACTACGAAATTATTCAATTTAACAGCCGTTGCCGAGCTAAATTGTCACTGCAGCCACCGCCGGAAAACCGATTGACAACAAGTTTTAGTCTGCGGAAAATAGAAATAAAAGGGTCTGTGTATCACAACAATGTTTTGAGTTTTTAAATTTTGAATTGTGGATAAACAATATATAAATCGTATATAAAATTGGGGGATATTTTAAATTTTTGGTATTAATAAAAGTTACAAAAACAAAACATACATTTTCTTTGCGAAACTTTTTTCCGCAAAGTTCCGAATTTTTCGGAAAATTTTCTGCGCATGCGTCTATATCAGGCACAGCGAACCTATGGCACGCGTGCCACTTTTGGCACGCGAAAGAATAATTTTGGCACGGCTTGTGGCTCTAAATCAAAATAAAATGGAATTTCACAAAATCACAACTGATTTTTTCTAAATTCGATTAAATGGAAATTGAAAAATTTTAATTGCTGCATATTATATTCCAATCTAATTAATTATGGTCTCAAGAATTTTCCAAAGAAAGGCGATATTTGAAAACTATCGGAAAGAATTGGTTATTAGACATTACTTAGTTCCGAAGGTAAAGTTATGGCAACTTTGAATTTATTTCAGAACTATTCAGAGAAACTGGCGTTTGACATTTCAATTTTTTTTTTTTTCTTAAATATATTTGTTTCCATAATTATTATAGTATAGCACCTACATGTAGGTTTCTAATATTTTTTTTAATCTTAATAGAAAATTTTGAATAATTTTAATCCATTATTTTTCCATCTACTAAATTTGTTTTTTAGTTGGCACGTCCTGGTCACGTAAAATATTTTTGGCCAAATTTGGCACGCAGCAACAAAAAGGTTCGCCAACCCTGGTCTATATTATACAACTCTGATGTTATGTTTAGTGAGTACTACCTAATTATTATTTTTTTTTAATCTGGATATGACCATTTGGAAAGCAAATTTGGTTTTGCAGGATAGAAATAGAGTACATTTTCGAAACATTTTTAGAAATGTGACTGTGAAGTGGAATTTTTTTTTTGGGACAGAGTGCTTGTTTCCTATATTCAAAGCAAGATATTTCAGTGTTTTCTACTAAAATGGAAAGTAATTTCAGTGCTGCTAAACCTTGAAATTTCATAAAATTTCAAATGCCATAATTTAGTCAGTTTTGGTAGTAAAAAAATTTGGATTTTTTAAATTTTCTTTCTAGACATGGAATAATATATTTTTAAATACAAGTTTTTAACAACCAGGGGTATAAAAAAATAAAATTTTGTATTTTAACATACATATCTTTATAAAACAAAAGTTGCACTTGATATGCATATTCTTTTAGAATTGGAAGAATGTTTCTATCATCAGCAGTTTAAATGATAATCGCTGTAGTCTTTATTTTGAATCACCCAGTATGATGCAATTCTGAGAGCACTTCTGAATATCTTGCATACATATATATATATATTTCCCCTCGAATGGATTTACAGTACATTTAAAAATAGAAGTATTTTCACAAAAACATTTATGTGGAGTCTCTAACCTCAAAAGTACTTTCTTGGTTTAAGAATGAATTTTACAAAAGTGGAAAAGGTTGGGCGATTGTCTAGGGGGCTAAATATAGACAAAAAGTTACAGTTAAAGTACTTCAAAATGTGTTATCGAAATTGATCGCAATTATAAAAATGATGAGGGATTTATGGTTTTCACTATCGCAATCTTTCAATTTTTTGATAAAAATTGCTAATTTTGGAAGTAACTGCTACATTTGTTTATCTTGAGGTTTCAGATTGGCGATCATTTTCGAAAACAGCATTTAAAAAACAAAAAACCTACCAAGTTCATTCTACAAAGCACACGGGCACATCTGTTCCCATTTATTTTACAATAACAGTTTTCACTACATTTAACATTAAAAAAAAAATGTGATGATGAAAAGAAAAGGGCATTTTTTAGATTCACAAAGACATTTTTATCAGGATTTATAAATATATCACTATACCTTATATTTTCAAAATAGACAACTTATTGATGATATATATCATCATGATAAATATTCAGACTTAATATGAATTAGAAACAAAAACATACTGAACTCAGCATGAAAACCTAAGCAATATTCGGTACTACTTAGTTACTCCGTCAACCAATTTCACCAAACCACTCGCCAAATTATGCAAATTGACATAATTTCTTCAAAACATTGCATAAAAATACGAATTTCGTTAAGGATCGAGGGAAAAACGCATAATTAGTGTTGAGGGGTCTCCCCCCCCCCCCCCCTTCTGTAAACTTTCAAAAAATTTGCTGTGAATTTCAGATTTTTTTGTTTGTTACTCAGAATCACCCCTGATTCAAGTAACATAATTGTGTCGCCACAATACTTTGTCGAAATGAAATATCTGATGATAAAAAAAAAAAAAAAATCGTAATATAAATTAATTTTAAACTAAAATTTGACAGAAAAATGACTTTTTTCTAATTTCGGGGGTGGGGGGGGATGTAACATATTTTAGTGGTTACATATTCCAACACAATAGACAAAAAAAATTAGGAATCTGTAAAATTTTCGAAAAATTTCAGAAATTACAAAATTTTAGTAAAAATTTACAAATTTAGAAAATTTTCACATTTTTTTCTTCCGGATTTTGGGTCCTTCCAGATTTTGGAATTCCGGATAATGGGTCCTGTACTGTACATACAAACTTTGCAAAGAAAATGTAAGCAAATCTGTGATAAATCTAGTTGAAAACAACTTTTAAACACATGGAAAAATCCACCTGTTTTAAAAGTTTCATTAAAAAAAAATATATATCTCTTTCAATATTATGGATCTAAACCTTACTAAAACATAGTTTGTGTTTAATGGTTTAAAACCTCCCTATTCAACAGTATTTCTAGATCATGTGCCCCAAGATCTTGCAAAAATAATAGAACTTTTTTTTTCTTATATCATTACTAATATATTTCCTCATGAAATAGTGCCTTTTTTTTTAAACTAGCATCTTACCCCTTTTTCTTTCTAAAATGAATATTACTTTATTTATTGTTTTTCTTTTAATAATTAAAGCTTAAAAATGTATAATATGTTGCTAATCAGAGAGTTAATTGTTTAATAATTATTAATTTGAAGTAATGTTAACTATTTAATATTATCTTACCCCTTTTTCTTTCTAAAATGAATATTACTTTATTTATTGTTTTTCTTTTAATAATTAAAGCTTAAAAATGTATAATATGTTGCTAATCAGAGAGTTAATTGTTTAATAATTATTAATTTGAAGTAATGTTAACTATTTAATATTAAATGCAGTTATTAATAATTTTAATAAATAGTAAATATCACCAGTATTTAATAATGCAAATCTTGCCAATAAGTTTTTTTTTTATTATTATTGCATGTGTAAACTAATGTGTAACAGCTTGTGTATTATGAGCAAATATGACAAAAAAAAAAAAAAACTGCTATTGTCGAAGAACAAAATTTGCTATTAGCATAAGTTATATCTAATAAAGTATTAAAGAAAAAACATTTCTTACAATAGCAGAAGAAATTCAAATTTGCCAACTCAGTTTATAACGCAATTCACTTTTAACACACAATGTTTGAGATATAAAAATGAATATTTCAGTGAAGAAGCATCTGCAATCCACACCGTAGAAATATTATTACACTTTACAGGACTAAGTTGCATTGTGTTATTTAATCTTTATTACCTTATTTCACAGATTTAATAAAAAAATTGCTATTAGCAAATTAAAAAATTTTGAAAATGAATATTATCCCTGTCATGGAAATGTCAGAGAATTGACATAAGAATAAGATATGTGTTACTTTGCATAAACTCAAGATGGTAAGATAAATATAGAAGGAAAAAAAAACACCTACTTTTTTATAGACTTTGATTGAAATTCTATTTTTAAATCCTCGTTTACTTTTTTAATGTGTTTGTATATTTGAATTTTTGAGATTATTATGCTAATAATCTTTTGCACTTTTTCTTTGTGAATTTCGTGAATATTTAAATTATTGAAATTGATCACATCTCCGTGAAATTTTACCATGTTTTGTATCACATCTGTAGACCAAAACATATGAGCTGTATCAACATCATACATTTTATGCACTATATTGAATAATTCATTGCTCGGTTTTTTCAAACTACTACCTGAATAATCTTTATATTGAGTCAATAAAGAATTGTCATTTGCAGCATTTGTAGTATCAAATAAAGTATTTTCACAATGATCACAGTTTAATTTTGAAACTACTTTCCTTCCAACATATCCGGCAATATAATAAATGACATTTTGTCTTACAGTATCAGATGGCAAGCATGGAATTTCATTCAGTGGGACATCTGGATTTATTTTAACATGGTCACTGAATAATGATGTTAAACTGGAAAATTTGGAAGGACTCCTATCTTTTAACGATACAAGAACTTCATCGAAGTCTATTTCACAGTTTGTATTTTTAGACATGGTAAAAATGTTATTTACCATAACTGCTTGCAAACAACTTACTAACTGCGAACAATCTGGATTTTCATCGTTACCTCTTTTCGATCTTATAATAGAAAATGTATTTTCCAGTGCATCCTGGTTAAAACGTTTAGTTAAGATGTATGCATAATCATGTTCTTCGAATAAATTTCTACATAAATTTATTGCAGATTTTAATGTCACAATCCATCCGTTTTTACAATGAGTGTGAACAGTTTTGTCATCATCCTTTTTGAAAGCCCAACTTTCAACAAAAGGAAGCATTTCTTCCCAAAATGTTAAATGAGCAGAGTCTCTTTTTACAGCACAGAGCATTTTCTTTTTACCGTACTCTTCACTGCTGTTGAAACTATCAAACAGTTTGTCCATAGTATAAATCAAATGAGCTGTGTGTTGCGCTGGTTCATCAAATTTGCCAACTGATTTCAGTAGGGAAATACCAGCTGCAACAGACGTGCTGAGTGCCTGTGCAGCATATTTGACCTTCATTTTTGCTCGGCCAACAGGTTCAATATGTGTTTTACTCAGTTTTGGTGTTACTCGTGGATCATTTTTTTTATCTATTTCATAATAACTACGAATATACTCCCAGTCAGCTGTAACTCTTCCAAAAGTAGGCCTTTCAAACTCCAATTTATATTTCATCAAATTGTTCCTGAAAGATTTGAGTAAATGAGGTGGATCAAACATAAAAAAGATTTTTTGATTATTAACTTCAAAACTGGTTTGATCTATCGACAGTCCAAGTTCATTGAACAAACATATATTATTAGGCCCTTGATCACAAACCGTAGATACAACTTTGAGTCCTATTTCCTGGAGTTTAGAAATACAAGAGACCACAAGTGTTTTTAGTGATTTTCCTGGCATACTGCGGTGCACTAAAAAATATCCTAAAATTTGTTTCCATTTAGTGGACAAGCCTCTCACCATTAAAACCAAAGCATTAGTGGCTATTTTGACAGGTGAATTATCAGTAACAGATATATCATCTTGATAACCTATAACAACATCTTTTCTCGGTGAATAATGAAGAGATGGTCTTATTGCCATCTCATCAAAACTCAAAACACACAGTCGTTCTTTTTCATTTAAATGGCTGACTTTCTTTTCCAGTACCATAAATATTTCTGTACAAAACCCTGTATTTTCACAAAGACCTTGTACAGAACGTTTCAATGTTCTTATACATGGCAGTATAAGAAAACGTTTTAAAACCTTGTATGCTGCAGTCGATGCTAAATAAATATTAAAAGCAAATGCTTTGTCAGAAGCTGTCCAGCGCCTTCCTTTTGCAGGACCCGTATTCCTTAACTGTGCTTCCAGAATGCTATACAAAGAAGGCCGTAAATGTTTCCGAAGCACGTTCAAAGCAGATGTTTTGGATATATTAGGGGAATTCGGAGAATTTTTGAAATATAGTCGTTTCTTCAACCTGTAAATTAAAGATTTGTATCTGTTCAATTTTCTGCTTTTCGGCGTAAGTTTGAAAGGAAAACTCGATGTACTCTTGGGTGTTTTAAATGGTATTGGAGATGAAGGTGCGTGCAGCTGGACTGGAGATGAAGGAGCGTGCAGCTGGACTGGAGATGAAGGTGCGTGCAGCTGGACTGGAGATGAAGGTGCGTGCAGCTGGACTGGAGATGAAGGTGCGTGCAGCTGGACTGGAGATGAAGGTGTGTGCAGCTGGACTGGAGATGAAGGTGCGTGCAGCTGAACTGGAGATGAGGGTGCATGCAGCTGGACTGAAGATGAGGGTGCATGCAGCTGGACTGAAGATGAGGGTGCGTGCAGCTGGATTTTTCTATGAACATCAACTACTTGAATGGTAGGCACAGATTCTGGGAGAAGCCGCCTTTTCAAAGTATTTGTAAATGCTTCCATTCGAAAGTGATCGGAGCATAAGTATTGACGAGTTCTAGTAATCGGTTTCATCTGAATGTTAGCCGTCCATTTCTCCAATCTAGGAAAATAAATGTACATAAATATATAAACATATCTAGTTTTAAATAATTCTATTAAATTGAGTTTGTAATTTTTTATTGACAGTTGCAGAGGAGTAAATTTAGAAAATTTATTTGTTATAAAGAATGAAAGGAGGGAGAGCAGTAATTCAAACAAAGTTATTTATTGTTAATAGAATTATAAATAGAATTTTTCTTTTAATTAAAGAGGCTTAAAAATTTTGTGCACAGAATGTGCAAAATGATAAGTGGAAATTGTGAAAAAAAAAAATAAAGAGTGGGGGAAAATAAAAATGAAAGACCAATGCAAGAAAAGTTTGAGGACTTAAAAACAGTGCTGTAGTTGGATGGCAATGCTGTTTCCAGAAATATTTGGTTTGTAACTATAAAAAAAATAGCATGCAGGAACACAAAACTTTTCTTTTTTCACAAGCAAAAAAAAAGTTATTGTTATTTATTATAACGATAATTATCAAATTTATTGATACTAGAGATGAGCCAAGAGAGCCAAACCCTCTTCCCCAGATTGTGGAAACTATATCCATTTTAATGTCTGAATGTGAAAAAGTATTCATTGTAAGTATTGAAAGTGAAAAGTTCTGTATGAATAACATGACCGATGAGAGAAATTCATTCCTTATTGAATAAGTCAGTTCACTTATATTCATAAGCCATGTAGGAGCTTCCTTGAAAGAATCTCATTATCGTTCTTTATGGAAACTTCTAGGATAGATGTGCTAGTACATAATGTATGGATTTATTTGTTATTTCAAATAAATTTTAATCCATGATGGAAAATGTTACTATGCGATTAAATATTGATTTTAGTTGAATACCATACAAATACAATACTATAAATACTAGAATATAATAATTATAACTGTTAATTAAAAAAGTCAGCTTTTGGCTAAATGTTTTAAATTGGCTTTTTGCTTAGTAAAAATCTGGTAGCATCAACATCTACTCTATGAAAAGTTGAGTTCCCACAAATATTTTTTTTTTCCCCAACTACAGCACTGCTTAAAAGTTCAGTTTTGTAAATACAACTTTTAAACATTCAAATGGCTAAGGGGGGCGGGGGGGGGAGGTCAGATTTTGCCATGTGGCAGTAGAAATTTAGGATTATTATTTATAATTATTTCAAAACAACTATTATTTTACTTATTTATTGTTTCGGACGAATACGGCACTTGTTCCTGATAATTATTTCAAAACAACTATTATTTTATTTATTGATTTGGAGGTGGGGGAGAAGTTGATTAGATGATTGGAGGTATGGAGTTTGATAGATGATTAATCATTTATTATTAAATATTGATAAATAGGACAGAAAAAAATAAACTGAACAGTTTTAAAGATTTTAGATTTTGTGCTCTTGAAAAGGGACCAAAGGGAAAACGCCACTTAAAAATACGGGGTACGGGGAGTGGCGAGGAAATTTTTATGATCGATTATTTATTGTTAAAATGCAGAACAATTTTTCACAAAATAACAGAAAATGTAATGACTTTTTTCTTAAAAATAAAGAACAATTTTTTTTTAAAGTTTTAAATACAATACAAAATGCGTGTGATTAAATTTTCGGAAAGAAAATGTAAATCGAAATGCCAATCAAAAACACGTATTAAAAAAAGACACATGGAAATGGATGAAAGATACGTAAAAAAGAAATCTACAAAAAAGTAAAATAAAGCTAGATTTCATGCATTTATAATTTATAAATACAGAAATTACTCACCTTCTTTTATTTCCTGTAGGAAAACAAAAGAACGACAAATTGCTGTTCCTGTTGGTGTTTGCACATGATTGCGCTTGACAAAACACCTGATTTTTTGACATTTTGCAATAATTAATTGCAAAAAAACAGCTCTAAAAAGAGCACTTGTAAATATATAATTTTTATATACAAGAAAAATAGCTCTGAAAAGAGCTTTTGCAAAATTATAAATCTCTCAAATAGATCTCTCAATATCAAACTTTACAACACGTGAAAGTGACAGTAACAGTTTATGTTTATAAAATTCCGCGCTCGCGCATTTGTTCCCGCCTGTGCTCAGTAGTGGCGCTAGAATCGCGCCGGTACGGGTTTTTGCTCCTCTTTCATATCTGTGAGATATATAATCTGTGTTCCAGCCGATACCAGAGTCTGCAATTTCTCGCTAATAAACTATGTTGGGGAAGTCTGAGTAAAATAGTTTTCCTGCAGCTTTATTGGCGCTGGTAAAGAATGAACGAGGTAGAAAGTGGGAGCAGTTATTCCTTATATGGCATGAAAGATGCTAGGCCAGGGTTGGGGGGGAAAAAAAAAACCCAGCCCGGGAACGTTTTATTTATCCTGGGTTAAATGGGCAATTTTTCCCAGGTAAATTAAATTAAAAATCCAAAATGTGGACGATGATTCCACCTTCCTCACAACACAAAAACAGGGTTCCCAGCAAAACATGATTGGCAAATTCCCTGTCCAAATCTCAAATTCTCTGACCAAACGGGCATAGAATGAACTCTAATTTTTTTTTTGCGATCGTTTGACGAAATTCGTGATTTTTTCCTGAGACTATTTGCAGAGTTTCGCATCATTTTTCATTTTTTTTTTCAGACTTTTAAGAAAATATTTGTAAATTCCCTGACTTTTCCTATATATTTTGAAATTTCCCTGACTACTTTGAAATTCCCTGACTTTCAGTGACTCTGGGAACCCTGAATTAATAATCTTCACAGTTGCCACTGTATAGGGAAAACTAGAAAATCTGAGGGAATTTAAAAATGAGTATTAAGAACAAGGAATTTTACTAAACTTTGGTACTTTGCAAAATTTATCCGTTGAAATTTTGAAAATTCTCAGAGGAATTACTCTGGGAAAATTTAATTTTTTGCTCAGGAAAGCGCAAGGAATTTGCCGAAATAAGTGGCAATCCTGATCTCAAATACAATCTTTGTGAACACTTCAAAGTCTAATAGATGGGAATGACTTCATAGTCTTAATAATGATCTCACTATTTTTCTCTGTTCTTAAAATACATACATGGTGTGTTCACAAAGTTTCAAGACTGTTCCTAGAATACAAAAGTTATTAAACGTTTTTGTACAGTGAACTAAAATTTTTCGAAATATGACCCTTGGGCATGAACGCACCGCTGCCATTGTTTTTTTTCCATTGTTCATAGGCTCCCTGGAAGTCTTCGCGTGCAAGGCTGTTAAGTGACCTCGTCGAAGCTGGAATCTTATTGAATTGCTTCCCTTTCAGGTCTTCCTTGACCCAGAGGAATAAAAAAAAAGTCACTGGGAGAGAGGTCGGGACTGTAGGGAGGCTTGTGGTAGTATTGCCACATTAAACTTAGCCAAAATTTTGGCAGCTGCGAGCGACGTGCGAGAGTGCGCATTGTTGTGGTAAACAATTCAATCGTATCTGGTGTCTGGGCAGATGAGGTCGGTGTTACACTGGAATGCACCATAATTTGAAGGATAGTCCGGTGTGCCCGCCCAGACATCAGAGACTATTGGATTGTTCACCACGACAATGCTCCCTTTCACTCGCCGCTGCCGAAGTTTCGACTAAGTTTAACGTGGCAATACTGCCACAAGCTCCCTACAGCCCCAACCTTGCTCCCAGCAACTGTTTTGTTCATCCGGATCAAGAAAGACCTGAAAGGGAAGTGATTCGATATGATTCCAGCGATCCAAGCAGCTTCGACGAGGTCCCTTAACAACCTTGCTCACGAAGACTTCCAGGGAGCCTATGAATAATGCAAAAGATGCTGGCAGCGATGTGTTGATGCCCAAGGGTCATATTTCAAAGAATTTTAGTTCGCTGTACAAAAATGTTTCAATATATTTTCTATTCTCAGACCAGTCTTGAAACTTTGTAAACACATCCTGTATATAGATATCATCCCTTTAAATAATTAACAAATTTTAAATTGCAAAGCTATCAATTGTGTGTTTTTCAATTGTTTTCAATCTAAAAGTGCAAGTAAATTAATGCAAATATATTTTCTAAGATTCAAAGAAGTGAATAAATAAAACAAAATAACCATAAACTGTTAACAAATACATCATCTGTTCTTTTCCAGAAATATATTTTAAAAAACCCTGGGCGGGTACCCACTACAACCCTGTGCTAGGCGAATTTGAGGAGAACCATTGTGATTGGATGCGCTGCCTGGACAAAGTGTAATTTTTGCCCATGAAAATCGCATTGTTTGTAAACACGTTGATACCTTTCTGCTGTACGAGACATTGTTTTTCTTTTCAGAAGTACGGCATAAGATCATGGATTTTTTTTTTTTTTTTTTTTTTTTTGTAACCAGATTTCCAAATTTGTAAGTAAAGATCGGCAGTAAATTTCGTACTATTTACAAGCTGCATCTAGTTATTGGCCGCATTTTTGTTTTCAAACCAGAAAAATCTAGTTTAACGCCACGGCATTATTCCCGGAAAATACGGTATTTGTGTATGAATTTAATACATTAGGAATTTTTCTATTTGTGTAATGGTATGCATAGTTTCAACCTACAACTATATTGAATTTCTGTGTGAATTTGTAAAACTGCAAGTCTTCAATTAACAAATTTGATAGCCATTGCAATAGAATGCCAAGTGGATTCGATTCTTCTATGTATATTAAAAATAACAAAGTATGAAGCTTTCTGTCAAGACGTGCAAAAATCTAATTTTATGTGCAACTTGGGATATTTTAGCTTGGATGTTACATTAATGATAAATACTAAAATAGTCATTTTTATCACTTTTTACAGTATGTTCTACTTAAACCTATAAGATTGACTAATTCCCGATATACAGAAAATTTTGATTTTTGTTTCATTCTTTGAATGCATGAAACAGATTCAATTGACTAGTATTTCATATGATCAATATGTTGGTTCCTACGCGACTTGGGGGGGAAATGGGAATTGGTGGTGAAAATGACAAGTGTTAAAGTTGGGAGATTTTGTTATTCAAATAGAGTATGAACCCTGATCATGCAATGTATCCCTTAATTTGACTCATTACAATGTTAATATATATTTATTAATTTTAGGCGCTTGCATTTAGAATAGTCATTCCATTCGTTGTTCATTCAACTTCTGCAGTGACATTCCCTTTTTTTCACCCCCTGGTCTCCCAATTTCTATCAGTGTTATTCATTGTTAGTAGCCACAACTGGTTGCACACAATCTCGAACTAATGCACAGAATTTAATCAAACCTCACATTCAGTTGGATTTCTGACATAAATTGTTGTTGATTAAGTTTGGGTGTATATTACCCAACAAACGGGACTACTATCTTCTGTTATCTCAAGAACTAATACATGGAATTTCATCAAACTTATTCTGTTAGACCTTTTATGTAAACAAGGGGCAATTTTATTACCAACAAATTATTAAATTAACAAAATATTAAAATAACAAATTTTATGTATCTGGGTTATAGAGTATTGATGAAAACCACTTATTTAATTGATAATTATATAGACTTTTTAAATTTAAAGAAAAAATATTTTTTTAGAATATGTACTAACCTTACCAAAAATCACTTATATGAAATATAGTAATTAGTTTAAGTTTGAAATTTATTAAAAGCGATAGTTTTGAATTGGCTTCGTGCCAGGAGTTAACAACCGAAGAAATCGCCAAAGATCACAGTTTAACCACTTCAACATTTGCCCCAAAATAAGTCTGTGTAAAAGCACTGTTTCCTTATACTTTCTACCAGTGAAGTGGTTAAAATCAGCCTTTTTTAAGTCTGATAATTTTAGTGGTTTAAATGCATAGTTTGATCACATGTCTTAAATTTATATTCTATTGATTTTGTTTTATTTATTGATGAATATTTTAATTTCGTTATCTCATATAAGCAAGAAGCAAATACTGAGCTTTTCATATTAAGTACAAATAGATTTATCTTATGTAATCATCTGCATGCAATAGGCATAGATTTGAAAAATCATGCCCAAAAGTTATTTTAAACAATGAAAATAGTGATATATTTTTTAAACAAATTGCGTTAGTTTTCAAACAAATTTCATTTGAAAGCACATTTTTGTTTCTCAATTCCATGGTGTAAAAATTGAAAATGTGTTACATTTAAAAAAATTGCAGTTAAATTTAATCATCAGGTGTTGCCACTGTCAAAATGATATCAGCATTACGCATGGACACAGTTGTACTTTACAATACAGATAAATGCTGATTCAATTTAGCCCCTTAATAGGGGTTGCTATCCTATGGCTGGAGAAAGTTTCTTAAATGGTTCCACAGTCGATGGATGTGCAAATCTGCAGCTTTTGCTGCATAGTCACTCCACAGCTTTTATAGAATCTCTCTATTGTGACCAATGAGAATGCTCCATAATATAGTCAAGTGATCATTTTATATAAAAGCAGTGGAGTGACTATGCAGCAAAAGCTACAGATTTTTAACAATGTAGCTTAGTGAGCATGGCTTACAGTATTAATTCCATTCTTATAACTCTCTGTTTTAACCAGATTGTTGACAGAATCTCTCATTTTTGATGCCAACTGTTGGTCTGATTGCTGAATATCCCTTTGCTTTCTGTGATGAATGTTATAGGTGTATATTTCATTTTCTATTGCTTAGAAAAGAACCAAATTTTATATTTGAGTTCAATGATTAAAAATATACACTGCTCAAAACAATTAAAGGATATTGCAGTTTTAGGTGGATTTTGTATCTGGTAAACTGTTTAGCTGATTGATACATGGTCGACAGACATAGTAGGTTATATGAGAATAAATTACACATGTTTGGCAGAAAAAAATGCATTTTATTGCGCATTTGTGTACTAAAGGAAAAAAACACAATTTGTGCATATCAGAAAAAAAGAATAAGAAAAGGTGTTTTCTTCAAAGAAAATCATTTTCAGTAGGGGGTAGGGTTTCCACGGGCGGCCAGCAACGTTGAACACCTTTGAGGCATGGACTCAATGAGGCTATTAATGACGAGTTGGGGTATTCTGCCCCACTCTTCCAGAAGAGCTCTTTCCAGTTCTTGGAGAGTTTGTGGGGGTTGTTGGCGGCCAGAAACTCGTCTTCCTAGAGCGTCCCAAACGTGCTCAATTGGATTCATGTCTGGAGAACACGCTGGCCATTCCATTCGAACAATTCCTTCCTCGAAAAGGAAATCCTCCACCAGGTTTGCACGATGTGGCCTGCAGTTATCGTCCATTAAAATGAAGTTATCTCCGATTGCTGCAGCGTAAAGCCGCTATCAGATTCACCAATTTTTTGAGCAATTTTTGAGCCAACTCTTGATTTCCTCCAACTTTTCGCGAAATGTTGTCTCGACACCCAGTGTGATAGCAAACAGCAATATCCCCAACTTTTTATCCGCATCTCAAAAAAGTCTGTCCTAGCCGCAACTTTTCCTCCCACCTTTCAACATTTCAGCGAATCAGAGATAAGCAATTGATACGAAAATGCGATAAATATTGACGGCTGGTACTAGTAGTACTGGTTTTCCCGGGTTTTCCTCCAACTTTAGCAAAGACAATTGTAACCTTTTTCTCCCTTTCAACTGGAAAAAGTTGGGGTTAAAATCTGCTGTAAAGTTGGTTGCTCGAAAATTCGGTGAATCTGATAGCGGCTTAAGGGACTACAATAGGTCTGAGGATCTCATCCCTATATCGGCGACCAGTCAGAGCTCCATCTCGAATGATGTAGAGGTCAGTGGGCCCGTCAATGGAGATGCCACCATACACCAACACTCCTCCACCGCCAAATCTGACACTTTCGTGCACGAACGCAGGATTATTCCTACTGCCAAGGTCCCTCCAGATGAAAATACGCCTATTATCCGGATGCACAGAAAAACGGGACTCGTCAGAAAACAGAATATTGCTCCATTCATTTCTCCTCCAGTTGACATGCTCGGTTGCCCACTCCCTGCGGTTGCGACGATGCCTTGATGTTAATCTAACACATACCATCGGTCGGCGAGCATACAGACCTACAGCATGGAGCCGGTTTCGGACAGTCTGAGTTGAAATCGTGGTGCCTGTAGCCGAGCGAAGGTGTTGTTGGAGAAGAGTAGCGTTCATGGTTCGGTGTCTCCGAGCTGTTAACGCTAAATACCGATCTTCATTGGGCGTTGTTGCCCGTCTACGACCTTGCCCTGGTCTTCGGCCTGCACATCCACTCTCCAAAAAACGGTTCCAGATCCTGGAAATGACACTTTGTGACACTCCAATGGCTTGCGCTACTACGGCTTGAGTTTGGTCCCCTTCTAACCTACCAACAATTCTCAAAGCTTCTGAATCTGTCAAATGACTTCGCTGAGACATCGTACTCATCGAAACAAAGCAATCACTGAATGCCGATCATCCTTGTCTTCATTCTCTTTTATCCAGTTGAAAGTCAAATTTCATTCGCTGCCGCTGAAGCGACGTTTTTGACATCGAACTCAAAATTTGCATACTCCACAGTTTGAAAACCAGAAAAATTTGCATTTGTGATTCTCTTCTTCTATTTTCGGCAAAAAAAATTTCGTTTATATCTTTATTTTATATAAAACTTCAAATATCCTTTAATTGTTTTGAGCAGTGTATATCTTGATCTAATTTTAATACCCAATAGGACATGCTGTACATAGGAGCATTTTGTGGAAATAACTGATCAAAAATATTTTTATTGAAAGTTGCTGCTTATAATAAACTTTTAAAGTTATTTATTTTAAATATATTTTATGTGTAACAGGGTTTGCAAAAAAAACTTAACATGCAAGGCTATTTCATTTAAATTAGGTAATATAAAATGTTAATGAGGAGTTTTGGTGGTTACGGTTAACGTATGTTATCATAGAACAGTAGTACTGTCTAGAGATGAGACTGGTTCAGCTCTGGCTGAAAACGGGCTCTGACTTAAAGTGAAATTTTATTTATTCACAAATTCGGGGGGAAAAAAAAAACTAGTTATTTGAGAAACAAGAATGTAGTCTTGAGTTTTTTAGTGTTTTTACAATCCTTTAAAAGTAAATTTGAAAAGGAATTTAATTGCTATTAATGGGATACAAGCAGAAATATTCAGATTCTGAAGCCTTAGCATGGCCAATGTCAGTAACATAAAGAAGATGTGGGATATCCCTTGTCTATCCACTCTTTCTGTTTGAAGTCCTTTTTCTGAATTACTGGAAAACGGAACTCATGTCTTTGCCATAGTTGTACAATATTTTGAGAGAATAAGAATTGTGACTTTTGTAGATTTCTGCCAGTAGTTGGGTATAAATAAAAATAATTCTATTTTAATAAGATTTTCAATGATGTGGAAATCGTGAAACGTCGTCATTTGAGAGTGTTTAGGATTAATAGTTATTTCTATGTAAGAGATTTTTATTAACAATTTTCCAGGAATGTAGTGGAGGGTATATGGAGGTATACGCCATATTGAATAACTCCGTAGCACTAGCGCGTACTCTTTGCGGTTTTTACGACTACATCTAGTGCTGTAACTAGGCAGGTGCACCCACACAGGGCCCACTTGGAAGAAGGTGCCCAAAAAGCTGTTAACAAATTATATTTTGAAATAAAAAAATTTCCACGTTTCTACAGCGCGGTTTGGCAATTAAATTTTTCCTTCCTTTCCTTAGACCAAAGATATCTCTGTTCACCAACATGAACCTTCGAATGAATGGCAGATTTTCAATGTACCTGTTTTAACTTACCTATCTTGGGTTAGGTTACAGCATGGATACATATCAACGTAGTCACTATATGTTGCCACATTTATGTATTTACCAAATGCCATTTTTTTCGTATTCTTTTAACCTCTGTCGGCAAAACCAATCGGGATAAAATGCAGATATATTTGTACTTTTACGTCAAACCGCCGCAATCAACTCTAAAATGCACCGAATTTATCATTACTGTATACCCTTTCCCCGTCTCTTAAATTTAAAACACTCCCATATTGCTATCCTAGATCGGCGTGTTACAATCCACGGCTCGCGAAAAGTATTTAGATGACCATTTTTGTTCACAAAGATAAAATTATACATTAAAATCTTTACTAGAGAAATGAGCAAATTAATTTTGATTCAGAAATATGGAATTTTTAAATTTTCGCGTTACGGTTATATTAAAGCTCGATAGATGGCAGCACCATAACAATTAGATGTTAACCACGGAGTAAAACAGCAAACGATGGTCAGCAAACAAATTTTGGTGGTTCTCAAAAAAATCTGGACATTATTTGCATTTTCAAATTTTATTAAAAGTAAAATGCAAACAATATTCTAAGAAATTCTCAAATTTAATTATTTTTAGATGTTTAGTTTTGAAAATTTAAGTTATAAGAGGGGCTGATAGATGTTGTTGCTTGTTACTTATTTGCAAATCAGCTATTTTTTATGTGCTCTTTAACATTAAAAAAAAAAAAAAATGTCATAAGTAGCTGGTTTTGGTATGAAATAAAAATGACGACTCTTTGTCTTGCAGTAATGGCATTATGAATGCCTGGCGCAAAAATCTAGGAAAGAATTTCGAGCAACCAAGATAAAAAAAAAAAAAAAAAAAAAAAAATTAAAAAGGTGTGATATTTAAATAAGCTTTAATTATTTTATAATAGTTAAACAAACTTGAAAGTTGTGTAACAATTAAGCAAACTCAAAAAATATTTATTATGGCATATACGCATTCGCGATTTAAAAAAAAATAAGCATTCATAATTTTGTTATATTAAATATGTGCATTTCATATTCATAAAATAGAAGTTCGCTGGTCATTCTACAATTGTATTTATGCTAAAGATTCCTATTAGTGGTCCGGAGGATTTAAAACTATGAATTTAATAGTTCGTGAGGTCTAAAAAGTTGACGACCGTTGCACAAGAGCTAAATCATCTTTATGTAGCAGCCCCTTTCTTTTGTCGCTATGTTTGGAGTTATCCGCCCTTTTGAAAGTTTACAAACATTAATTAAAACAAATGAAATATTTCATTTTTAAGAACAATTTTTCTCAAAAAGAAAGGGTGAACTAACATATTGTTGAATAAATTATGTAAATGAAGAAAAATAATACATTTATAAGATAGGTACTATGTATATTTAAAACTCGGAGTTCTCCCGAAATGATTTTCTAGTTACGGCGCTGGCTACGTTTGGGTTCTAGACATAGGCAAGATCTATCGGTGCCTCTCTACGCCTTTAATGAAGTACGTAAATATTTTCGATTATTTTTCTTCGATAAAAGGTGTAAAAGTTCGTATGTGACCTATGAAAAATTGCCTCTGGGGTACAGGGTACAGGCGCCATACAACTCGAGCTGGTGCTGCACTCTGTTATCGGGTTTATTAGTTTTGACTTCAGATGCTTTTTTCCGGGAGTTGATTTCTGTGATTCCGGGGGGGGGGGGAGGGGGAATTGCACTTTTTGATCATTGAAAACATAAATGTAAACAATGACGGCCAATTACCAGCACAAGGGATATAGGCCCAAAAAGGGGGGGGGGTGCCCTCCGTGGGGGGGGGGGGTTCTAAGGGAATCTAACCCATATTTACGCTTGTAAAAGCAAGGTTCGAGGAAGACCACGAAAACTCCGAAGATTAGGCCGACGGGCGCGATTGGGATCGAACTCAGCACCTCCCGTCTAACAGCTTCGAGAGCAGAACGTTTCGGCCACTGGTGGGGGCTACTGTAAAAGGAAATATTAAAAAAGAAAAATGATCTTACGTGCAAAGGGGTAGGACCCCCTTATAGATGCCCAACTCCCCCCCCCCCCCCCAAATAATAATAATAAAATTTAAGTGTCTTGGTTTCACCTATAATCATATGTATTTATGTTTTCAAAAGTTTAAAAAGAAGGTCTTTTACTCTCGTTGGGGTGCCCTATAAGCATGGGATCTGGTTGCACAATACTGTGTAGAACAGGGACGGTGAACCTTTTCACATCCACGTGCCAAAATGTTCCAAAAATATGTTTTACATGATCATGACGTGCCATCAATAAAAAAAATTTAATGGATCAAATAATAGCGAATCAAAATTACTTACTTTTTTTAGCATAAAAAAAATATGTGTAATATTTGATGTTATATTTTATTTTAAAAATATTATTTCTTTAGTCTCAGCTTAGATGCCACATAACTCATATGAGCTTCGTACTTAGTTATTTTTAAGAATTGGACTCATTTGACAAGATGGTTTTACTTGAATTTTTCATATTATTTATTTCCGAAAAGAATGTCTCGCAAAAAAAAAAAAAAAAAAAAAAAAAATGTCAGAATAGCAAGAGCCTGAACCTACAACTTCTAGTGTCTGGAATTGAATTCAATGTTGTTATAATTTTACCGTCGGCATTTTTTGCTTATAATACCTTTTAATATTTCTTTTGTGAAAATCTCCCAATTCTCTCTTTTTTTTAAACTTTTGTGAGCCATATTGAGCCAGATGATACATTAAGTTATATTTCAGTTTCTTCAAACTGTATGACAATGACAAACCCACCGAACTAATCGAATTCAGATAAACAGAGACAACATCTAGAGTAATTAATGCATTTTGTGAAATTCTACTATATTTTGATGTAGAACCTGAATCTATGACGTGCCAAAAATAATCTCCACTGTACCACTTATGGCACGCGTGCCATAGGTTCGCCGTGCCTGGTGTAGAAGGTAATCTTTGGAATTACCGAACAGATTTAAAAAAAAAAAATATTTCGGAATGATAATGACAGTCTCTGCCAATCATTATCTCGGTACCACATCCCTCCAAATTGATGCAAGAGTGGAAATGGAAAGTGTTATAAAATTATGATTTCTTTGAAAGTGCTAAGGCTGTTTCAACAGCACTCGTCAACAAGCGCAAAACTTTCTGCCACAATGACGGACTCATTTTTAAACGTAAAGATACAAAATTGGCTGGCCTGACTATAGAAGCGATGTGGAATTGAACTGTTTATTCTATTTTTTGATAAATAAATTACCTATCGGGTTATAAGCAAATTTGATCAAATTTTTCTCCCTTTCCTGACTGGATTTTCTTCTTTCGTTCGGAAATTCGGTTCAAATTGCCAACTTTGACAGTATTTTCTGAAAGATCTGTTGCGATTACAAGAAAATGGAAACAGTTCGATGACATAGTTTCTGAATAACAACACCAAAAATGAATTAAAACTTATGTTAGAAAGTTGCCCCTTTGGATTTGAGAACAGCCTTAAGGCTGATGTTTCATATTTCTCTCCAAAACGTCAGTCTATAGGATTATGACAATTTTCAAAATAAATTAGTGATAAGGAATTGCATTTATTGTAATCGGCATACAAAGTTACATTAAAACTTTACTTAAAGTTACTGCAGATTTTTTTTTTCCCTCCAGTAGAACCCGCTCTAAAAAATTACTCCATTCCCCAGAATTTCGTTCTGGCGTCACCCTTTCCCCATTTCTGATACGCATACACAGTATCCAATATCCAAATATCTATAAGAATATTGTTTCAAAGATATTTAAATTAAAGATATTAAAATTGCTTAGTTGTTGCTTTTGTGTAAGAAAATTTTTTCAATTTTTATTACATTGGTGTCCAAAATTAAGGACCTACCACAAAATGCGAATTTTCAAGTACACGAATATTCAAAAGGAAATAATATAATTCGAATAATTACTATCTCTACAGCACAGCTACTCCATATAACATCTCATTCATGTCATACATGATCACAAGTGTCACAGTTACTACCGTAAAGCAAAAAAAAAAAAAAAAAAAAATAGGAAATTCCATAGACCTCATTATGAGTCTCAAATGATCGCTGTATGTGACTCCACTGAGATGTCACTGTGAGTGCTGCTTTGTGACGAGTCACCATGTGACTTTACAGTGTAGTTACATTGTGACTCTCATGTGACTGTCATCTGTAGACTCAATTTCAAAGTCACTGTGCACGCTGCATTGTGATAAGTTACCAAAAAATGTCACATTAAAGTCACATGATGACTTTCAGGTGACAGAGAGACTACTGTAAAGTCACTATTGTGCTCTTTTGTGAAAAGTCACCATGTGACTATAATGTGATATTATTTCGTGACTTATGATAATGCAACGTTCACGATAACTTTGAAATTGAGTCTAAAAATTCAGTCACATGAGAGTCACAATGTAACTACATTGTAAAGTCATTTGGTGACTCGTTACATTGACGTCTCAGTGGAGTCACATATAGTGATCATTTGAGAGTTGAGACGCATAATGAAACGTAAGGAATTTACTATTTTTTGTTTCACCGTAATGACTGTGACACTTGTGACCACGTGTGACATGAATGAGATGCTATATGGACTAGCTGTGCTGTAGGGATAATAATTATTTGAATTATATTATTTCCTTTTGAGTATTTGCTTACTTAAAAATTAGCATTTTGTGACTGGTCCTTAATTTTGGACACCAGTGTATTATAAACATTTGGCTGATCACAATATTGTTATAACACATGCGCCAGTAACAGAATACACTTTTAAGTAATAAAATTAAGCGAATTTCCCCGTTAAAAAAGTAATAAATAGAAAATTAAAAAAGAAAATTCGTTTATTGGCAGTTTTTTTTCCAGAGTGCTTAATCCCAGAATGGAAGAATCAGTCATTTTTACTCCATGTTGACTATTTTAAGGAGGGAAGAGTGGATTAACCTGAAGGGGCGCATTCAACCTTTTTAATACCTAGAATTTATTAAGATAATCCATAAACAAGCTAGTTTGTAAAAAAATACCATTTTCAAGAAGTATACATAATGATCCTAATACTTCCATTGCAGGATAAGCACTCCAATTTTTAAATTACTTTCATTTTAAATATTTAAATTTTTTTCCTAGGAATATACATTACGTTACAAAACCTGCCTATCATCGAAATTTCATCATTTCAGGAGCAATGTCTGAGGCTTGGTGTTAATACATCTCTCATTGTTAATTCTAAGATTTTAGTAAAATTTGTCTTTCAAACGTCATAACTCTATTACCAAACATTATGTAAAGGTGTTCAACATATTAAACAAGAGCGAAAATTCAGCATAGATTATGAAACACTTTCCAACACCTTCAAAATACTGTAACAAAACTTCACAGTTTGAAAGATGATGTCTAAATAAACAATTTGAAAAACGCATAACTCATTTGAAAACCCAATTTTTGCTATTAGTATCAAAAGTCAAACAATTATCCGATTTTTTTTTCTTTGTGCAGCCTTGTATATAATTTATAGATTTGCATGTATACTACTAAATTACTACTAATATACTACTTTTTTTTTAGTACATAGTATGCTAAAAGTTAAAGGAATAGCGCAGGTGAAATTTTCCATTCAGAAATTTCCGTGAATGAACAAAATGTATTTGAGACCTTTTGTGCAGCCCTGTGTCGAATCTATAGAATTTATACACATCAAGTAATATATATATTTTTTAATAGTTCAATTTAAAAATGCTTACAACTCAAAACGCACTTCCAGCTTATAAGCTTCATTGTTCAATTTCTTCTGTAGCCAAATTATTTTGTGTATCCCTGTAAATAAACGATAAATTTTATATATTCTACAGTAAGCGCCGTCCGTGTAGGTGTAGTAAATCTCAGTGATGTATATAAATTCCAATATGTTTAAAATAGTGTAATATTATTAAAATACACGATTAAAACAAACGATTTTTCCCAATAGACCTTAATGTAATGGGATTCTTATGAGTGTCTCTGTAAATGAACCGTAAATGCTACACACATCATTTTCAGTACCGAACACGCTATAGTGATACCCAATAACATCTATGAATTTCATGCAATCGGATTATATTTATGCAAGTTAGAACATGGACAGACAGACAAACCGAATTCATAGACATTTTTGGAAAGTTAAAAACCGCATCGCGAAATTACCTAACACTGTTACCAATTTGGCGGATTTTTTAAGTTCAGATAATTAGATGTTATATATTAGCCTATATTATATGTCCTGCATAATTACCCAAATAATTAGGGGCGAGGATTATTCTTATCCTTACCTCGTTGGCTCCAGGTCGGTAGTTCACAAATTAGATTTTTCATAACCTATTAATTATTTTCGCCTAAAACTTCCCAACAAGAATTATTAAAAAAAAAAAATCTGCAAAATTTTCGCTCAGAACATGAATATGCTTCTCGCTTTTTATTATCTTTTTATAACTAAATATCAATTTTTGCAGTAAAATTACAAAAAAACATAAATTACAACAATTATAAAAATTAAACAACTTATAACAATTTATAACTTATAAAAATTTCAAAGAGTTTGGACAATAAGAATTATTTTGTTTTTAATGTTGAATGGTCCAGTGGTAGTGGGGGGGGGGGGGGAAGAAGAAAACACTTTTTAGAGTGCGTAGCCCTAGCTTTCGATATCGAGGGTTACGAAGTAGTATGCTTGATGTGCGTGATTTTATTTTAAAAATATAAAATAATACAAATTCGAGGGTGTACGCTGCCAAAGTCATTCCTTCAATGCTGATTTTAGGTATATATAAGTTTATTATTACGGGCATGGGCAACGCCGGACGGTCAGCTAGTTTAAAATAATTTTAAACACCTAACGATAAAAAAAAAAAGCAGAACTAAAAGTTTTTTTTTCATTGGGGATTTTAGAGGGGGGGGGGGGGGAGAGGGGCGAATGCCGCCCTGAAGAAAAATCTTTAGTCCCTTTTTCTGTTAGTGTTAATTATAGTGTTAATAATAAAGTTACACTAATCATTTGAGAAAAAAAAATTTTTTTTTAGATCATGCTGAAAAAAGTAAATTTAGTTAATTCAATTTTAAAATTCATTGAAAAGCAATTGCCCTTCCTTGCCCCTTCACCCTCCTTGCGGTCGCCCGTGTTCGATTCGATGTATAAGTGGAATTGTTGAAAACTAACTGTACTAGTATCGTACAAGTTTCGAATTGAAATGAAGAATTTCTAAATTTACCTCTTTTGGAAGAAATATGCCAGTAACAAAATATGATTTATCCTCATCAGAACATTTATTCCCTGATTAAAAGTAAAAAATTGCACTCCATTCTTACTTTCTGCATTTAGAGACTTTTACATGTGGCCCCTTTTCTCCCCCCGCTCTCTTAAATTAAGAGTGCCGCATCATTCCTCATCCTTATTAAATGTATTATGACAGCTGTTGCAAATTCAGCTTTTATATAAGAATGGTACCCTACAAACCAAGGCCGCTCTGAATTGGAAACAATCGATTTTCACGAGGTTCATCGAATGGAAAAGAACGTTTACAGGATGCAAGCGGTCAAGATAAATAGCGGAAGGAACGAGAACTTTGAAAGAGGAACTTCCTCGAGCATTGATTTAAGCCATCTGGGATTTTTGGACGGCTAAATTTAAGGGGATCCCGCAGAAAAATTCTTATTACTTGAAGGATGATATATACATATTTTTAAAAGGTAAATAAATTTTATTATCATTACAGAATGCCAACATGGATTTGCCGCATACACACCGTTATTGCTGTAAAAGTAGTTTTACAGGCATTTGTTAATAATGAGTAGAATATGTGGGTGAATATCATAAAATGTGAGATTTTGAAAACAAAAATTTTAAAAATTTAAATCGTTTCAAAACTTCTGATTTTTTTTTTTTTTTTTTTTTTTTTTTTTTTTTTTTTTATGTTGATTGAACAGCTGAATAAAGAAATTTATATGTAAAATTGTTAAAGTTTTAAAAGCTTAAATTCATTTTTATGTAATTATAATTATGTGTTATTTTCTTGGCATATGTATGCCAGGATAATGACAATTTCATTCTAAAATATTTTTCACATTCCTGTTTTTTTTTAAGATCTAACATTTTAATTTTGTCTAAAGGAGCATGTTTCCTGTATAATACCTCAAATTCAGTGTAATGTTGAGTTTTATTTGTAATTTATAGAAACCAGGAAAATGACATGACAAAAGTCTACATAATTTTTACAAAGCCTTTAAGCACATTATTTTCAAAGAAATATCTAAAAGATCTTGCTGGTAGCAATAATTTTACTACTGCTGATTTGAACTATGTCAAGAACAAGAAGAATTGCTCTGTAGCACCATCTTTATCCTCATAAAGAACTAAAATGAGCAGGTCAGGATAATGACATTCATTTTCAGTGACAATCATATTTTAATTATGGAAAATTATTTGTAAAATACAGAACTTTTTACCTTCCACATATATGTGTTATATAAGGTATAATTATTAATTAGAAATGAAAAAAACTAGAAAAAGATATTTGTGCATGATAGCAGAAAGTCTTTTACTTTGCACACATCACAGTGTGACATGCCAGGAAAATGACAATCTGAAATTTTAAGTCTTTTAATTGCTTTATTTTGTGTTATTATGAATATAATTAGTGATGGGCGATTCTCGAGAATTCGACAATCGAGAAAAATCGTCATCGTAAAAAATCACAATCGATACAGCCATCGATTAATTCCTAGAATCTACAATCGAGATGTTTTACAATCGATTATAACGAGAAAAGCTAAAAACAGTTATTGGAAAACTTAGCTATTATTCTGGCCGACAATTTCATAGTAGTGATAGGGCTTAGTGATGGGCGATTCTCTAAAATTTACCAATCGAAAAAAATCGTTATCGTAAAATACACAATCGATACAGTCATCGATTATTTTCGAGAATCTACAAAGGAGATGTTCTAGAATCGATTATTGAAATAATTGTTTTTACATATATATATAAGGCAGATTTTATTAAATATAGGGTAACTGAAAACAGATGGAATAAAAAAACAACAAACCAAAGGGAGGCTATAAAGGAGCCATAAGACTGGAAAAGTCTTGTAAGGGTGCCCCCTGGTTGAAAAAAGCTGAAAAAACGCGAGTAGCTATGAAGCGGTAAGGGAAGTTTAAGTATCAAAAATTAGAATTTTTCGGCAATTAGCACCAAAATGGCCAAAGAAATAAGAATCAAAAGTACCCCCTAGTGGCAAAAACATGAACTAAAAGATGATAAAAGGGATCAAAATTTTTTATTGATTTTTCTACGTCATTTGAGATTGGATCTTTAATTTCCCCATTTTTAGAAAGACTTCGACTGGAATACATTAAACGAACCCCCGCGGGGAGCAAAGTAGGGGGCAGGGGCAAGGAAAGTGCATAATATGAATAAGTGGTCACAGGACTTTCCAACGATATGTCACATGAGGGGTGTCGGCTAAAGATAGAAAAGAGTCCCAACTCCCAGGATTCCAATTATCGTTCCCCCGAAATATACCCTGCTCATCCTTCTCTTTGAAATTTTCATATATTAAAAATTATTTATCGGGGGGCTCCGTAAAAAAATCCGATCTAAAATGTTTAAAAACGCTACGAATTCAAAAAAGTTCGAAAAGTGCCTCTCTCGGGGCGCCAAAATAGGGAGGGAAGAAGAAAGGTTCATAATATGAAAGAGTAACTTTCCGATGATAACCGAAAACTTTCCGATGATATATCAAATGACTGGTCCAAAAAAAGTTTGAAATCTACCCCTCCCACGTGGGTTCCCTCTTTTATCCCAGAATATACCCGGAAATCACGCAGCCCCACTTTTCACCCACAGCACCCCCCACGCAGCCACCAAAATTTTATATTTAATAAATAATATTTATCGGAGAGCTCCATTAAAAAACCTCATTTGATGATATTTATTGTAGAAATCTCTACAATTAAAAAAAAAATCACCCCCGCCCCCTTCCGGAATTCAAGTCTGGGAGGAGAAAGGTTCATAATATGAAAGAGTGGTGAAAGGACTTTCCGATGGAGAGGTTTGGTAAAAGTTTGAAAATTACCCCCCCCCCCCTTTGTCCACTCTCGCGCCCCCCAGAATTCACTCACCTTCCTCTTTGAACTTTTTATATTTAATAAATAGTATTTATCTGAGTCTCCAGGTATGGGGCAGCTTGGCCGAGCTAAAATAAGAGAAACATTGAAAATTCGGGGCAAAATGACACTAAATTTAACAGTAAAGTTTGAAATTAGGACTATACAGAACTGAATACATAAACCACTATGCTTCATAACCCACATCGGTTACTAGCAATAAAAAGATAAGTGCCAGTTAAACTGATGGCATTGAGCTCACAGGTTATTCACATTAATTGTATATTATACTCTTATTTCAAAGAATAATGTCCCTCAAAAAATAAATGAAGGGAAATATACCCCGTTTGCCCCTTTTATACTTAACCAATGAACCTCCAAATCAAATCAGGGAAACTCCTTAACTATAATAAATCAGTATATCAAATTTGAAGAAAATCAGATAATTCTACATGAAAAAAAGAAACATATCGCTAAATTAAGGGTGGTCTAACCCCTTTAACCCTTTTATACTTAAATAATGAACCTCCAAATCTAATCAGGAAAGCTCCTTATCAGAACGAACATAGAAAAAAAAATAAATTAAAGTAAATTGAATAATTCTCCATGAAAATCCATTTATCTAAATTAAGGGGAGGGGACTTGCCCCCTTTTCGCCCTTGTATACTTAACCAATGAACCTCCAAATCTAATGAAGGAAGCGCCATATCGGAATAAATCGGTATATTAAATTTGAAGCAAATCGAATAATTCTGCATGAAAAACCCTTTTATCTAAATTATGGGGGAGGCCAGCTCCTCCCCTTTATACTTAACCCATAAACCTCCAAATCTAATCAAGGCAGCTTCTTAACATAATAAACCGGTATCCCAAATTTGGAGCAAATCCAATAATTCTGCATGAAAAACCCATTTATCTACATTAAGGAGGGGGTCTACCCCCCTTTCCCCCCTTTATACTTAAGTAATGAACCTCCAAGTTTAATCAGGGAAGCTCATTAACATAATAAACCGGTATACTAAATTTGAAACAAATCGAGTAATTCTGCATGAAAAACACAATTATCTAAATTAAGTGGGGAACCAGCCCCCCTTCTCCATCTTTATCTTTAACCAATGAACTTCCAAGTTTAATCAGGGAAACTCCTTAACATAATAAACCGGTATACCAAATTTGGAGCAAATCGAATAATTCTGCATGAAAAACCCATTTATCTAAATTAAGGGGGGACCAGCCCCCTTCTCCCCCTTTATACTTAACCCGTAAACCTCCAAATCTAATCAAGGTAACTTCTTAACATAATAAACCGGTATATCAAATTTGGAGCAAATCGAATAATTCTGCATGAAAAACCCATTTATCTAAATTAAGGAGGGGGTCTATCCCCCCCCCTTTCTCCCCTTTATACTTAACTAATGAACTTCCAAGTTTAATCAGGGAAGCTCCTTAACATAATAAACCGGTATACCAAATTTGGAACAAATCGAATAATTCTGCATGAAAAACCCATTTATCTAAATTAAGAGGGGGCGGGCAGCCCCCCTTCTCCCCCTTTATCCTTAACCAATGAACTTCCAAGTTTAATCAGGGAAACTCCTTAAAATAATAAACCGGTATACCAAATTTGGAGCAAATCGAATAATTCTGCATGAAAAACCCATTTATCTAAATTAAGGAGAGGGTCTACCCCCCTTTCCCCCCTTCATACATAACTAATGAACCTCCAAGTTTAATCAGGGAAGCTCCTTAACATAATAAACCGGTATACGAAATTTGGAGCAAATCGAATAATTCTGCATGAAAAACCTATTTATCTAAATTAAGGAGGGGGGGGGGACCAGCCCCCCTTCTCTCCCTTTATCCTTAACCAATGAACCGTCAAAACTAATCAGCGGAACGCCTTATCAGAATAAACATAAAAAAAAATTGAAGCAAATCATACATTTTAATCAAGAGTTATCGCGTTACGTACATACGTACGTACGTACGTACGTACATGCATACACACAGAACCGACGGGTACATTAGCTCTCAGGCTTAGATAGCCTGTGAGCTAAAAAGAGATTGGATAAGCAGATGAACTTTTTGAGAAATTATGACTTAAACCAACCGGTAAGTTTGACTCTAAAAGCTTCATTTCCCTCTCGCATTTCGGCAAATCTCATCTCGATGATTTTTCCAGCATTTCGACGCTTCCAGATGGGAAGCTGCTCGATGGTTTGTTCTCTCGCGGTTTTAAACCTTTCGGAATGGGAAGTCTCTCGAGAGTGTCTCTCGCCCTTTTCAACCTTTCCCGATGGGAAGCCTCTCGCTGGTGGCTGGTTTCTCTGGTTCTTTTCGAAATCTCCCAACGAAAAGCCTTTCGAGGATTTCGCTCGCGCTTTTCAACATTTCGCTATGAGAAGCTTTTCGAGGATTTCTCTCGTCCTCGGCAGAGAAGAAAAGTAAGAAAATTTATCGAGAGTACCAAGGGATGAGATAGAGAAAGAGGCATGACAATGAGCTGTGAAATGAAGCCCTAATTTTCAAAGTTTCTCTTATTTTAGCCCTACCAAGATGTCACATACCTGGAGCCCTCCGATAAAAATTATTTATTAAATATAAAAATTTCAAAGAGGAAGGTGGGTCGGGTGATTTCGAGGAAGGAGGACGTGAGAGTGGAATCATGCGGGGTGCAATTTTAAAAATTTTACCGAACCCTTCCTGTGGCATATAATCGAAAAGCCTTTTGACCACTCTTTCATACTATGAACCTTTCTTCGCCCAAAGGGGGATGGGGAAGGGGCGAACAAATTTTTAAAACCGTAGCCGATTTCTATAATAAATTTAAATATCACTTTAGATGTGGGTTTTTTATGCAGTCTTCCGGTAAATATTAATTATTGAACATAAAAATTTTAAAGTGGCGGCAGTGTGAATTCCGGGGCGAAAGAGTGGGCTCACGGGGGGTGGGAGGGGGAGCAATTTTCAAACTTTTTTTGGACCAGTCATGTGATATGTCATCGGTAAGCTCTCGGATGACTCTTTCATATTATGAGACTTTCTTCCTCCCCTCCCCAATTTGGCTCCCACTGCGAAGGTAGTTTTTTCCGTTTTTATCATTTTAGATCAGATTTTTTTATGGAGCCCTCCGCTAAATATTATTTATAATATATGAAATTTCAGGAAACTTTTCCAAATTTAGCCAAGATCCCTCATGTGACATATCGTTGGAAAGGTTTGTGACTACTTATTGATGCTATGCACTTCCGGTGGCCGCCCCCCCACTTCCCCCCCGGAGGACACTTTTCCAAATTTAGTCAATACCCCTCTTGTGAGATATCGTTGAAAAAGTCTGTGACTACTTATTGATGTTATGCACTTCCGGTGACAGTCCCCCCACTCTTTGCCCCCCCCGGGGGACACTTTTTCAAATTTAGTCAAGACCCCTAGTGTGAGATATCGTTGGAAAGGTCTGTGACTACTTATTGATGTTATGTACCTACGGTGTCCCCACCACCACTTTGTACCCCCCCCCCCCTTCGGGGACACTTTTCCAAATTTAACCAAGACCCCACATGTGAGATATCGTTGGAAAGGTCTGTGACTATTTATTGATGTTATGCACCTCCGGTGACAGTCTCCCCCAATTTGCACCTCCCGGGGGACACTTTTTCAAATTTAGCCAAGACCCCTCATGTGAGATATCGTTGGAAAGGTCTGTGACTACTTATTGATGTTATGCTCCTCCGGTGTCCATCCCCCCATTTTGCACCACCCCGGGGGACACTTTTCCAAATTTTGCCAAGACCCCACATGTGAGATATCGTTGGAAAGGTCTGTGACTACTTATTGATCTAATGCACCTCCGGTGACCGCCCCCACCCCACTTTTCCCCCACGGGGTGTTTTTCTAAATTTAGCCGGGACCCCTCATGTGACATATTGTTGGAAAGGCTTATGACCACTTACTCATGTTGTCCACCTCCCGCACCCCTCCCCCCTTTGCCCCCACGGGGAGGTCTTTTTTATAAATTCAGATCCAGACTTCTCATGTGACATATGGTTGTAAAGGCCTAAAGACCTGTGACGACTTAATCATATTATGCAGCTGCTGTGTCCCTCCGCTCGCTTTGACCCCTCCCCCAAGAGATCTGGTCCGAGGTTCATTCGTTTCGATATTATATTTTTACAAGGTTTTGTAGTGCGTGCACACCACACCCGCCTGCTATCATATATCAGTGCCGTATATAGCGGGTAACCTGTTCGTGATTTCATATTACAAGATTACGAATAAATTAGGGGCCCCGATTAAAGGAGGGTCCCTCTAGCGGTCGAAGTCACCTAGTCTTTATTAACATCGACGCATTCCAGTTCACCCGCAGACGATTCTTGATAAATGTATGACGTATATAATACATAATATATGATTTATAAAAGAAATTTGCAAACTGCAGTCATCGAGAAAAAATTTACACAATCGAAAATTATCGAGATGTCCATACAATCGAGAAAATCGAGAAAAACATCTCGTTATCGCCCATCACTAAATATAATATCTCTTGAAATACATCCAAGAATATATTTTATTAGAATGTAAAAAAGAAAATTGTATTATATGACATTAAATAAATATTTTATTGTGCGGACTGCAATTTCCGTATTTTGTGATATTGACTCATATGCTGGCAGATATAGAGAATGACCCAAATAGCATGAACATTAGCAGCAAGTTTGATTTTTTTCTAATATTATCTTGCCGTGACAAATTTGAATTGAGAAATTCGCAGCAAATTTCTCGCAAGGTATACCATCCCCCACTTGCATGAGTAGTTTGTTGTGAAACTGATGGCAAGACTGTCTTTAATTCACGAAAGTGACGAAAGCAAAAAAATCCCTCTGTTGAAAGAATAGACAATCAGCACATAAGCAGAAATTTTATTCGGTTGGCACACCGCCTTTTCTAAACGCTATTGAAACATATTAATATTACCTTAACTTGTTTATGGTGATGAAAACGATGTATACATCTTCTGATGGTGTGTTCGCATTAATAGACCTGACGAGGTCTATGTACCCCTCCGAAGGGGTTATACTTATAGTTTAACAGTTGTAAACAGATAGTGGGGCGTGGACAGATTAGTACTTTGCAGTAAGTTTGCAGTACTTTTGATTACTTGTTTGCCGTTAATTTGCAATAAATTTGATAGAGCATGAATTTAACTTGCACGACAAGTTAGCTGCAAGTTCAAAATGTGGTGACTTCGGCGTTTGCGTTATCTTGTTGCAGTCTTGTTATGAACTTTCAGTCTTGTCATGCTCAGCTTGCTGCAACTTTGCAGGCTTTCAAAGCAAGACTACTGCAAATTTTCTGCAAACTAAAAATGCTATGTGGGGACTTACTGATTTTTATAATGGATTTATTTCAACGCCAAAGACATTTTTTTTTTGGGGGGGGGGGGGAAATTCCAGAAATAAATGCTCTACGTTCTATTATCACATTTTCGAGAATGTTCCTGATTACCAGTGATGATGTCACAAAATTTTCAAAGAAAAGGATAATAGATTTGACATTTCAGTATGTTTGTGAAGTTGCAAGCCCAGGGCCGTAACCAGAGGCGGGGGGGGGGGGGGGCAAGGTGGGCTGAGCCCCCCCCCCCCTCTAGTGTTCTCTTAAATCCCCTTTAGCTCTCACAATATTTTAATATAATATGTATATTACGTTAAAGATTTAAAAAAAAATGCAAATACTTTTATTTATTTATATATTTTAAGGAGACGGTAGACGTTATTTATTTTATTTTTAATTTTATTCTTTAATGATAGAGATATGAAATTTTGTGGAAATATACATTTAACCATAAGTATATAGAACAGCTTAAAAGAAATTTCCAATCTTATAAGTTTAAAATTTAAAAAAAAAAAAAACGAAATTTTAAAATGCTCTATGCGTCATAATTTTTGAGATATTTTCTCGATTTTGCAAATCAGAAATATTCATTGAATAGAGTTTTTTGTTAATCACTTAAAACTCTATTTCAAACGAATCTGTGCATCGATTTTTTAATCCCTTGAATAGTTAATTTTTTAGGGATTTATTTTCTGAATTCGATATCGATTTTCACCAAAATTTTGTCTTTTAATAAGTTAAAAATCAAACTAAATTATCTTAATGAAGTCGAATTTTAAAATGCATACACAGTTTCTTTGTAAGCAATATAAGGATTCTTCCTTATCAATTTCACGAATTTTGATCAAATTTTATGATGCATGGAGCATTTTAAAAATGTAAAAAAGTTGAAAAATCAGTTTTGAGAAAAATAGATTTGGAGTACATTAAAGGGCCAAAAAATTGTTTGCGTATACAAAATTCAAACGCTTGTAACTTTTCGCAAAATAATAGCATCTGTATGCGGTTTTTTGTAAATGGCTCAGAACAAACAGGAGAATAATAATATGCACAAAAATAATTTTCGATTTTTGGGTCGATTTCTGCTCAAATAAAGGTCCACGTTCCCCTTAACAATTTTTTAAATTCTGAGTAGTGATAAAGAAACTTTTTAAGTTATAGTGTTGTATTGTTATTCATCATAAGTTATTTACTAGTAAATCTGCAGATCAGGAGCCTCAACGTCATCTTTGCAAGTCATTGTTTTTTAACACTCATTGCGTAATATTCATCTTCCTACAAATCGCTTTTTAAAGTTTTCAAATTACATAAATATTTATAAGAATACAAAATACTTCGTAAAGTTTCAGAAATTAAATGTGTTAAACAAGTGGTTATACACTGATGTTCTGAAATTCTGATGAGCTGCTTATTCTGGTAACTTTTTAAATCAAAAATTGCATTTCTTCAGGGGGGCTCTGCCCCCCTGAACCCCCCGTAGTCTATTTAAATTTACATTCGTAATTTTTTATTGATTGTGCGGATGGTTATAGTATACATAGATTTTTTTTACGCTGTGATTTATAAGGATAAGCGTAAGTTTTTTTTTTTAAATTAATAAATTTAAAATTTAAAATAAAATCCTCATGTTAACCGTACGCAAACAATAAATCTGGAAGTGACGCCAAAAATATAACCTTAAAATCCGCTACATTCGACCGAAACACAACGGCGTGCTTAAAAAAAGAAAGAAAGAAAAGAAAAATATTTTTAGTAATACAGTTTTTAATTCATAATACGATGAAATGCTACTTTAGAATGCGTAAATATAAGCAGATCATTTTCATTTTACAGAAAAAATGCACGGATGAAGTCAAAGAATTCGGTCCCTGTTCCACGTGCTTGTTTTGTTTGGGCCGAATGAGGGCATTTAAATCTGAGCGATAACGCACATCGTATTGCAAACTGTTTTTACGGCATACTGCATCTCCATCTATCTCTTTCCACCGTGAATAATAATTAATTTTATTTTAGCCAAGATCTTTTTATTCCAACATCTTTTTTTTTTTTTTTTTTTTTTTTTTGATAAACGACGTCTAATTCACCTGCTATTCGTACTTACTCAAAACCTTTCATCTTGTTATATTAAGAAATACTTGAAAGTTTTCTTTTTATTCCCAATATGTCGCCATATTAATTTTTTTATTCTTAATTTTTTTTGTCATTTTCCTGTTTCACCTCAAAATCTTTCAATTGAAAATTGTTTAAGAGGAAATATTATTCAGGGTTTTGATTTTCTTGGCAACGATTAAAGAAACATTGATAAATTTTATGAAAAAAATGTCACATTATTCTCTATGAAAATAATGAACTTTTGTATTTTTAAGCAAAATATTTGAATAAAATAAATAAAATATTGCCTATTTTTATTTCTGGGGCTAAAATCCATCTATATGCAAAAATACAAATGCATTAATTCATCCGTTTTGACGTTGGCTTTACTGAAACATTATAGACGCATTTATACTAATATTATTAAGACCAAATACGTTGCTAGGCAACTGATGAAAGAAAAGGTAAAAAATGAAATATGTATTATGTCAAATTGATAAAACAAAATGCTTTATATTATTGGAAAACATGCATAAAATTCCCCCAAAAATTATAAACCTAATTTAAAAAATCTCGCAAATATATTGACATAATTTCAAACTAATTGGAATAATTTAATAATCTTATTTAAAAATTTCAGCATCCAAAATTTACCATTTAAATCAATTTTTACATGAGCCATTTCTTTCAACAAATGAAAATTTGAAAATCGTCTGACTTGCCATAGAAAAGCATTACAGAGCAAAATAAAATGTTCTATATTTCCCGAACGAATAAACCAAATTTAACCAAAGACTATACAGCTAAGTCCGAGTACCTCATCAACATGCCCAATTAATTTCAAGCCGATCGGATGCTTTTTGCGGCAGTTATCGCGGAACAGACAGACAGGCTAAAACGGAAATCAAAACTTTTCGTGTCTCCACAGTAAGCCTTCACTGACGTTTCGGCAAAAATATCAAGCAGCCAGAACTAGTGATATTGTCTACCCGCAAAAGGTATTTAGTATTTAGATAAAAACTAACCAGATCTTCTAATAAAATATGAAAAATTTCCGAATTATATCATTTTAGGTGTATATGTTATTTGCTAGGATCTCCAAATTTTGAAGGCATTTATTTTTAGCATGTAAATAACGCTGTAAAAGCTTTTCAAATTTTAGAAAATTTCAATTATATTTACTTTATAATTTTCCCATCAAATCCCTAGTTAGTTATGCAGGAATACTTGCCATCTATCTAAATTTATTATTTTTTAAAGTGGGAGAAAAAAGGTACGTGGATTAGCCCCACTAAAATTTTTTAAAGCCCCCATCTGGTTACTGCTCTGTGCAAGCCACTATTCTTAGTGTTACAGACTTTACGATAACTCCTTCTGCGCAGAGTTGGATGAATTCCGAATTTCTGGGATTTTTTTCTGTTTTGCTTATTGCATTGATTGTCCAACATAGTTGGAAAAGTTTATGAATTCGGCTTGTCTAGCCGCATGTCCGTGCCCTAACTCGCGTAAATGCATTCGGATTACCAGGTAATTTTATGTTATTGAGATTCACTGTAGAATGTTTGCTATTGAAAAAGAAGTGTATAGCATTTATAGTTCGTGTACAGAGACCCACAAAAGAATTTCGTTACATTATGGTCTGTGGGGAAAAGTCGTTTGCTGTACATTTTAATGCTGTTTAGATAATTCAAACAAAATGACATTGATATGCACCCTGAGGTGGACTACAACATGATTTTTGTGGAGCATAGTGTTAAGGCGCTACCGTATGTGAAGGGCAATACATAAAAACACTAAGTAGTAAATTTAAATATTATATTTATTTGTTAACAACAAAGAAAAAAAAATTAATTAATTAATGGATAGAGAATGGATTAAGAGATGAGGAATTTAAGCAAAGCTTATCCAGGGGTTTCATTTTGCAAAATGTCGAGTTTTGAAGAAAATGACGATTCTAAGCTTTATGTGCTACTCTCATAGTTTTAATCAAAATCTAAAATTCATTTTCAAAATCTAAAAATCTCCTCGTTTCTTGCTACCCTCAAGAGTGATTACATCAGATCGACTTTTGGAACAATGTTTCTCACTGATTAACACTCGTGATTTCTTTAATCTTAATCACACACGCAGTAATATCAAGTAGGGAAGGGGTCATTTTGTTTATTCTTAAGATGTAGGTGGACTTTATATCTGGATGTAAACTCTGAATAATAGATTAGACTTTTCACATGTTCAAGGAATTCTACGATTTATCTAACCGGTCAAGTGAATTTAGTTACAATTGCTTGTAAATTGAGAAACATAAAATTGACTAATTTTATTATTTTGACTTTGGAATCCAACTTAAATGACTTCGTCACAATAGAATAAGTACTGGTACTTATAGTTCGTTTAGAGAGACGCACAAGAAAATTCCATCGCATTAGGATCTATATGAAAAATTCGTTTGCATCATTTACATCATTTTTACATACTTACTTCATTTATATCGTATCATCATTTGAATGATGTTACGTTACTTTAAGCATATAGAATTTTATATGGATCACTGAGTGCAACGTTGATCTTACCATGAAATCCAAACGCAGCCCAAACTATGAGTGAACCTCCACCTTGCTGCCGTTTAGAAAACGTTTCTGGTTTCTTGCGCAGATCGTGCCAATAATGAGAAAAACCGTCCGGACCATCCAAATTGAATTTTTTTCCCCTCGGAAAATATTACTCTTTCATATTCTAACTTCCAGGACATGGGATCTTTTGCCCAATCCAGGCGATTCCGCTGATGCCTTTTAGTCATACGTGGTTGGGCCTTTCACTTATTGTCCTTCATCATTTTAGAGCTCTTGACTATTCTGGACAAGGTACTTTTTGACACTGCTATCAGTGGATCTCTTGAAAGTTCGCCTAAAGTTGTTTTCCAATTGCTCATTCTTTTTATAATGGCTCTTTTTTCCATTTTGGACCGGACAGCTTTGGCGGACGTACCGGAGACTTCTTTGCCCAATAATCTTCTTTCAATAGATAGAATTTTATGTGATAGTTATTTATTTTAATTGATTATTAGTATTTTTGTTCTGTGATACTTTTTGTGTATGAGATTATTTAATATTTAATACACATTAAATTTTCTTTACTTATCAAATGATTGTAGCAGTAAGAAATGTCATGTAGAAGCAATTCATACAAGGTGAAAATCGAGTAAAATCAATTGACTTCTATCACCATCCGAAGTCAGTATCTATCTCAATTGTGTAATGTTAAAATACAAAGGGAAAGAATCGAGTTTGATGCAGGGCTGCGGAGTCTGTGGGAAAATTGGCCAACTCCGACTCTGGAAATTTTAACGACTTCGATTCTGACTCCGACTCCGGGCTGCCTAATATACTAGGGTTACCTGCTTTTTAAAATTATGAGGGAACGCAAAAAAATAAATAAATAAATAAATAATAAAAAATAATAATAATAATAATAATAAGGCGAAAATTTCACAATTTCGGCAATCATTCTGCTCTTAGGGTTTAAAAAAAAGGGAAAAAAATTATATTTTCCGGAATATTAAATTTAAAATTTCGCGTCTAGGAAACACGACAATTTCATTTATCGAAATCTAAAGAATAAAACAAAACTGAAAAAATTTACTATTTCGGATCCGCGGACTCTGAAAAGAAAAGACGAACTTATTACAATTTTATTATTTTGTGTCCTCTAGACCCGAAAAATGTCGATCCCAGTAGCAGAAAATCCAAGACGGGAGACGGCCGTCCCAGATTTTCTTTTCTCTTTTGCAGATTATTTTTCCATCAAACCTTTATTTCGCTTTATAATTATGTTTAGATTTTTATTACTTAATACAAAACTTAAGATTATTAATAATAAAAATGAATAAAATGCATAAAGACGTCACAGGTAAGAGATTGTTTGATTAATTAATGCTTCAATTGTAAAATATTTTACCAGCAGATTATTTTCTGCCCATGAAGTATCTATCGGAGACACTTGGTGAATTTTCTGCTGCTGGGATTTCGATAGAAAGGAAATAAAATAAAGATGAAAATTTTATTATTTCGGAAGGAATTCTGGTTTTGCGGGTTCGAAAAAAAAAGTGAAAATTTTAAATTTCAGACATTAATTTTACAATTCTTGCTTTATTTCGGCTTATACAGTCCTGAAATATCCGAAAATCAAAAGGAGAAAGATAACGAAATTTCATTCTTTTATCGCTATTTTTGATACCGCCGATTGAGAAAAAAAGAATTAAAATTTCACATTATTTAAAGTCCTGCTCAAGTGAAAATATGGGGTTGGGAGGGGAGTCACAATTTTGGCGTTACTTCTGGTCCTACAGATCCGAAGAATCTGAGGGGAAAAAGGGAGAAGGGTTTCTATTACAATGCTATTTCAGGTTCCTTGACCCCCCTCCCCCACCCCCAAATAGCAGAAATTTTCAATTTTGGCATTATGTCCTGTTAGAGAACTAACTGCATAGGCCGAAATTTTTTTAAGGAACCTTAAAATTTCGGTCTTGCCCTTTTATATTTTTGCAGTGCACGCTTCAGCCCGTGCAGAAATCAATGAAAACAAACTCGGTCCATGTAAAAATTATTGAAATAAGGCCCGACTCAATTTCTACAAAAAAATTCCGATTTTTATACTATACAATTAAGATTATTTTAAAGAATACTACATACACATTTATGGGAAAATTTTACCGTATATTTGAAATTAGGATAAGTTCACAAGCCATAGAATACAAAATAGCAACATTAATGATTACTTGGACTCTTAGACTCTTATATTCAAATGAAGACTCATTAAAAAAAATAATGTAGTTTGGAACAAAAGAAACTAGTATGTTGTGGCCATCACAAAACTTTCTTCTATATAAATCGCGTCAATTAAATCATTTAAATAGTACAAGAAATTACATGAATTTAGCACCAATTCATATCAAAGTATATCTGAATTTGAAGTTTGATGAAAATTCGTGCATTAGTTCTTGAGATAGAGCTATAGCGGAAATTCTGAAAAATGTCGCATAGCAGCGCCACCTGTTGAGTGATGTACACCAAAAATAAACATCACTAAATGATATCAAGGTATACCTGAATCTGAAGTTTGTTGAAAATCTAAGCGTTAGTTCTTGAGATAAAGCTATTGCGGAAATCGCAAAAAATACAGCATAGCAGCGCCACCTGTTGAGCGATTTACACCAAAAATTAAAAAGCACTAATTTATACGTCAATTCATGTCAAGGACTAACTAAATCTGAAGTTTGATGAAAATCCGTGCAATAGTTCTTGAGATACAGCTCTTGCGAAAATCGTGAAAATGCTGCACAGCAGCGCCACCTGTGGGGCGATTTACACCAAAAACTAAACAGCACTAATTTATATCAGGGTCTAACTAAATCTGAAGTTTGATGAAAATTCGTGCAGTTTTTCTTGAGTTAGAGCTATTGCGATAATCATGAATAATGCAGCATAGCAGCGCCACCTGTTGGGTGATTTCCGCAAAAAAATAATCAGCACCAAACTATGTCCTGGACTAATTGAATGTGAAGTTTTATGAAAATCCGTCAAGTAGTTCTTGAGATATAGCTATTGCAGAAATCGCGAAAAATGCCGCATAGCAGCGCCACCTGTTGGGCGATTTTCACCAAAAACTAATCAGGTCTAGATTATATCAAGGTCTAACTAAATATGAAGTTTTGTGAAATTCCGTGCATTAGTTCTTGAGATAGAGCGCCCACAAAATTTTTGTCACATACAGACTCACAGACAGAGTGACAGAGTGACAGACAGACTCACAGACAGACATTTTCTAAAAACCATCAAATCGTGTTCAGGACATTCTAAAACGTATAAATCCGTCGAAAACCGGAAGTCGAAATTTTTCACGAATCCAATACTTTCTTCATGTAAAGATAGAAGAAAGTAAAAAGGTGGTTAAATCATCATAAATTTCGAAGTCGTATAATAAAAAAAAGGGAGATTTTTTTAAATATTTCTCTGTAATTTATTATAGTATATTTTTCAAGATTCCGTTAACTGAAATTCCTTATCGCTATTACTATTTTTACAAAAGAAATTGCGTCCGACACGCCCTAGGAATATTTAAGTCCCGTTATAGCTCGGCCCGACCTGAGTATGTATGGAAAATGTAAGCTTGATGTAGCACGGCCCGAGTCTGCTGAAAAGATTAAACTCGGGCTCGGACACAATCTAACTGTCCGATGGTGATCTCTAAGTTGTATATATTACGTCCCTGTATTGATGCTGGGCCCCACCAGTGACCGAGAGCTTCTGCTCTCGAAGCTGGTAGACGGGTAGTGCTGTGTTCGAACCCAATCGCGCCCGTCGGCCTAATCGTTCGGAGTTTTCGTGGTTTTCTTCGAACCTTGGATTTCCAAGCATTAATACGGGTTAGGTTCCCTTAGAAAGACCCCCACGAAGGGCACCCCCCCCAGGACCTACCCAAGCAGCAAATAATCCCTGGCCGAGCTTTCGCCGAATGTCCTAATTTGACTATGTTTCGCCCGAACGATGTCACCCCCTGAGGTTGGCGGGAAAGGCTTTTTGTCCGCCCGGCAAAGCAGATAAGGAGCATCGCATCCCGATTATTATTGAATCAGTTTTGAAGCTTTTGCCTATTTGTTTTCGATCATTTGGTCAGTAGGTAATCTTTTACCGACGACATTCCAATATCGTATGATATTTAGCCGATTAGTTAGTGATATCATAAAATAAAATTTGTAAGGTGCAAAATAAGTATTTAAATTAACACAATTTGCATAACCACAGACATACACACATTAATTTTTTTTTAAACAATTAAAATATAATTAAAAAAATATATAAACGTTTCGGATATTTTCATAGCCCTCATCAGTAAACGAGCAGAGTCACAAAACAGCAAGAGCCACAGCAAACGAAAAAACAGTTAAAATCACGGTCTTAACTGTTTTAACTGTTTTTTCGTTTGCTGTGGCTCTTGCTGTTTTGTGACTCTGCTCATTTACTGATGAGGGCAATGAAAATAGCCGAAACGTTAATATACTTTTTTAATTATATTTTAACTGCTTTTAAAATTTTAATGTGTGTATGTCTGTAGTTATGCAAATTGTGTTAATTATTAAGTAATCCAGACGTAGTTATGTATATATTTTTAAATAGTATTTAAAAGTAAGAAAGCTCGTTTAAATTCAAAGGATAAGTATTGCTAATCGGCATTATTCTTAAATAATATGCAAAAATATTTACACGTCGATTACATAACCAATTAAAACGTTTTTAATAAAATATTTTTGTTTAAAGCTTAAAAATTGCTGTTAAAGGCATTCGATATAAAAATTGTACTTAATTACAATTAAATTTTAAATTGCAATAATTTTCTAGCGTAAAAAGCAAACAAATTATTTTTTAAGGTAAAAATTACGTTTTTACCAATTATTAATACTATTGATGTATAAATATTTTTGAATCTTAGAAAGAAAAATTAATTGTAATTTAAATTGTGATTGTCATTATTTGTAATTTTTATTGTAATATCTTCTAACAGCAATGTTTAGACTTTAAGAAATAGTAAATTTCTTACATTTTAATTAGTTACGCTAGGTAAATATTTTTGCATTTTATAATGGAAAATATTGCCATTTAGCAAAATATATTATTTGAATTAAAACGAACTTTCAGTCATTTAAATTAATTATACAATATATGCATCTTACAATGAAAATTATTCCCACTTAACATTGTTCCCCAACTACATAAATCACATTCTTTAACACTTCTAATTTTATTATGGTTATGTATAAAAAAAATTTTTTTTTTTTCAAAATCTAAATAATTATTTTTATAAATACTTTATTCAGCCTTTTTTTTTTTTTTTTTTTTTAACTTTTAAAATATTATAAAATTAGATTTTTCATTATGTGGAACACAAAAGATGTTTTACTTCTTTGTAAGACAATTTAAATAATAACATTTAGAAAAAAATCTCAAAAACTTTCTCAAATTTTTTATGTATCATTACAATCATTTTTCATTTTATTACAGTTCTAGAGTTGTATTTTCTTAATTTTAAATATAAACTTCCAAATAATTAACTTCTAAAGAAGTACCTTTATTTACTCAGAATTTTTAAACTCATAATTTAAAAAATACATTTAGAGCAAATAGTTCGTAGTTTTTAATTTAAGATATTTTCTCGTATTTATCTAAATAATAATAAAAAAAGGCAAGTCTTATTATCAACATTTAACAAATATATGAGTTTAATTCATTTAATTTATTAATCAGTTTAAGTTATAAAACTTATCAAAGTATATTTTTATGTACGAATGACTATACATAACTATAAAAAAGAAGAAGAGAAAATTAAAATTTTTAAAAAAGTTGTTAGATTTCGATTACAGTCTTATATCCAAATATCGTGGAGAATCTGCAAACTTTAAACATATTAAGGTTTATTGATTTGTGCATAAGGAATTTATTCTCACCAAAAAATAATTCTTCGGAAGTATTTTTGACTTCTATTCCCTCCGTTTGTTCGCTTAAAAGTGTGGTCTGGTCTGTCCTTGAAACGTGAATAGAGGATTTGAGGGGATACGAGATAAAGATCTCGAAAGGTATTGGTGTGTTTATGTCACGTGAAACATTTCACTACGGGGGGTAGAGTTACCGCCGACGCTCTTAGTAAAATGATTCAATTTTGGTCGGCTGACAAGATCGGCCGATTTTATATTTGCAGTATGTGCCAATCAATTTCTTTCATACATCAATTCGATATTCTGCCGACGTTAGCATTTGACCTATAACTAGAGGAATCGTCTGTAATGCCGAGAAAACATCGCGTTAATTTCTCTATTTGACTACCGTTTATTTGCCTACAATTCTTATAACAGGCCGAATTTTAGCCGATATCTCTTGCTGATGGGGTATATCCCTCGTGTTGATAATTGGCCGTCATAAACACAACCAACCAACCAACCTGTATTGGTGCTGTCGATCTAACATGCATGTTTGTACTTATTCTCTCCCCAGTCATGTTAATTGAAAATAGTTCCTATTTTATCGGCGTAGTTTGATTCTTTCAAATATTTTATATTGTGCTGGTCAGCTTACTTTATTTTTTTATGAGTCCGGTCAGTCCCATTAACAAAAATTTTCTCAGAAATATTCTGTTCAACCGGCCCGTTTGAAAAATTGTCTTCATTTTCCGGCCTTGGGCCCTTGCAGAGCTCTCTACCCCGGTCTCCGCAAACCCAAAAAATCATTGTGAAACTACTTATATACAAAATGTAAAATATCTACTAGAGTTTTCAATTAAAAACGATTTTCATCTACTTTGTACACCGGGCAGCGTATTGGGCATCTTTAACTTGGGGTAGCCTGTATAGTCCAAAAATAACAATAATAGTTCATTTTATACATTTTAGATTACACATTACTTGGTTAAATTTCACTCCAAACTTTCTAAAAAAAAAAAAAAAATGCTGGAGTCGGCTTGTTTTTTTAGCGACTCCGACTCCGCAGCACTGGTTTGATATGGATACCGTTATAGTGATAGATAGAGACCGATATATATGTGATATAGTGTCCCAAAAATGACTGATGGAGTTTAAAATTCAATAACTTGCAAACGGTGACAGATAATTAAAAAGTTCTTGCAGGAGTGTTACGTATGATATCAGGAGTTTTTTTACAGTGGTTCTTGATTTTAGTTCGAATTTCAAACAATAGATGTCGCTGAGAGCAATAAGTGCTCAGTCCAGACACGATTTTGGGTACTTCGGGATCCATTCAATGCATTTAATCTTTTTTTTCGCATGGAAGAGAGAAGCCGAAAAATCGAGCCTGGACTTAGCGGTTGTTGCTTGCAGCGCCATCTATCGATGCTATTTGTAACTAAAACTGAGAATCGCAGCATAAAAACTCCTGACATCTTGCATAACACTCCTGCAAGAATTTTTTTTTAATATCTGTCACCATTTGCAAGTTATGGAATTTTAAAATCCATCAGTCATTTTTGGTACACCCGGTAAATATTGTGGTATTGGTTTAAAACTGAAAAGATCGCCGAATTTCACTGAAGCAGAAAGTATAGGATTTGATTAAATAATGGTTTGTGTATAAAAAAATAAGTTCGAATGTGGAAAATTCAGTTGAATGTGATAAAATTAAGGAAATTAGTTTGTAAACTCTTATTTTCATATGTACATTCATGAAAGTCTTTTTTAAAACGTGAAATTTCCAGTTATTGATAAGATAACTTTTTTGTTGTTGTTGTTTAACTATGAATATTTCTTGAGCTGTAGGCCATCCAAGGGTTAAAATCTTACAAATTCGATATTAAATTTTCAAGAAATTATAATTTGCGGTCTGAAAAAGGTATGGTTTTAATAAATTTGTAAATAATTTCAGAAAACTTTTAAATTATTTCTCTAACATGTCACATTCATCTGTTAATTTTTACTTTCCTCTATCTTTACAAGAAGAAAGTATTGGATTCGTGAAAATTTTCGACTTCCGGTTTTCGACGGAATTATACGTTTTAGAATGTCCTGAACACGATTTGATGGTTTTTAGAAAATGTCTTTCTGTGAGTCTGTCTGTCACTCCGTCACTCTGTGAGTCTGTATGTGACAAAAAAATTGTGGGCGCTCTATCTCAAGAACTAATGCACGGAATTTCACAAAATTTCAGATTCAGTTAGACCTTGATATAAACTGGACCTGATTAGCTTTTGGTGTAAATCGCTCAACAGGTGGCGCTGCTATGCAGCATTTTTTATGATTTCCGCAATAGCTCAATCTCCAGAACTAATGCAAGGATTTTGATCAAACTCTAGATTCAGTTATTCCTTGACATCAATTGAAGTTTTATACATTTTGGTGTAAATCGCTCAACAGGTGGCGCTGCTATACTGCATTATTTACAATTTCCGCAATAGCTCTATCTCAAGAACTAATGCTTGGATTTTCAACAAACTTCAGATTCAGGTATACCTTGATATGAATTAGTGCTGTTTCTGTTTTGGTGCAAATCGCTCAACAGGTGGCGCTGCTATGCTGCATTTTTCAGAATTTCCACTATAGCTGTATCTCAAGAACTAATGCACGAATTTTCATCAAACTTCAGAATCAGTTAGTCCTTGACACGAATTGACATTTTATAAATTTAGGTGTAAATATTTCAACAGGTGGCGCTGCTATGCTGCATTTTTCAGAATTTCCACCATAGCTGTATCTCAAGAACTAATGCACGAATTTTTATCAAACTTCAGAATCTGTTAGTCCTTGACATGAATTGACATTTTATACATTTTGGTATAAATCTCTTACCAGATGGCGCTGCTATGCTGTTTTTTTTGCGATTTCTGCAATAGCTCTATCTCAAGAACTAATGCTTGGATTTTCAACGAACTTCAGCTTCAGGTATATCTTGATATAAATTAGTGCTGTTTGTGTTTTGGTGTAAATCGCTCAACAGGTAGCACTGCTATGCTATATTTTTCAGAATTTCCGCTGTAGCTCTATCTCAAACACTAATGCACGAATTTTCATCAAACTTCAAATTCAGATATACTTTGATATGAATGGGTGCTAAATGGATGTAATTTCTTGTACTGTTTAAATGATTTAATTGACGTGATTTATATAGAAGAAAGTTTTGTGATGGCCACAACATACTAGTTTTAACTTTTGTAGAAAAAACATTTAATTTTTCTGTAATTTGTATCATTTTTCGTTCAACAGTTGATTTTATTGATTGTTATTGTTAGTATCTTCATTCGGTAGTAATTTTGTGTATGGGTTTATAAAATATTAAATATATATTGATTACTGTTTCATATGATAGTAATATTTCTGATAATTATTAGAATGGCAATAGAGTGGAAAGCAAGAGGGATGAAAATTTAAAGCACAAATCGTTCTGTGATTTAATAATTTTCTTATAAATTGATAAAAACAGCTGTTAAAATTATGTGATGTTAAAATATATAGCACTTTAAGACCGGACCCGCCGGATCGTGCGGGTTAGGCAATAACTAAAATTCTATCTTCCCGTGTTATCTATTCCACAAATGTCGGAATCGAGTGATTGTGCTGGTTAACAGAAACTATATTATATGAATTTTATCAACAGATAGTGAATTATCAGTTACAAATTTCAATTAAATCATTGTTTTCAAAAGCCGAGTTTGACGTAGATAAGTACTGCGGTAAAGGTCAATTCGTTGTTGAATTTCAAGAAATTGTATGAAAACAGTACTTTCTATAAGGAGTTGACGTAATTTCAGTTACAGTTCTTAGAAAATTAACCCAAAAGTTGATATCTGCTATTTTTAAAAGGCAAAGGTGTAAAGGTCTGTGTAATATAATAATTAAAAAAAAATGTAGGCTAATATTTGCTCTTATGTGGTGAAAATTTGAAATAGTTTGGTTTGAACTATAGACTATTTGAAGTATGAAACGTTTAGAAAAAAATAAAGTTTGTATTCATGCAGTGGCGCCAACTTTTGAAAAATATTGGGTGTGCTCAATCATTTTAGGGTAAAATGACATGGGCATTTTGTTTTCTTTGAAGATAAGGAGATAGATGGGAAAGTTTACGACGGCGAAGTTAGAATTTTTTAAAATAGAATATAAAGTTGTGATTTTATTAAATTATATTCTCAAATGAGGTCTTCATTTTATGGACTCTAATATTTACTATTATACCATGAATATGACTATAAATTAAAACTCAAAGGACTAAAAAATGAAGCATGTCAAAAATCAGTTTAAAAGTATTTGACAGCATATTCTGAAAAATCATTTAATCTTATATTAAAAAAAAATTAAATGGAAATTATATTTGGTTTCTGAACACCTGCGATTTTCGTTCATTTAGGATGAAAAATGAATTCGGAAATGTGTTAGAAATAGCCAATCTCTATTTAAAAACAGCCTACTATTACTACTTTTGTATGCATTTAATTGCTAATTTATATTTGGTAATATATTCTATAAAGTTAGATTATAACACATAAAAAGGATGAGTCTGAATATATCCACAGAGAATTTCTTTGCAAAGTACATCTATAAATTGTAACCATTCATTACCATCTCTATCATATAGAGACAGTACAGTCGAACCCCGTTATAACGAACTCGAAGGGACCAAAGGTTTTGTTCGCTATATCCGGTGGTTTGCTACATCCGAACCGTTAAGAAAAATGTTAGAGTTCACAAAATGTATAGCTCATTAGTTGCTATGTATATTTAATAACAATGTTTTACAAAATGATACATAAAATCTATTAAAAATGATCATTAATTAATTAAATTGACTAAATACATTACAATAAACTGACACAATACTAACTAAATTAACTAAAAATGAAGACAAATGGAAATAAATTAATTTTACCTTTAACTGTTGCTTTAATTGTTAGTCACACCTGCAGATTGACTATCGTAGAAGGGAAATAATGCAGTTAGTTTCTACCCTTTAATAAACAGACTTTTCGCTGATTTGCACCGTGTTTCACTGACCGGCATACATTTTCTTCTGAAATTAGAGTCGAAGTGTTGTTTTCACAACTGCGGAAAAGTTAAAAGATTCAGTGATCGACTGAAAAAAATGTTCGTTTTAGCCGATTCTTAAGATTTCGGATGTTCGCTATAAAATGATAAATTAGCATTAAATACAATAGGAAACCGGCGGGACCAAAATTTTCGTTCGTTATATCCATGAGTTCGTTATATACCGGGTTCGCTATAACGGGGTTTGACTGTAATATGTTTTAACTGGATTATTTGGGTTAGGCTAAATGAGTTGTGTTAGGGTCCTGTGTGCCTGTTACTGCTATTCTTACTGTGTTTTCAAACAAAATGATTTTCAATGAAAAAATTATTTTTCCAGCGATGAAAAAATGAACAAGTAACAAAATAGAATAATTGAAATCGGGTGGGCTAAGAGCAAATTATTGGATGGGCTCCGGCCCCATGGGCCCATATATATTGGCGCCACTAATTCATGTATACTCTGTATCATCAAAATACTGTAAAGATAGTGAAACAACTTGACGTATGATCGCTCTGCGATTTAATTTCTGATAAATGCTCAAATCAGTTGTTAAAATTATGTAATATTAAAATACATAGGGGCAAGAATCAAGTTTGATGTACATAAGTATTGCAATAATTGTGAAATCTTCGGAGTGCTAGGTGATACATATTATAATTTGATTAATAATATGATCAGAATAAGTAAGACTAAGACTGCTTGTGTGTACTATGTAAACATTAAAGATAGTATTATTAAAGATAGCATTTATATTTTAAACAACTTGTGGGTTAACAATTCAGAAATCTCCGAATTGTAGGGCGAAACATATGATAATTTGATTAATAATATGAGCAGAATAATTCAGCTTAAAACTAGACTGACTTTTAATATGTCAAATGTTTGAAGCAGTAAGAAGTGCCTTTCAGTTTCTAGCATAGAAAATAAGATATTTTTATTAAAGATAGTATTATTAAATATATTTATTTATTATTAAAGATAGTATTTATATTTTAAACAACTTGTGGGTTAACAATTCAGAAATCTCCGAAGTGTAGGGTGAAACATATGATAATTTGATTAATAATATGAGCAGAATAACTCATCTTAAAACTAGGCTGAGTTTTAATATGTCAAATGTTTGAATCAGTAAAAGTGCCTGTCAGTTTCTAGCATAGAAAATAGTTTGTACTATTGGTTGCAAAATCTTGAATGCATAAAACAATTTTATTCATTTTAAGTTTCCAACATAGAAAAGAAATTTGTACCATTGGTTGCAAGATCTCAATTGTAGTCATGACGTGAATAAATATAAATATGAACACTATATAAAGACATTCAAGCTTTTAAAAATAGCAAAAGATTAACAATATAATTAGTACCTTGTAACAATGTATAAACAAATGTATTTCAAAGTTGAAAATTCGAGTAAAAATTATTTTTCTTGAAAATTGATATTTCTTTCATTTAATTAATGATACTTATTAAGGTTTTGTTGTTAAAAACTAAAACATAAGTTTAACTCTTCTCTTTGAAGTTGACATTCTCTTGATATAGTTGAAAAAGTTATAAGAAATCAGCTTTTCTCCTTGAAAATTGATATTTTCTATTGTTTTGCTTAGTTAATAACATTTGCTAAAGTGATGGTTATTCGAAAACTAAAATTTAAGTTTATATCCTCACCTTACAGTTGAAAAAGTGCAAATAAATCAATCTTTTTCATTAAAATTTGATATTTTTCTTGAATAACATTTTCTGATCCGCTTTTGCAGCTTGTGGCGTCAAAACTTGTAACCCCAAGTTTGAGGAATGCGAGGGGGGGGGGGGGGGGGGGACTAGACAATGGGAGTTGTTTAGAATTATTTTTTCTCATGTTGACTCCATCGAAAAAATCCTGTTGAATCTGATAAAGATTAAGGAAATTAGTTTATAAAATCGTATTTTTATATGTGTTTTCGTGAAAATATTTTTTAAAATGTGAAATTTCCAGTTATTGATTTGACTAAGAATTAATTTATTTTGTTGAATTGTGAATATATCGTGGGGTGTAGTTATCTAGGGGTTTAAATCTTACATAACTAGCGTCTAAAAGTATGATAAAATCTCAAACCAGTGTAAAAGTTAATAAAATTCGTCTCTTTTCATTAAAAAATCGACATTTCCTTTGTTATTTGTTCAATTATTAAAATTCATTAAGGTAATTGTTGTTCAAAAACTAAAATATATATTTAAATATCCCTTTCAAGATCATATTCTCACCTTATAGTTGAAAAAAATCTAAAGAAATCTGCTTTTTTCATTAAAAATTGATATTTTTCATTGTTTTGCTTAATTAATAATGCTAGGTGATGGGCCTTGAGTAACTGAAATGTATGTTTAATTTTCCTCTGTTAAGTTGATATTCTGATTTTATAGTTGAAGAAATCTAAAGAACCTTTTTCCTTAAAAATTGATATTTTTCATTGTGTTGCTTAATTAATAATACTCTTTAATAATACTCCTTAAGGTGTTAATTATTCAAAACTCAAATAAAAATTTAATCATCGTCTTATAGTAGGACAAAACAAATTACAAAAATCAGCTTTTTTCCTTAAAATTGGTATTTTCCATTGTTTTGCTTTATTAATATTAATTAAGGTGTTAATCATTCAAAATTCAAATATACATTTAAAATTTATCTTATAGTATGATAATCTAGTCGATCTAATGTTCATCCCTCATGTTATAGTACAGGGATGGCGAACATTTTAGAGTATGCGTGCCAAAAATTAAAAAAATATTATGTACCAACATTCTAACGTGCCAGAAACATTTTAACCAATAATATAGCCATGTCGCATCGAATTCCGTATTAATCTATATCTATCTATATCTATACTAATATTATAAAGAAGTAAAAATTGTGTCTTTGTTAGAGGAAATCTCTGGAGCTACCGAACAGATTTCAAAAGTAATAGTATCAAAATGATGGTGTTAGTCCAACTTAGAACATAAACTATATTTTATCTCGGTGCCACTACCCCAAAGAGGGTGCAGGAGCAAAAAACATTCTAAAAATGCGATTTTTGTGTTACTGAAGGGCCTAGAAATATGAAATTTGCAATATTAGTTACTTATAAGATATAAATGATGTCTAAGAATATTTTTTAAACAATTCGAAATTTAAAAGGGGTGAAAATGCGCGAAAAGCGTTCTAAAAAATGTTCTAAATGGTAGTTTCTAACACAATCTCAGGAAATACCAAACCGATTTAAAAAATAATAGTGTCAAAATGATGGTGACAACCCTTGCTCCAAGATATGTTATAGTATTTCATGTCGGTGCCACCACCTACAAGGGGATACAGGAGCAAAAAACGTTCCAAAAATGCGATTTTTGCGTTACTGAAGGACCTAGAAATATGAAATTTGAAATATTAGTTACTTATTAGATATAAAGGATTTCTAAGAACAGTTCTTAAAAAATTCGAAATTTAAAAGGGGTGAAAATGCACTAAAAGCGTTCTAAAAAGTAGTTTCTACACAATCTCAGTAAATAGCAAACCGATTTAAAAAATAATGGTGTCAAAATGATGGTCCTTGCTCCAAGATAGGCTATATTTCATGTCGGTGCCACTACCCCAAAGGGGGTGCAGGAGCAAGAAACGTTCTAAAATTGCTGTTTTTGCGTTACTGAAGGGTCTAGAATCATGAAATTTGGAATGGTAGTTACTTATAAGATATCAATGATCTATCTCTAAGAACATTTCCTAAAAAAATCGAAATTTAAAAAGGGGTCAAAATGCACAAAAAGTGCTCTAAAAAACGTTCTAAATGGTGGTTTCTACACAATCTCAGTAAATACCAAACCGATTTAAAAAATAATGGTGACAACCCTTGCTCCAAGATAGGCTATATTTTATGTTGGTGCCACTACCCCAAAAGGGGTGCAGGAGCAAAAAACGTTCTAAAATTGCTGCTTTTGCGTTACTAAGGGCCTAGAATCATGAAATTTGGAATGGTAGTTATCATGGTAGTTATAATGGTAGTTATAATGGTAGTTATAAGATATCAATGATCTCTAAGAACATTTCCTAAAAAAAAAAATCGAAATTTAAAAGGGGTAAAAATGCGCGAAAAGCGTTGTAAAAAACTTTCTAAATTGCGATTTTTATGCAATCTCAGGAAGTACTGAACCGATTTCAAATACACTGGTTTCCAAAAATTAAGGAAAAATCACAAAAAGACCGATAACTCGTTCAAAAATGAACCTATCCGTATAAAATTTGCATATATTGTTAACTAAAAGATGCTGAATAAAATTACAAAATGCAAATTAGTGGCGCTGCAACCGGATTACGACATCTGTGTGGAGTATAAAAATGCATGCTAGAGAGTACGGCTGCTGGGGTCACTAAGATTATGATATAAGAAAACTGAGATAGCCAATTTATTAGAATGACCTCGAGGTATCATTTGTCTGCATAACTGCAATATAGAGCTATTGGAAGGAGGTCAAAGTCAGACAGAGGTTGCCAGATGGCTAAATCTGAGTCTTTCTGTTGTTCATAGGCTTTGGAAACAATTTCAAACCACTGGTTCGGCCTCCAGAAAGTTTAGCCAAGGACGGGCAAGCGCTACGACAAGCATCGATGATGATATTTGCGGTTATGCGCACGAAGGAATAGAACAGCAACATCCTCTCATCTTAGATTCTCCCTTGCTGTAGCCACTGGAAGGTTGGTATGAAAGTCTACTGTACGTAGAAGGCTTCATGAAGGTGGTCTTTATGCGATGCGACAAGACATTTGTATACCGCTCACCTCATGTCACCGGAGGGAACGTCAACATGTCCACTGGACAGCTGATCAATGGAGGCGTGTTCTCTTCACGGATGAGTTCCAGTTCAGCCTCTAAGGCTGCGTACGCACGCGTATTTTGCACACATCTCCAGTTTTCTTGGAAGATCTTTTGTACTGGACCCATCTGTGGTTTATTCACAAAAGAATGAGGGGAATCAACAATGGGTCAGGAGATAAGGAGCTCGACTCTACTTGAAGGAAAGGTTCCACTTTTGTCGGACATCAGTTCCTTTCCTGCTAAAGTCGTTAAAAATCAAAGACACCGCGTGGCCAGAACAAACGAAGCCGACACTGATTACAGTTAGAAGGATAGTGCGTACGCAGCTTACGACTGCGTACTGACGCGTATTTTGCCTACTTCTCTAGTTTTCTTGGAAAATCTTTTATTCTGAACCCATCTGCGGTTTATTAACAAAAGAATGAGGGGGATCAACAATGGGTCAGGAGATAAGGAGCTCGACTCTACTTGAAGGAAAGGTTCCTCTTTTGCCGGACATCAGTCCCTTTCCTGCTAAAGTCGTTAAAAATCAAAGACACCACGTGGCCACAACAAACGAAGCCGACACTGATAACAGTTAGAAGGATGGTGCGGTCGCAGCTTAAAGCGACAGTAGGCGCTGATTTATTTGCACAGAACATGGAAGACGCTATCATCCATCAAACCTTCGTAAAAGAGATTCATATGGAGGAGGCAGTGTCAGTGTGTGAGATGGTATCTCTTTGGGCGCACGTACAGACCTCCATGTCTTTCCACGTGGAACTGTGAATGCTCAGGTCTATAGAGATGACATTCTTGATGCTTACGTGCGCCCTTATGCCGGTGTAATAGTTAATGATTTCCTGTTACAGGACGATAACGCTAGACCGCGCAGGGCTCACGTAGAAGATTATCTTCAGCACCAAACACTTCAGCGCATGGAATGGCCAGCTCGATAACTGGACTTGTATTCCATCGATCATGTTTGGGATGCCTTAGAAAGATGTGTCGCTGCTCTCAATACCCCTCCTCAGACCCTTGCCACGCTTACATAACTGCTTTACAAGAGCAATGGCTCGCACTTCCCAGCGAACTTATCGATCGCATAATTGACAGTATCACACATCGCTGTATGTGCTGTATTGCTTCTAGGAGTGATCATGCTCCATATTAAAGGTACTTTTCCTATACCAAACTGGCTCATTTATTTTGTTTATTTTATAGTTGTGTTAATTTCTGAAACACCACAATCATCTGGTAATTTATTTTAATGCTATTTTATACCTTACTATGTGTTGTACATTGTGGCTCAGTTTTATTAAAATCTACTTGTAACATTTTGAGTAATCGCTACTTTTGTTGTTTTTCCTTAATTTTTGGAAATCAGTGTATAATGGTATAAAAATGATGGTGACAGCTCTTGCTCCAAGATAGGCTATATTTTATCTACTACCCCAGAGGAGATGCAGGAGCAAAAAACGTTCTAAAATGCGATTTTTGAATTATGGAAGGATCTAGATTCGTGAAATTTTGCATGGTATATATTTATTAGATATAAATGATCTCTAAGAGCATTTCTTTAAACATTTGAAATTTAAAAGGGGTGAAAATGCGAGAGAAGCGTTCTAAAAACGTTCTAAATGCCGATTTGTGAGCAATCTCAGGAAGAATCAAACTGACTTCAAAAGTAATGGTAGAAAATTGATGCTGATAGCCTCCTGCTCTAACATAGACGCTATTTCATGTCGGTGTCACTATCACCTGGAGGTTGCAGGAGCAAAAAACTTTCTAAATTTCAATTTTTGTGATCAGTAGGGGCTAGCAACTTGAAATTAGTCAAGGTGCATATTTATTAGATATAATGATCTTTAAGAACAGTTTCGAAAAAAATTGAAATTTAAAAGGGGTGAAAATGCCCGAAAAGCGTTCTAAAAACGTTCTAAATTGCGATTTCTACTCAATCTCAGGAAATACCAAACCCATTTCAAAAGTAATGGTTGCAAATTAATGGTGACAGTCCCTGCTCCAACATAGGCTATATTTTATGTTGCTGTCACTACCACCTGGGGATTGCATGAGCAAAACATGTTCTAGTTTGCGTTTTTTGCACGACTGAGGGGTCTAACATTTTGAAATATGGCATGGTATTTTCTTACAAGATGCAACCGTTTTCTAAAAACAGTCGGAAAAAAATTCCAAATTTAAAAGGATGGAGTGAGCGAAAAGCGTTCTAAAAACGTTCTAAATTACAATTTGTATGCAATCTTATCGAATACCAAACCGATTAAAAAAATAATGGTGTCAAATTGTTGGTGATGGAATATAAGCTATATTTTATGTATGTGCCACTACCACTGGAGGGTTTCAGGAGCAAAAAACTTTCTAAATTGAGATTTCTGTGATACTGAAGAGGCTAGAAACTTTAAATATGGCATGGTAGTTACTTATAAAATATAAATGCCCTCGAAGGACTGTCGAAAATAAATTCAAATTAAAAAGGGGTGAAGCGAAAGGGAGTGCGAAAAGCATTCTATAAAGTCCTAAATTACGTTCTAAAAAAGGCCTTTAAAAGCTTTCTAAATTACGTTTCTGTGGAATATTAGGAAATAACAAACCGATTTAAAAATTAATGTTGGCAAATTAATGGTGACAATTCCTATTTCAACATAGCCCTTTATGTTGAGAGAGGTGGTAAGACTTGAGATTTGACATGATAGTTAATTTTAAGATGTAAGAAGATGGTTTCTAAAAAATTCAAAACTTCAAATGAATACTGAAATGAGCGTATTAATTGAGCATAAAAGTTTCAAAATATTTTCTAAATTATCATTTATTTAGTTTTATTTATTTTTATTAATTTAAGTTTCATTTCTGCCTAATGCAGTGTAATAATGAAGTTTAGTCAAACTGTGTTTTAAATAGTAATTTTTGAATTATTCCTAAAAGCGCAATTTCTTTTAATACAAATATCACTTGGCATATATCAAATATTACGCGAGCAAAGCCGCGGGGTTTGCTAGTAATTTATAAATGAGTTTTTCTTTTATTGTATACTTCCGAATCAGAACATTTTTAGTTCTTCAGGTAGAAGCAGGCTCAATAGATACATAATTATTTACAATATCAGTTAAAATTCAATTTTCAAAATTAAAACCTAAATATATTAAAACCTAAAGTAACTTAAAGCCCTAAACCTAAATAAAATCAAACCTAATCTGAAGTAGAAGCGTGTCAATCAGGTATATTATTATGCAAACTCTCTCTTAAAATTCAGTTTTCAAAAATAAAACCTTTGAAATTTGATAGAGAATGAAAATTATTTAGAAAACACCATATGTTGAATGGTTTAGAGGGGAAATGACGCTACAAGGCACTTTCATTGAAATTTACAATGCCTTAATTCATTCAAAAGTAACGGATTATTTTAAAGTAAATTATATACCTGTTACACAAAACTATACACTTCGTAAAAAAAAAAAAAAAAAAAAAAAAAAACTAGAGAACAGGAATTTTGTTTTTTCAAAATTTAGTGTCGCCCCTGGGTTCACTGGCTATTACTTCATTTTCTTCTGATGTACTGATGGCTTCTATTCTGACCAGAAAATCAGAGTTCGAACTTTTTACGGCTGCTCTTTCCTCTTCACGTAACACTTCATTTATAATGGCTGTTTCATAATAATAGAAGCCATCAGTCTATCAGAAGAAAGTAACTCGGTTAAGCGGGACTCTACTGCAGTACAAAACATATTTCAATTTTAAGACTTAAAGCACACGTTTTATTTTATGTAAAATGACGCCATTCGCGTCCGCTTAAGAATTCCACATTTACGATCTATTCTTAAACATCTACAGTAAAGCACGCATAACACATCACTATCGCGAAATAATGCACAAATGCAGCAAAAAGATGCCGTCATTCAAGAAAATCGACAAAAAAAAACAAAAAAAAACGGTCTTTCTAATGATTCATAGATACTTAAAATTAAATATAGTTTATAATAGCTCCATTGTTTTAACAGAAATCATTCGTTTATATATATATTTTTTTTTTCAAAATAGCACTTATTTTATGAGAAAATGGCAACAAAAAAATATAATTACTATTTTAGAACTATTTTTTCTTTACTTTCTACAGAAATGGAGTACTTCCGTTGCCAATATTAAGCAAATGGCTCTAAAAACTACAAAAAAATTAATATTTCAAAAATAAATGGAGATACAGCTTTCAAACAAATTGCATTTAAAAGTACTTTTTTTTTCCAATACGACGGTATAAAAATCGAAAATGTGCGATGCTTAGAAGTTTAAAAAATTGCTAAAGAGTATTTAATCGTACTTCTTTGTTTTACGGCTGGCTTCTGTAAGATAACGTTATTTTTTGGAATAAACAAAATAAGCTGGGAGAAAGAAATAGCATACCGTAACGGGGGCTAAAGGAGTGAATTGTTCTTCATAGACTGAATATGATCTATAAGTTTTTTCGCGTGCAAGAGAAGTTTTCTTACGTGCCAAGTTCGGCACGCGTGCCACAGGTTCGTCATCACTGTAGTAGAAAAAGCTCTAAAAAACGCACTTTTCCCGCTAGGAGTTTTTTCGAACCGGTTTGTAGGGTCAGCAGAGGAGGGTTGGGTGGGACGGTACGATGCCGCAGCCTCCTGAGCCAGAACTCTTATTTTCGTACTACTAACATCGTATATTTCAAACAAGCACTGTAACTTTAATTAATAATAATGCAAAATTATATACCACATTTCAGGTTTTAAATTACGAGTGACACACAGATAACGAGTGACACAAAACACACAGATTCCTTGCAATGAAATTTACTTGATCAAGGGATATTGCCGAAAGTATCTCATTATTAATAAGGGAGAAATAAAAACTGTTAAATTGATAAAATTAAGCTATTAGTAATTTAGTTTCAGTAAAACTCGCGTTGCTTTATTATTAGTATTAAGGTGTTTGAAATATTACAAAAAATACATCAAGCTATTAAAATTTTTAAACAAGCAAATAAGAAAATATCAATTTTAATTTGTGCTTAATTTTATACCTATTTGAAAATTTAAAAAAAAATTATAATCAATATTTTTTTTTAAAGTATTCCGCCAAATCACTAATTCGTTACATCCTTAGTAACAAAATTCTACCAGTGTTCAAAAGTGTTTTCTAATCTATGCATGATGCATGGATGTTTTTAATCCTTGTTTTTTTCTTTCATTCTTTTCTTTTCTTTCTTTCCCTTTTTTTTAATCAGATATATCTGGAAACTTTCACTCCACCCATATTAATGACACCCGTACTAATTCTAATGAAGACATTATCATTCTGTGATCTGCAGTCCATTGTATTAATTATGAGGCATATTAATTTGGAAAATTGAATTTGTGGAGCATGTATGTTACGCAGTCAGGTGCAAAAGGAAATAGTTTTAGGAGAGGCGAAAAAGTTGATAGAAAATAATCCACAATATGTTTTTTCTTCAGAGCCTGCCTAACTCTTAAAAGGCGATTGAAAGATTGTATAGGTTGTGCCCGATTGTAAGATAATTTTGGGGGCCCTAAACTACTTCCTGAAAAAAAAAAATAATAATAAAACAATGATAATAAAAAAAAAAAAACTTTTTCGTCAGTTTTATTCATGTGTCAAATTGGTTAATATTAATGAAGCCTTTTACATTTTTAAATTACCTTCATTGTGATACTCCATATTTACGTATATTGTCTCCAAAATTTCCCTTTTGCATATTTTTAGATGCGTTCGTAATTATATAAATACGTAGCACCTATAGCCGTCGTCTGGCCCGTCCGTCAGTCTGCATATAAAAGAGCAAAAACCACCCAACCGAAGGAGTTGAAATTTAATATATGTAATTGTTGCAGAATTTTGTCGAGTCATTTCAAATTTTATGAAAATCGAATCAAAATTTAAAAAGATATTAATAAAAGTTTTCTTCATTCTATTAAATCCCATTATACGTAATTAATTCAATGATATCACATGACAGGTAATTACTCCAAGTTACCATGGTGATTACGTCCTATTTAAGATGGAGTCCTATTATTGAATTTAATATACAAAATCTTAATAAATTTTGTATTCATTTTTGCATAAGAGTGGAACAGCTATTGCTCCAGGATCTGAATATATAAAACTAATAGTACGAACGTACCTCATTTGACACGTTTAACGTACAATTTCCGACTTGTTTTAATTGTATTTAGAATCTAGATACTCGCGTTTATCTTAGAGACTTACATGCAACAGCTTTCAGCACATATAATAGTTATAGCAACTCTTTTGTTATACCGATGGAAGTAAATAGTGATATGTGGAATCATTTTTAATCTTCATTCAATTAAATCTTATTAAATGTATTAAGTTAATGCTAAAGTTGGATGCTGAAAAAAAATAGTCTTGCTGTTTCATTGTTAGAGACTTTTATAAGAATCATGGTCAAGTGCTGTCCCAGATGCAAAGCTTTTTGCAAATTAATTTCTTTTTTAAAAAAGGTCTTTTATCTCATCGGGAGGGAGCTTTGTATAGCCCGTCTCGAATGTGGCTTAAAATCGTTCCTATTTCTATCCATAGCATTGATTGACGTTAAGGGGACTGGATACTCAGCTTCGGAATTTTCCTCCGTAATGATAAATCTATGGATTTTTTGATACATTTGTATATTTAAAATATCGTCTAGGAAAATTGATATTTTTAATAACTTTTTTCTGTGTACTCTTCTTAAAGGATGTCTCTTTTCTCCTTAGTTTTCAAAATGTTTCTAAAATCTATTCGGAATTTAATATTTTATGTGTTAAAAGCGGGCGAACTGTGAGTAAGATTTTAACACTTCCTATAAAATTAAGCCTGTACTTTAGAAATAGTTTGAGAACTAAGAAAAAAAGAGACATCTTTTAGGAAGTGTACACAAAAAAAAAAAAGAAGTTTAAAATACTAATTTCTCGAGATGACATTTCAAATATACTAATGCATCAAATGCCCATAGACTTTACATTAGTGAGGGAAAATCGGAAGATGAGTGACCAGCCACCTTAACCCCTGCGGGACGGGAACCTTTTATGAAAATTTTAATCTTTTGTCACCGTTTTTTAAAAACAGAAATTTGTGTCTTCTTGATTCGAGAAAATGCGCTGATTAAATAAGGCAAATTTTACAGTAAAATTTTACTGGTGAGAAAAAACAAGGATTTTGAGTGCTTCATGCGGCACGTATACGTGCCGCTCGTCCCCAAGGGGTTAAGATAATTCAAACATTTATACAGTATGCTTCCTGGCCCGGATATCCCCAGAGCACCCTTATTACCGGAAGATTTGTTATTTTATGCTTAATAAAGGTTTGGAAGTGCAATTACTCCCCAGAACTCCACGGTGTACCCACCGGAGCTGCAGAAATCTCTCCCGGATAAAAATGTCTGCATTCATCACTGCATATAAAATAAATTACTGCATATGTATATATATATATATATATATATGTATGTGGGGGGGGGGGGGGGATCCCATTTCCCAAAACCCTACAAAGCTAGTTTTCTAAAAGCACCGCCAGGAGTCGATATCACAACTCCGCCTATTGATGCTGACGCATGCGCGGAACAAGTGACTGTCGGCGGCAGACGTGCTCCGAGGAAGAAACTGAAGTGACTCGAGGAACTTGAGAACATTATTCGAGTGTTGGTGCTGATACGAGATGGTGAACGCAAGAAGGTAGTAAAAAAGACGTAGATGTTTGAATCAAATTAAGGTGCATTAAATGTTTTTTGTGAGTGCTGTCGTCATGTATTTGTCATGTAAATATAGTTTTCTCAATATAACTATTTTTTTAAGAGAGAGTCGTAATTTTTTTCTGGTGTCAAGTCTGCATTTTATTCTGATTAAAAGGATAATTCCATGATTTTTGGTGTCAGAAGAGGAACGAATGTTTTAACATTTTGACGTTGCCGCCCACAAGTCTGATGCGTATTATGAAATCGCCGATGGAAAAATAAAAATAAAAGTACGGAATTCTGTGTTCAAGTGGATATTGTTTTTAGTGGTGAGTACATTGTATATAATTCATTTTTTTTTTTTATTTCAAAATGAAATTGATCGATATCCCTGAACTGGAACTTGCTATAAAAAATGAAAAAACAAGCAAAATTAAACTTTTGCATAAATTTCTTTTCGATGCTGAAGGTGACAGATCAAATCGGAAAAGAATCGGAGAATTTTCTGGTTTTGGTTATCAAACCGATAGTCCCGAATTTAAAAGCAAAATAACGAAATGTCAAGTGGATTTTTCTCTGAATGATCTAATTGCAATTTGTAATGTACTTTGCGTTTCGAATGAAGGATCTTTAATTGATCTTACGACGCGATTAGTTACTTATTTGTCGGATTTAAGCTTGCTACAAGCTAATGTTCAGAACGACAGTGACACAGATTCAGAACACGAAGTACCTTTAAATAATAGTTCGGCAAGTAATGATATGGAATCGTCAAATTTGGATAAAAGCAAGCAATTTCCAGTTCAAAGTTTTGTGCCATCAACTATTAATTTTAGCGATATAGAAAATGTTGTACCTCCGTTTGATGGTAGTGCATGTCAGGATATAAATGTATGGCTGAACAATTTTGATGATGTCACAAGTATATTTAATCTGTCCGAGTTACATAAGTATATTTTTGTAAAAAGATCCTTAAGAGGAAAAGCTAAATTGTTGGTTCAGACCGAATTATAAATTCATATGAGAAATTGAAGCAACTTTTGATTGCTGAATTTAGCACTACTTATAATTCTGCGGAGTTGCATCATTTGTTAAATAAACGGAAGTTAGATGAAAATGAAACGCTTGAAGAGTATTTCTTAATAATGAAGCAGTTAGGTGCACGTGGTAATATAGAGGATTCCGCGTTGATGCAGTATGTTATAAACGGGATACCCGACCCTGTTTTTAGAAAATCAATATTGTATGGATGTCAATCGATTTTAGAATTTAAACAAAAATTAAAAGTCTATGAGAAGTTACGGTCTAAGTATGAAAATGCAAAATCTCATACACATGAAGGAGCTAAGCCTAAAATTAAATCCGAAGTTGAAGTTAAGAACAGATTTAAGCCTGTAAAGCCAAATATACGCTGTTATAATTGTGGCGGGAATAATCATAAAAGCATTAACTGTGTTAATAAAGATAAAGGGCCCCTTTGTTTCTCTTGTAACGGTTATGGTCACAAATCATTTCAGTGTAGTAATAAATCGAAAGATACAAATGTTAAAAACGCTCAGCCACAAGTTAACAATATTACATCCCAAGATTTAATTTTAAAAGAGGTAAAGCTTTATTCTTTACATTTAACCTCCTTGATAGATACTGGTAGTCAAAAGACTCTGTTAAAGAAAAGTGTTTATGATAATTTGAAGAACTTTGTGGAATTACAACCTACGGGTATCACTTTGACCGGCTTAGGGAATATCTCAGTTAAGCCAGAAGGTTATTTCGATTCAGAAATTGAAGTTGATAATTCGAAATTTAAAGTTGGCATTTTTGTCGTTAATGACAGTTACATTAATTTCGATTTAATTATTGGCACTGATGTTATTCACCAAGGTACATTAACTATTTCTGAGAATGAAGTGAAATTGTTTAAAACGGAAGTTCAGTCTAATGACTTTTTAGTTAATATTGTAAATGTTCTAGATGAGCCTAAAATTGATTTAAGTCACGTTGCTGACAAAAACTTACGTTCGGAATTATCCTCTTTAATTGAGAATTATGTGCCAATTAAAACTAAAACTGTAGATGTTAAAATGAAAATTAATTTAACGGATGAAATCCCGGTTTGTTCTTCCCCTCGAAGATTACCGCCATGTGAGAAAAAAATAGTTGAAGACCAAATTGAGGAGTGGCTAGCTCAGGGAATCATTCGGAAGAGTTCTTCTAATTTTTCGTCGCCGGTTGTGTTAGTTAAGAAAAAAGATAACACAATAAGACTTTGTATTGATTACAGACGTCTTAACAAGAAGACAGCGCGTGAGCATTTTCCATTACCAGTAATAGATGATGTTATAGATCAATTACATTCTGCTGAGGTATTTACAACCATAGATTTAAAAAACGGTTTTTTCAATATAGAGGTTGAAGAAGGCTCACAGAAATACACCTCTTTTGTTGCTCATGAAGGACAGTACGAATTTTTAAAGTGTCCATTCGGGCTGTTCAATAGCCCTAGTGTTTTTCAAAGATATATTTATAATGTATTTCGAAACCTATTAAAAGATCACACTGTAGTCATTTATATGGATGACCTAATAATACCCGCCAAAAACGAAGCTGAAGGTCTAGAAAAATTAAAACTTGTTCTTGAAACTGCATCGGAATACGAGTTGGAACTAAATCTTAAAAAATGCAACTTTTTGAAGCGTGAGATTGATTTTTTGGGGTATAGAATCATAAATGGTAAATTGTGTTCCTCCCCACTGAAAACAAAAGCAATAATAAATTTTCCCGAACCAAAGTGTACCAAAGATATTCAAAGTTATTTAGGATTGACAGGATACTTTCGAAAGTTTATAAGAAATTATTCGGTTATAGCTAAACCGTTGAGTGACCTGTTAAGAAAAGATTCTAAATTTAAGTTTGATGTAGAAGAACAGAAAGCGTTTAACGAACTCAAACGCATTTTGTCGTCAGAACGAGTACTTTCAATTTACAATCCCAAAAGCGCGACCGAAATCCATTGTGATGCCAGTATAGATGGCTATGGAGCTGTGTTAATGCAACAATCACCAGTAGATAATCAGTTTCATCCAGTTTATTTCGACAGTAAAAAAACAACCGAAGCTGAACGAAAGTATACTAGCTATGAATTAGAAGTCTTAGCTGTAATTGAAGCCTTGAAAAAGTTTAGAGTATATGTGCTAGGTATTCCATTTAAAATAGTAACCGACTGTAATGCATTTAAAATGACTATGGATAAAAAAGAAATGAGCACAAAAATAGCTAGATGGGCAATTATGTTATCTGATTTCGATTATACTATTGAGCATAGACACGGCACTAGTATGAGGCATGTTGATGCTTTAAGGAGATATCCTATTTGTATGGTAATCCAAGATAGCTTAACTTTAAAAATTATCCAAGCTCAAGAAACTGACGAGCATATTAAAATTATAAAAGAAATTCTAAAAGTAAAATCCTATGATGATTATTTAGTTCAAAATGATGTTCTTTATAAATGTGTTAATGGTAATGATTTATTAGTTGTACCAGATGAAATGCAAATGAATATAATTAAGGCCGCTCACGAAAAAGGTCATTACGCAGTCGCACGAACAGAAAAAAATTTAGAGAATGATTTTTACATCCCCAAAGTTAAACAAAAAATCGAGAAATGTATATCAAATTGTGTTCCCTGTATTTTAATTAATCGAAAATCTGGTAAACAAGAAGGTTTGCTACACCTGATAGAAAAAGAAGAAATTCCGTTACATACGTACCATGTTGATCACTTAGGTCCATTGGAGAGCACGAAAAAAAATTACAAACATATTTTTTCAGTCATTGACGCATTCACAAAATTTGTTTGGTTGTATCCCACAAAATCTACCGACACTGCAGAAGTAATTTCTAAATTAGAAATCCAAAAAACTGTATTTGGAAGTAGTGATGGGCGATTTCGATTTTTTTAATCGATTTAATCGATACTATGGCCAACTCGATTTAATCGATACTATAAATTTTTTAATCGATGTCTCTAAAGGTCATATCATTTTCATTTTCCTTCAAAAATTTAAAGTCAAGTAGTTGCATGTCCGATCCCAAAACTTTCTTCTGTCACATAAATGTTAAAACTTCAAAATTCACTATCACAGTGTCAAATTTAAATAACCTATACCCATCATGAGGATCCAAAAGTATAGGTTCGTTGAAATATGTGTATTTAAAAAATATATATAAGAATCCCATTTTCCTAACAAATCATTGAATTTCGGCCCACACCCTCGTAGATGTCCGCAACGGAAAATCCCAGTTCAAAGGGCATAAAAGCGACACCTGCTGGGTAGTATACACCCAAGCCTAATAAGGATCTGTTTATACGACAGTGTAACAGAATATGAAGTTTGATTAAATTCCGTGCATTAGTTTTGAGATATGGCTATCATGAATATCGTGAAAAAAGCAGTATAGCAACGCAGCCTATTACATGATTAACACGAAAGACTCAGAAAAAACAACTTACGTCAATGACTAACAGAATATTAAGTTTGATGAAATTCCGTTCATTACTTCTTGAGATGTTATCGCAAACATTGTGTAAACCCTGAAAAACAGTGTTGAATTCAGGGGCTGGTACGGGTGGACCCCGCCCCCCCCCCCCCCCGGAACATTGAAATGTCCCCTAGGGAGATTTGAGATTTTATGCTTAATGGACGAAAGTCCAATCCTTCCCCCCTCGTAACTCTAGAATGTTCCTCTCCAGAACCATAGAAATCCCCCACCCCCGGAGAAAAATGTCTGAATTCAACACTGTTGATAAAAGCAGCATGGCAGCACAATTTGTTATATCATTTACACAAAAACCTAATCATGGATAACTTATGGCATTGTCTAACAGAATATTATGTTTGATGAAATTTCGTTCATTAGTTCTTGAGATATTATCCCTAAAATTGTTTAAATCCTGAAAAACGTGTTGAATTCAGAGGGTGGCCCGGAGGGATGACATTCCTCCCCCCCCCGCAACAAAGCATAAAATCTCAAACTTTCTGGGGGGCATTTGAGTGTTTCGGGGGGAGGAGAATGTCACCCCCCCGGGCCACCCCCCTGAGTTCAATACGTTTTTGTACATTAAAAATTGATGAAATTTCGTTCACTAGTTCTTGAGATATTATCCCTGACATTATTTAAATCCTGAAAAACGTGTTGAATTCAGGGGATGGTCCGGGAGGGTAGCATTTCCCCCCCCCCCCCGCAACATTCAAATGCCCCCCAGAAAGTTTGAGATTTTATGCTTTTTGTACATTAAAATGTACAAAAGTCCAATCGCCTCCCCCTCTGAACTGTCCCTCCCGGAGAAAAATGTCTGAATTCAACTCTGCTGATAAAATCAGCATAGCAACGCCACCCTGTTGGGCGATTTATACCGAAACCTAATAAGCAGCAATTTATGCCAACGTCTAACTGAATGTGGTTTTATGAAAATCCGTGTATTAGTTCTTGAGATAGAGCTATTGCGAAACTCGGGAAAAATGCAGCATAGCAGCGCCACCTGCCGGTAGATTTACATCAAAACCTAATCCTCAACAACTTATGTCAACGTCAAACTGAATCTGAAGTTTGGTGAATATTCGTGCATTAGTTCTTGCGATAGCAATCTTGCGGAAATCATGAAAAATGCAGCATAGCAGCGCCACCAGTTGAGCGATTTTCACCAAAAAGTAATCAGCACCAATTTATATGAAGGTCTAACTGAATCTAAAGTTTCAACAGGTTCCATGCATTAGTTCTTGAAATAGACCGCTCACAATTTTTTTGTCAGAGACAAACAAATAGACAGACTGACAGACAAAAAATTTAAAAAAATAGTCAAATCGTATTCCAGAAAAGAAGTTCTAACACTATAAATCCTTAGAAACCGGAAGTCGAAAATTTTCACGAAAACAACACTTTATTTTTCTAAAGACAAAAGAAAGCAAGAAAAGATGAACGCATCGATTCTGCCCTTGGATCAGAAACGGTGAATCGATTCAGTTCAGATTCGATGCCGATGTCGATCTTCAGATGCGATCTTCAGAATCGTTATTTTTTTGATTTACTTCAATTCTTTAGATGCAATGTCGAATCGTTATATTTTGATTCACTTTCAATTCTTTAGATGCAATGTCGAATCGTTATGCTTTGATTTACTTCAATTCAAATCGCATCGCGGTCGATCCACGATTCGGGTTGAATCAATTCTTCCAATTTTGCTGTTTTAGTGCCAGAATTGCTGTAAAATTTTGTATAAGAGCCTTTTTTTACTTTCTAGGTTAAATCAGTGTTGAATGCAGGTATTTTTCTCAGGGAGGGATTTATGCGACTCCGGTCGGGATTGGGGGGGGGGGTATTTCAGAGTTCCGTAATGGGGGGGGGGGGGGCACATTTGTCCATTAAAAAGCATAAAATCTCAAAACTTACGGGAGGGACATTTCAATGTCCCGGGAGGGATGTCCTCCCGGGCTACCCCCTGAATTCAACACTAGGTTAAATCGTTATACTTTTGTTTAGAAGCCTAGTTATTCAGGTTACTAGTTTATTATATTGTATTTTTCAAGTTCGTCTCTTCTAATCTCTCCACCCCCCTCTCCCCTTTTCCTCGCTAATGTTAATTTACAGGGCCGTTCAAAATTTGCATGCAATTTTTAAAATGTCCAATTCTTGTTCTATTTTATTATAAAGCCACATTTTGAAACCTTGACCAAAGATACTTTTGAGGTCGCCCCTCCGACCGTTTGGGGCTTACCTGCTCCCTCGGGGGGGCGGGGATATTTTTTGTTTCTTCCAAACCATATCGTATAACATATCGTTAGAAAGCTTTTAATGTGATCTTTTATTTTCTGTTTCTAGCCTTCCTTCTTTTTGGTAAGGGTCAATCGTGCTCCAACTTTTGTATTGATATTTTTGACAGTAATTTCAAAGGAATATATATTTATTCTTTCGGATTTACTGTTTTAAAGGCAGAACTGCTGTCAAATTTCGCATAAGAGCCTTTTTCTTTCTAGGTTAAATTGTAATATTTTTAGTTTAGGAGCCAAGTTATTTGGGTTACTAGTTTATTAAGCTGTACTTTTTCAGTTCGTCACCTATACCACCCCCCCCCCCCCCCCGATCCGAATTTTCTTAATTATGGTCCAATTTCAATGGGACCTTTTTTGACATTCTTCCCGAATCATTTGTTTACCAACTAAACACTGATATTATATCTGCAGCTCTTGGTGAGCACTATTTATGAATGGTAATAACAAATTTCATCTCTTTTCCATTTTAAACTTATCATTCTTGGTTTAAAGTCACGTGACTCAAGGTTCTCGTTAGTTAAGCCGTATTTTCACCCTTAAGTTTGTCAAAGTGTTTGTGTAAGTTGTATTATAAAAAATTCAGTCGTTTACAACCAAACTTACTGATTTATGATACTTTGAATTTTATGAAATTTCGGAGCTTTCCGAAACTAAAGGATCCCCTGTATGTTATTAATTTTTTTCAAGGGTGTAGGTATGAAAATACGTGCTAAAATGCTTTAAAACCTTTTTTTTCAAATAATATATTTAACAATTTAAACAAAGTGATTCCCAAGAATTTTGTACTGTTTTAAAAGGGGACCACATCTTAGAATGTAAGGGGCGTAAAAATTCGAAACTTAGACAGGACGATGCAAAAAAAAAAAAAAAAAAAAAAAAAAAAAAAAAAAAAAAAATTCTCCTTTTAGAAATTCGAAAAAATATCTTAATTACAAGCTGAGATATTAATTATTATTTCACTAATTGGTTTATTTCTATTAAATGCTTTTTTTTAAAGGCAGTCACGTGAATTTTTATAGCAGCATTAACGCTTTCTACCGTTTAGCGTGCGGTTCTTTGACGGCGGGCTGAGATAATTACTACTTTTTCAATATCAAAAATTTTATAAGTGTTCATACCACTATTTTCGAATAGTAATTTCACAAATATCTTGAATTCTTGCTTAAGACTACCACCCCCTAGACTAATGTATCTTCGGATAGGTTGTATAAAGGAGTTTCGTTTAGATACACTTTTGTTTTTAATAGACTGCGCTCCCTGGTGGTGGAATATAGAACTAACAGACCGCGATTTCATTTAAAGTAGAAAATCTAACAAGGCGATCTGTTCGAAACTTTAAAGATAGTTTATAACACATAAGAAAAAGTTTAAAAAAAGAATGGTGCGAAAATTTCGGGAGGAGGGGGGGAAGGCCGCTAGAATTTTTTTTAAACCTTAGCGTTCCTTACCGTTTTAGGTGGGATTTTTTGACGGAGTCCTGAGATAAATGCTACTTATTAAATATAAAAAAGGTCAAAAGTTTAGTTACCACTATTTCCGAATAGTAATTTCGGCAAATAGCTTAAATTTTTGATCAAGATTGCCACACTCTTGAGTAATATATCTACTGAGAGGTTGTTGAACGGAGTTTCGTTCACAGTTTTGTTAGGAATAGAGTGCGCACCCTGGTGGTGGAATCTGGAACCAACATAACGCGATTTTGTTAAAATTAGGAAATCTAACAATGCGATCTGTTTTAAGCTTTAAGATTGTTTATAATACATGATAAAAAATTATAAAAAAGAATGGCGCGTCACATTTCGGGGGGGATAGAGGGGAGGGGCAGAACAAAATTAGAAAATATAACAGGGCGATTTGTTTGAAATTTTAAGATAGTTTATAACACATAATAAAAAATTTTTAAATGATGAATGTCAAAAATTGGTGGTGGTGGGGGGGGGGGGAGGTGAGCGCGTTTTTCTTACCCGGTGGGCAAAGTGGGGGGGGGGGGTACACCTATACGATGCTGTAGGCAGCGGGAACCCGGTTCGCGGTTCGTTCGCTTCGAGATTTCATATTAGGCGGAACCCGCTAGTTACTAGCTATAATGTTAAAGATTTCCAAGCAATATACATGTGCGTCCACTATCCTTCTAAGACAGTAAAATTAATTGATTTTTATTTCTTCTGAGAAAACTAAATTTTCACGCCTTGCAGCGACGATTTTTTTTTTTAAATAAAAGAACTTTAATAAACTTTGCTAATTACATTATTAAACTCAAATTGTAAGAATACTAAATCGGTTCTTATGGCAACGTGAATTATGTCCCTGAAAATTTTAATTTTAATTCAGGCTGGAAGAAAATCACAATGATTTAATTACAGGGACAGTCAAAAGTTTTTCCGTTTCAGGCAATGGAAAAAATTATTTCAAGTGCATTTTAAGGATGTTACAGACTTTCGAACAGAATGAAATTGATATGCACTTATGAAGTGCACTGTTATAGTACGAGCGCACCACATTTGCCACGTTTGACGCGCAATTTCCAACTTGTATTTAACCGAGACCTTTCTTAAAAAATAAATTTAAATAAAATCTAAATTACAATATTAGTAAAATTACATCTTAAAACTAATAATTTAAAAGTTAAAAACTTTATTATTTGACTCAAAGGTCTGTAATAGCTTACGACTGGGCCCCTGACTTTGTCTACCCTCTAAATGTGAGGTATGGGAGGTGGTCGCTACGGCTCTGCCGATTCGCTAAGTTTTGAAATTAATATTTTTGAGCTTATCTGTGCGAATCTGTGACTATCGAAATATCGATTCAAGTATCGATTCTAGAATTTGGGAATCGATTCTTATTGTGATCGATTCAGTTTTATACGATGTCGATTTGAATCGATTCCTGAATTTTCCAGAATCGCCCATCACTATTTGGAAGTCCATTTCGCATAATCTCAGATAAAGGGCCTGCCTTTACCTCCAAAGCTTTTGAAGATTATTGCGTCAGAGAAAATATTAAACATGTCCCGGTTACCACAGGATTACCAAGAGCTAACGACCAAGTCGAACGTCTAAATTCGGTTATAATATCTGTTTTGTCTAAATTATCTGTAGATAATCCTACGAAGTGGTATACACATGTAAGCGATGTCCAACAAGTAATAAATTCGACCTTTCAGAGAAGTAGTAATACAACCACTTTCGAGCTGATGTTTGGTACTAAAATGAAGTTAAAAAAATAACATCGAGATTACTAGCTTTTTGAACGCTGAAATACAATCAGATTTTATTAATAATCGTGAAGAATTGAGAAAAGACGCTAAAAAACAAATTTTAAAAGTCCAAGAAGAGAACCGTAAAACTTATAATCTCAGACGACAAAAACCTAACAAATTTAAGCTTAATGATATGGTTGCTTTAAAACGCACACAACAAGGTCCAGGTTTGAAGTTAAAATCAAAATATTTAGGTCCTTACAAAGTCATAAAAGTAAAAAATAACGACACCTACGATGTAAAGAAAGTTGGATTTAATGAAGGTCCAATGGTCACTAGTACTTGCGCCGAGTACATGAAGCCGTGGACGGATGAAGCTTGACATAAAAAAAAAGATGAAGAATTTCACCGATTATGACACTACCCCGACTATGACACACCGGACTGACTTTAAACGATTTTGATAAAATTAATCCCGAAGGAACAACAACAAAAAAAAAAGACGTAAAAAAAGGAAAGACGATAAGACGTAAGAAGAAAGAACGACAAAGAGACGTAAAAAAAAAAGAATAAGAAGAATTTTTTCAGAAATAATATAATAATGATGATTTTTTTTCGGATGCTGCTGTTTTTTTTCCTTTATCTTTCCAGGTGATCCAGTTGCTGTTCCCAGCGGTCCAGGATACATTCGAGGACGAATGAATAGAACGACGGCCGAGCTGTGGGATCCCATTTCCCAAAACCCGACAAAGCTAGTTTTCTAAAAGCACCGCCAGTAGTCGATATCACAACTCCGCCTATTGATGCTGACGCATGCGCGGAACAAGTGACTGTCGGCGGCAGACGTGCTCCGAGGAAGAAACTGAAGTGACTCGAGGAACTTGAGAACATTATTCGAGTGTTGGTGCTGATATGAGGTAGTGAACGCAAGAAGGTAGTAAAAAAGACGTAGATGTTTGAATCAAATTAAGGTGCATTAAATGTTTTTTGTGAGTGCTGTCGTCATGTATTTGTCATGTAAATATAGTTTTCTCAATGTAACTATTTTTTTAAGAGAGAGTCGTAATTTTTTTCTGTGTCAAGTCTGCATTTTATTCTGATTAAAAGGATAATTCCATATATATAACAAATCCGAACACTCACACTTCACAGATTGCTAAAAGGTGTTAAATAAAAATAATAAAAAAGTTTTTATATGCAAACAAGCTACTAGTTTCGGGCTTCAATGAATCTTTTTTCAAGATAGATGAGAAAATTCTACAGTTGCAGGATCAAAGAAATAATAAAACAAATAATAAATGCATGATTTGAAAATCCATCACCCACGTTTTTCACGTTCTCACTCAGATTAGTCACATTATTTTATTTTATTTTTACTACGATGTTTTTTTTTATCTATACCCTTATGCGTAGACAGTTTAAAAATTATGCGGGAGGGGGAGGGGACTAAAATAGTTTCTAACTCAGTATGCTCAAATTAACGGCGAAATTGAGAAAATCAATTGATGACAAAGAGTATCATTAATAAGTAATTATGCAGATCGATTAATAATTAATTTTATTCATAATTAAAAATGTTTTTGCGCATTATTTCAAAGTAACTCTCCTCCTACAAGTCTAATCTAAATTTCTGATAACATTCCAAGAATTCTGTAAGCGATCAGGTATATTATCCTTTAACTGATGTCACAGAAATTGTCACATAACTAGTATGTAGCGGCCTGTGAGACCGCTCGATCGAAAGTTGAATAAAAGCCGCAATTAACTCATAGTTTTTGTACTAAACTTTTTGTACAGGAGTGTTATAATTAAAATTCACCTATTCAAAAGTCTCTGGTGTTAGTACAAAAGTTCCAAACGAAACAAAATTTCAGTAGTGTTTGTAGATAAACTGAAATTTGCAAGTTAAACTAGTATGAAAATTGAAAAAAGCACCGGTCTGTGAGACCGGTAACATCAGTTAAAGGTTAAACTTGCTTTGTGCATGAAAAATTGCAACAATGAGACGGATTCGAAAAAGGTAGCAAGTCAGTTGCAAAAAAATGATTCAAATGTTTTTTTCATGGTTTTAAAATAATTTTTATATGTATTTTTTTTTTAAATTACTAATAGAATTCAAAGTTCACTTTAAAGGATACACTATAATGCGACGAAAAAAGGAGGACTTGATTTCCAATGGGAGGAGGGGAGGGGCCCTTTCCTACGTCTCTGCTCTTAAACATGGAGTAACTCGGCTTATAATTTTGGAAAGTTAAACGATGCTGTATCGTTACATATTGAATTTTTACGTGTTACAATTTCAATGGTTTCTCTTATAATGGATGGATAGTAGAGATGGGCAACATCGTTCCTTTTAAGGAATCGTTCCAGCCGGAATCGTTCACCGAAAGGAACGAGTACATTGGAGTCGTTCCTTTCTGAATCGTTCCGAAAAAAAGGAACGAATCCGAGAAAAAAGGAACGATTCCGAGAAAAAAAGAACGATTCCGAGAAAAAAAGAACGATTTTGAAAAATAAAGGATTCCAACGGGAAAAAAACACTTCCGAGATAAAGAGAACCGCATGCAATCCATAATATTTTTTACTAATTTATTTTCTTATGTACCCATCCATTTTCTTACGCATCCAGTCGCCTTAATTTTGTAATGTTTTGGACAGATGATTTTGTTTTTAAGAATTCATTTCATTGATCAGTGTGTGCAATTAATTTGCAGTTATTTCTAACTTTATGATTTATGGTATAAAGCATAATTCCTCTTGGAAATTTAAGGGCGGTGCAAGGTCAATTCGATTTTCAGTGTAATCATTGGTTTCTCTTGAAAATATGTCGTCAAATGACCGTCCATTTATATTATTATTTTATACAGTGTGTCTTTACTCTCAAAGATGTTCAGTTGCTAAGTCCTAAACCATTAGTCATAGACCTATAGTTCCAATTGTGTGTTGTTGTGCGTTAAAACAAAAATGTTTTAAATAAGGTAAAAAATTATTCTGAAAGTCGCTTGGATCAATAAAAATATTTCTAAAAAAGTTACGAAATTTAATTTTTTATACGGTCCCCCGCCCTATAAGAGATATTTAGTAAAAATTTCCTGTTCTCTTAAAAGAAAGACAAAAAAAGTCCCATTCATCTAACACTAAAATTCAAGAAGTTATACGAAACTTTGAAATGCAAGACTTATGCCACTTTTCTGCATCCGAATACACATGAGTTTAGCCATGCTTCTAGGGGTCGTAAACAAAGTGCTTAAAATATTTGATGGATTTATTTCATGTGTAGCTGCGCTTTGAAAGAAATCGTATTACGACAGATTTTTGTGAGGATTTGAAGCTGTTTCTTTTCATAATTTTTTTAACAAAAATTATGCTATTTTTATAAGCTTTTATTTAACCTATTAACCGCCAAAACTATAAGTAGGAATTTTCAAATTTCTTGTTGAAAGTCGCTTGTCACCACAAATTCAGAAAGGTAATTTCCGCTTTATTAAAATATCGAAATTTTTGCCAATAAATAAGGCAATTTTTTTAATTGTAAAATAGTGGTGACAAAGTAATTAATGTAAGCATGAGCAATTATTTTGACCGTTGCGTGAACGCAACACCAGCCGGTAACGGGTTAACTTGAAACGATCGTATGTATGTCTTTCCAGTTCAAAATTTGTACTCGAAATTCAACTCACTTTAAAATATGCGATCGAGGTTAAATTTTACATATTGACGTAAATCAGATGACAATGTAATATTATTATGATTTTCAGTGCTTACCATTATGTACTTATTTTACAGGGTAACACAAAAAATTTCGGATAGATTACTGCCAACAAATTTACTAAAAAGTTTTAGATTAGATAACACAAGACTGCGATGGTTGTGTTTTTTTATTTTTAAAATTATGTATTTTTAAAATTATGATTTTTATGTATTTTTTAGCGCTGAATCCGAAAATTATCTTCATTTTTAACCATCATGTCAGAATTTTTCGCAAATAGTAAATTTCAAAATAGTAAATTTCAAAATTAAAAAAATAGCTAGTACTATAAAATAGAGTCGATGGTTGTATTTTTTAACTTTTACGATTGATTTGTATGTGCTTTTTAGCACTGAATGTAAAAATTACCTTCATATTCAACCATCATGATAGACTTTTTTGTAAATGGTAAATTTCAAAGTTATAAAAATAGCGAAAATCTGATACTATAAAATGGATGTAAAACTTCTTTTATTCAATTTAATTTTATTTAATTCAAGAATTTATTCAATTTTTGGCTTATATTCTGGGATTCTTACAGCTAAACAGCTCGGGGATCCGATGATGTGGGGAGGGAAGAGGTTCAATTAAAACTTTGAACTTTTAAACTTTAAAATTTACAATTTGCGAAAAATCCTGACGTGATGGTTAAAAATGAAGGTCATTTTCGGATTCAATAGTAAAAAATACATAAAAATCAATTATCAAAAGTTAAAGAAATAACAATCACGTCTATTTTATACTATCAGAATCAGATTTCCGGAAATTTTTCACTTTTTAGCTTTCAAATTTACGATTTACAAAAAATCTGTACTTTGTGATAAAAAATGAAGGCCATTTTTGGATTCAGTGTGTAAAGAATCGAGGCTGTTGCTTTTCGACATTTTATTTAACGAAAATTCTATTATTTTTTTCCCGTTATATGTTTAGTACAAGCTGTATGTTTTGCATTAATATTTCAGAATGATTATAGATTTCAAATTTATAATGCAATGTTAATTTTACTATCAAATATTTTTTTATATATCTGAAGATTATTTATATTTCTAGTAAATTTGTAAATGACCCCTATTTCGCAGCAAAAAATATGCTCCAAGTTTAAACAGCTATTACTTCGGTCAGTTTTAGTCGTAGAATAATAAGAATTTTATTTGTCTTACTTATAAGTGTAATAGGAAAGTTTTACCAACTATAACTTGAAGGACTGGGGGATCGTATAAAAAATTAAATTTCATAATTTTTCAAGAAATGATTCTATTGACCCAAATCACTTTTTAAATACTTCTTTACCCCTATTTAAAACATTTTTGTAATTGGAACTATATGGCTATGACTAACGGTTTAGGAATTAGCAATTGGACATCGTTGAGAGTGGACATCCTGTATAGGAAATTTTGTTATTGCTCTGATATTTGTCACCAGGGTCTAGGAATTTTTAATCTCATAGATTCCTCTTCAAAATCTACCTCTAGGTAATCTTAATTTCATTTTTCATTTGGCCCTACTGGTTTGGATATGTAACTAGTTAAAGTAGATTACATTTTTGTTCCAGTGTCCGTACTTTCAATAACTTTATCCCCTTTATCGTCTTTCTCCTCAGCTCCCTAACTTTACGCACACAGGATATTTCGCATAATTCATCAACATTATTATCACCGTCTTCAGGATCTGGTTCAGAAGTGAAACACCCTATTCTATAGCAATCATCTTGTAGTGCAATTCAGTGATATATATCAATTTTAATGCATTTGAAATAGCTTAATGTCATAAAAATGCACTGCAAACGATTTTTTCCCGTTGACCATAATGTAACGAAATACTTTTGAGTGCCCCTGTAAATAAACTATTAATGATACACTCTTCATATTGAATACCAAACATCCCATGGTAAACATCATTAACATATATCAATTGCGTGGGAATCCGAGTATATTTACGGGAGTTAGGTATATTACACACTGAGACCACAGAACGACACAAAGCGCAACATGAAGTGCAAAAACCGGTCGAAACAAAGAACGAAGTTGTTGCAAACTTGTTTTAAACCAGTTTTTCTAGCGAATTCAAGCGACATATTTCTTATGTGTCGCCTTAGTGTGTGACTTGCTTTGAGCGTGAACAGACGGTCTGACGGACAGACAAACCGCATTCATAAACACTAACTTTATTAAGAAGAATTAAAAAGTAAAGCACGTTTTCGCACACTGTCTTTCCTGAGTGACTGATGTATGTCTTGTCTTTTACCCTAACATCGCTATTTGTGAACTGCTGTTAACTACGTAGAATTTCAATAAACTTACAACTCTTTTTGAATCTCCAATTTCACGAGAACCTACAGGAATTTCTCTAATTTCACACCCTCATCCGCCGTCACCCTCTCTCCACTTATACCATACAGAACCTCAGTTCGGTGTGAGTGAATTGCGATGCTAATATGTTTGTTTGGATTGGGATCTTTGGAGCTTCATAACTCATGAAGTCATTGAACACTTGTGTAACACGAAAGGGTAGAAGTTCCTTCAGATGATTTGTAAACAGATTCATTAGCAGCATGGCTATGGCTAGTGATATTTATAAGATAATATTATATATATTAATATTATAATATATATATATATATATAGTAATATATATGATTTTATTCATATATAGCACATATTATCTCCGCCAAAAGATATAGTGATTCACTAAACTTCAAAGTTCTATTTCTTTAAATTTGAAATTTGCTAACATTTTAACTGAAAAACGGTTTATTGGTTTAATTAAATTAAACAAATTAAAAGTATGTCCATTATTATTACAGAGTGTAGTACTGTATAAAGAACTATCCTTTAGACGATGTTTCGGCCATTGAATGAAAGATATCTGTTGTAAACGTGTTATAGATAATACCAACCTTAATTTTTTGAGAATTTGACTATTTTTTATTCGAGTTAAACTTTTTATTGTCAAAACTATTTAAAATAGATAAAACATTTTGTTAAATTCGAACTTTTCAGAAAACTTTATGTAATTTAAGAAAATAAATAAATAAATCTTCTAAGTGAAAAGAATAACAATAAGAAAGGAAAATACATAAAATTTAGTATCGTATTTTCAGTAAGTTTTACCTCAATAAAAACGGAAGTTTGGTATTAGGCTTGAAACATTAAATTTAGTTTAGCATGAAGGGAATCTTGATTTGATCGAAACTAAGCTCAGATATGTATTATCCATCACCACAGTAACAGGCATTAATCGTGGCATTGATTTCGAGATTTACGAGTATCAATAACGATCAAGAAATCTGAATTATTATAAGAAATTATTACGATAAACGATTTTTTTTCCTTTTATTTTACGTTGAATTAAAACAAAGTCACAGTTATTTAAATTCTAATTATTTAGCAAGAAATAGAAGTAAAATAACAATTGAAAAAACTGTACAAATTCACAACGTGCATTCTTTGGAAACCAATAATTAAATTCGTATATTGTAAAACTTTTTAAATGCAATATTAACCTTCCGCATACCAGACCGGTGCAACAGACCCGATAGATACATTCAAATTGATTTTTCGCATTTTAAAAAAATGAAAATTTTGTAAATATGTGACTTTTTCTGGAATGTTCTACTCAAAAGAATAGAACATCCCAGAAAAAACCCATATTTACAGAAATTTCCGTTTTTAAAATAAATTAGAAATATCATTATAAATGTACCTCTCGGGGCCATTGAACCCCTCTGGTAGGCGGAGGGTTAACATAAATCTATTAAACCGAAACAAGCATAAAATATGCAGCTTTATATGTATATATATATATATATATATATATATATATGTCGCAGTGTTGGAGAAAGTCCAATAATCTATATGTAGCACGTGATTTTTCTTTCCCGTTTTTATACTCAAAATGGCCATTAAGAGAGCGAACCGCGGTTAAATTATTTCAATCCCACCCACCACTGTTACTGTTATCTTATTATTATTATTAGACAAGACATTATGCTTTTTGAAATATTCATTATCTTAAGAAAGAAAGAAACGTTTTACAAAAATTCCTTGTTCTAACAGATTTTACTCTATGTAATAAACCTCAATGTAAGTTGATGAAAACAACAATCTTAGGGAGTTTCGAGATTTTTTTAATCATCTTCTTCAGGAGAGAAAAACAAGACGCTAAACTGTGGAAATAAAGTGGTACACGAGCGCTCGTAGCTGGTCATATATTTATCTTGACAAAGAGAATTCTCAAGTTGAAATTATCTTTGAGGAAAAAACATGAAATAGTGAAATATGCATGAAAGTGCGTAACTCTACAATTATTAAAAGAATTGAAAATCAGTTATTATTATCCTATTAAAATGCAATTTTTATGGCCTAGTGATATATTTCTTACATTATTCAAAACTGTTTCTAGTCAGATTTAAACAAATATTTTTCACTAGTAATTAAATAAGCATTTTCTTTGTTTTTCTTAAGGCTGTTCTTAAGTGATCTGCTCAACAAGCGTAAAACGTTTTGACACATTTACAAATTCATTTTTTAACGGAAAGATATAAAATTGGAATGTTTGACCATGGAAGCGATTTGGAATCAAACTGTGTTTTCCATCTTTTGATCAGTAAATTACCTATTGAGTTATAATCGATTTTGATCGCGTGACAAACATGTTTTTCACTCATTTTAGAGAAATGATGCCTCTTTCGCGCGGAAATTCGGTTCAAAACGCCCACTTTGACACTATTTTCTGAAAACCCTATTGCGTTTGCAAAAAAAAAAAAAAAAAAAACGGACAAAAGAGCTCGATTACATAGTTTCTGAACAACAACACCTGCTCGTTTCATGCATTTCCGAATAAAAAATAAACTAAAACTTTTGTCACAAATTTATCCTTTTGGATTTGAGAACAGCCTTAAGAATTCATTTAGAAAAAATTCATTTCGTATGATACATTTACCAATTAGAAAATGAATTAGTGTATTAAAGTACACGTGGTGTTCCATTACCCTCGGGGTCCAGGTACTCAATCGGTAAAGCACGTAAAGTTTCTGGGTTCGAATCCTATCTCAGGCACTTTTTCACTCAGGTGTAAAAAATCCAATTCGTATAAAATATTTTTTTTATTTCTTTCAGATTAATTTAGCACAAGAAGATGAAATAGTAATGTTTATTAAACGCCCTATACTCCGCCCCGCACTTCAATTTCTTTCTTCTTTCTTTCTTTACTTTTCTTTTTCTTTCTTTTTTAGAGGAGGGGAAGGGGAGGGGCTCACACATTAGAAGGATATTTTGGCAATAAAGTCAGCTTTAATAGAATCAAAATCTGTTATTTTGAAATAAAATAGCGTATTTTAATTTATTAAAACTGGCCAGTCTGCAAGAAAAGAACAAATTTCCAAGGAATCGGTCCTTTTCGGAACGGATCCTCGGAATCGGTCCTTTTTGGAACGATTCCGAAATGGACCGACTCCGAGGAATCGGTCCTTTTCGGAACGACTCCAGGAATCGGTCCTTTTCGGAGTCGGTGCATTTTGGACCGATTCCGAGGAATCGTTCCGAAAAAGACCGAATCTGAGGAACCGTTCCGAAAAGGATCGATTCCGAGGAACTGTTCCAAAAAGGACCGAATCCGAGGAACCGTTCCGAAAAGGACGATTCCGAGGAACCGTTCCAAAAAGGACCGAATCCGAGGAACCGTTCCGAAAAGGACCGAATCCGAGGATTCGTTCCTTTTCGGAATCGTTCCGAAAAGGACCGATTCCTTTTTACAGAATGGAATCGTTCCTTCAGTTTCATTGCCGGAATCGTTCCTTTGGAGTCGTTCCTCAACAAATGACACATCTCTAATGGATAGTATAGATTGGAAGAAAAAATGATTTTGCTATTTATTTGGATGGTTTCTTTCTGGTTTATCTTCTGAGTGATATGGTTTTTTCTTTTATACTTTATTTCAGCCATGTTTACATTTTTATATACAGTAATACCTCGACTTACGTAAGCAACACATTTCAAGACTGGCGACGTAAGTCAAGGTACATTGAGATGAGCAAAAAAGGATAAATAAGAAAACTCCCCCAAAATCTAACGAAGATATTCTATCGTATTTAGGGATTATGTTATATACATTTAACATTAGTAAAAAAATGCGTTTACAATACAAGAGTTTGGACTAAATCAATAAGTTGTTAACTTACAATTTACTGTTCTTCTAGCTGCCCCGTTCGAGTCTTTGAGCATGTGAAAAAATCTTGCAATGAAGTTTGAATCGACAATTTTTTCTTTTTTCTCTTAGAAGCTCTTTGTAACAGCAGAGTGAGTTTCTAAGCTTTTCCTAGTCGTTGCTACAGTTTGTTCCTCTCGATATTTTCAAGAACCGTCATTTCAGCTTCAATAAGGTTTAGTCCTGCGGTTAATTTTGCAACAGTCATAATATCCACCCTTCCCCCTAGGCTCAAAACATTTATCTATTTTTTCGATAGTACTTATTTCTTTAATTCGATAAATTTGCCGATGGTTAATTCCGGATCAGGGGAATTTATGAGTTCAACAACATCTTCAGCATCCAAGTTGGGTTCTCTTCCATTTTTGACGATTTCATCAATTAAGAGGGATACAGAATCACAATTTTCAGATGTTTTCTTACCCAGATAGCAATTTTAATTTGCAGAAAATTTTCAGCAATCTTACTTTGCAAAGTTGCAAAGTTGCAGCAAGCTCAGCATGACAAGCCTGAAAGTTCATAACAAGACTGCAACAAGATTATGCAAACTCCGAAGTCACCATACTTTGAACTTGCAGCTAACTTGTAGTGCAAGTTGCAGTCTTGTTCTTCAAATTGACTGCAGACTCATAGCAAACTAGTAATATTGCCATGCAAATGCATTGTAAACTTGCAATCTAGCCATGACACACTATCTGCAAATGCATTGCAAACTTGGATTCTTGTCATGTCAAGCTATCTGCAAGTATGCTGTAATTTCATAGCAATGTTGTTAATTCTCTGAATTTTACGTGTAGTACAGGTAAAATAAGATTTTTTGAGACAAGTGATAGCCATTCACCAAAACTTGGGAAGAGCTTCGTTTTGATATTCGAAATGAAGATCCGATGAGTGCTAAAAAATAAAGTTGTTGTACCCTGTTTTGGAGACAAAAGACGGAGGCATTTTTAGCTCAGAGAGGGGGGGGGGGGACTCAAAAAGTTTTATGTAGGTGAAGTAGAACATTGTTTATTATATAATTTATAATTCCGAATCAAATAAAATAATCTGTAAGTCGATACGACCATTTCTTACAAAGTTAAGTAGGTTTTATGAATACAAAGTCGAAAATTATACTTATGCAGGTAAAATAGGTTTTTACAGTAATAACCGATTCCTATTCAGGAAAATTTGAGAAAAACATCGTTTTGGCACTAGAAATTAAGATACGTTGAGTCCCCAAAAATTAATGTTGTTTATCGTATTTTGGAGGCAAAAGTGGACATTTTAACACGAGAAGGGGAGGACAGAATTCAATATTTTTTAAATAGGTCAAGTGGGATATAGTTTCATATGTATCTTTTAATTCTGATTCGAATAAAACCATCCGCAAGTCGATACGATCATTTGTGAGACAGTTACAACAGGTTTTATGAATACAAAGTGGAAAATTATACTTTATTTTTTAGCATAGTTTTGTCACATTTATTTTATGTTCAAAACATGTTCTTTATATCATATTAAATCATTAAGTTTAATCATTATAATATCAAAATCCTTAAATGTCTTCAAAATAGCAATAATCAAAATCAGAATCATTTGAGTTTACTCCAAAGCCATTTAAGTTGCCAAAATCCACTTATATCCTGCCTTAACTTTGTGATGAATGATCGTATCGGCTTGCGTACGGTGTCATTTGATTCAGAATTAAAAACATCATAACAAACGGTACCCCATTTGACCTATTTAAAATAATTTCAGTTCTTCTACCTTAGAGAGTTAAAGCGTCCCCCCCCCCCCCAAAAAAAAAACCCACAGTAAAACTACTTTACTTTTTGGGAACTTATTGGATCTTCATTTCTAGTGTCAAAATGAAGTTCTTACCAAACTTTCGTGAATGGTCACCAGTTGCTGCTATAAAAACCTATTTTACCTGCAGTAAAGTATACTTTTCGACTTCGGATTCATGAAACCTGCCGTAACTATGTAGCGAAAGATCGTATCGACTTGCTGATGGTATTATTCGATAAAAAAAATACATAATAAACAATAACCCTCTGTTGACCTACTTAAAGCTTTTTTTAGCTTTGCCCTTCCCCTTCCCTGAGTTAAAAATGCTCCGCAAAACATGGTTAAGTAACTTTATTTTTTTGGGGGGGGGGGGGGGATTCAAGGATCTTCATTTTTTTGTGTAAAAAGGAAGTTCTTCCCAAATTTTGGTGAATGGCCATCAGTTGTCGTATATTACTCACTTATTGGTATATATATTTTACCTGTACACTAATAGTCGTACTTTTCAGGGTTGTGCGTGTTTTGTGCAAGATTCCGCATAATCGGAGGTTTGTCAGATGCTAAACATTTTTATGCTACACAGGGTGTATCTAAACTCTTGGGCAAAACTTTAAAGGGTGATAGTGCACATCAAGACAAACAATATTAAATAGGAAACTGAGGGTCCCAAACGTCTTCCGAATGAGATAGGCGCCATTAAAGTTTAGGGTCCAAAATTTCAAATGATTATAAAAAACGGAAAAATTGATCGATTCGTTTGCGGTTTTCGCTAAAACTATTCTTTATGTCAGTATTTTCTTGAAAACGAATTTTAAAGGTAAAGTTCAAAAAATTCCGATAGAGGGCGCTTTAGACTTTGGAGTAACGAACAACTATTTTTTACCGTTATTTTTTGTATTTCATTAAATACTTTTAAAAGCTTAGACTTAAATTTTGAGCTCAAAATCTGAATTGTTGGGAGTGGTTAAGTAGCGCAAACTGCACTGTGTTCAGGAATTGAAATTTGAACCCCCCCCCCCCCCTGAACACAGTTCAGTTTCCGCTACTTAGCCACTCCCAACGATTCAGATTTTGAACTCAAAATTTAAGTTTAAGTCTAAACTTTTGAAAGCATTTAATGAAATACAAAAAATAACGGTAAAAAATAGTTGTTCGTTACTCCAAAGTCTAAAGCACCCTCTATCAGCATTTTTTGAACTTTACCTTTAAAATTTATTTTCAAGATAATACTGACATAAAAAATAGTTTTAGCGAAAACCGTAAACGAATCGACAAATTTTTCCGTTTTTTATAATCATTTGAAAATTTGGACTCTAAACTTTAATGGCGCCTATCTCCTTCGGAAGACGTTTGGGACCCTTAGTTGCCTATTTAATATTGTTTGTCTTGATCTACACTATCACCCCTTAAAGTTTTGCCCAAGAGTTTAGATACACCCTGTATAGACTGAGTAGACAAGGACTTAATAGTTTAAAGTAGATTCGAAAGCAATTCTAATTTCTTATACAACTAGCTGCCCCTGGCGACCTGTTTGGTTTTCCTTAAAATATATAGTATCATTGTATCATGCTTTTTTTATTATTCATAATTCAATTTACTTGCTCAAGTCTTCGCCAAATCAGAAGATTCTGATAGATAAATCAAGAACTCTGTACTTTTATGTCAGCAGGGAGTAGGTGATAATGGCCAAATATCCAAAATCCCATTGCATTTTTTTATTGCATTAATTTAATTTAAAATATAACACTTTCATTCATTTTCCTTAAAATGCATAACTAATATAAAACAGAAAAATTTTAAATCCAAGACTTTCACTTATTTCAAAAGAATTAATAAAAAAAACCCTGATAAACAACAAACCAAGACATTTAATTTTAACATTAAAGCATTGTTTTAAGTTATCACGTGAAAAATAAAAAATGCTATTTGCGAGATTTGCACCTGGTTAACATAAAAGTACCAAGAACTCTTTGTGATCATGGCAACATTTCATATATTTTTTGTTGTTACGTATTTCATCATCTTTCTTTACAAACACAATCACTTAGGCATTTATGCTTCATGTCCATTTGCTTATCAATTGCAATATGTTCGATAACGCAGATTTTTAAGCCTATTATCTTCCGTAATCGGGTCAATGGCCTATTGGCGTGTTTTAGCTAATAAGATTTGGTGCAATGGAATGTTTTTTGTGAAAATCCTTTAATGATAGCTACATTTACATTAAGCTATATTGTTGCTGATATTCTTTTTGTTACACTTTAATCTTGGCAGTAGACTCGATTACGGAAGATTAGGTAATCAAATATCTTAGTTGAAATTCATCAACCTGATTTTATGTACTTAACAAATGCACATCAAATTACTGTTTTGAATGCATTTGGTCAATAAGAATGGTAAGTGTGTTCGGCAATTAACAATCATCATTTTGCATGATCTATCTTCTCGAGATGGATAACAAATAAATAGAAAACGAGTTGATCATTCGTTTTAAAATTTTATTAATTAACGATTTTTACAGGTGCTGGATTTATTTGCATTTAACTTATATTAACCCCTTGAGGCGCGGTGGGATATATTTTATCTCACCTACGATTAATGAGGATTTGCACCAGAAAAAATTTATTAAATTTTACTTTTCTAACTTTGGTGGGGAAAAGTCGTAAACTTGCTTTTCCTTATTTGGCAATAAATCTTTTTGCGGATTCCGGCGTGAATCCGACATTTCAAAAACACAATTGCTTGCCCCTCAGAGGGTTAAGGAAAGATCGGTTGTTTTTGAGTTAGCCGGGAAAAGTGATAAATCCCCAAATATTGTTTCCCTTACCATCATTCATATCGCATTCATTTCATTTAAAACACACAGCTTTCATTTCAAATACATTCCTTTAAAAAAAAAATGTATCAAACTTAAAATACATTGTTTTTGACTTTGCCTCAATTAAAACACAAAATAAAAAATAACAAACATTTTATCTCAGAATCAAAGAATTGTTTCTTATTTACGCCCTCAAAAAATATGCAAAAACAAAAAATGCTAGCAGGTTTGATTTTCTAAACAAACTTATACATATTATTTATTGCTTGTCATTAAGAAAAATTCATGGAACTCATTCCTTTCTGAAATAAATTTCATAAATAGCTATCAATATACAAACTTATTGGACACACCACACAAACTTTTCTCTAATAATTTGCATACATTAATATTAAATGTTTTTAAAGGCAAGTAAGAAAACTGCAATAAATTTAGAAAGGCAAAAGAACATCCTAAGATAATTAGAAAATTAAACTAAAAATAGGATAATTGAATTTGCAAACTTAATAGATTTAGTAAGATATTACTTTTTTTACTGTAACATAAATAAATTTTTATTAGAAATACCACACATTCTGGATATTAACCTTTAACTGATGTCCCAGAAATTATCACATAACTAGTGTGAAGCGGTCTGTGAGATCGCTGCAACGAAAGATGAATAAAAGGCACGACTAACTCATAGTATGGTGTTTTTGTACTAAACTTTTTGCACAGAAGTGTTATAATTAAAATTCACCTATTCAAAAGTCCCTGGTGATAGTACAAAAGTTCCAAACGGAACAAAATTTCGATAGTGTTTGTAGTTAAACTGAAAATTGGAAGTTAAACTGCAAAAATTGAAAAAAGCCGCGGTCTGAGAGACCGGTAACATCAGTTAAAGGTTATCACTGCATTTCAAAAGATTTTTTTTTTTATTCTAAGATTTTTTTAATGATACAACAGAAAAATACAATTTAAAGGTTTTTCAGGAAATAAGCATGCTTGCCTGTTTATTGATGAACTTTTTAGCTAATTTTATCAAAGATAATATAATTTATATGTTTTTGCAGCCAAAATGTAATATATATATATATATATATATAAATTATTTGAAAAGCTTCAAAAATTTAAAAAAGACAAAGTTGTAATAAAACAATACTACTTATAAAATAGTTACAAAGTTTATTTTTACACAAATACAAATAACAGTTTATAAATAACAGTATTATAAAGCATTATTTTCTACATATTTTGAGTTAAGAGATTGTTCCCTAAACAAAACACACAAAAAATAATTGAAAAAATAAATATTTAAATATATTTAACACTTTCCTGTTCTCCTCCCCCACCTGAGTCTGTTGCATCATGCAATTTTTCCACATTCTAATCCATGTTTTTTAATGTCTCTGCATCTGAGGAAAAAAAAAAGAATAAATTTTAAAAAATCACAGGTTTATTTTTTACAGCTTTCAAGAATTCTGTCTACAGTTAGTTTTTAAGGTGATCTTAAACTACAACTTCTCAGTTAACAAAACTACCTTGATGTTAAGGGTGGAATTGCCGGGAGGTAATAAAACTTAATAGAAACAATTAAATCGATTTTGCCGAGCGATAAGCTAAAACTTTCAGACTGAACTTTCAGGCAAACCAGACTCGACAGTAATATGAGTTACGCTTCTGGCAAATTACACAATACATAAGAATAAAGATGAATAAACAAAGACATAATTAGCATAAACAATTTATTTACTATATTGTTTAGACCCGAGAAGAACATATTAAGATAATTCATTCAGTTGGTTTGACATTTAATGTGAAATTTTTATCCCATGCGTTATCCCGTAAGATTGAACGTATCGAAATTAAACGTAAAGTTTAATTAAACTTTTAAAGATTTAACCATTTAAAATAATTTTACTTCTTAAAATATTTGTTTTTTCCAAGAGCAAACAATATAAACTAGTAGAAATCAGAACATTCTTTAGTATAAAGTTTTAAATTCTTTAAGCAGTCATCAAAGCATTACCAGCGCCTTTATTAAATATTTGTGAAAACGATTATGATTCCGCGTCGATAGGTACATGGAGCATCCGTCAACCCCTCCAGTGAGCACCTGCCAAGTAAAGTCAGTGTATAACGAAAAAATGCGATTTTCTCAAAAGTATGTGACTAGGATAATCGCTATAGTTTTCCTGTATGGCTTAAAATAAACTTCTAGTACTATTTTTTCCATAATTTTATTTACAGTAGATTTGGTAATTGCGGGAAAGGAGGGGGGGGGGGGGGACACATTTTTCCAGTACATTTTCGACTATATCTCTGAAAATGTAATATCTAAAATTACAACAAATATACTTTTGGTTTCCGTATTACAAGATCTTTCGAACGATACCCCACACACTACATACACAAAAGAAAATAAAAATAAGTAGCTTATTTCCCTAATTTTTTTTCTAAAAATACTTGCGAATCGCTAATAATCAATAAGTATGTTGGTCAATAACCTTATAACTCCGGCAAGTTTAAATTTTCATGTTCCGTAGTTTCGTAAAATTGACTATGACAGACGGACAGAGAGACACACAAGTGATGTTTACAATTCTTCAGTTTTTACATTTTAAGTGCGGAAGCCAAAAAATTTAACTAAAATCAAAACTAGTTTATCTAGTCAGTTAGTCTAATTTATCTAGTAAAATTTCATCAGTTTAATCTATCTCGTCAAATTAGTTCAACCTAATTTATGAACTTTAATCTAGTCAGAGAGACAAACTAAACATTAACTAATTTACAGTACATATACATTTAACGTCTGAATTTAAAAACCATTAAAATACCAAATAAAATAAACTAAGACAGACTTGAGCACAGTTTAAAAATAAAATTTATAAAGAATATACTTAAAAACAATTAAATATACAATATGTAAACGTTTCGCCAAGCGACACGCAAGGCATCATCGGTACAAAAAATATCCATTGCATTTCAAACGGCAGAACAAATCAAGAACAGTTACAGTTAGTTATTTTAAAAACAAACAATATTCACTAGGGACAGAACGAGCATCATTCAAAGCATGCGACCGCAATACAGTGAACCAAGCCTCAAGGCGCAATCTACCATGGTAGTTGTTGCAACCCGATTTCAAAATACTGGCGTTCGCAATAAGCGGAATGTGATTCGTATGAAGTGAATGCTGGACAATTTTTGAATTCAAATTACCCTTTTTTAAAGCACCAGTATGTTCTTTTAGGCGAATTTCCAATGATCTACCAGTTTCACCAATATAAACACTATTGCAATCTTTACAAGGAATAATATAAACAACACCGGGTAATTTAGACTTATCATATTGAAATTTATGCTTATTGAAAAAGGAAATCAATTTATTAATAGGTTTAAAAGAAACACCAATATTGAATGATTTTAGAATGCCAGAAATTTTTTCGGAAATGTTCTTATAATAAGGGATACAGTAGAAATGTTCTTATAATAAGGGATACAGTAGAAATGTTCTTATAATAAGGGATACAGTGCTTAATGCTTTGAATGATGCTCGTTCTGTCCCTAGTGAATGTTGTTTGTTTTTAAAATAACTAACTGTAATTGTTCTTGATTTGTTCTGCCGTTTGAAATGCAATGGATATTTTTTGTACTGATGATGCCTTGCGTGTCGCTTGGCAAAACGTTTACATATTGTATTTTTAATTGTTTTTAAGTATATTCTTTATAAATTTTATTTTTTAACTGTGCTCAAGTCTGTCTTAGTACCTAAACAGTACAAACGCAGAATAAAACTTTTCAACCTCAGGTATCCTATGCATGAAAAGGATTAAAAAATATTAAACAAAAACATAATTTGAAGAACAAATTAAAAAAACAAAATTTATTTCCTGCATTGTTTAAGCCCGAGAAGGGACAGATATTAAGTCATTTCATTCAATTAGTTCTACATTTAACGTTAAATTTTTGTAACAAATTAGTTAAGCCAATTGAAGATTAAAAAATAAAAATAAAATTCATATAAAATATGATACTTAAAACACCCTAAAAGAATAAGATTCCGTTCAAATGAAATCGAAATAAATCTTAGACTTTTTTTAAGTTTTGTATTTTGCATGCATCTTATCATTTTATGCACAATTGTCATAAACTTAATACAAAATCTGCAATACAGATATTTTCAATTAAAAATGGAAGAAGTCTAAGATTTATTTCGATTTCATTTGAACGGAATCTATTTTTTTAGGATGTTTTAAGTATCATATTGTATGAATTTTATTTTTATTTTTTAATCTTCAATTGGCTTAACTAATTTGTTACAAAAATTTAACGTTAAATGTAGAACTAATTGAATGAAATGACTTAATATCTGTCCCTTCTCGGGCTTAAACAATGCAGGAAATAAATTTTTGTTTTTTTAATTTGTTCTTCAAATTATGTTTTTGTTTAATATGGTCAAGTTTTTCAATAACTGCTGCACTCAGACGAACGCATTTCAAAATTAATAGAGAGTATCATCATCAGGCTTTGATGTATGCGGTGTTGCATCACAATGTGGGATGCAGTTTACCAATGTGTAATTCAAAATGTTTCACCACTGTAGTAAAGCAGGTTGCGGTAGTTTGGACAAAAACTTCCAATCTGATCATAAAAAATCTATAATCAAATCATAAAAAATTAACTTCACTTAAATTTAGATATCCTATTTCCCACTCAGGAACGCTATGAATGTAAATGTAAATTGTGTTGAATCCTTACTGCTAATACTTAACAATATTATACCTGTGATACAGTAAAAAATAAAAAATAAAAGTTTTGCTTAAATTTTTAAATCTTAGTCTCTCCCAAGGGTGATGTAAACACATCAGAAAATTATTACCTAAGTTTAACTTGGGGTATAAATAGTTCTCAGCTCGGAAAAAAATACATTTTAAAATTTAAGTTATGTAATTCCCCACTAAGTTCGCTACTTGCGTAAAAACAGCTATCCATTAGAAACTTTTTACTAGAATATAAACGTGACCAAAGCAAAAACTTATTCTGAAAATATCCTTTTTATTTCCACTATGACGCCATATTCACCTTTTTAATTTTTGAAAAAAAAAAAAAAAAAAAAAAAAAACTAGCTCAATTTAATATTTCACGTGAAAATCTTTCACCTGAAAAGAAATAAATTATTATTACGGCTTTTGAAATTTTGCAACAATGAAGTAAAAATTTTACATTTTCTATGAAAAAATGTCCGTTGATTTTCAAAGAAAAAAGCGAAAATTGGAATTATTAAGAAAAATATTTGAAAAATGTAAAAAAAAAAAAAAAAAAAAAATGGCCCATGTTTCTCTCTGGGTTATAATTCACCGATAAACAAAGGCATTTTACCATTCGTTTTGACCCTGACGTCAGGCAAACGTTTTTACACTTTAAATTTATAATATCATTAGAATTAGTAAAGAATAAAAAATGAGTGGCATCAGGGACAAAAAGGTGGGAAGAAAAAATGAAAAAGTTATCATCTCCATAGGCTTTTCCATGTTAAATTAACATTGAGAAGTGACACTGGAAATAAATAAGTATTGCGCTGCCGCGCAATACTTAAATTAAAATGCGAGAGAGAAATCTAAATATCTCCCATATGATTAACATTAACTTGACCGTTTCTTCGCGTGACTAGTGTAGGATCTTATGAAGTTACCTTTTATGAAACATTGTTACCATAAAAATAATAATAAATAAATATAGAGTAGGTGGGGGCAAAGATACGCACTTTCCATACATTTTCTTTTTTAACACACACATTAGTCTAAACTTATGTAATGAGTGATTAAAATGTTAGATTAGAACCTTAGGCAAGTGCTAACATCAACCGACATTCTGTCAAATTATAATTCTGAGAGAAATTACAATTTTTAAAAAACATTGCTCTGCGTATCTTTGCCCCATCGGTTGGGGCAAAAGTACGCAGTCGTGGGGCAAAGATACGCAGTGCTATAGTAAGTATAGTAAGTATTTATAGTTAAACTGAAAATTGTAAGTTAAACCACGAAAAAAAAGAAAATAAACAGGGGGTCTGTGAGATCGCAAATAGCAGTTAACCTCAAACTACTGTGACAAAAATTGTTGAATAATTACTGTGAGCGGTCTTAAAGACCCCTTGATCGTAGAATGAATAACAGAGTTGACTGACTCATAAGATACTGTTTTTGCGCTAAAATTTATGTAAAGCCCTATTATAATAAAAGTTCTCCTCATTTAGAAGTCTTTAGCGATACTATTAAGTTTCCAAACGAATCAAAATTAAACTAACATCAATAGTTAAATTGAAAATTACAAGTTAAGCTATGAAAAATGAATATAGCAGCAGTCTGTGAGACCGTTAACAGGAGTTAAGGGTTAAGACTTTAAAACAAAATCGTTTTATGAAACAAGAATATTGATTTTTAAAAGTAGGTAAGAAGATATCTACGTTCTATAGTTAAAAAAAACTTAACTAGAAAAAGGAAAATGTAGTTAACTAGCTTATATTAGTTAAGTAGCTATTATATTTTATACAATATAAAAAATAAAACTTACCACAACGTAATTGTGGAAAGCTTTGCATCTAGCTAAAACGATAAGGCAAAGCCCCGAATCTTAATCTTGTGCGTACCTTTGCCCCAAGACGATTGCGTACTTTTGCCCCATTCTGCAGTATTTTACTTAACCGGCTACCTACAAGTTTAAACAAATGCGATCGTGGTAAACTATACGGCATTTAGAAGCTATAGAGCTTCCGTTCTCCACCGAACTTTCGGATTTGTAAAAATTCGAAGTATTGTTAGCTAAACAATAAAGTGAAATTTTTAAAATATTAGATCAAAATTCGAAAATTTAAACTTACCTCATTTTCTTGGCACGGAGTGCTACGTTTTTCATAAGGTTTGATCACACAACTACTACACATGAGACCAAACTACTACCTAGCGGTCATGATTGCAGAAATGTTTCTTCATATTAAATCAGGCAGTGCGTATCTTTGCCCCCACTTACTCTACAGTTGAACACTTTTTTTACATGTAAAAAACAAAACAAAACAAAACATGTTCAATAAGAATACAAATAAGCAATATTCAAATCTGACATTAACACTATAACATTGAGATTTTGAAGTGGTTGTTCAATGCATTTTAGTTATTTAGCTTCAATTCATTACAAAAATATGCACCAATCATTATTAGTAAAATTTTTTGCGGCAGGTCTCGAAATGGAAAATCCACGAATAGGGACGCTATTTCAAAATTATCGTTGACTAAAAACTTTTTTTTTTAACTTTAGGCGAATTTATGTCTAATCATACAAAAAGAATTTAAAAACTGCATTCAAATTCTAAATAATAAAAAAAGTTATAGACAGCACAATAAAAGCCAGAAGTATGTGAAAAAAGTATGAAATTGTATGAATGCGAAAAAAGTATGAAAATAAAAGTATGAAATTGTAATAAGATGTTTTAATAACTTCACGGATCACTAACCAGAATCATATTTGTCATAATTTCACGAACCGGAATATCGTTTCGATTTGCTCCGGTACATGCGTGATTTGCGGACGTGAAAAACTAAAAATTTTAAAATATTCATATTTAAAAGTTTTACAAAAATTTGGAAATAAAAAGATTTATACACATCCGATTAAGAAGCAGTTACGTCAAAAGAAAAGAGAAATTATTAAAGAATTAAATAAAACGGACGTCGGTAGGAAATACTTTTAGTAATTTCAATAAAAATTAGAAAAAAGAGGTACATTAGAAATCGAGGTAGATAAGCATAGAGCCAACTAAGAAACAGTTTAAAATTATACTTAATATTTAAATAGAGAAAAAATGTTAATGGTAATGAAAAAATAATTTAAAGTTTAAAATCCTACTCTCGAACGCAGTGTTGAATTCAGGGGGTGACCGAGAGGGGACATTCCCCCCGGAACCTTGAAATGTCGTCCCGGAAGGTTTGAATTTTTTTGCTTTTTAATGGACAAAAGTGCAATTTCCACCTCGGAATGTCCCCCCCCCCCCCTCCAGGGGCGTAGCTGCAAAAATTTTTTTCGGCGGGTGGGAGTTAAAAATTTTCCCAACATGAAAAAAAAATTATCTATTTTCCAGCTAAAATAATATGTTCAATGTGTCTTTAATGATAATGATACTTATATGCAAAAAAAAAAAAAAAAAAAAAATGCTGAAATTAAAACATAAAAATTATAATTATTGGTTCATTTACTGAAAGTTTTTGTCTTCAATTGTGTACGAGTCATAATTGTACTTTATAGAAAATAGCCTGATATTTTTAGATTTTTGAATAAGGAACAAAGTTTTGGAGGAAATGTATTAGAGACACTGTTGATGGACAACAGTAGAGAAATTCATGTCTGGTAGATGTATGATATTTTCGTTACACAGAGAAACATAATGAGAAATTGAGTCTGGCTGCTTTTTGTATTTATTTTGAAAGTTGAACTATTTTACTATTACAGAACTCAGAAAGATCGTCTGCAAAAGAATAAATAATTCTTTTTTTTATTTTTACTTAAAAAAAAAAAAGAATAAGTTTCAAAAATCTATACTTTCCTAACTCTAAGCTCAAATTTCCCAAGTTCACATATATTGGGGGGGGGGTCTCCCCCCATAACCCCTATCGCGACGCCCCTTCCCCTCCCCTCCCCCCCATCCACCGCATCCCGGAGCAACAGAAATCTCTCCCGGAGATAAGCGTTTGAATTCAACACTGCTCCAGCAGCGTGAAGGGCAACAACAACAATAAAAACAAGTTGGAAATTGCTCGTCAAACGTGGCAAATGAGGTGCGTTCGTACTATAACTAGTTTTATAATTATTTTTTGCACCCCATATTGTACTGAATGTGTATTTATTTACAATTCATAAGTGCATAGTCTGTAACATCATTAAAATGCACTTGCAATAATTTTTTCCCATTCCCCTTAATGTAACGGAAAACTTTTCACTGTCCCTGTAATTAAGCTAGCTATACATCCGATTTTCATGAAATTTGAAATGGCTCGACAAAATTTTGCAGCAATTATATATTTAAAATTTCAGCCCATTCGGAAAGCTGTAACATCATTAAAATGCACTTGCAATAATTTTTCCCATTGGCTTTAATGTAAAGAAAAACTTTTGACTGTCCCTGTAATTAAACTATACATCCGATTTTCATAAAATTTGAAATGGCTCGACAAAATGTCGCAATAATTATATGTTTAGAATTTGAGACCATTCGGAAAGCTTTAACATCATTAAAATGCACGTGCAATAATTTTTCCCATTGGCCGTAATGTAAAGAAAAACTTTTGACTGTCCCTGTAATTTAACTATACATCCGATTTTCATAAAATTTGAAATGGCTCGACAAAAGTTTACAACAATCATATATTTAAAATTTCAGACCATTCGGTTGGGTAGTTTTTGCTCTATTATATGCGGACGGACGGACGGACAGACGGACGGACAGACAGACGGACTGAACGACGACTATAGGTGCTACGTATTTATATAATTACGATCGCACCTAAAAAAGCAAACGAAATATTAAACTCCCTGTAAAGTTCAGAAAAATTTATTAAAAAATATTTAACATGACCCAAAACATAACTATTGAAAAAGGTAGGCATTACTTAGAAAATTAACATAACTTTTAATTTATTAGAATTTTTGTTATAAAATAAGTTGTAGATTATAAAGAAATGTTACTTTAGAGAAAATAACCACATTTGAATAATTAAAATAAGAAATACCTTTATTTTTGGGTTCCTTTATTTGAACGCTAATCAATGATCCGCTAATCACGAGATTCAACAACGATGTGTCTTTTTCTTTTGACTCTGAGCTCTGAATTTAAAGTCATACGCTGTTATCTATTCTGCTCTCAACAAAGGGAATTTTCGCTGACGTCGTTGAAATATGACAGTGTTGCAGCAGTTTTACAACAAAATGGCATTGCAAGGGAGAGATCGATTTTGTTTCATCTGCCTTGCAGTACTTTTGAGTGAAAATTGTTGTGTCAAATTTGTCAAGACAAGGAAATATCGAGAAAAAGTCAAACTTACTGCAAACGTGCATGCTATCTGGGAAAGAACTTTTGTTCTCCACTGAATTTTTGGTTTTGAAAAAAATTCGAGGCATTGACAGCTAAACAATAAAGTGAACTTTAAAAAATACTACACGAAAATTCGAAAATTTAAACTTGTCTCTTTTTTTTTTGCACGGAGTGCTACTTTTATCACAAGGTTTGAACGAACACACGACTACTACACTTCAAGCCAAACTGCAACTAGCGGCCCCAGGGGCGCGCCGACCCAGTGTGCAAAGTGTGCGACGCACACAGGCGCCGAAATAGCAAAGGCGCCAAATATTTCCGTTGAAGTGCAAATACTTAAAAAAAAATCCTTAATTTAATTAAACTAAAATGTATTACATTTTCTTGACATCTGATTTATGTTTTGTAAATTTGCCTGAGATAAACTTTCTTATAGATATTTATTTTATTATTATTATTATTTATTTTATTTCGTTTCATTCTACTTCTGTATCTCCCAATATGTGATTTAGATGTAGGTCTATCCTACCTTTCAATAAACAGAGGCGCACCTCATATAGATGAAATCAATGAAAGGCGCCATAATTCCCATGGCTGAAAACATGTAACACTATTATCTCAGTGTAGTAGTGGTAAAGAATTGTACAGTTTTATTACAGCAGGGCTAAATTGTACCTGTTTTTGTTATTTTTAAATAACAATCTTCTTTTTACTGCAGAATTTCTGTCATAAATAAGATGAAACTTACTATTCGGATGCATATACATCTCATGGGCATAAGCATAAATCCTCTAAGACTCAAAAACTCTATTTAAAAATAATTTGCAGAAATAATATAAATCATAGAAAATTTAAAATTACATTTTTCAGAGGAATCTCAAAAGTTTTGTAGGTGAAGGGGACAGACACCTTAACTACTAAATAACAAATTAATAATATAAAATAATTAACATTAAATTACGATCACTGGTAACAATTAAAAGAACCCCATTCAGATATTATTGATTTTAAAGGAAGCATCCTTTAAAGTGTATTTTTAATTTAAAAAATAGCTAGTAAGAGGAAAGATTCGAATGGGCACCAGGAAAACTTTCAAAGGGCGCCCCCATAGGTCCGCGGGGAGCGCGTTGGACATGGACAGCCTTGAGTTAGAGAACGGAACTTCCAGGCTTGGGCTCTGCCCGTTTATATTTTTGCAGTTTGCGACCCGACCTGTACAAAAATTAGTGAAAACAGGTCCAACTCAATTTCTACAAAAAATTCCTAATTTCTTAACATACAATTAAAATCCTTTTAAAGAATACTGCATACATATTTATGAAGAAATGTTAGATTATTATGTGTTCCCAAGACAGAAAGTACACAATAGCAACATTAATGATTACATACTTAGACTTTTCAACATTCAAATAAAGATTCATTAAAAAAAAAAAATGTAGTTTAGAATTAAAAAAAAGAAAGAGGGTTAAATTTTTTTTTAATTTTTGAAACTATGTAATAAAAAGTAGATTTTTGAAAATATATCTCTGTAATTTATTAAGGTATATTTACAATGATTCCATTATCAGATGCTCATTATCGATATTACTATTTTTACAAAACATTTTGCTTGCCCGACACGTTTTGGGAACAATTTTGTCCAATTCCGGCTTTACCCTGAATAGAGAAACAATGTAAAACCAGAATAGGTATGACTGTGCTGTTCAATGTATTAGATATTTTAGATTGGAGAGACTGACGTCAGCTATGGAACAAATTTCAATTGGTAAAATGAAGCATCACCCGTTTGTGAAAGTTTTGGCGTTCCGTGTCGTAGGTTTAACACTGTGAGTTTTGTGCTCATAGAGTAAAGTCTACTTTAGGCGGCCGAAGCAATATATTTTTTCAGCGCTCCTACAAATTATCACTTCTGTAGAAACTTTTATGTATTGTAAAATTGTGTGTCTGTTCGGACCATAGACTTCCGAGCAGAACTAATACTTTTTATCTATACTATATTGTACTCTGGGTCTGTCATCATGGCGGAAACAGAATTTTCGTTAAGGGGGAGGGGATGGTGAAAATAAGCTAAATTTGGCCATAAATGTCCAAAAATGCTTACTTTGTCAAAGATTGAGAGGTTGCGGAACTTTCCCTGCACTCCTTCGTACGTTTGTGTCTGATCACATACTGAATATATAAACGTGATGATTTAAGATTTGTTCATTTTAATTCCGAACATAAAATTGAAAGTACTGAAATATGAGCACTTATTAGCATCACATATAACCTTAAACGGTCCAGAGACTAGAATGGCAAAAAAAAAAAAAAGTTCAATTTAGATTTAATAAAGTTAGGACTGTTAGGAGCTACAATGATCGCTGTAATATGAACGGAAAAAAAATATGAAAAAATATTTTCAAATTTCTCTGCTATGCCCTACTAACCAACCCGCCGACATTGCAAAATTAAAAATATTAATAATAACCTTAATACACCTTAATAATAATATAACCTTAATAATAATATAACCTTAATAATAATAATAACCTTAATAATAATAATAACCTTAATAATAATAATAACCTTAAATACGCCTAAAATCAAATGTTGAATGATTTTTTATTTTTAAACGAAATTTTTTTCCAACCTACCCTAGATATGGGGAGGGGGGGGGCAATGTCTTCAGCAACATTATACACCGGACGTGCCTCGCACTGCCCGGTTTGTTTTGATTTTATATTTTTAAACAAAAATCTTTCCAAACGAGCCTAATATTGTCACCAGCACTGTCTTCGGCAGTATACAACCTCGAATTTATATGACTTTTTTTTTTTTTTTTTTTTTTAACCATTTGGAAAAATGGTTATTGTTCTCGTTAGGGTAGGAAATCAAAAGCATATCTGAACGTTTTTATTGGTTTAATCCGCATTTTATTCGAGTTCTGATTGGTCTATACAGTAATCTATATTTCCCTTTAATTTCAACAGAGATGGATACCTTATGTTGCCACTATGACAAAAAAGTAATAGAAACTACAAAAAAAAAAAAAAAATTAATAACTCTGAAACAAATTGGGATACAGCTTTCAAACAAATTGCATTTAAAAGTACATTTTTTTCTCTATCCGACGGTGTAAAAAGTAATATTGTCGGATGTTTAGAAGTTTAAGAATGAAATTTCATTTAAAATTGGTAGTCAGATTTCTTTGAAATCTGACGATGGAAAAGCCTTTTCTCGAACAGCCAATGAAATGCTTGGATAACACGTAAGTTTCAGGTGGATAATAACTAATGAAAATGAAAGAAAATGAGTAACAACTTCTGCCAAAGAGTTAATTTTAATTTGTAAGATTTTCACGTGCAAAAGAAAAATGGAATAAGCCAATTAAAAATAAAAAAAAGATAAATAGAACAGGAATGAATACATATAAATGTTTCACACCAAATACGAGTCGCAGGCAATTTTTGTCGCTTGGAAGTTTTACGTGTAATAACACTATTAATGTTAATTCATGGCTAATTCATGGCGTACGTAATGTATGATAAACTCCGTGCGATTTTTTATGCCTTAAATTTTAGTCTTTGAAAACATCATTTTCCAAATGGTCTTTCTAATTTGTTAACTTGCTTTTTTTTTTTTTTTTTTTTTTTTTGTTAATGAAAATCTATCCAAACAAAGTTCGAGTTGAGGCTCTGATGCCTTCTGAGGCGTACACCGCAGTTGATATCGAAGCTCCTATCTGATTTTTCAAGCGAACCTCGAATTTGTATTTAATTTCTGGCAATTAGATAGATGAAAGTTTCAATTCTGACCAAAAATTCTTGATAAAACATAAAAAATATAAAATGCGCATCATCCCCTCACTATTTGAAAACGCGAAATGATAGTCAAAGCACATATCTTTGATACGGGAAACGATATCTTGAGAAAACGTGAACTGGGAGAAAAAGGATCTCTGGGGAAGATTTGAAATGACTTAAAGATTTTTTAGATAGTAAATAGTAATATTTTTTCACACCAGAGATATCGTTAGATTCGGAAAAAAATGCCAAGAATGATATATACTATCATTACCCAGAAAAAATACCAGGTACCAAGTCTTAATAAGTGTCTTTTTTTCTTTTTTTTTTTTTTTTTTTTGAAAATTTAAACTTTAGAAAAACGGGAAAACTTAAAAACTGATGTAAATCGCGGCCAAATAAAAAGGGGTTTTGTAAGAGTAAAGAAAGATACCGTTGGAATCAGAAAGATAAGACGATTTTCTTTATTTCTCGCCCCCCCCCTCTTCCCTTTTCTCTCTCTTTTTTTTTTTTTTTTTTTTTTTTTTTTGTAACTCGACGGGGACCCGGCCATCCCAGTTTCAAAATGCAGTGAAAATCGAACGCTACACTTCCGTCAGTGTGAAGAACCGCTTAACGTCTGGAGAAATGCAGAGGCATGATTGCTTTGAAAAAAGAAAGCTCGCCATTTTGCGATTATCATTATGGCTTTTAATTATATTTCGGCTAATTATAAAAAAAAAAATGAAAAAACTGAGCTCAGGTGCATTTGGACCTGCCATCTTTTATCCGTATTATGATTTTCTGCTATCCGCGGTAGATTTTCTTAGCCGTCGACAGGCTCGGACTGGCCCGCCGGCCCATCGGCCCGAGGGCCGGTGCGCCCTCGTCCACGGAAAACTTCCCGCCCCTAAGTGCCTTAAGCCGCTCCAATATTTTCCCCCAAGTTGTGCAGATACATTCGGACTACGGTACTAAATTTCGAGGATTCGTTTAGAAATAATCATCAGAATAATCATTAGGCAAACAGCACGAGAGGTATTTTTTATCGCAAAGAAGTTAAAAATACATCGAAGCAATTTCAGGATTGGAAACGAATCGTGGCATCTTTGCATACTATTGAGAGAGAAAACACGCACGCAGGGAAAGATTAGTAGCCACAGCGCCCTGAGCGAGATTTATTTCATCACTTCTTTGAATGATACGTTTTAGATTTTAACCAAATATTTTGCATATTTTCAGTCCTTTAGCTTTTAGTACCTTGTCCCTACACTTTTAATGACGGCCATGAATGCGCCTACAATTGAAACCGTGCTTTTTGAAAACAACTTGCGAAAAAAAAGTGATAAATATCAGAAGACAAAAAAAACTATTTGTGCGGATTTCGTTTTTGGTTGAAAAACATGACCTTTCTTTTCGCGGAATACAAACTTGATAAGACTTCTGTATTACAATCCCGCAAACTGTGGAATCCCGCGGCTAGCGTTTTTTCATTCACAAAATCTACACCATAATTTTCAGTTAGTAATCTTTGTTTTATTGAATGATAGATTTTCCGTGGCTAAATAAATATTAGGAAATTCTAGTGTGCATTTTAAATAAAAAGTTGTTTTAATTTAATCACGGAAAAATTATCATTAAATAAAGCGATGGCTACTATTCAGAAATTAGGATAGGTTTTTCGAATAAAAAAACGCTGCCACGGGATCTTGCAGCTTGTATGAATGCAATTCCTGGGGCATTTCTCTCAATTGTGTAAACTTAAATATTTCCCTTGATCTCTAATTAGGATAAGAACTTTGCAAATCATAGGAAGAGGGTGCTGAAAAGAGTAAATTTACTCAATTATTTATTTTGGTGATTTTTAGGCTAACAAAGTGGCATTTTTGGTGTACTTTCTGTGTATATTTTTTTTTTAGTAGTGCAACATTAATGCAGCATTTTACGGATACATAGTCATTTTTTTTAGGACACAAACGCAAAGTGCCTCTTCCTACAAAATACATAATTCGCCTTATATAAATGTTGCAAGTGTAATGAGCATTATTTTCACAAGCAAGTGTTATTTTCAAATTCCTTAATGGGATGTTGATTTGAATGTTTAAATATTCTTATGTTTCAACATTTAAATACCTTATAATATGTGGTACTTTTTATAAAAGAACAAAAGAAGCACAAGCTTTAGTTTTCAAAATTTCTACTTTTATATGAAAAGTTTTATACATTTTTGTTTTAGATACAAAGAAATTTTAAGCGAAGTTTGCATACTGAATTTTTTTTGTATATCATGAGGGAGATACCGATAGATACCATATTTAAAAATTCTACTTTAAAAAAAACTGTAGTAAATAAAAGGTAATTGTTGTCGGATTGTAACAGAAATTGAATCTATCTCATTATAAACTGACTGATAACTAATTCATTTTATAAAAAAGTATACTTAAAAAATGGGTTGAAACCCTTAGCAGCACCGCAGCAACTCTAGTTGGTGCCTGGTGCGAAAAATCTTGTTAGTTTTCGTACAGATTGTCAGTGCGCCAATGGGAATAAATGGAATAAAAGGGGTTACAATTTCTAATTCAGCAGAAAATCTTCGTAAAAAAGTCTATAGATACAACTGTCTGTAAATAATGTCTACTAATTATTGTTATACATAAATTATGTTTCCGAACTCGTCTACATATTAAAAATTGCACCAACTCTGAATTTACAAACAATAACGCCCATTTTTGACACCTTATTTTGGTTACTTTAATTTATTAATTTTTGCATACAACAAAGAACAATCGTTTAAAACATCAATGTGTGTAAGTTTATAGCTAACTTGAATAATTAGTGTTCGAGATACGGAAAAATTTTGCCTTTCCACAATATAAGGGTGCCGTCTTCTTTTATCAAAAGAGCCACTGAAAACAATCGTAGAAACTTAACGGAAATACTTTGTAAGATTTTTCTTAATATAAAGTTTATAATAAATTTAAAATTCCTGTATCATTTGACTGGTGAGTAATTGAGTGTTTTCGGTTGTAAGATATTTCATTTTATTTTTCGAAACTTATGGATAAACCCCTAACACTTTTTGTTTTATAACTGTATTCAGATTTATGAAAATTATATAAACTCTGTCTCTTTATTTGCTGGCAAAGAATTCAAATAGGGTATCAAAAGTGGATGTTACCATTTGAAAAATCAACTTTCACCATTTGAAAAATTAACGTTCGTGCATTTTTTAATACCTAGACAATCTCCAAATTGGTACTTATGTCATTTTTATACAGTCACTTGCAAGAGAATTGGTAGGGGTGATCACTTTTTTCCCCCCCGTAAGTCTTATAAGGTACATATTAACAAAATAATAAAGCCCTAGCCTTGATATCGGTCATCTACTACAAAGTAATCTGTGTTCAACTCGGAACTTTTAGATATTACTAGATTTGTTTTAAAAAATTGCGTAGCATTGTGTAGATTTGATTTAACTTTAAAATTGCACGGGTGATATATCGAAGTCTTCTATCTAGACTCAGAGATGTAATATTAAGCCACTTTCATTCTTGGTGCTGTGTGAATGTGTTAAACCTTCTCAAGCCAGGAACAACACAAACAAGACAAATTTACATGAGTTCGCTAAAATTTTTGCGCCCTCTGAAAATCCAAGGTCTGCGCCCTTTTCCCTGTCCCAGTCCGACCCTGGCCGTCGACAACACATGCAGAGTCTTATTAATATAGATATGCAAATTAGAGATGGCAAACAACTTTCTTTTATTAGTTTCTTTTATTTATTTACTATTGTATTATTTTCTCTCGGATAAGGAAATTTGACCGTTTAATGCAGAATTGATACAGACAGGTTTTATTTTCACAACCTTTACTGTGTTTCGAATGTAATTTACATAGTTGCCAATTTTCTTTATTTTTCAAGTAATTTAAAAATGTTTGGAACCAGAAATCATATTTAATAAAAGAAATAAAATACGAACCCTGTAGAAACAAGACGCATTTTATTAAATAATTTTCCGGTTCAAAAAAACTTTATTTGAACTGTATAAACTCTCCAGCAGGATGGCATCTAAAACGTTTATAGATACTCATATTTTTTTTATAAAGTTTTAATTTTTTTTAAAGGGTGGAGTTAGGGCGCCAATTGAAATTCTGCACACAGGCGCTGGATACTGCTGGCGCGCCCCTGAGCGGCCCCACCGGTGGCTGAGAGGTTCTGCTCTCAAAGCTGGTAGCCGAGAGGTGGTGGGTTGGATCCAAATCACGCCCATCGGCCTAACTTTTCTGAGTTTTCCTTCGAACCTTGGATTTCCTTGTGTAAATATGGGTTAGGTTCCCTTAAAAAGACTCCCACGGAGGGCACCCCCCCCCCCTTTGGGCCGATATCCCTCGTGTTGATAATTGGCCGTCATAAACAACACCAACACACCAGCAACCTAGCGGTCAGGATTGTAGAAATATTGCTTCATATTAAATCAGCCAGTGCGTATATTTGCCCCGTTCGTATCTTTACCCCCATCTACTCTATATTGTTGTGCTGTTGTACTTTTTAAAATTTTATTAGAGTTTCCTTTTATGTGAGGACAGTTTCATTTTCAGAACCAGTTTCAAAATTGAAGGCCGTGGTGAATACAAGGGGTGGCCCGGGGGGATACATTCCCCCCGAATTAATGAATTGTCACCCTCGAAAGATTTGAGATTTTGTATTTTCAATGGTCAAAAAGTGAAATCCCCTTCCCCCCTACCGGAGAAAATTATCTGAATTCAACACTGCATAAGTACAATTGCCCAACAATAGATATCAAACAGAATCATCCCATGAGAAAAATATTAAAATGTGTGCCCGAAATCTGTAAAGAACTGTCCATATGATTCATATTAGCTGGAGTGTTTCTCCGAGTGACTATTGTCGGCACTTAAATTTTATTTTTTATGAAAGATTGTTATCATAGAAAATGATAACGCATAAAAATGCAGTTGAACAATTTTGTACATGTAAAAAATAATACAAAACGAATCATCTTTAATAATAAAACAAATAAAGGAAGAAACCAACATATAATTTTAATAGTTATAAAATAGTTTTGTGTGATAATTTAAACTTTCGACACCTTAACCTCATTGTTATATTATTAATGTCAGATTGTTAAGGTGTCCAAAGTTTTAATTATCACACAAAACTATTTTATAACTCTTTTTATTTTTTTGGAGGGGGGGGGGGGAATTGATGTGACTATTCAATGCATTTTAGTTATTTAGCTCCAATTAATTATTAAAAAAAAAACTCACAAATCAAGTTTTAGTAAAATTGCTTTCGGCAAGGCTCGAAAAGGAAAAATTACGAATAGGAAAATTATTTTTAAAAGTTTAATTTTTTTTTTTTTTTTAATTTTCGGCAAATTTATGTCTAACAATACAAAAAATATTTTTAAAAATGTATTCAAAATTCAAAATAATCATAAAAAGTTACAGACAGCACAATAAAAGATGCATGTATAAAACTGTAACAATAATATATTTTAGTAATTCAAAAAATCTGAACGATAATTTAACATAATTATTTACAAACCAGAGCAATATTTGGCATAATTTAACGAACCGGAATATTGTTTCGATTTGCTCCGGTACAATTCAAGCCCTGGTTTTCTGACGCGAAAAATGAACAATTTCAAAATATTCATAGTTAAATTGTAAGAAAAATTTCGAAATAAAAACTTATACACATCCGATTAACAAGCAGTTATGTCAAAAGAAAAGAGAAATTTTAAAAGAATTAAATAAAACTGACACCGGTAGAAAATACTGTTAATAATTTCAATAAAAAATAATAAAAATTAAAAAACAGGGTACAATAGAATTGTTAAGAATCTTGGAGAATAGCCAACTAAGAAACTGTTTAAAATACTTTATATTTATGTAGAAAAAATGGTTTAATGGCAATGAAAACATAATTTAAATTTAAAAATCTTACACTAAAACGCAGTGTTGAATTCAGGGTTTGCCGGCGGGGGGTACATTACCCCCAGAACCTTGGTTACCCTCCCGAAGGTTTGAGATTTTATGCTTTTTTATGAACAAAAGTGTAATTTCCTCACCAGATCTCAAAAATGACCCCCCCCCCCCCCACCCCCCGTCACTGAAATTGCTCCCAGATTACAATGTCTGAATTCAACACTGCTCGAACAGCGTGAAAGATGAAGAAAAAAGACAAAAAAAAAAAAAGGTACATTTATTGAAACGATATCTTAGAAACTCTCAGATAACTGAGAAACTCTGAGAAAAAATCATTTAAAAATTTAAATTTTCAACATTTGTTTAACATGGACCAAAACCTCAGTAAATAAGCATAACTTTTTAATTTATCAGAATTTTTATAAGAAACTGCACCAACCTTTACAAAAAATAATCACATTTCAATAATTAAAATAATACCTTTATATCTGTGTCTTCAACACTAAACTGGTCGATCTAAGTAGATTTTTTACTGTTAGCGAAACGAGATTGACCAATCAGAAGCCTGCATTTTTACAAACAGCAAAAAAGTTCGAAAAAATGCAGGCTTCTGACTGGTCAATCTCGTTTGGTTAACAGTGAAAAACTTATCTAGATCACGGACAATGATTCGCTAATCATGGGAAGGAAGTGTCGTAATTTTGTCTTTGGATGCAAATTTCCGCGCATGCGCTGTTTATATCTGTTCTCCTTCCAACAAAAGCAATTTTTCGCTTCCGTCGTTATTTTATGACGATGTTGTATCACGTTTAGAGCAAAGTTGCGTTGCAAGGGAGCGATTGATTACATTTCGTCTACCTAGTAGTGCCCTTGCGGCAATATTATTACTTCAAATTTGTCGTGACAAGAAAATATCAAGAAAAAATTAATCTTGCTGCAATTGTTCTTGCTATCTGGGTAGTCTCTGCGAAGGAAAGGGGGCACAGTCTTTTCAAGCATTTCTCATTGTTTTTTACTAAACCTCTCTCCATGATCCCCTATGACTGTGACTGCATCTGAGATGTTAAATTTCTTCCAAAAATCTTCAAAAAAGTTCTAAGTACGTCTTAATCAAAGAATTTTTTTTTTCCAGTCTAGACAACGTAACGAGGTGACGACGTGACGTAAGTCGAAGGGACGTAAGTTAAGGTATTACTGTGCAACTAAATTTCTTGCTAGTCATGCCAATATAATAATTCTTTGATCCATCGATTTTAATAAATGGGATTTCATATGCCCTCACCCCTGAATAATATTTTCAAAATGAATTGAGTCAGTTTTAGTGCAAATGGTGTTCTTTATTTTCGAGAAGGTTTGGCTGTTAACTATTATCATATATTGAACGTTTAAAACTAGATTGTAATTACTCAAAAAAGATTGGAAAATAGTGAAGAGTTTAATTTTTTTTTCTTTTTGCGAATTAAACTTGTTTTTAGTCTTCTTCATTATTGACAACATCCAAGGTTAATTTATTATGTTGTACCTTAAAACCATTATTAAAAGCAATTCTACGAATATTATCTAGTCTATTATCTAAATTGTTTTATGTACATATTAAAAAGGTTTTCTGGTGGAAAATTCATATGCGTAGGTTTTATACGTAAATGGAAAATAGGCATTAATTGGTATATCAGATTGGTTTGCCATGCGTTTTCTCAAGATAGTTTGATTTGTTCTAGATAACATTACATCAATTTATAAAAATGTAAAAATTTTTAAGATTATACTGCCAAATTACAAAAATATCATCAAGATATCTGAGCCAAGTGTGGGAGTTAAATTAAATATACTAAGTACTTATAATAACTTATAATCTTATAACTTAGCAATAAGGGTTTAATTTTTGACTCCATAAAAATAGAACTTTAATATTAAAGTGAGGTTCTGCTCGTCGCTTATGTATAAATTATCTTTGCTATTTATGTCACGCGATGCGGTAATAGTTAGAGTTGTGCCACAGTTATTATTATTATTACAAGGACTTTTTTTTTTTATTTAGGTGACACTCCATTTGACTCAAGAAAATCAAAAAGTGAATTCTGTCATTTCTGAAAGTGAATTCTGTCAAAAATATTTTTTAAATATTAAAATTAAGAACTTTTTTTTTTTTTTTTTCCAAAATGTTTAGGGGACGTCGTCCTTTCGCATCTCTCCCCCCGCCCCCCCCCGAAGAAAAAATAAACTCATTTTTACTATAATAAATTACTAAAAGCAGCGTTCACAAGAAGCATTACGACAGACAATGGGAGATTCTCATTAGTCTCGTTAAAAACAACAAAACCGCATTCCACAAACAGCCTTGGTTTTTTGTATTTTACGCGAAAGCGCGTACATACACCTCCACTTAGTTCATAGCTTACGAATGCTTAATTCACAGCTACTCCCACTTTGACTCTTGTTCAAAAATAAAAACTTTTCGCTACACAGGAAGTACTACTCCTCCGAAGTTTTCTGCGTGAGTTTTATGATCCATTCATTCGGAGTTCTGTCTTCACTTCGAAGTAGAGGCTCGAGTTTGGCGCGTGATTGCTCATCTTGGCAAAAAGATGTCTGGGAGCTTCCACAAAAAGTGACTCATCTTCGAAGGAGTCTCTCGTTCAGTTGATGCAATTGAACAGCTGGAAGAAAACCACATGGCTGTTCAATTTAGACTATACCACTCAAAACAGAGTCATAACAATTTCTAATGATTGAGAAATATGTAAACCCTTTTTATCATCACCAGGCAGTGATTAAGGGGGACTTATCTGGTGGGGAAGAAAAAAGTGGAATCCCATGTTATCCTACGGGAAAAAATACTTATCCTTCTCGTTCATTCAAATGTGGAAATTTCAACAACATTGTCTTTCAGCACGTAGATAGGAAGATTCTTTATCCCTCTGTAAGCTTAAAATATTTTAAAAATAATTATGAGTATTTTAAAAAATGTGTTAAGGTTTCAAAAAATTCCGAAAAGTATAAAAAGTATTCTTTACTCGTTTGTAACTTATGACTGGGAAAAGATATAAAAATTTGGAGCTTACAGAGGGATAAAGAACTTTCTTATCTACGTGCTGAAAAAAAAATATTGCTGAATTTTCCAAATTAGAATTGAACAGTATAATTGGATAAGTATTTTTTCCCATAGGATAACATGGGAATCCACTTTTTTTCTTCCCCTTCAGATAAGTCCCCTTAAGGGGATGGTGGACATAATTTATGTTATTCCAGAAAAAAAAGAAAGTATTAAAAAAAGTGTTCTGCATCATAAATTCAATAAATATTTGAAAAGAAAAATCAAATGTAAATAAGTGCGATTAGTAAATCAAAATTACGTCCACTACTAACCGTATCACAATATTAAAATATTTATTTGCTTAAAAGACGTTATAAAAACACATTAAAAGTAAATTAAAAATCTATATTTACCTGTTTCAACTCTTTTACTGAGTCGTCATCAGAATGTATAACAGAAAATTACAAATGCATATGAAAAATGAAAAAGTCATCGATTATAAACAAGTAATCGTATAACGCATACAGGGAATATATGCAATCGCGAAAATGTAGGGCGCGTTATATGATTACTTGTTTATATTCGATGATTTTTTCAATTTTTCATGTGCATTTGTAATTTTCTGTTATGCATTCGGATGACGACTCAGTAAAGGAGTTGAAACATGTAAATATAGATTTTTAATTTATGTTTAATGTGTTTTTATAACATCTTTTAAGCAAATAAATATTTTAATATTGTGATAAGAAAAATCAATTTACCGAAAAAAAAATGAAATTATTGCAAATTAGTTTCTTAAAAAAAAAAATAAAAATAGTAACGTGGAACATTTAAAAATATATAGATATGGAAAAATTTGTTTTTAATAAAACTGCATTTGTAAACTGCTATTTTGTAACTGCGTTTGTATATGACATGTTATTTTACTTCCGTATAAAAAGTATGCAAACACAATTTCTGCCAAGCCTATGACAGTATAATGATATAGTTAAATTATAAAAATGTAAAGACTCCGAAAAATTTGTTTTGAGAAAAATGCATTTGAGATACATTATTAGATGCGATTAAACATTGCCTCTTCATATTTTATCTCTATTAATAACGTCACGAACATTTCGCGACGATTTAACCCCTTTCCTCCCTTATGTCACAGGTTATCACACGCAAATAATAACTTTCCCCGTGGACGCTCGCATTGGGAATGGGCAAGAGAGAGCATTTGCCTCTTCCTGGTTTTTCAAATTTCATTAATTGAAATTTCTTTTACCGCCATGTAGCCATGACTTTGGAAAAAATAATAAAATTTATTATTCACAATTGATTTAAAATAATTACACAGTAAGAGAAAAATGAATTAAAGACTTTTTTGACCCCTTTAAGAAATTTTTTTAATTCTGTTTTTCTTTTTTATGATCATCTGCTAAAAAAATATTTTAAACGTTCAGGGTGGTTCCGACCTCTTAATAAAAAAAAAAATAATAAACTGTTTTAATTTTTGAAGAAGCCAGTAAAAGCTTATTTAAGCTTATTTTTGGATTTTTAATGTCTTATTTGCTAGGTTTCTGTGTTACTTTTCATTGTCACATGTTTAAGAGTTGTCTTGCAAATTTGAATGCGAAGAAAAAGGAAATTTAGTTTAGTTTATTTCATCTTTATATTCATCTTTAAAATAAACAAGATGACTACAGGCATATTTGTTCCAAAATCTTTCTCTTCCCTAGATTTTGTTCTGCGTGCCTACCTCCCGTTGTGACGTCATATATTTTTTAATTAATAATTTAGAACTAAAAAAAAAAAAAAAATCTCCAAAACCCTGATATAAAAATACTATAAAACCATCACGCGTGCTTTTACTTCAAGTTTTTGAAATTTAAAGAAATAAGTCGGGAATTGTATGTTAAACGTGGCAAATGAGGTGCGTTCGTACTAAAACTAGTTTTATAAATATTCAGATCTTCGTGCAATAGCTGTTGCACTCATATGCAAAAAGGCATGAATACAAAATTTATTACGATTATAAAAGTTAAATTCAGTAATACTGAAATAATATCACTCCATCTGAAATAGGACGTAATCACCATGGAAACCAGTAACGTAGCAATTTTTAAAAAATGGGGGAGGGGGGGGGTCAAATAGTTTTTAACTCGGTATGCTCAAAATGACTGCGAAATTGAGAAAAACAATTAATGATAAAGTATCGCATTAATAAGTAATTATGTAGATTAATTAATTAATTATTTTATTAACCATTTGGAAAAATGGTTATTGTTCTCGTCAGGATGGGAAATCAAAAGCATATCTGAAGGTTTTTATTGGTTTAATCCGCATTTTATTCGTTTTCTGATTGGTCTATACAGTAATCTGTATTTCCCTTTACTTTCAACAGAGATGGATACCTTCTGTTGCCACTATGACAAAAAAGTAATAAAAACTCCAAAAAAGAAAATTAATAACTCAGATACAAATTGAGATACAGCTTTCAAACAAATTGCATTTAAAAGTATATTTTTTTTCTCTATACGACGGTGTAAAAAGTAATATTGTGGGATGTTTAGAAGTTTAAGAATGAAATTTCATTTAAAATGGGTTCCAGATTTCCAAGAAATCTGACGATGGAAAAGCCTTTTCCCGAACAGCCCCCCTGATCACGCCCCTCTTCCCTACGCCACTGATGGCAACCTATCACTACCTATCATGGGATATTATTGAATTAATTACGCATGATAGGATTTAATATAATGAAGAAAACTTTTACTGATATCTTTTTAAGTTTTGAATCGCTTTTCATAAAATTTGAAAGGACTCGACTAAATTCTGCAACGATTATACATATCAAATTTCAAACCATTCGGTTGGGTAGTTTTTGCACTGTTGTATGCAGGCAGACAGACGGACGGACAGGACAACGACTATAGGTGCTACATATTTATGTAATTACTTACGCACCTAAAAAGTAATAATATATCTATTGTACTATCTGAATGAAGCTACATATTTTTCCTTAATGAACTTTATTATGCTGCTTGCTAGTAATGCATATCTGTACGTTATTGTTTTGATATTTAAGGTGTATCTCACAACGGGTTAATTTATTGATGACCCCAAGTTAATAATACAGAAAAGAAAAAATTATATTTTTGGTCGGCTTTTGCTCATTTCAAAGCCTTACCGTCTCCTTTTCAGGAGCAAGTGATTCTGTTTCTGCAATGTTGAATTCATATTGAAATTTCCAAAAAAAATTATTTGAAAATAACTAAGTGCAATTTTACAACTCTTTTTTTTAAAAAAAAGTAACAAAAGTAAAATTTTGATTAACAATTCTGGTACAAATCTTGATTAGAATTAAGAGGTATAAAAAAAATAACCCTCCGCCCTTCAGGGGGTTACAGCATAGGCCAACGGAACTATAAAGCTAGGTTCTTTGACTTTGGGGTAGCCCAAATAAGTATATATTTTTTAAACTTAAAATAAAAACAAATTACAAATATTTTTAGTTTTTTCTTAAACTTTTATAACCAACTTCCAAAGCGAAGGAGATTATACAATTCGTTCGTATCTACCCCCCCCCCCCCCTACATATTTCCACGCATAACTCTTTAATCCATATTCCTAGCATTGAAAGTACTTTTTGTTTTCCATTCGATGTTGGAAAAATCAAATGCACGATGTTTAGAGGTTAAAGAAATTGCAGTAAAAGCGAAATTTATGGATGAGTTAATTGCCACCAACAATGTGATGCCAACGTTACTGATGCAAATGTCTTTTCCTTGTAATCTATCGTAATTTGGTTGCAAGCCAATTTTAAACTATCCATGTTTGAAAATTAATTTAAAATCCATTAAAAATCAGAAAATTGCGACACAATTTTCAAACAAATTTTATCTTAAAGTACTTTTTTTTTCTATTCGACGATGTAAAAAATGTAATTGTGCGATTTTTAGAAAGTAAGAAAAATTGAAGTAAAAGCACAATTTATGGGTTAGTAGGTCATTGCTACCATCAATATGATTTCAGCGTTACTCACTGATATGTTTATGCTTTATAATGCAAATAGCTGGCATGCAAACGAGAATTTCACTAAACTGTTGCGACTAAACTGTAACCAAAACTGATACGCCATTAGGTTGATTTTCTTTTTTCGTATTGCCTTTAAAATTGTGTATTTTTCTATTGCACCCGCCAAAGAAAACGCGCATTCTGATATTTAAAGCTGAGGGAATTTACTATGGTTACGACTTAGTAACGTCATATTTTCTGATTATCTTTTTAATCTTTTATTGACGAGAATGCACAAAGATCCATTATTGTGATTGCCTTATATTATTTCATTTTACTTTATTTTACCTGAAGGCCCCTATGTTTGACACGGGCAACGCCGGGTAGTTCTGCTAGTCTTATAAAAAGTGCGAAAAAAAAAATCTCATCTCATAGAATAATTTGCCAGCGGAAGTTCGACGGAAGTCAACTTTCTTCAATCATTAATATTCAAAAATAAAAGCACCTAATTAATAAAAAGTTATCAAATATCTTCCCAAATAAAATTAGTGTCGCTTTGTTTCATACTTAATTTTTATTATTGTCGTTTATTTATTGTTATTGTTAAGAAGTGAGAGTCTATCTATTGAATATTTATTGTCTGCGAGAGAATTATTTCTTTGTTTTATACAAAGGTCTTCAACTGAGGTAATATTTTTCTTTTAAATTATGTTTTACTAGCTGTTATCCATGACTTTGTTCACGTAAAATCTGGTAAGAACAAAGGCATTAACTTCTTCGGGACGAACATCATGTTTACGTGCTCGATAAAATGCGTATTATTTTTTAATATTATTATTTCTGAAAAGTAATCAATCCCTTATCATGTCGCAGAATTACTGTGATTAAATAAGTCGAAGAGTATTACTAGGAAATAAAGCTACTTAAAAATAAACAGCAACGCACGGACGCTCAATACTCAACCCGAAAGGGGTAACTAATTGTATGCTGTATGCAAGAATGTATGCCTATTGCAAATGCATTGTAAGATGTATGCAACTATGTAACTATTAACATGTCTAAACTATGCTGTTATTTCCTTAAATATAGAGTAGTAACTATTGAGATAAAAAGTATTAAAGTAATTTCAAATTGTGTTAAATATTTATTAACTTTAGCCACCAAGCCGAGTAAATAAAACAGTATTTTGCTACAAAGATATTTTGCTATTTAACATTCTCATTATTTTTTCTTTGTTGGTACTTCTTTAGCATTTCATTAAATATCATTGGCTATATTCGTATTTTTATTAGTTTTAGTTATTTTCATTAGTATTTTTCGAAATTAGTGAATAAGTTACAAGTTCAAAAGATGCAAATTAAAACTTAAACAACTCAAAAACATTTAATCGACTTTAAGCCCCCTTCCTTCATAGTTGGTGGTGCAGCAGCGAGGAAGTGGATACTAGCCCTCGCTTGTTTAGAATGTTTAGTGAGCAAATAAGATTTATCTTTTTAAATTAAATTTAAATCACTAAAATATAAATTGATTAATCTTAATTAAATAAATTAAGTTTGTTTTATATAATGAATAAGTTTAAGTTTACTTTTAACTGATGTCACAGAAATTGTCACATAACTAGTGTGAAGCGGTCTGTGAGACCGCTTCATTGAAAGATGAATAAAAGACGCGATTAACTCATAGGATGGTGTTTTTGTACTAAACTTTTTGTACAGGACTGTGTTATAATTAAAATTCACCTATTCAAAAGTTTCTGGTGATAGTACTAAGGTTCCAAACGGAACAAAATTTCGGTAGTGTTTGTAGTTAAACTGAAAATTGCAAGTTAAACTATAAAAATTGAAAAAAGCCGCGGTCTGAGAGACCGGTAACACCAGTTAAAGGTTAATATCGATAAAGTTTACAAATTTTTTTAATTAAATATGGTGTGCAGTCATATTTGAGGTATATATAAAATTTAATTTTGATGCCTGTTATTCTTAACTTTTGAACTAGGAATTTTATGTTTTATGAGTATTTTGGATATGTTTTAATGTGTAAAGCAAAATTAAATTTTGGAATATTGAATATACATAAAACATTAAATCATTAAATGTAAACAGAGTAAATTTTGTCATATAAAACCTACTATAAGTGGGTCTAATAACGGAATCCTACCTTAAAAGGAAATTTTTATGGTCCCAGAGAAAGCAACACCATTAGAGTAGGTGGGGGGTAAAGATACGCACTTTCCATACATTTTTATTTTTAACGAACACATTTGTCTAAACTTATGTAACGAGTGAATAAAATGTTAGATTAGAACTTAGAACCTTCGGCACATACCACCATCAATCGGATTTCTGTCAAATTATAATTTCGTGAGAAATTGCAATTTTTAAAAAACATTGCTCTGCGTATCTTTGGCCCATCGGTTGGGGCAAAAGTACGCAGTCGTGGGGCAAAGATACGCAGTGCGTATTTTTGCCCCATTACTGCGGGATTTTGTCCCATTTCCAATAAAACAAATGAGTTCTGTAAAAGCATTATTAAATTTCCCTAATATTTATAGCAAACTAAAAATTATAAATTAAAGAATTAAAAAAAAAGAAAAAAAAACAGCGGCCTGTGAGATCGCAAATTGCAGTTAACCTAAGTGACAGCAGTTAACTGCTGTGACAAAAATTGTTGCATAAATACTGTGAGCAGTCTCAGAGACCCCTTGATCGTATAATGAATAACAGAGTCAACTGTCTTATAAGATATTATTTCTGTACTAAACTTTACGTACAGCACTACTACAATAAAGACTCTTGTATTCAGAAGTCTCTAGCGTTAATGCTAGGCACCTGAAGAAATTAATACAATGGTTAAACTAGAATAATATAGTAAATTCCACTAGCATCTATAGTTAACTGAAAATTACAAGTTAAACCGCGAATAAAGAAAAAATCAGCGGTCTGTATGACCGCAAACAGAAGTTAACCCTTATGTGCAGTAACAAAAATTGTTCCATAAATACCGTGAGCGGTCTCCGAGACCGCTTGATCGTAGAGTGAATAAACCGGTAAACTGACTCATAAGATAAATTTTCTGCGCTAAACTTAATGTAAAGGCCTATGAGAATAAAAAATCTCCTCATTTAGAAGTCTTTAACAATACTACTAAGTTTCCAAATGAATGAAAATTAAACTAACATCAATAGTTAAACTGTGAAAACTGAATATAACAGGGGTCCGTGAGACCGTTAACAGGAGTTAAGGGTTAAAACTTAAAACAAAACCGTTTTATGAAACAAAAATATTGATTTTTAAAAGTAGGTACGTAAATTTCTACGTTCTATATTTAAAAAAAAAAAAAACACTTAACTAGAAAAAGGAAAAGGTAGTTAACTAGCTCATAATAATTAAGTAGCTATTATATTTTATACAATACAAACTTTTAAAAAATAAAGCTTTTCACAACGTAATTATGGAAAGCTTTGCATCTAGCTAAAACGATAGGGCAAAACCCGGCATCTTAAACTTGTGTGTATCTTTGCCCCAAGACGGGTGCGTACTTTTACCCTATTCTGCAGTATTTTACATAACCGGCTACCTACAAATTTAAACAAATGCGATCGAGGTGAACTAGTGGGCATTTAGAAACTAAAGAGCATCCGCTCTCCACTGAATTTTTGGATTTGTAAAAATTCGAGGTATTATTAGTTAAACAATAAAGTGAAATTTTAAAAATATTAGATCAGAATTCGAAAATTTAAACTAACTTCATTTTCTTTGCACGGAGTGCTGATTTTTTCACAAGGTTTGAACACACAACTACTACACTTGGGACCAAACTGCCACCTAGCGGTCATGATTCTAGAGTTGTTTCTTCATATTAAATCAGCCAGTGCGTATCTTTGCCCCCCACCTACTCTATAATGGACATTCTACTTGTTAACCGCTTCCCTTACCAATTTTTTTTAATGCAAAAAATCATCATTTTTTGCAATCACATCATTGCATTTCATCATTTGCATTTCACATCACAAAACTTAACTAGTCGGATATACCAATCCCAAAACTTTCTTCTATCTCATGCATGTTAATACTTGAAAATTAGCTATCACACTAACAAAATTAAACTGCAATCTATGCCCATCATGAGGATTCTATGCCCATCATGAGGATTCTATAGATATGAAATTCCGTGAATTAGTTCTTGAGATATGGCTATCTATGAAATCGTGTAAATGCAGCAAAATTCAGCCTAGCAGCCCCACCTATTGGGTGCTTTACACCAAAACCTATGTTAAACAAAACTAATAAGCAACCACTTACGTCAAAGTCTAACTGAATCTGAAGTTTGGGGAAAATCCGTGCATTAGTTTTTGAGATAGAGTTATTGCGAAAATCATGAAAATGCCAGCATAGCAGCGCCACATATTAGATGATTAACACCAAAACTTAATCAGCAACAACTTGTGTTAACATCTAACAAAATCTGAAGTTAGATGAAAATTCGTGTATTCGTTTTTGAGATAGAGCTATTGCAGAAATCGTGCAAAATGCAGCACAGCAACGCCACCTGTTGAGCGATTTACACCAACACGTAATCCGCATCAAGTTATATCAAGGACTAACTAAATCTGAAGTTTGATGAAAATCCGCGCATTAGTTCTTGAGATAGAGCCATTGCGGAAATCGTAAAAAATGCAGCGTAGCAGCGCCACCTGTTGAGCAATTTACACCAACACGTAATCAGCATCAAGTCATATCAAGGACTAACTAAATCTGAAGTTTGATGAAAATCCGTGCATTAGTTCTTGAGATAGAGCCATTGCGGAAATCGTAAAAAATGCAGCGTAGCAGAGCCACCTGTTGAGAGATTTGCACCAACACGTAATCAGCATTAAGTCATATCAAGGACTAAGTAAATCTGAAGTTTGATGAAAATCCGTGCATTAGTTCTTGAGATAGAGCCATTACGGAAATCATAAAAAATGCAGCATAGCAGCGCCACCTGTTGAGCGATTTACACCAACACCTAATCAGCATCAAGTCACATCAAGGACTAACGGAATCTGAAGTTTCATGAAAATCCGTGCATTAGTTCTTGAGATAGAGCCATTTCGGAAATCATAAAAAATGCAGCATAGCAGCGCCACCTGTTGAGCGATTTGCACCAAAAACTAATCAGAATCAATTTGTATCAGGGACTAACTGAATATGAATTTTTATTAAATTCCGTGCATTTGTTCTTGAGATAGAGTGCCCACAAAATTTGTGTCACACACAGACACACAGACAGACAGACGGACAGACAGACAGACAGACAGACTCACAGACAGACATTTTGTAAAAACATATTTTTCGGGTTCTCTGACCTCTAAAACGTGTAAATCCGTCGAAAACCGGAATTCGAAAATTTTCATGAATCCAATACTTTCTTCTTGTAAAGATAGAAGAAAGTAAAAAACTGACAATCAAATATTATATAATTTATTATAATATATAATTTATTATAATATATAATTTATTGTATTATATAAGAATATTTTCTTTCTTCTTAAGCTTCAGGCCGAGTAAATATGTGATAAAACAACATAGTGACAAATTATGCCACGCCCGAGTTTCATCGGGATAATAATTAATTGCAATATATACGAACCCGAGATAATCAGGGAAGCGGTTAAGAAATAAATATATTAGAAGTACTAAAACGGATTTTTACTTGCGATTCCGTCTTAAGTAGTTTTAGTGTATGTTTCTGATAAACTTTTATGTATACAAGAGTATTGTACTAAGATACAGGGCCCAATTTAGACTATCTAGTACCCCGGGGTAAGCATTATTCTGGGGGTCCCCTTTCATCTATCTATAGCAATTCTTCATTAATTATGCTGAAGTGACTAGTGCTAAACTTCATACTTACTGTGTGTACATGAATTTCGTACCAGGTAGTATTCAGATCTTTATACAAAGTATCACAAGAAAAGTAGTCACATTAAAATACACTACTTTTTTGTATAGGAATATCAGGGTTAATGTGAGCCTTTGAAGTGTAAATACAGGTCTTTCCAATCACTTTTTTATAGGGAATCAGGGAGGGGAAGAGAAGGGCCGCAGCAGGGCCGAAACTAGGGGAGATACAGAGGGGGCATGTGCCCCAGGCGCCAGAACGAAAGGCGAAGGGGGCGCCAAATGAAGATTTTGTTTGTCGTTTCATACAAAAATGTATATACATATATATATATATATATATATATGTGAAATGCAAAGGAACTCGCAAGCTTTTGTTAAACCAATGGGAGCGTTTTTTTTTTTTTTTCCAAATTTGTGAAAGTGAAAGTAACTTTATATTAAATATATATATATATATATATATATATGCAACCAAAATCGAAAAAGTAAACACTAGCCCGGTTAGAGTTCAATCTCAGCTATTCTAAGCAAGGAAAAAAATCATTCAAAACTATTAATATGCAAGTGAGAAATTTTAAAAAGAACGCTCCCAGAGGTTTAACATTAGCATTCCAATTTCTTCGCGTGACTAGTGTAGGCTCTTAACGCTCAAGCTAATGTTAATCCTATGGGAGAGTTGTTTACATATTTCTTGCTAACATTTTAGTTATTATAAAGTGACTTTTATTTTTTTAAGGATTTTTTTTTCTTTTTTGCATAAATTACCCGTGGTCGATAACTTTTATTGTGTGTGAGGAGAGGGGGGGGGGGGCAACAAAATCTATGTTTTCAAAAAAGCTAGTTTCGTCTCTGAGCCGCACTGCCTCCCTCAATCTTTGAAAATCTAAGAATTTTGATCACTTTTGGCCAATTTTAACACCATTTCTTAACGAAAATCGGAATTACGCTTATTGAGAAGGGGAGGGGGGGGGGGGTGGAGCTGCTGCCTCACTTATTTCTTTATTAGTCAGACCTTGTTAAGGTATTGTCTAATGTGCTGAATGACAAAAACTTTCGAAAAGAAATATTTTCTTAAAGATTTAAAGGTCTTAAACTTGGTTGTTGCCAAAACTCTTATAATGAGCAATTACTATGATATCTTCGTCGTTGTTGTAACTGAGTTTGACTATATCACCAAAACTCCCAGAAGAGTTATTGTTACCATACAGAACAGTTAGAGATCCAGACAAAATTCCTAAACAGAATTTTTTGTTTTACCTTTTAATGATTTCCAAATGGCTAAGGGGTGCTGTAATGAATTCATCCAGGCTAAATTAATTCCAAGGAATTGCATAAAAGTTTTAAATTAGTAGAGCATGTTGTACTTACTACTTCCAACACTGACAATAATGAAGTTGAATGTTTAACAAATTGAGGAAGTTTAGAGGAAACGAACTAGTTTTATACATACAATAAAACCTGTGCTCTGTCTGAAACGTCGCCCTGGCTTAAACGGAAAAAATGTGTATCGTAAAGTAAATAATACTATACAATTATGTCTGCTAATACGAAACCTATCTGTAAAGTAATATTTTTTCAGTACCTAGCGATTCCATTTTCACAGATTTTACTATATTTTTAAATTGATTTTTTTGTATTTTTACACCAAGATTTCAATTGGATTTTTAGTATTTTTACATCGCTTACCAGCACTATTTAGTATGAAAATTTTATGTCATTGATTTCTAAGTAAGTATGTGATTTGTTGTCATTGATTTCTAAGTAAGTATGTGATTTGAAATATCTGGTTTTAGATTATTGTAGTTTACAAATATAGATATTTTTGTTTAAGTTACTCTTCTACATTTCATATGCAATTTTGAGACATAAAAATATCCCTTCCCACTTTTTCTATTCCGTCTGTTTGGCAGTGTTGTTTTAGGTCCTCATTCAAGTTCCATAACTAGCCTGTATGTCACAATAATGAAAAGATCTTAATAATTTAGACTATTTAACGAATTTTTCAGGTCTTTCGTCCTTTCCACTTCCGTTGTAAGTAGGTGCATTTTCCCGATAATGTCCATCATTATTTCAAGTCTCCCGCAGTTTCCTGCATAGTATTCCTGTTCCTCTGGTCATTAGTGATAAGATTCCCACGCCCTCATTAGCTGACCAGGTCAGCAGTTCATGTGTCCCCTAAAAATAGACAGTATTTTTAAAATTGGATAAATGGAAGTATAATCAATTCTCATGTCGGATTAGGACAAATCTTTGAAATACTTGTTGAAACTTAGTGTATGCTCATGGACATGAAGATAGAATATGTTCTATGTTCTATCTTCATGGCTCATGTAAACATTTTTCTGAGAAAACTTTGATTAAAAATTCTTATTTGTTTTTACAGCAAGCTCGGATGTAATGAAAACAGGCTTTAACGAGCAAAAAGATAAAAAATCGTTGAGAAAAACTTGTTTCCAACGAGAAAAACTTGGATTTAACGATCAAATTTGACAAAAAGTTTCCATTTTTCTTACGTTTCCTACACAAAATATTTCAATTCAAGTATATTCTGCTTTTTTGTTTAAAACTGGAAAAAAGGGGCTTGTTGGGGGGTGGGTGGGGGAGAAATAAAAAAACGCGTTGAAAATTTTTTGTCTGCCAATCATTCGTCTTAATTAAATCTGTAGTTTCTTCGAAACAAAAGAGTTAATAGTATTTACTAGCTGGCTTGCCGGGTGTTGCCCAGGATTACCATGTTGGTGGTTATAATAAGCCTTATTTGAGCTCATAAGTCGTTAATGTGGCGATCATTATAAGGGGCCACCTAGTGTTTAGGGCCCCACTGCCTTTGGAAGCGTGTACAATCGGGCTTATCCCGACGTTAATACGGTGATCAGCATTATGGAGCCCCTCTAATATTGAAGGGCCCACTTTCTAATCGTTATAACACCGATCACTATAATGGCGTCCTAAAATAACTTTTACAACAGTGACAGTAGACATTAGTTACAATTATTAGACGAATATACTATGTGAAACTGATAAAAATATTTCCTTTAAAAAAGAAAAAAAAAATACAAAGATTAAATTAATAAATAGATGATAAATGTGATTTCTTCGATTATTTTTGCCGCATTTTTCATATTTAAAAATTTTGATATGGAAGATTATGAAATTAAATGGTTAAATTACAATGAAAAATTTAATAACGTGATATTAATGTAGGAAAATAACATTGTCCATATGCAACCAATCTATCAGAAATTTTTAATAGTTTAATATTTAGATATTTTCATAATCCGAGATTTTAAACTTGGCTGTTGCCAGAAATCTTGTTTTATACGTATATTTTAAAATATAAAATAAAATCTATTGTACTTAAAAAAACAGCCGTTATTAAATACTTGGCGGTTAAGAATTTAATAGTAAATTTAAGTCTTCAATGCTGAGGAGAAAAGTGCTAAAGAAATTATATGGGCAGTATTTAAATTTTTCATTTTATGTTTGTCGTATCAAGTAATAACTCTTTCTTATTTTTGACCATTTTATAGATACCTTTATTGAAGATCATTTCTTTTAAGCATTATCTTAAGCAGCAGTGAAAGACATATGCATACAAAATCAAATTCCGCAATGAAAAGTGAAGTTTAAACCATTAACTCTTTATGTACTGAATTGTGAATTCATGAAAATTTTATCTTCTGAAGCATTTTTTGTGAATTGTTTAAACCACATTAGAAGATCTCCAAAATCATTTAATACATTTTAGAAGAATTTTAGGAGGATTGAAGGATTTAGAAGGATTAATTAAATCTGAATTTATAGGGATTTTGTGCAATATTTATAACCCCACTCAAATCTTTTATTTTAAATGTTTTTCTTAGTATTTTGTAGAATTAGGAAATATGCAAATATAATGTTCTTACAATAGAAATATAGAAATATTTCCGATTTGAAAAATTTCACCCCCCCCCCCCCCCCAACGCCAAGAAAGCTGAAAAGATGCAAAGGCAAAAGAAATCATCCTTTTACAAATATTTTTGTTTTGTGTAACCAATATTGCTTTTGGAACAAGATAAAGTAATGTATCTATAACTCATTCTAAACTGTATTACAACTAATCGATGTATTAAAATTAAATGAATTTTATAGCAAGTTACATAGATGCCAACCTCAAACTAATCTTCCGTAATACTTTCGTTAATTTGACCCTGGTTTAATACGTTTCCAACCAGAAATTTTCTTATGAAATGAAATTATACGTTCCACGTAGAAACCTGGAATTAAATAAATAAGCGTTCATAAAATAATTTTTCTGGTTCGAAACATGGTTAACCTGGGTCAAATTAATCCAAACATTACGGAAGATTAGTGAAAGGTTGGCGGCTTATGAAGTTATTTCAATGGTACATATAAGTACCGTCAATAGATAAAGGGTTAAAGACTGACGTTGCGTTTTCGCAGCATTATGTTTGTGGTTTTATTTTTATTTTATTGTGAATCTTTTTTTCACAAAATTTGCTATCACATATTGTATTTATAACTTTTATTTTTAAGGGAAAAAAGTTAGAAATATGAATGAAATAGTATGGAATGTTTCCAAAACTTTTATTGATAAATTTCGGATAATGTTCATAGATGCACTATAAAGAATGAAATAAAATCCAGCAATTCCAGAAACAGATATTGTAGCAGTCAAGCTTTAACTATGTGTAGCAAATATAATGTACCTTTCCATAGTAAGTAAATGCTTCAAAGATTTTCACATGGCAAAGAGGTTAGTTTATTTGTACTGACTTGACTTTTCGCAATCGCAACTTATCATATCTCACATAAAAAGAAAAAATATATATATATATATATATATACAATATCGCATTTTTACTTTCTTCTATCTTTACAAGAAGAAAGTATTGGATTCGTGAAAATTTTCGACTTTCGGTTTTCGACGGATTTACACGTTTTAGGGTTCAGATATTCCAAAAAACATGTTTTTACAAAATGCCTGTCTGTGAGTCTGTCTGTCTGTATGTGACACAGATTTTGCGGGCGCTCTATCTCAAGAACTAATGCACGGAATTTAATAAATCTTTATATTCAGTTATTCCATGGTATAAATTGGTGCTGATTAGTTTTTGGTGTAAATCGCTCAACAGGTGGCGCTGCTATGCAGCATTTTTTGAAATTTCCGCAATAGCTCAATCTCCAGAACTAACGCACGGATTTTCATCAAACTTCAGATTCAGTTAGTCCTTAACATGAATTGACGTTTTATACATTTTGGTGTGAATTGCTCAACGGGTGGCGCTGCTATGCAGCCTTTTTCTCGATTTCCGCAATAGCTCAATCTACAAAACTAAAGCATGGATTTTTATCAAACTTCGGATTCAGTTAGTTCCTGACATGAATTGACGTTTTATACATTTTGGTGTAAATCGCTCAACCGGTGGCGCTGGTATGCTGCATTTTTCAGAATTTCCACTACAGCTCTATTTCAAGAACTAATGCACGAATTTTCATCAAACTTCAGATTCAGGTATACCTTGATATCAGTTAGTGCTGTTTATATGATTTATATAGAAGAAAGTTTTGTGATGGCCACAACATACTAGTTTCTCTTGTTATTAATATGTATAAAATAAAATTTTATTTCATTTGTGTCAAGTATAAGATGTCATTAACCTTTAACTGCTGTTTTTGGTCTCACAGACCGCTGCGTTTTTCAATTTTCACAGCTTAACTTGTAATTTTCAGTTTAACTGTAAGTAGTTATTAAATTTAGTTTCGTTTGGAACGCTATTACTATCACTACAGACTTTTGAATAGCTGAATTTTAATTATAATAGTCCTGTACATAAAGTTTAGTATAGAAATAAGTATTTTGAGAGTTAATGTAGCATTTTATTCATCGTTAGATTAAGCGGTCTGACAGACCGCTCACAGTAGTTATGCAACAATTTTTGTCACAGTATATAGTTATGGGTTAATGGGTTAATGCTAGGGATGTTTGAAACCGATTGCAGGAATTGGATGTAAAAGGCTAGAGTTGAACAAAATAGCCATTTTTGTTTATCAAACTTTGTTTGATAAACAAATCAACAAAGTTTATCAAACAAAGTTTGGGGTCTTGCTCCTGCTTTCATAGTAGAAGCACGTTAGTAGATAGAGGGGGGGGGGGGATTCAACGACGACAGGCTCCGCTGCACATGGTGAAATGATGTAGTTTCACAATCTCACATGATAATTAAATCAATTCAATAAAGAGGTTCAAACTCAAACATCTTTAAATCGCAAAAGTTTTATATTTCCTTTTGTTGTTATGTCTGATATCACATTATGAAAACGATTTCGTTCATATGTATTTGAATATATGTGTAGAAATATATACATATGTATCAGTTTATACATGTGTATATGTAAATCAATATAAATATCTCTAATTGAATTAATGAGTGTGATTAGATGGAATATTTATCAGCTTGAATAGTGTGAAAGCAATACTCAAATTTTCAAGATGAAACCTTTCCATTAGAATAAGATTTATAGTTCGTTGTTATGTCTAGAAAATGTTATCAAAACGGTTTCGTGTATATGTATTTGTATAAATGCGTAAAAATATATACATATGTATCAGTTTATACGGCTGTATGTGTGTGTGTGTATCAGTTTGTATATATGTCTAATTATATAGATATGTATGATTAAATACAAAAATTATATGTTTTAATACGTTTAAACACTTATAATTAAAAAAAAAGTTTTACAAATGTTTTCTAAAAAGCACTATTAGTAGTGGGGAAAGGGGGGTTCCAAAACCGATTCTCTACTTTAAAAATTAAGCCCCCCTCAAAAAATTTATCCCTTCTCCTACCCCCTTCTACTATAAGATGATTAAATAAAAAATATTCTTTCCAATAGAAAAAATTTCCCTCAAACCTCGTCGTACTATAGTATGATTCTTCTTCCACCACCACCACCTCATCAATCAAACGCCCCTTTTCCCACTACTAATAGTGTTTACCCTTTTTTCTCGGATTTAGTTATACATGCTTAAAATTTAATTTTTTTAAACTTTTTCCTCAGTGCTGCCTCCTAGCGAGCGGAATTTTTGAAAATAATGGTTTTAATACCTCTGAGGCTGGCAATTTGTATTGATTGTAATCAGACTTGGATAACTTTGATTTTTGAAAGAATTTGAGAGATGATGATCAGAATTTAGTTGGAATATAGCATAATTTTTAATTTGAATAATAGATGTAAAAGCTTAAAATGAGTGTTAGAATGATTTGATTATGAAATGTTTGTAAGAATTTAGCGAAAAAAATAGATTGTTTTCTTTTCAAACTGGGTTTTTGTTTTATTTGAGGTTAAGGATTCATTAATTTAATCTTAAATATGATTTTTAAAGGATGAAGCAACACCTTAAAAGGTTGCGATAGAACAAAAGTTGCAATAAGCAAATAATTTATTTTTCAAATTGAGTTTTGATGTTATTCGAGATTATTGATTCATTAATTTAATCTAAATTAGGATTTTTTAAGAAGAGAGGCAATATCTTTAGAGGTTTCAACAAGCAAATGATTTATTTTTAAAATTGAATTTTGATGTTATTCGAGATTATTGATTCATTAATTTAATCTAAATTAGGATTTTTTAGGGATGATGCAATATCTTTAGATGTTTCATCAGAAAAAAATTTTTGGCTAAAGAACTTGGGTAATATTTTGAAGTATTGATTGATTAATATAAAATATTCGTTTGTAATATTTATAAACATTTTGAAGTATGTAATTCATATGTCACATTAATATTTTAGAAAATCATGTTCTTATACATGAAAGTTTTAAGGAAATACATTTAAAGTAATAGTATTTATATAGGGGTGAAGCATTTTTGGTGTTATTTTATAAAAGTTTTCGCTATCAGTCTTTCGTAAAGACTTTTTTCTGACATCCATTTTATTTTGACTAATTTAGATGTAGTTAATAAATAAAATTTTTAATTAATCTTCGTTTGAATCTGTTTGTAACATATAACTGGTACTACAACTTTGAAAAACATTTCTAGGAATTTTATCCGATTGAGTTAATAAACATTTCTTGGAATTTTATCTGATTGTGAAAAGAGAGTTTTTGATTGGTTTATTAAACTCTTTTTGCCACACGCTTTTGGGGTGGCGCTAGGGGGTGAAATGTATAAATAGCGATGGAAATTTTAATTTTTATCATTTCATGATTTTTTTACTAGTGACAAGGTCTTAAATTGCTCTTGCTTTTACTTAAGTGATTAAGATTTTTTTTTTTTTTTTAAGAGTTCAATCTTTTTTCTTATTCATTTATTATGGATGTTACCATGCCTGTTGGAGAAACCATGACTTTGAAGAAGATTTTTAGTTGTAACATTTGTCAGAAGACATTTTCAAGCATTTCTAACTTGAATCTGCATGTGAAGATTCATTCTGATGAGAAATTATATGCATGCGATATTTGCTGGAAAGGTTTCGGACGGAAATCAAGTCTACAAAGATATCAAAAGACGCATTCTCAAGTTTTTTTCGTTGAAGAATAATACTTCCTTGGATGTCTACATAACTCCTGAAGAACCTATCAAGACTTTGACTGTTGAAAAGAAGAGGCCTGTATGTTTGACTTGTGGTAAAGATTTTTTGAGCACTTCTAACTTTAATCAACACAAGAAGATTCACTTAAATATTAAGCCATTTATCTGTTACATATGTCAAAAGTCTTTTATTAGGAAAACAGACTTGTTCAGACATTTGAAAATTCATAATGAACGACCTACATTCAAGTGTGATAAATGTGATCGAGTTTTTACTCGAAAGGATAATTTGATGCAACATATGAGATTGCATGAAAGTTCGAGATTTACATGTCCTGAATGTGATAAAGTTTTTGGACGGAAATTTGATTTGAGACAACATCTACATTCTCAACATCCTCGTACACCTTTTGTCAGTGTGAAACAGAAAAGGATTTCATCTAATGTTCAGTCTAAAAAACCTAAGCAATTTCAATCTAATGCTCTTAATGTGTTTCAAACTATGATGCTTTATCCTGATGAACGTGAAGAAAGTGACTTAGAAGTGTTTTTTCCCACTTACGAGTAGAATTACGAGAACGATTAACAAGGGAAATTCATGAAAAAGGTGCTATTAAATGGTATTTTGTGGTAAAAATATCATTTGAACAGATAACTGATAACGAGGAGCTGGAAGAAATTCAATCCTATTTTTGATGTCAGTGTTTCACAGAACTTATTGTAGATACTATACAACAACATTTCAGGGGCGCCATTTCAGAATTTTCTTGGGGAAGGGGGGGCGGCAAAGATTTTTTGAGGGAAGTTATATAGTTAAGGGTCGGATCCGAGCGTCTATCCCCCCCCCCCCCACACACACACACGAACGAGAAACGTAAACTGAATCATGCTTACAAAAACAGTAAAAACTTTGAATATGGAAACTCACGAACCAATGAAATATTTCGTTTTAAACAGGTTTCCGTCTTAGTACGTAAAATTTCAACAGGATTCTATTATAGGTTCCATTTTTACAGGTATTCTCAAAGACTGTTAAACCATCCACTCTATAGTATAGCTCTGAGAGAGACGTATTGCATTAAAACTTGTGAAAACGAAGCCTGTCTATAGCAGAATTCTTTCTCAAAGAGGAAAAAAATCAAATTTCGATGAGAAAACATCATACAATTATACTTGCTAAGACAGAGACCTGTCTAAAAGGGAACTTTTTTCTAGTCCCCTTCGAATTCTTTTTTTTTCATTCTTTTTTTTCTACGGGAGCGCCATTTCAAGAATTTCCTGGCGAAGGACAATGAAAAATTTCCTTTGAGGAACAGGGAACGTGCAAAATTGCAAAACTGCACAAATCTCACAGAAAATAGGAAAATTCCGCACTATAAAAAAGCTCTGTGTGATTTTCTCTCCTTAGCTTCTTTCACGGACATGTGATTATTCTGCGAATTTTTTTTTAATTTTCGTGAAAGTCCACATTTTTTTTCTTTCGAATTCCGCAAAATCAATTCGTCAATAGGTCACAGAAAAAAATCGCGAAATTTGCAAATTTTGAAAAAAAAAATCCCCAAATTGTCGCGGAAAAAATTGCTAATTTCTCCAAACGACCATGGAAAGTATTGCTAATTTCATCAGAAATCGCGAAAAGAAATACAGATTTCGTCAAATGATTGTATAAACTAAAAACTCGAATTTTGTAAAAGGATTGCGGAAACAATCGCGAATTTCGTCAAAAAATCACGGAAATTTAGTCAAACAATAGAGGGGAATTTCGTCAAACGATCGTGAAATAAAATACAAAATTTCGTGTAACTATAACGCAAAAAATTACAATTATTAGTCGATGGTAGAAAAACATAATCACGAATTTCAGCAAATGATCGTGAAAAACAGTCCGAATCTTGTCAAAAGATCGCAGAAGCAAATATGGAATTTCGTCGGTTGGTCGCGGAAAAATATTCTGAATTTCGACAAATGGTCGCGAGAAAATAACCAATTTTGATAACGCTTGCAGAAAAAAATCGTGAATTCCGTGAAATCGTCGCGGAAAAAATCGCAAATTTCGTCAGATGATCGCGAAAAAAGCATCATGAAATTGAATCAGTCATGAGATAATCAGCTCACGAATGTCATGAATAGGTCACGAAATTTAAAACTTTTGTGATCTATACCGATAAAAAAAAATTTCATTAGTGATTTTATGCAAGTAAAGGTGAGGAAAAGCGTTAATTGTTTCGGATTGCGTTTTCACTATTTTGAGGTGGATTCGTGTTAATACTATTTTTCAAAGAAATCCTGAATATTTTTCAGACGAAAAAGCTACATATTTGAAGATTAATGAAGACTATATATATATATATATATATATATCTTCAATCATTTTTCTACATAAAAGGTAAAGTTTATATTAAAGATAAAATTGTAGACTTCTTTTACAAAAATTATTTAAAAATATGGATTCATTTTCTTTTATTTCGGGTCGGGTTGCCTTTAAATGGAAATCTTTTTAACGGTTTTCGTATTTACATGAAATTACAGTCCTGCGTCAGGATAGGTTGACATATTTTCTTCGTTGCGAGTGAGGTACACTTTAAGTTTTTCGGATTGTGCTTTATCTCTTTCGGTCGGAGTCGAGATGACCTGGTTTCTAACAAGGACGTCCTGAATATTTTTCAAATGAAAAACATGGTAGCCCATAGTAATAACCCATGTGTTCATTTCTGTACATAAGGGATAAAATTATAGACTATTATGAATGTGTTAAAATATGGAGTAATTTTCTTTTTCTTTGGGATTTGTGGAAGTCTGTCGGTTTTTGGGTTGAAGAAATTGTTTTGTCGGGTGCGCGCAGACTCCATTCCTAGACATTGAAAGATTTTGAGAGTGTACCCTATGTGGAAAATAAACATTAATCTTAATTAAAAGCGATATTATTGGAACACAATCATTAGAAAATTTTATTAAAACCACATTGCCTCTACATCTACATTTAAGTTTGAACCCTTTCGCTTTTGTGAACTGTGATTGGTTGTCTAATTTTTCTTTGTTTTTTATTTTGCAGTTTCTGGGTAGTTGTAGAAATGAAACCGTCAAATTAACATGTAACTTCTTTAGCGCGTGTAAATAATATATATGTTTTTTGTGTGTACGAAAGTTGTCTGTCTGAGTTTACGAGTTATTTATTGATTTATGAAGACGAAAAGAATTTTAAGGACCACGCCGTGCATCCCACATCGAACCCTCAAGGTAAGAGCTTAATTTATTATGATTTTATATGAAACAAAGTTATCGTTCTTACCTATTTTGAATAAGAAATTTCACATGGCATCCCTGCGAGGGATGTACGGTGTTGGTAAAATATTTGTCTTTTGAGATTATTTAGAAATATTTGAAAGAGTACTATTTAGAAAGACTCAATTGAACTATTTAGAAAGATATTTGAACATTATTATTTTGACTCGCACAAAAAAATATTATGTCAGACAGCGAAAATTTAGAAGTTCTTAAAAAAAGAAGGACAATTTTTCGATCTGCAGTCACTAAAATTTTAAATAAAATTGAAACTTCGATTAAATCAGACGATGTGTCTGTTGAAGAACTGCAAGAATACGTAGAAGGAGTTACTGACAAATTTAATTCATTAAAAATTACGGATAATTCAATTGAATTATTGGTCAATCCAGATGATTTAGAAAAAGATTTAGAGGCGGCTGAAAAATACGCCGAAAACGTAATCTTATGGAAATCACGCGCGAATAAGAAAATTAGAGAATTAAATGCAGGATTTTTAAATTTTAAGTCAAAACAAGAAGTAAATAATGAACATTTTTCAGACAGTGTACTTAATGACAAAGTAAGCAGTTCTGTAAGGGTGAAACTCCCGAAATTGAATATACCTATATTTGATGGTAATATAAATGAATGGCTTTCTTTTTGGAGCAGTTTCGAATCTGCCATTCATGATAATAAGTCGTTAAATAAAGTCGACAAATTTAACTATTTAAGATCACAATTACGCAGTACGGCTTTAAGTACAATTGAAGGTTTTCCTGTTTCTGAAAAAAATTATGATGCGGCAGTTGAACTATTAAAAACTAGATTTGGCAATAAACAACTACTGATTCATAATCACATGAGCAATCTTTTGGCTGTCAAGCCGTTAAGAAATTCAGCGGATATTTATGCGTTCCGAAGATATTTTGACAAATTATCCGTTGAACTAAGAAGTTTGGAAAGTCTCGGTACAGAAATAAAACAAATTTCGAGTGTACTGTGTACTACGATATTAAAAACAATTCCAAAAGATCTGTTAATTGAACTTAATAAATCTGAAAATGAAAAAGGCTATTATGAAATAGAGGAATTAATGAATTTTTTATCTGCTTGTTTAAAAGCAAGAGAAAAGGCAACTCTAGTGTCAAATTCAATTTATGAAGATAGGAAAATTTATGCTCCTCCTGATAAGAAAAACATTCATCCTTTTCGCGCTAATAAGCAGAAAAGCTATCCCACGGCAAATGAGTTAATATCAACAAACAATAAAGAGGATTCGGCCGTATTGAGTTGTGTGTTTTGTGAATCATCTAAACATGCATCTGTTAATTGCGAACTTGCAGCTGGCTTATCTATTGAAGAGAGAAAAAATATTCTTTTGAAAAAGGGAGCTTGTTTTAAGTGTTTAGAAATTAGAAAGCATTTATCACGTTTTTGTAAAAGAAATATAAAATGCCTAAATTGTTATGGGAACCATAATTTATTATTTTGTTATAAGAAATTAAAAAATGAAAAATCTAAAGAACAGACCGAAATGTCGGATACTGCCCTTTTTGCGAACGAAAGTTTACCGAACACTGTTTATTTGCAAACTTTATATGTATATGTAAGAAATAATGGTTTTGAATATGTAGTGCGCGCCCTTTTAGATACGGCGTCTTCAAAATCTTATATTTCAAAATTCGTAGCTAATAAAATGCAATTAAGAAGTTTAAGAAAGGTCAGAATCACTCACGGGCTGTTTGGAGGTACCGAAACAACAGTGGATCATAATTGTTATTCTGTCAATTTAAGGGGTTTAAGGGAAGGTAAAAGGATAAAAATTGAGGTCATGGAGCAAGAAAAAATTTGTGCTAACGTACCCAAGATTAGAGATATTAATTGTATTAAGGAATTAAAAGGAAAAAATATCTTTTTGAGCGATATCTGTCCTGAAAGTAGAAAATGTTTATATGAACAAGATTCAAACGAAATCCATGTACTATTGGGAGCAGATGTTGTGGGAAATTTGTTTACGGGCAAAATAGAAAATCTTTCTTGCGGTTTAGTTGCGATGCATACAACACTTGGGTGGACTACTATGGGTAAAATTGGCGGTAATGAAAGGGATAATTCTCTTTTGGTCCTTTCGTTATATGTAAATGATGCCAAAATTACAGATTTGTGGAATTTAGATTCTTTAGGCATAGTAGACCCGGCGGAAAAACAATCGAAGGAAGAAGTCCAAAAATTGGTTTTGGAGCATTTTAAAGAATCTGTAAGTCGCGAAACTGATGGTAGGTATAAAGTTTGCCTTCCATGGTTAAACGAGCATCCTCCTATTCCAAGTAATAAAGATTTAGCGATTAAGCGCCTGCAAAATAATATTAAGAATCTCAACTCTTGCGGTTTATTAAAAGACTACGAAGCAGATTTAAATGAATGGGAAGCTGAAGGGGTTATTGAAAAGGTGAAAGGGGAGGAAAAGCTTAACACTAAAGTCCATTATCTCCCTCATAGAGCTGTAATCAAGCCTACTTCTACGACCAAAATTAGGCCGGTATTCGATGGTTCAGCACATGTTAGGGGTTCTGTTTCCATAAATGATTGTATAGAAAAGAGACCTAATCTAATTGAACTAATTCCTTCTGTCCTAAATCGATTTAGAGTGGGAAAGATAGGTGCTGTAGCAGATATTCGCAGGGCATTTTTACAGATATCTCTAAATGAAAAGGATAGAGATTATTTACGCTTTTTCTGGTGGAGAGACGGGGATTCCGAAAACCTTGAAATTTATAGACATTGTCGGGTGGTCTTCGGGATCAGTTGTAGTCCCTTCCTGTTGGCTGCTACTCTTAAACATCATTTAGATCAAGCACCTGAGAATATTAAAAGCGTATCTGTAAAACTCAAAGAATCCTTTTATGTAGATAATTGTGTAACTAGTGTAGAGTCGTTAGAAGAGTTAGAATATTTTCGAACTGAAGCGCGAAAACTCTTAGCATCAGCGCAATTTGATCTACGTGGTTGGTGTTATAATCAGTGCGCGGAATTTGCATTAGGCAATAATGAGAAAGATCATTTGAGTGATGAGAATGAGAATAAAATCCCGTCACTTGGTTTAATGTGGGACACCGAAAGGGACACATTATCGTGCGATTTTCGGAGTTTTAAATTGGAGAATGAGTCCATCACAAAAAGAACGATTTTGTCCTTAACGCATAAAATATTCGATCCCATCGGTTTCACTTGCCCCGTGACCTTAATTCCAAAATTACTTTTACAGAAATGCTGGAAAATAAAGGCTTCATGGGACTCCAAACTGCCCGATGAGATAGTTAAGGAATTTAAAAAATGGACTAACCAAATTAAAGATTTAGGAAATCTTGAGATTCCGCGAAGATTGTCTAACGTATCAGTAAATATTGGAAAATTATCTCTACATATTTTCTGTGACGCGAGTAAATTTTCATATGCTACATGCATTTATCTAAGAAATGAAGTATCAAATTATGTTACTTGCCAACTTATTCAGGCCCGTTCTAGAGTAGCTCCTCTAAAGGACATTTCTATTCCACGTCTTGAGTTATTAGCCTGTTGCATTGGAGCTAGATTATCTAATAGCATTAAAAACGATTTAAAATTAGAAAATATTGATACTTTCTACTGGTCGGATTCAATGGATGCACTGTATTGGATAACACGGGAAGGTCCTTGGGCGACATTTGTAGAAAATAGAGTTAGGGAAATTCGAAAGCTTACCCCCACCTCTTCGTGGAATTTCGTACCTGGACATATGAATCCAGCAGATTTACCATCACGTGGTTGTTGTGCGAAATCCCTTGTAAAATCTCAATGGTGGCTAGGGCCGACATGGCTTTCGGATTCAAAAGAAAATTGGCCTGACACTAACATTTTGCCTAACATGGACATAGTGAATGCAGAAAAAAGAAAAACGATTGTGACCGCTTCTAACCTAGAGATTAATGAACCCCAGTTTTATAGCCGCTATTCCTCGTACATTAAAATTTTGCGAGTTACTGGTTGGATTTTGCGATTTTGTCAAAATTCGAAAAAGGGTAGCGCCGACAGAATATTCGGTCAATTAACCAACAACGAATTGAAAAAAGCCGAAACGGTTATTTTGAAAATGGTTCAAAGGGAATCATTTGTGAATGTACATGATGAAAAATTAAAATGTTTACGCACCTTTACAGATTCGGAAGGTGTCATAAGGGTAAAAACAAAAATTTTCCAACGGGAAGATGAGTTTAATTTTAGATTACCAGTAGTATTACCTTCAGATCATCATGTCGTAGAACATCTTATATTTTCGAAACATCTAGAATTGGGCCATTGTGGCGTACCATTGCTGATGTCTGTGTTAAGAGAAAATTATTGGGTACTGAAGAGTCGAAAAACAATTAAAAAAGTAATTAATAAATGTACCGTTTGCAAAAGGCACTCATCAAAACCACCTGAAGTAGAAGAAAGTACCTTACCTGTTGAACGAATTCGAGATGCTGCTATTTTTGAAATAATAGGTGTAGATCTGTGTGGCCCTCTTTATTTGAAGAATCAATCCAAAGTCTGGATTTTAATAGCCACATGTGCAATTTTTAGAGCAGTACATTTCGAGCTTTTAAATGCTATTTCGACCGACAGTTTTATTCTTGGACTTACCAGGTTCATTTCTAGAAGAGGTCGTCCTTCAGGAATATATTTGGACAACGGCACCAATTTTACTGGCTGTCATAATTTATTGAAAACAATTGACTTCGAAAAAGTGAAAACTGTTATTGTTTTTTCACGTATAGAATGGCGATTTATTCCACCTTCTGCACCTTGGTGGGGTGGATTTTGGGAAAGACTCGTCGGAATACTGAAACGAATGTTGAGAAGAGTACTTGGAAAATCATCTTTAAACTATGAAGAGTTATTAACAGTGATTTGTGATTGTGAGGGTATTATAAATTCACGCCCTTTAACTTATGTTACCGATAACAATGAAGATCTTAGACCGATAACTCCTGCAATGTTTTTGCAAGAACTAACCGAGATAGGAATGCCCGAATTAGAGTTTCTGGATCATAAGAAAATAAACCATCGTTACAATTATAGAGTTAAAGTTAGAAATGACTTAAAGTCAAGATTCCGAAACGAATATCTAGGCTCCTTGAAAAATTCCTCAGTGAGCGGCCAAAAAGCAAGACCTTTGTGTGTTGGGGATGTTGTCCTCATCTGGACTGACCATTCCAGCCGAATAAATTGGCCACTTGGGAAAATTATAGAACTTTATCCCAGTCAAGACGGGGTTGTACGGGTAGTGAAGTTGAAGACTGCGTCCGGAATATTGGTTCGTCCAGTAAAGAAACTCTGTCCTTTGGAGGTGAGTGGAAGCCCCGAAAATCGAAGTGATGCAGCACTGCAGGACCGTTTGACTACTCGCCGGGGGCGAATTGTACGTCCTCCAGATAGATTCAAGTACACTGATGCCTCAAGTTGAGTTCTGTCCCCCAGTGAACTCAAAAGGGGGAGTGTGGAAAATAAACATTAATCTTAATTAAAAGCGATATTATTGGAACACAATCATTAGAAAATTTTATTAAAACCACATTGCCTCTACATTTAAGTTTGAACCCTTTCGCTTTTGTGAACTGTGATTGGTTGTCTAATTTTTCTTTGTTTTTTATTTTGCAGTTTCTGGGTAGTTGTAGAAATGAAACCGTCAAATTAACATGTAACTTCTTTAGCGCGTGTAAATAATATATATGTTTTTTGTGTGTACGAAAGTTGTCTGTCTGAGTTTACGAGTTATTTATTGATTTATGAAGACGAAAAGAATTTTAAGGACCACGCCGTGCATCCCACATCGAACCCTCAAGGTAAGAGCTTAATTTATTATGATTTTATATGAAACAAAGTTATCGTTCTTACCTATTTTGAATAAGAAATTTCACACCCTATATAATGTGATTTAATAAAGAAAATAATTTGATAACATTGCAATGACTGCAGTAAATATATGTAGTGTGACACTGATAATCCAAAAAAGTAAAAAAGTCGGATAATTAACAACTTAAATTATACTTGCCCCTTCAGCCCCCCCCCCCCCCTCAAAAAAAAGAAAGAAAAATTTAGCTGAAAAAAATCTACCCCTGAATTTCTAGCCATGAGGGGACTGGTTTTTCTATGATCAAGTAGTGCACAGCTGAGAAGCAAGTTATAAAAGTAAATGTCTCTCATGTATTTTTAAAATTGGCCAAAGTACGATATATGTATGTCTGACCTTAAGAAAGTTCAAATAGGACTTTTTTTTAATAATTATTAATTTCTATGCATAAAGGATTTATTTAATGCATATGTTTTTATTCCAGTAAAATCTGATAAATTATTTTAGCGTGTGAGCAATTTTTTAATTTTTGTTTGAGTCTAACAATTGATAGTCCAAGAGCTGTTAAGCATTTTAGGGAAGGTATTTGAGGCACCCTGAAAATTTGTGCAACACTTCTTTTGTAATGGCTGATTACAAAATCGAATGTCTGGCTGAAGGATCGTGGCCCAAAAAGTGTGCCAGACACGTGTCAAGTGCCATTTTTTTTGACTACCCAAAAAAGGTATTTGAGGCACGCTGAGATTGAGACAGAATAATATTTATACTTAGAAAAAAATATTTTGAAAACGACAGACACTTTAGTCGGCCCAAAAACTGTGCCAGACACGTGTCAAGTGCCATTTTTTGTCTGGCACAGTTTTTGGGCCACGATCCTTCAGCCAGACATTCGGTTTTGTATTCAGGCATTACAAAAGAAGTGTTGCACAAATTTTCAGGGTGCCTCAAATACTTACTCAAAAATGTTCAACAGCTCTCCTACTATGATGATTGATAAATTTTCTGAAAAATCAAATTCCTTGGGGTGTGGGGGGGGATATTTCCCCCACCCCCCACCCAGACCCCCTCAAATGGCGCCCCTGCAACATTTAGAAGAAGGTTTTTCAAAGATTAATAAATCCTTTGAAGAATTTCTGCAAAGAGGTTCTGGGTGGAAACTTAGAAAAATTCATCCTTTAGAATTGAAGATTGGCAAATTTCATCCTCTTGCTGCAAGTTCATTCATCTCTCTTCCGAAGAAATTAACTGATAAAAAAGCCGTGCTCAGTATAAAAAATTAAGACAATAAATGTTTGGTGTGGTGTCTTTTGGCATTTAAACTCAACTAGGATTTTTCAAAACATCCAGAACGGCTTTCTCATTATCAACCTTATGAGAATGATATTAAATTAGGTAATATTGAATGTCCTGTTCCTCTTCTGAAGATACCTATTATTGAACAACTCAACAATTTCCGGATTAACGCATTCGGATATGAAGAGGATGAAGTTTGTCACCTGTATATATCTCCTAAAGAAGATTTTGATGTGATTAACTTATTATTGGTTAGCGATGGAGAAAAGCAACACTATTGCTTAAATAGAAGTTTTTCAATACTTTTGGGTGATCTCACTAATCATAAAGCTGCCGCTCATTATTGTTATCGATATCTTCATCGGTTTTCAAGAGAAGATTTATTGAAAGATCATAGTGAATATTGTCGTCAACACGCAGCGCAACATATAAAGATGCCTAATCCAAACGACAACATACTCAAGTCTACAGGCATTCATCTACAACACCCCGTCGCCTATACTATTTATGCAGACTTGGAGAGTCTTCTTATACCCATTGCATCAGCCACACCCTCTTCTAAATTATCTTTTATTGAAAAAACAACTTATCATTTCCCGTGTGGATACGCTTATGTTATTATTGGATCTGATGGAAGATGTGTGAAGAAAGCTCAAGTATATCGAGGTAAAGACTGTGTTGAACACTTTTAGGTAGATTTCGTAAGAAATACTACCTATTGCAGTCGTTACCATGATGTGACTTTTGAAAAATTCCTTCATAACTTTTCATTATATGACCCCAGGAACCCAAAACCACCCTCACCTAAACAGTTTATATATATATATATATATATATATATGTATGTATGTACTAAATTTTGTCCGCACGATAAAAGTCGCAATTATGCACGGATCGTCTTCAAACTCGCCAGCAACTTTGAGATGGCTAATATCTCGGCGGGGATTGAAAATGGGCAAAATCGGCCCAAGGGAATGGAAATGGGGAGGGTTAAAAATTTTGAATACCGTCTTAACAAGATTCTGATAAAACCAGCTCTTACACAACAATGACAGGAAAAAATAAATATTTTTCATTATAGCAGTTGCCAACAATTAAAAAAAATAAATAAATAAAATTCTCACCACAACAATTGCTTTTCTTTTGCAAGATTTTTCACGTGAAAAAAAAATAAATAAATAGTTTGACGAATTGAAAACAAATTGAATATTACGTCATAAGTTTTCTAGAGCAAGATTTCGGAATGAAAACTCAAAATGAAATAAATAGTTTGACGAATTAAATATATATATATATTACGTCATATTGTATATATAATGTACCTCAGCAGGTGAATATGTAACGTCATGTGAGTTTGAAGAAACGTATTAAAACATTATAAAAACCCGACTATGGAAATATTAACATATTTTAACACTTTGAGGTTTTCTGAATTTGTTTTAGCCATTTTTAAACCTATTCCATATACATGCTTGCGTGTATTCGTGTATATTAGAATTTTCACAAAATGTTTAGCTCCCTAGAGCTCATTCTTAGTGAAGGAACTGGGTTTATCTCTAATGTTGATTTAAGTTTTGCTGGTGAATTTAGTACTTAACTTCGAAATCTACCTCCGCCTGTAGGTCCGAGCCGGCAGGGATTTTTTAAATCGGATGATTTGAGAAAAGGATATATTAGGAGGAAAGTTATTAAATATAAAACCTATTAAGCTTTCTCCCGCAGAAGAAAAGGCATTTAAAGAAGCGATGTTTTGTTCAATTTGTAAACAACCATTAGATGAAAAACGTACACGTGACCACGATCATCTGTCGGGTGCTTATAGAGGTGCGGCTCACATGGCATGTAATTTGAATTTTAAGCAATGTAAAACAATTCCTGTTATATTCCATAACCTGAAAAACTATGATGGACATCACCTAATGCGTAAATTAGGAAAATTCAAAGACTATACAATCGAAGTCATCGCAACCACTTTGAAGAAATATAGCCCCTTTAAATTAAGAAAGCCTTTATGTCCTATCCAGATGGTCTTTTTAGATTCATTCCAATTTTTACCCGCCTCATTAGAAATGCTTGTTAGAAATCTTGAACCCGACCAATTCACCATACTTGAAATTTCCCAAAAAATAGTAATTTGCATATGCTTACAAGAAAAGGGGTATACCCCTATAACTATTTCACCTCCTTTGAAAAATTCAATGAAAAAGAACTATCTCCACCTGCAGCATTCTATAACAGCCTCAGAAATGAAGATATTCAAGATGAAGACTAACAGCATGCTTTGAACGTGTGGAAAACTTTTAATATCCAATCCCTGGGAGAATATCATGACCTTTATGTGAAGATCGACGTTTTACTCCTTGCTGATGTGTTTCAAAATTTTAGAAAACTTTGTCAGCTGTATTACAATATCGATCCTTGCCACATCTACACCGCACCTTCACTCGCATGGCAAGCTTGTTTGAAGGTGTGTGAAACATCTTCAGAGTTGCTCACTGATATTAATATGCTGCTTATGATCGAAAATGGGATACGTGATGGAATTAGTATGATTAGTCATAGACATGCCAGAGCGAACATCCCCAATATGCCCGATTTTAGGGAAAATGAAGCACCCAGCTACATTATGTACTGGGATGCTAATAACTTGTATGGATGGCCTATGTCCCAATTTTTAACCCTTGGGAGGATTTGAATGGTGTGCGAAAAGTCATATTACAGAAGAGTGGATTCTTTCTATATCTGATGATTCTGAAATTGGATATATTTTTGAGGTGGATTTTACCTATTCACAGGAACTACATCCACTTCACAACGAATATCCGTTAGCCCCGGAACAAGTGACCGTCAGCGAAGATATGCTTTCTCCATATGTTAAGTCCCTTCTTAATAATCGAAAATTTAAAGGAACCCCTAAACTCATCCCAAATTTTAACGACAATCAAAACTATATAGTACATTATCGTAATCTTAAATTTTCTTTACAACATGGATTGAAAATGACAGCCGTGCATAAAGTTCTTAAATTTAAACAGGCTCCCTAGTTGCAGAAGTATATTAATTTTAATACCGAAAAAAGAAAAGAGGCGACCTCAACTTTCGAGAAGGACTTTTTTAAGTTACTCAATAACTTCGTTTTTGGTAAAACTATGGAGAACCTTCGGAAAAGAAGAAATATTGTGCTTTGCAACACTGAAAAAAGGGCAAAGAAATTAGTAGCCTCCCCTGCATTTAGGTCATTTAAAACATATGATGAAGATCTGACTGCGGTGGAAAGGCTGAAAAACAGTTTAACTATGAACCGCCTTGTATACGTTGGATTTGTCATTCTGAAGCTTTCGAAGCTTCATATGTACAAATTCCATTATGGTTTTGTAAAGGAAACATATAAAGATGATGCAAAGCTCTTATTCACCGATACGGACTCATTGTGTTATCATATACAAACTAAGGATGTTTTCACAGATCTGCAACAACATCGTGATTTGTTTGACTTATCTGAGTATCCGAAGGATCACCCGCTTTATTCGGAAACCAACAAGAAGACGATTGGTAAGTTCAAGGATGAATTGAACGGGGAATTAGCCTTTGAGTTCGTCGGTCTGAAATCCAAAATGTACTCTCTGAAATTATTGAAAGAAGAAAAGAAGAGAGCAAAGGGTGTTTCTACTCGAGTTGTTCAACAAAAAATCAGACATGAAGATTATTTAGAGTGCCTGCGTGGTGTAAAAACAAGCATGGAGAAGCAGACAAGAATCGCTCAAGATGCTCATCATTTGTATACATTGACTCAGAATAAAATTAGTCTTAGTCTCTTTGATGATAAAAGATACCTTTTAGAAGATGGCATCACTAGCTTTGCATACGGACATTGTAAAATTAGTCGAGATTATAATGAGCAAGAAAATGCTGATTTGTGTTAATGAAGAAGACTTATCATATTGTTTTGTAAATTTAACTTTCTTGTAAACTGATTTTGTTTTAATAAAAAAAAAATTGTTCTTTATTTCTGTATACTTATTTAAAAACTATTATTAAACAAAAACCTAATTTGCAGAACAAATTAAAAAAACAAAATTTATTTCCTAAATTGTTTAAGCCCGAGAAGGGGCAGATATTAAGATATTTCATTCAATTCGTTCTACATTTAATGTTAAATTTTTGTAACAAATAAGTTAAACCAATTGAAAATTAAAAAATAAAAATGAAATTCATGCAATATAATGCTTTAAACACTTATATACTTAGATTCCGTTCAAATGAAATCGAAATAAATCTTAGACTTTTTTTAAAGTTTTGCATTTTGCATGTACCTTATCATATTATGTACAATCCTCATAAACATAATGCAAAATCTGCAGTACAAATATTTACAACTTAAAAATGGAAAAAGTCAAAGATTTATTTCCATTTCATTTGAACGGAATCTAAGTATATAGGTGTTTAAAGCATTATATTGTATGAATTTCATTTTTATTTTTTAATTTTCAATTGGTTTAGCTTATTTGTTACAAAAATTTAACATTAAATGTAGAACGAATTGAATGAAATATCTTAATATCTGCCCCTTCTCGGGCTTAAACAATTTAGGAAATAAATTTTGTTTTTTTAATTTGTTCTGCAAATTAGGTTTTTGTTTAATAAGTCAAGTTTTTTAATAACTACTGCATTCAGACAAACACATTTCAAAATTAATGGAGGGTATCATCATCAGGCTTTGATTTGTGCGATATCGCATCACAATTTGTTTGTGATGCAATTTACCTATGTATAATTCAAAATGTTTCACCAGTGCAGTAATGCAGGTTGTTGTAGTTTGGTCAAAAAATCACAATCTGAACTTAAAAAATCTGCTTGAAAATGTCATTTTTTCCACTATGACGTCATATTCATCTTCTTTTTAATTCTTAAAAAAAAAAAAAAAAAAAAAAAAAAAAAACTATTTCAGTTTCTTCAGTTTCATGTTTCACGTGAAAATCATTCAACTAAAAATAGGCAAATTATTATTAGGGCTTTTGAATTATTTACAACAATGAAGGAAAAATGTTAAATTTTATTAGAAAATGTCCGTTGATTCTGAAATTTGGAATTATTAAGAAAAATATTTGAATATGTAATTAAAGATTAGCCCATGTTACTCTCTAGATTATAATCCACCTATATGCAAAGGCATTTTATGATCCGTTTTGATCCTGACTTCTGGCAAATGTTTTTACACTTTGAATTTATAATATTATTAGAATTAGCAAATAATTAAAAATGAGTGGCATCAGGGACAAAAAGGTGGGAAGAAAAAATGAAAAAGTTATGATCTCCATAGGCTTCTATGTTAAATTAACATTGAGAAGTGACACTGGAAATAAATAAGTATTGCGCTGCCGCGCAATACTTAAATTCGCAAACAAACAAACACATGCACACACACACACACACATATATATATATATACATGCACACACATACATACATGCACACATACACATACAGACAGACACACATATACATACAGAAAGATAGACATACATATATTTGATTGTTTAACTTAAAAATCACACATACACATATACATATATATATATATATAGAGAGAGAGAGAGAGAGAGATACATATATCCGATTGTTTAACTTAAAAATAATGCAAATTTCTAATATTTCTATTGAATACAATTAGATTAGATCTTTTCAATGTGAATCATATAAAGTTTTTGTTTATAGTTTTTTTTTTTTTTTTTAATTTGGAGAAATTCAGACAGTGAAACTTACCGAACCAGCATAGATGAAGACAGGATTGAGAATAGCAAACAAGTTATCGGTTTATGATATGACTAAAGGAAGTGGCCTGATGATATAAACATCCTGTTTGTTATCTCTAGCTAATATTTCGCCTTTAGGTGCGAGCCATGACAAACACCGCTTGTGTTTAAGTCGATGCTATTCGTAAGTAGATATTATTCTATTTTTTGAATATAAATGAATTTATATTAAAATAACCCAATTGCTTTAAGGAATGGGAAAACAAGTTAATTTTGTAACTAAACTTATAGGAAATATAAACTTTGTTTTATTTATTTATTATTTTTTCAATTATGAATATCATTAATAATTTACAATTAATTTTAAACTAGTAAACCTATTTGTTCTTTTGTGTATCGTGGTATATATTTACTATGTATGTATCTTGTTAGCATGTTAAGCATGCTCAGAAAACTTTTTTTAACACTTTTTTTTATTTGTAAATATTTTTAAACTTGTATTAAATTTAAAGTCTATTTTTTTAATTATGTATGAATTTTTGTTTTCAAATTATTTTTGAATTGTTATTCTTGTAAAATATCTTTAATAACTTGCAATTGAGTTGGAAAATATTGAATCTTTTATGTAATGTAGTGTATACTATGTGAAATATATTATGTTTAGATATATAGATGTATCACGTTAGCATGTCAGCATGATAAGCATTTTTTTTTTTTAGAGAATTTTGTAAACTTTTTTTTAAAACAATTGGAAAACATTTTTTTTTTTTAGAAAACTTTTTTGCAAAACTTTTTTTTTTTAGAAAACATTTGTAAAACTTTTTTTTTTTTAGAAAACATTTGTAAAACTTTTCCTTTTAATTATAAGTGTTTAAACGTACTAAAACATATAATTTTTGTATTTAATCATACATATCTATATAATTAGACATATATGCAAACTGATACACACACACACACATACAGCCGTATAAACTGATACATATGTATATGTTTTTATGCATTTATACAAATACATATACACGAAACCGTTTTGATAACGTTTTCTATACATAACAACGAACTATAAATCTTATTCTAATGGAAAGAGGTTTCATCTTGAAAATTTGAGTATTGCTTTCACACTATTCAAGCTAATAAATATTCTATCTAATCACACTCATTAATTCAATTAGAGATATTTATATTGATCCACATATACACATGTATAAACTGATACATATGTATATATTTCTACACATATATTCAAATACATATGAACGAAATCGTTTTCATAATGTAATATCAGACATAACAACAAAATTAAATATAAAACTTTTGCAATTTAAAGATGTTTGAGTTTCAACCTCTATATTGAATTGATTTAATTATCATGTGAGATTGTGAAACTGCATCATTTCACCATGTACAGCGGAGCCTGTCGTCGTTGAACCCCCCCCCCCCTCCTCTATCTACTCACGTTTTCTTTGCGCCTGACGAAGAAAGAATAGAATCTTTCGAAAGGCCTAGTGCAAAATTTGTGTTTTAAGAAGTTCTTTTAGTTTTACTGTTTCACACCAGTTTCAACTTATGTTCTTTTAAGGTTTGAAATATTAACTTATTTTTGCCTAGCGTCACAACACAAGATTGGATCGTCAATTACTATGATCCCTTCAGAATTATTGTAATCGAGTTCGACCATATCGTTCAACCATTGTAATTCATTTTCGAAAAATTATTGTTATAATATAGAAGCAGATCTAGAAAAATTTCCTAAACAGAAAATGTTGTTAATTTTTCAGAATTTGCAGATGGCAAAAGGATGCTCTAATGAAATTATCTAGGGTAAATTAATTCTAAGGAATTACACAAAAGTTATAAACTACAGTTTGCGTACTTCCGACGCTGACTATGACTAAGTTGAATACATAACAAATCAAAATCGAACGTATAAAGGTACAAAACAACCAGAATAAATTAAACCCTTAACTCTTCAATTGATATTTATCTGTTACTTTCAATCATTTTTTTCTGTAATAATAATAATAATTAATAAGAAACATGAAAATTTCTATTTAGCTTAGTTTGAACAGGGTTCACACTTCTTAGGATGGAAACTTCGGAATCAAGGAAATCCCAGATGAAACATTTTGTTGTAAAATCTTAGTCCAATAGAGACAGGGCAAAAAAGGGATTTGCCATGCAAGAGGTAGGGTAATTCTGATTTGTAGATATGTTGCATGTTTTCCTCTAAGGAAAAAACAAGTTTTCGACCATCTAGCCCTTATGCGTTTTCGCCATATCGAAAAAAAACGCTTCCATCCAGACACTGAGCAGAAAATTTTACCACATTTTTATGCAGCTGGTCGCTTCAACTATGCAAAAATTTCTCAGCTCTACCTACAAGACATGCGAGAACTGGAAGCAAACATGCATCCAATTATTCACGGCTGAGGGTACTTTAAAATTTGGCGATTTGACAAGTTGAGGTCGGGGATCTGGTCAGACATGACCGACCATAGTACAAAAGTTAATGAAAACAATGAAAAGCTCTGGAGGATTGACACGAGGATGACATCACTGACAGCATCCTCATCAAATGGACATTGGAAATTATTTATTTACAGCATGTGTGTAATGAGATTGAGAGTTACTTTTGTGCCGCGTCAGCAAACAGCATGCTGAAATTAAGCCTTCAAGAATTAACAGAAACGATGCTGATGTGAACAAAATGATTTAGTGGTTGGCCAGCCATTACTCATTTCCACAAATTATAGGCCGGGAGCCGGCAGCACAGACACATGGTTCGTACGGATACCGTTATTTCTCCGGGAAAACTACCAATATCTCTTTATAGAATAAGAAATGTAGGTTAAACGCGCAAAATTTCGCCTTCTTTTAAGAAGAGATTTTCTATAAGATAATACTGGTGCCGAAAAATGTTCTGGTCTGCAAAATTCAAAGAGTTGTATGAACCATGAGACAACCACCTCATAGGCTGAAATTCCAGAATTAGCTAAAACTTGATTCCCATATTAAAACGCAATCGGTCTGCCAAGTCATATCATTGTGGAAAACACCTAAAAACCCGAATTTACCGGTTGACTCGTTTTCCTGCTCCCAGTCCCCCATGTTTTCGTATCTTTGGGTGGAGGAAAACGCAATGGTAAACCTACGAGCCGACCGCTAAAATCGGGTTTTTAGGTGTTTTCCACCAAGATATGACTTGGCAGACCGATTACGTTTTAATATGGGAATCGAGTTTTAGCTAATTCTGGAATCTCAGCCTCCAGTTCGAGGATGTGGTTGTCTGTGTTGCCGGCTCCCAGTCTATTAACGAGATGTTGTCTATCAGTAGTGGAGTGATTGAAGGTGGAGAATTGAACTGCCATCTTTCGCAGGATAATGGTAGTAAAGAGATGTCAAACACAATTTAATAAAAATTTTTAAAGAACAGATTTTAAACGAAAGGGTGCAATGTTTTCTTTTGCTACAGTAACAAGCAGTGGAAAAATGAAGAAAACGAAAGTAGCCATAGGTCTTCTTGTGGAAAAATACGTCCAGTATGAATTAGCTCCATTCCCTTTGTCTTTTTTTTACAGAGGAAGGTAAGCGCAAAGACATCAAATGTATTTTTTAATTATATTTTACCCCTCTTCTAACATAAGTGACACAATATTGGGAACAGAAAGAGTAGAGGTAGATGATGAAGGGTATATCTTCTTCACAAAGTTCATCGGGATTGCAAAGAATGTTTCTTTGCCATTTTCGCATAATATGTGAGATACCCACATCATCACAGTGTAACTGCAGTCGTCGTCTTTGATGGTTATTCTGAACATAATTAAAAACTATAAAATGTGCAGAAAGAACTCGTCGGTCGGTTGAACATTTATACACTCGTGTTCAAAATTAAGAGAATTTCCATATTTTGTCGAATTTCATGAAAAGTACTGAACGAAAGATAAAGCTAATGCTTCGAAACAAAGATGCAAATCTTTAGTGTTGAAGACGTAAGAGTACAAGTGTGCATATGCATGGGCAAAGCGAGTAGAGGAACAGGCATTATAAGCGAGCGTGGCAATTTTCGCGTTTTGTTCGCTGGCACACGTCGCCAAATATATTGGCGTTTTTTTTTGCAACATTCAGTGAAATTCAAAAGGAAACAGTAAAAATGAGTAGTCACCATTGTTTGGAAAATGGGATGATGTGGTGAATCACGGAGAGACTGGAAACAGGCCAGTCTCAAGTGCAGATTCTCAGACACTTTAATATAATGCCCAGCGTCATGTACAACTTATGGAAACAGCTTAAGGATACTGGATCCATTGAGAGAATGCCTGGGCAAGGTCGTTAAAGAGTCACGACGGCCAATGAAGATCGCCATTTGTCCATTACAGCGAGATGTAACAAGAGTGCAACAGTTTCTCAGCTCCTCGTGACCTTTCTGCGGGCACAGGAAGCCGAGTTTCAAGGGTTACTGTTTCCAGAAAGATACAAGTCAGAGGGCTGTTTTCAAGAAGACCTGCTACTTGCGTCCCCTTCACTTCTGCATATAGGAGAACCCGTATAGCATTGTGCATAGATCATCGACTTTGGACCAAGGGTCAATGGGGGATCGTTCTATTCATTGATGAGTCTCGGTCCAGACTAAACACTAATTCTCGACGTACTTTCATCTGAAGAAAACCAAGGATCCGCTACCTGTCCTCCAAGGTACGAGAAAGAGACCACCATGGCAGCAGAGGTTTGATGGTCTGGGAAGGCATCATCTTAGATGGGCGTACACCCCTCCACGTGTTTGACAAAGGCTCTGTGACTGATGTGAGGTGTAGGGATGATATATTGGCACCAAATATTCAGTGTGAGGTGTAGGGATTATATCTTGGTACCCAATGTTCAGTGTGAGGTGTAGAGATGATATCTTGGTACCCACTGTTTCAGGGATGCAGTTGGCCTTAATTTCATTTTAATGGACTACAACACGCGCAAAGTTAGAGCTCATCTGGTCGACGAATTTCTGAAAAGTGAGGATATTCACTTGATGGATTGACCAACCAGATCTCCAGACCTAAATCCTAACGCTCTGGGGAGGACAATTGCAACTCGCCTCCCACCTCCCAGAACCACCCAGGGACTGAAAACAGCGTTGCTGAAGGAGTGGGCCGAATTGCCACAGGTGTTCATAAAATGTCCGATTTTCAGTTCACGTTTTGAGAACTGTATAACTGTAAGAGGGAACCATACACCCTATTAATCTATTTTTTGTTCGATATTGTGAGCTCTGTTTTGTATCTTCCGATGCCGATGAATCTTACGCACGATCATGAGTGTGTATCATACGTAACTGTTGAATTCTATTTTGTTTTTGTATTATATCAACTTATGTACATACCTAATTTCATTAAAATCTGTCCAGTAGTTCTGGAGATAATCGACAAAATCTGAAAATTCTCTTAATTTTGAACATGAGTGTGCTGTTGGTGAAGTTCAGATCAATGCGATCATGTTCCACACATGCCGCAAGAGAAATTGTCGGGGAATGTAAAAAACAAAGGACTTTTGAGTTCTATGCCTCGAAATGAATTTGTAAAAGCATAAATGGTCACTATTCAGGCCATTGAAGATGCAGATGTGGGTCATTCCATGGTAACTTACATTATGTTACATTTAGGACAATTTACTGCAGTAATTTTTGCAATATAGCACAAAAAATATTCAGATGTAAAGTTGGCATGATTTGCTATTTAAACCTATCCAAAGGTCAATTTGGATGAAAATTACCTAAAAAATTAGAATGAAAATTACATTTTATATGATAACTTACGTTTCTTTTCAGTAATTTCAGTTACCACAATAAATATAACTGCCTGATTTCAAGAAATTACACTAAAATTAGGTAATTTCCATCTAAATTGAGTTTTGAATAGATTTAATTAACAAATAATGTCTACTATACATTTTTAATGTTTTTTTTTTGTTGTTGTTATATTACTAAAATTACTGAAGTAAATTGTTCTAAATGTAACATAAGTTACCGTGGAATGACCCATGAGCTAATAGTGAATACAGCAATATCCTTCGACCCTCATTACGATGGTGCCATTGTCAATGGTGAAGACATTGATTTTCTTGTTCTTGTATAGCTTATCTAGCTCCAGATCCAGGCAATGTTTATTTCCTAAACACCAGGAGAGGGAAACTGACCGATGCTCTCTACCCAAATAGGTGTTTCTATTTCGTGGAAGTTTCACATAATATTATTTTTCTTCACGCTGTAAATGGCTGAGATATCACCTTTGCGTTCTTCAGTCATGGGAAAATGAAATATTGGAGAACTCTCCAGAATCCATACCTAGACCAAAAAGTTCAAATCACTAGAGACACAAATACAGAGAGGCAGAAACTTGTTGAAGCCACAGAAGTTGTAATTCTTACCCTGTATGGGGGTGATCCTAGCCAAAACGTAGATGTGCTACGGTATGCCAGCTTCGCTATAGCAGTTACCAACATTAAATTAAATTTAGCGAGACTACCAAATATTCGTGATGCTTCACAATATCATACGTTCTGGACATACCTGCAAGCTCAGACATGGCTGAGAAATGAGAAGAACACTCTCGAATGGGGCTCGAAGTGGGATGGACATGAGCTCACTCCATTCACCATGATGAGTGAACCAGTTTCTCAAGCCCTACTCAATTTCATATCTTGCCTGTGCAAAAAATGTTACAGTACGAAATGCAGTTGTAAGAAGGCATGCTTGAAGTGCTCAGTTCTCTGTGTGCAGTGCCACAACCAACTATGTAGCAACGCTACTCTCCTGATATTACACTGGGCCTTGAGGACTTCGACAACCTAGGATCAATCGAGTCAAGTACAGAGACGGACGATGATGAGTCTGACACGATGAAATCACTACCAGAGCCAAACGGCAGAAAATGGATACGTATATAACATGGCCATACCATGTAATTAATTAATTACATCGTTTTTTCAATATCAAAAATAAAAGATTCTTAAATCAGTAATTTGCTACATGGTTTTTTCCTGTTTTCTTAGAGTCTATTACTGTTAATCAATGATCTAATGAGTGAAACTTACAGACTATTTCATGCTCTACAGAGTTGATTATTTTTGTCTCTAAAACCCACAAATAATGGGTTATTAGGCAAAAGCCAACGTCATATTTAATATAAAAACCGACAATTCATAAAAACCAACGATTTTTGCACTTTTTGCGAATTTTACCCAATTTTCAAGGCTTGCTGTCTTACCTCCTGTTGTGACAACTTTCATACATGAATACAGGGCTGCGACAGACGACTATTTTTTAATTCTATCTCGCACCACTTTCTCAAAACAAAAATTTTTGACATATACAGTTTGACAATATTTGCAAGAGAAATATACCATAATTTTTTTTTTTTAATAGTGTTGCGAAAAGAATAGAAAAATAGTCATCTGTGGCAGACCTGTGAATAGTGCATGTTTAAGGTTTGCAAAAGAGAGAAGAGTGATTTTTTCCCCTATAAAATTAACTTGCAACTGAGTTACTGAAGATGAAGAAAAACTGAATAAAGTGCCCAGAAATGTTTGTTTTTTTTTCGATATTGTGAAAAACGCACAAGGGCTAAAAGGTCGAAAACTTTCATTAGAGGGCCAACTTATGCAACATATCCAAAAATCAAGATTATCCTGCTTCTTGCAGAGTGAAATCCTATTTCTACTAGACTATCTCATAGAGAAAGTCTAAAATATAACTTCAAAACCTGGTAAAATGATCAGTTACTCTGAGAAATGAAAGCAATCATTCCTTTTCACATACATTGTGATCGTGATGTCATTTATAATCTATCTTCTATATAATAATAAAGATATGTGTGTTACAAGTGTGTGTGGGTGTGGGGAGGGGAGAGAGGGGGTTCTGAAGAAACCACTTCGCATTCAACTACCAGATTTATCAGGAAGGTACCTGTATGTCTGAAGTTGTTGTATCCCTCAGCCAGTTTTTAATTTTTTTTATTTAATTTTTTATGCAATTTTTAGCGTTTTCCAGCGATTTTTCCACATTAATAAAAGACATCCGTTTTCAATCTTTAAACCCGATATAGTAAATTTTGTCCTCTTTTCATAAAGTTTGTTCGGAATTAGCGCAGTACTTTTTTTAATTTTTCGCGAATTTTTGTATGCTATTTGTAAAAAGAATCCGGATTCAATCTTTTAGCTAAATATAGTAAATTTTGTCCTTTGTGATTTTTGAACTTTTACCGATTTTTTAATGTGCTTTTTAGCATTTTTTCGCATTACGTAGTGACTTATTGACATTTTTTTCTGAAACGTAAAGAATTCTCCTTTAATTTTTGCTACTGCCATGATTAAATTCAAATTGGAACAAAGCAAAATCGGTTTCTACAGCAACGTGAATGAGATGATGTAAATATGAATTTTACCTTGATCGAATTAAAAAAAACACAATAATCCATGGTTTGCTTGATTGGAGATCGGCCCTTGTGCGTAGCCCGCATTGTTGTACGCTGCCGAAGACAATGGTCCCCCACACTGTAAATAGAAATGTCTGAAATTCAGACACTTAAGTGTCTGAAATGGAGTGTTCAATTTTCAGATATTTTAAAATGTCTTAATTTTTTCAGACACTTCAAACGTCTTAATCGGTGCCAATTTTTGTCAGCATTATATGTAGCCATATTTGACCACGGTGAATCCTAGAAAAATATTTAGCTGTGGTCCTGTCCCCTCCACCCCACACAGCCTGATTTTGGGGCTTCCAAATTTGGTATGCAATTTTTGTAAAGCTGATAATTTAAATCTTTTAGGACATTGTACTGATTATAATAAAATTTTTGAATTTCAGGAGTAGAACAAGATTGAAAACAAAAAGATATTCATCTAAATATTAGATTTCTTTTATCTGTTTGGTTTTTAATGTTATTTTACTTTAAAAATTCAAAATATTGATTATAATCAGTACAATTTCGAAATAGATTTAAAATATAAGCTTTACAAAAATTGCACATCAAATTTGTGAGTCCTGAAATCGTAGGGGGACGGGACACTGTCCAGTATGCCCATGTTTTAATCAGGTCCTTTTGCAAAAAAATACAACCGTGCATTATTTTTCACTAAATAGAGGTGTTTGGTATTTGGAAGTGTCCGTTGTGGAGGTTAATGAACATTTCCGAAAAGTGGACGTCTAATACCTTTTTTAATACACAACGTATGATGCATATTTGTATATTTTCCGATTATCTGACAAATTCCGCACTCTGGAGTGTTCCCTATTGAGGGTTTCTACGGTACATGGATAAATATATATATTTTTTTGTAATGTTGTCTTATTCTGAAAGTTCAAAATATTCATTATACTCAGTGGATAAAAATAAAGATATTTATAATATCAGATGCAGGGGTGCAGAATATGTCCGATCCGGCGATCTAGGATCGGGGGAAATTTTAACCACCTGGGGAAATTTTGCAGAAATATATACAATTGATTTCGATTTTAACAACAAATTCCATAATTCCCCGAGATAGAAAAATTTCCCTACAAATAAAAAGATCCGTATGGCGACCTTTACAAACTCGATCTCAGAATAATAGGTACCGTATATCAGGGGTGATTCTGCTCCGAATTTTCCGAAAAATTAAGGCATTTGGTTCCGAAAATGTAAAAAAAAAATCGTTCATCAATCTGAAAACTCGGACATAGAAATACCGCAAATTTTGTCCAAAAATTACGGAAAAAACACGAATTTCAAAATAACCGCAAATTTTATCAAAAGATCGCGAAATAACGCAAATTTTAACAAAAGATCGCGAAACAACAACAAATTTTGACAAAAGATCGCGAAATAACGCAAATTTTATCAAAAGATCGCGAAGCAACAACAAATTTTGACAAAAGATCGCGAAACAACCGCAAATTTTGTCAAATGATCGCAAAACAACCACGATTTTCGTCAAAACATGGCAAAATAACAACGAATTTTCTCAAAGGAACTCGAAAAAAACTCGCATATTTCGTCAAATGATCGCAAAATGAATGCAAATTTCGCCAAAAGATCGCTACAAAACGCAAATTTAGTCAAAAGATCGCGAAATTCGTCAAAGAGCCGCGAAAAAAAACATAGTTAGTGCTGGGAGTGAATTCCCCCCCCCCTCCCTTTCCCTCACTGCGCTGTAACCTTTCAGAACATTTGCTGTGAATTTCAGAATTTTTTTTTTCGCTCATAATCAACCCTTGTTATATATACTCGCACATATGTTGAGAAATATTGGAAAATTTTTCTATACGTACGATAATACAGCATTTACCTATAACATACCGTAAAATTTTGGGGAAATTTTCATGTGGATTGGGGGAAATGTTGGGAGTAGAAACATTTTCTGCACCCCTGATCAGATGTACAAAAAATTGCAAAGAAACCCCCCCCCCCCCAAAAAAAAAAAAGAAAATTCATGCAATTTAAAAACTAGATCTTTTAAAAATTTATATTGGTCACATAGACAATTTTTTTACACATATCAGATAATCACAAGATCTATTTAACTATCAATACAAAATAATAAACAAATACTCTAATTTAATAACATTCAGAAAATAATTACTGCTAGTTTCAAAATTTGCCTCAAATATACATTGCAAGTAGTACATATAAATAAACAAGTTTAGTCACTATGATTAGTAAACATGTGTAATATATATTTTTTAAATGTGCGGTGCTTTGACATTGTTTAATTAAAAATGAACTTTGGTGTCTAATTTTATACATTCTGTGGAATATGTATAAATTTTTCTTTTAAACATATTCCTTAGCTTTTTTAGAACAACAGGATATAAGTCATATTTATTTTTTTATTCCTGTAAACTTTGTATCTTATGAATCTGATAACATAGCTACATAAATTTTACATATTTGATAAGAAAAGATTGACCTAGAAAACAGAAAAAAGAAGAAAAGGAAAAGAAATGACAGAATATGTATTGTTTTTAATTGCTTGAAAAATACTTTGAATATAAAAAAGTAGTTATTAATCGCTTAAAAATATATTCATTCTTGTATTATATAAGTAAATATGAACTTTTAAAAATATATACTATTTCAGTTTTATCTATAAACTTCATATCAAGCATAAACAACTTTTTATTTATACTTATTATGCCTAAATTATCATATTTAATTTTTTCGTACTAATAATTACTTGTATCTGAAACGTTGCATATGCGATTGCAATAAAAGGAAATTTAATAATTGTTTCTGATATTACTCAGGTTTAAAAATTTTAAATCATGAACAAAACATAGCAGAAAAAGTCTTACTTATAAATAAAAAAATTAATATAGGTACCAAATTAAAAAACTCAAAAAATATTAAAGAATACTTTATAAATATACCGTTAAACAACAACAGAAATTTCAATAAATGAATAAAATATTTCTGCGTTTGTTTTATGTTTAAAAAATCTTATGGTATAATAGTATAAGAAATTCCTATTATACTGTAACGGAGCCGATGTCGTAAGGTGGTGTGGTAGCAGGCAACTTCAACGGCCTGGTCTTATCAATTTCGAAAAAAATATTTTATTGCCTTTCAAACAATTAAATAATATTTCTTGATTAAATAATTCATAATTACAACGTTTTTCATATAAGGGTTCGAGTCCAGCTATCAATAATATATTTATAGAATCAAGTCCAGTCCTCGAATAATAGATCGCTTTCAGTGTAGTCAGTCTCTTATTTATTCAATGTCCACTATTTTCGAAGATAGAGTTCGCGATGCTCGACAGGAATGTCGCACTTTTGTAGGTGTTTAACCGAGGTTTAGGAACCTCCGATCTTCAACTCCGTGATGGAGATATCTTAACAGCCACACCTGGCTTTCGCTTTTCCGTGCTTCGGAGTATGTCTCGAAGCCGTCGACCCGTGTGAGATTTCCACTCTGCACGGCCAGAAACACCTTGAAATCTCAACTTCAACAGAAGGGAAAAATTAAGCTCTCGAGAGTGCTCTTGCATCCTCTTTTATCAGTTTCGTTTTTCCGTCTAGGACCAAAGCCACTCCCATTAGCCACTCACCATATGTGGGCCATGATCTCATAGGCCAGCCCTTTCTCTATAGGCTGCAGTCAGGAACCTTCGCGTCCGGTTTCATCTCTGGTTTCACTTTCTACTTTCCCACGGGAACGAGGTCCTCGTGAACATCAAAAGAATATTTCTCTCGCTAGATAAAAGAGTTCCTTTCACCCTAGTGTCATCTGCGAAGATTGATTGAAATTGAGGTATTTGTTTCATCTCTAGCGACATTTTCTAGGACTCTGAAGAAATTTGGAGGCTAGGTGAAAATACATTAGCTTCCCTATGCTGGCTTTTGCCTTGTAAATTGAGAGTTTCAATGTGAGATATCGTCGAATTCTCACAACACCCCTCCCTCAAATCATATTTCGGCTACCAGACGTAATATGCTGTAAGGGAAGTGGTTAGCTCATACATTTCAAGTGGCCCATATTTAATTATATCAATTCCTAAAAAAAAACCTTTTCCTGCATTTTATACTTAGCTTGCAAATACCGGACAAATTTGATTACGAAATTTCTCTTTAACAGACAAAACACATTTATATTTTACACGATTACATTTACACATAATAAAATGAATATTAATATATACATATATTTAAGTTGAGTTTGAGTCACACAATCCTCTACTAAATCCTTAACTGCTAAAACATGTCACTTGAAAGCTTATCTCTGAATTTAGCATAGTGTTTGGGCCGCGAAACTTTACGTGTCAAAAGGTTTCTATTCTCCACGCCTTTTTCATTAGGTTTCGATATGTTTACTCTATAAACTTGAGACTTTTCGCGTCTACTTGGGACGTTTGTAAAATGATTAATCGCGGAACTTTTATAATCGATTCTCCCCCCATTCATTCTTCTCGTACCCCTTTCATACGACTCATGTCTGGTGGAGCCTAATCCTGCATCTCCTGACACTGCATTTCTTTTTAACATATCTTTATCGCGCCTAGATTTCCTGTTGTTCCTGGTCTGCCCAATTCTTACCGGCTTATCTCTTTGATCGCCCGTTAAAGCTATACCTATACGGGAGTCATTTGACTTCTCGAAATCCCCACAATTACAATGCGTCTTCTTTATTTTTGACCTTGTTCTAGCTTCGCTTGACGACTCGTCCTCATCTTGTTCTCTTTTAAGCCTTTCTCTCCCAACCTTGCTTAATCCTACGCTTAAATTCCCCTCTCGATCGGGTAACAAAAGGTCCCCTCCGTCTACTTTAAAATTCCCTTTCATCTTCCTTAACCAACGTTCATCCTCACTAGATTTCCCTCCCGTATTCACGTCAATCATTTTTGCGCGGGGGTTTCTCTTTTTCGACTCGTTCCCTTGCGTCGGATCGGACCGCTGTTGTTTCAGTTTCAGATTGGCCCCACTTGCGGTTCTCCCGGCGTCTAGAGTCTCTGCCTTTCCCTTCTTAATTTTATCGATTAATTTTTGAGTTTCGTTTCCTAATATATAATACGACAAGTCTGATTTATTCTCTGCTACTATGGCCCTCGTTTTTATATTCCCCACTCCTTCAATTTTTAAGACAACGTGGGCGGTCGGTAAACGAAGCGTATTGTTCGTCAACGGTTGCCTAACTCGTACAGCACCACCATCTAACTGATTGGGCTTAATTAATTGACTAGGGGTCACATCAAAGCTAGTTCCGGAATCCCTTAAAGTCGTGCATTCCTTTCCGGTAATTAGAGCACGGCTAAGATAAGGTTTGAAACTTTCCTCAAAATTCGTACCTACGCAAATGTGATGAACGCTAGTAATAGGTTCTAAGTTCCTTTTGTTTTCCGGACAATTGGCTTTTAAATGCCCAATTTTGGAGCAACTAAAACACTTATTCCAATTTTTACGTTCGAAGATCCTTTCTCTTTCGTTTTCCATGTTTTTCTCTCTCCAATTAGTTTTGGTTTCCGAATGCCAATCTCTCATTTCGTCTTCATTTTCCGTTTTTTCCATTCTCCTATCCCGCGAATTTCCTTCAAGTTTTGGTTTCGTATTCCACGATTTTTTTGACACTCCTTTTATCGCCTCATATTCGTCTAGTGCCGTAGCGAGCACCAAGGGATCTTTATAATTCGCCCACGAATCAATAAAATGCTCTTTCAAATCGACCGACGCGCGTCGTTTGATCTGATCAGTGATCAACAAGTCTTTTAATTCAGAAAATTGCGTGATCCCCAAACCGTTAATCCATCCTTCAAGAAAACTATTCAATTCGAATATGAGATCTCTCCACGGGTTTCCTGGATTACGTGCATGTTTATTCAATTTTTGACGGTACGCTTCCGCACTCAGCCTGTACCGGGCTAATAAAAGCGATTTAACATGTTCGAAATTGTCAATTTTTTGAGCTGGTTCGCGTAAGATTAATTCTGCAATTTCCACCGGCAATAATGCTAACAAGTGTGTGACGTATTCATCTTGCTCTATTCCGGACCTATTCGCCTGTCGTTCGAACAAATTCAGGAATAATGTTATGTCGGATCGTTCAGGATCAAAACGATGCATAATAGTTTTAAGAGGTAATTTAACGGATCTTTCGGAACCGCTGCTTACCGTAGAATTTCGCCTTTCTGAACTCTGCGTTAATTTTAGCTGTTCTAAAGTAAACGCCCTTTCTTTTTCTTTCTCTCTCTCGTCTCTCTCCTCTCTCTCTCTCTTTTTTTCCCTCTCTTTCTCTTTTTCTGCCGCGATTCGGTCTTCCCTATCTTTCACGATAAACCCTGCCTGCACTAAAGTTAGTTCCTCGTCGTATTTTTCTGCTGCTTCAATTTTTTCGATTATCGTTGCCATATTGTCTTCTTCATCTATTTCCACATCTAAAACTTCCGCGAGATTCTGTAAATCCGCTTTCCTGCAGTACTTCAGTGAATTTAACTTCGACATGACTACGGTATGTTGAAATAATACAAACGGAAACTATTCGTTTTGTTTATCAATTTAAAAGTATATGAACCTTACACCTCACAAGAAATATTTTACCCCTAAGCACACAATATAAATAAACATTTCAAATGCATAACCAATGTGTAAAAATAATTTTATGATTTTTCAAAAGATTTTCAGAATTTCTATATTTTTGTGCCAAACGTAAAGCAAAAAGTAAAATTCAAAATTTTAAAGCTTTAGAGTCCCTATACACACAATATGAAAACAATAAGTAATTTTTCAAATACTATAGGCAAACTACATTCCCAGTATTTCTCAAGAATTGAACACTCTCTGCAACCTTTATCAAAATGCATCTATACTATTTAGGGTAAAAGTTTAATTTACTCTGTTTGTCATTTAGCAATACAGCATGCATCAAAATTTCTCTTTATACACTCACTCATCAAAATATATTTTTTTACACAAGTTATATAAGAAAAAAAAATTTTACTGGGCATTATTTTTTTTTTTTTTTTTTTTTTGAGTAGTTATGAATTTAGCCTATCTAATCCTTTCTGCATTCCAAACATTAAAAATAATGATAAAGATAACATAACATATAAATTTGCATTAATCGTTTGATTTCCATTAACTACACATTATCGCTTTATCATAATCTTAATATTTTCATTTACCTCAAACTCAAAAGTTTCTCTTATTGTTATCTAAACAACATTTTAACATCCTATCAGTATGATAAATAATAGTTTAAGAGCCACTCAAAATGAAATGAGCTTACCTGTTGCAGTTGTTGCTTGAAGTATCTTGTCTGGGGAATGGTTCGTTATGGCACTCCGCGGGTGTCGTCCACTGTGGCTCAAGGGCTCGTATCGGGCATGTTGCGTCCCACTGTTTGTCGTCCAAGGTCCACCTTGCACTGTCTCGAAGCACTGTCTAGTTGATCTAGATGAACTGTCTCATTGCCGTTGTTCTGGATGAACAGTCTTTCGTTCTGGACGAACTGTCTTTTGTTCTGGGTGAACTGTCTTTTGCTCCCGAAGGGCTGTCCTTCTGTCTTCCTCGGAACTGTAGTTTCGACTCTTTCGGCTGCCTCTCGAGTTGTCGTCAGAAACTCCGGGTGTTCGCCGTCTGTTTCCTCCTGGGCTTTCCTCTAATAACAATTATTCTTGCTGAAAATCTTCTAGCTGCCACCAATTTATAACGGAGCCGATGTCGTAAGGTGGTGTGGTAGCGGGCAACTTCAACGGCCTGGTCTTATCAATTTCGAAAAAAATATTTTATTGCCTTTCAAACAATTATATAATATTTCTTGATTAAATAATTCATAATTACAACGTTTTTCATATAAGGGTTCGAGTCCAGCTATCAATAATATATTTATAGAATCAAGTCCAGTCCTCGAATAATAGATCGCTTTCAGTGTAGTCAGTCTCTTATTTATTCAATGTCCACTATTTTCGACGATAGAGTTCGCGATGCTCGACAGGAATGTCGCACTTTTGTAGGTGTTTAACCGAGGTTTAGGAACCTCCGATCTTCAACTCCGTGATGGAGATATCTTAACAGCCACACCTGGCTTTCGCTTTTCCGTGCTTCAGAGTATGTCTCGAAGCCGTCGACCCGTGAGAGATTTCCACTCTGCACGGCCAGAAACACCTTGAAGTCTCAACTTCAACAGAAGGGAAAAATTAAGCTCTCGAGAGTGCTCTTGCATCCTCTTTTATCAGTTTCATTTTTCCGTCTAGGACCAAAGCCACTCCCATTAGCCACTCACCATCCGTGGCCCATGATCTCATAGGCCAGCCCTTTCTCTATAGGCTGCAGTCAGGAACCTTCGCGTCCGGTTTCATCTCTGGTTTCACTTTCTACTTTCCCACGGGAACGAGGTCCTCGTGAACATCAAAAGAATATTTCTCTCGCTAGATAAAAGAGTTCCTTTCACCCTAGTGTCATCTGCGAAGATTGATTGAAATTGAGGTATTTGTTTCATCTCTAGCGACATTTTCTAGGACTCTGAAGAAATTTGGAGGCTAGGTGAAAATACATTAGCTTCCCTATGCTGGCTTTTGCCTTGTAAATTGAGAGTTTCAATGTGAGATATCGTCGAATTCTCACAATACTTTTAGAAATTTGGTAAATGTTAAATCTGAAACTTTGGCTATGAAAATTTACGATTTTCAATAATAAATTAAAACATCAATAATAAGAATAAATCTTTAAAAAGTTTCAGTTCTGCGATTAAAAACGGTAATATGTAAAAAAAAAAAAAATTATAGTATTAATGCTTTTTTTTCAATCTGAAAACTTTTCCTAATATCCTAATAATAAATGAATATCATATTTAGTTCCAAAATAATAATAATAACAAAAAATACAATAAGTACTGAGGCATATACTGTAAGTGTTTATAATCAGTAAAGTAAAAAACAGAAGAAACACAACATAGAATAAACACAGTTTCAAACGGCTTCAATTTAATGTTTTTATCTCCCTTTAATGGAACTATGAATCATTCAGCTTTTCAAATCTGTTTATGTTGCACGTTTTGCTTTTGGGCAACGACAAATTAGGATATTTCCGATCACAGGATCGAAAAGGAAGATTAAACTATTTATTACTCATTCGTTTATTCACAGGAACCAAGCGAATTGAATTAAAACATTGCAATTTAATTACCAAAACAATTATATTCGATACCGTTGCATTAAGAAGGTATAACAGACGATAGCTTGTGAAATCAAAAAATTAACATTAAACTACAAAAAAAAAAAAAAAAAAAAAAAGATCAATCTTTAAAAACTATTTAATTTGTATTCATAAGATACAAACCTACTGGAATAAAAAGTTAAAATTAAATATGACTTACGCTTTCATTCGATAAATACTCCATAAATACGCATTTCTCTTAATCCAAGCAATGGCGATGATTAAAATGAGATTCTTTCTATCTCATGAAGGAGCCGTAGATGACATGCGCGGAAATCATTGCTCTGATTGGCGTTCAGAATAGTACAAAAAAGAAATGTTCAACTACTGTTTTAAATAAGACACTTCCTAGATAATTCCAACATATTTCTCGGTTCGTTTATACCATGATCATACTAAGACACTTGTGTATCTTAAATTAAGACACCTATTGCGTCTGAATTTTCAGATTAAGACACTTAAGTGACTGAAATTCTTTTTCAGTCACATATGTGTCTAAATTTAAGACGTCTCTATTTGCAGTGCAACCCCAGAATTCGAGGTTCGTTTGGGAAAAATTGACAGGCAAAGTTCTGCGAGTAATGAAATTAAATCAAGCTAAGACCAAAGAAGTAACTATTCAAGCACACACAAAAAAGATGAATGCGAACTTGATTTTTTTTTTATTATTATTGTAAGAATTGGAGAATATAAACTAGATTTTTTAAAAATAATCATCGATAGGCTTTTTTCTTGATAAGATTGTCCGATTTATTAAGGATTTTTTTGCAATTTCTTCTGTCAAAAAATTTGTTTCATATATATTTTTTTAATTCTTAAATTGCAATTCCTTCTGTAAAAGAATTTGTTTCATCTATGTTTTTTATAAGTAATTTTTTAATTATTATAAATAATGAAACAATAGTTATATATATATATATATATATACATAGGTGCCAAGTTGTCATTAATCCTCCGTAATATGTGGGTTAATTTAACCCTGGTTTAATACACTTCGCACCAGAAATTTTTTTTCAGTGATGAAATTAAATAAGTTCCACATAGAAAACTGGAATTAAATAACTAAAGATTCATCAAATAATTTTTCTGGTTCGAAACGTTGTTAAACTGGGTCAAATTAATCCACGCATTACGGAGGATTAGTGCGAGCTTGACACCTCTGTATATATATATATTCATTTTTGAGATGTGTACGTGCGAGTGTATGTGCTTATATGATTCAGCAAATTTTTGTGTTTGAAGACAGGTTCCAATTTTATTAATCTAATTAAATAATATTTTGTTACTTATGTGTAATATATAACTTTACTTTTGACATTACCTTTTTATGGGCTGAGGGAGTTGGAGGGGGCGTGATACTTGTTTTAAAAATGTCTTTAATTGTTGATGTGGAAAAATTATTGAACTTGGAACTCAGGGGATTCTTCTTTTCTTTTGAAAATGAATATGAACTCTGTTTAAGGTTTAGAATATTTTTCTTTTGTGAAATTTGGATATCATTATTATTTAAAAAGTTTTTTTGCGGTTCATTTAAATATGAAGATAGACTCCCCCTCGCCCCAAACACAAACACACACACACCTCAAGTAACTAAAAATAAATAAAAGATAGTAGACGTAATTCTGGTTCGATCGCCGTTGGTATAATTATTCTATATAATCATATCTTTCAGAGTTAGTATGTATATTTTTATTCTTTATACAGCACTGTGTACCGTTCGTTTTCGAAAGCCGCGCCTAGCACTCTGAGACGATTCTATTATCCAAAGGGATGTTACGCTGAGATGCGTATTTTTCGAAGTTCTACTTCGGCGTTTACTTGTACTTTAATATAAGTTGAAAATGCTAAGTAAACAGTTTGGAAAACGCATGGCGCATTTGAAAATATGATTTCGGCAATTAATATCTATAAAAGGAAAAATATTTAAATGATTTTTGAATCTATGCATGTATATAGTATAAATATATATACTACATACTTGTAATATGGTATAGATAGGTCTACATAGGTCTGTATACATACTACAATACTAAAATTTAGTTCAGTTAGTAAACGCATTACCACAACTGAAAATTCCCTTTCAGGAATTTTCGTCAACAAACGAAAATGTACTCGAATTATTTTGTGCAGCCCTGCACATAATCTATCGCATTTATATACATGAAGTAATATGCAAAAAAATAGTTGAATTTAAAAACGCATACCACTACTGAAAATGCACTTCCAGCAACCATCTCTCATAGGCAAGTGATGTAACCGAATTATTTTGCGTCTCTCTGTAAATGAACACTGTACAAATATCTTAATAAATACTATGCACACCGACACCATATTTTACGTTAACATCTTGTTGTGCACCCCAGTGATGTATATATATACAGGGTGATTCAGCTCGTCGGTGACAAACTTTAAGGATCGATAGAGCACACCTAGACGAACATTTTTGAATAGGGAATGTAGGGTCCCTGACGCGATGGTAAGGCGCTAGGCGCTTTCGAAAATTTGGGTGCCGAAATTCGAAACGTCATAAAAACTAGGGAAATGGTTAGATTTTCTTGCTTGTTGCGTCGAAATGATTCTGTTTGTTTAGACTTTCTTCAGTACCAATTTGATAAGCGTATCTCTTAAAACATGGATAGGGGGCGCTGCAGACTTTGGAGAGCTAGACAACAACTTTAAGCCCGTTATTTTGATAATTTAACACATGCTCGCCAAAGTTTATACTCTAACTTAAAGTTTGAACCCAAAAGTAGAGCCCTGCAAAAAGCGTAAGAGCCGGAATAAAATGTCAAAGTACAGGGTGGTCGAAACTCGAAGGCTCCTAGGAGATAAACAAACAGATTTCTTGACTTATGGCATGCATTTTCATGATTCTGTTTGCTGGGGCTCTCTGAAACTCAGATGAACGGTACAAAAAGAAACATCGATAGGGGGCGCTTTGGGCATAAAACATAATTCGTTGACATTTCGGACGCTAACTGGAAACGGGGCGCTACGATCAGTTAGAAACAAAACAAGAGAGTAATTTACTTATCATAAGAAGCTATTAAAACTGCAGTTTGTTTGTTTTTTTTAACAAACATAGCTGGTTTCAATCATGCACAATGCGCGCAATAAAATTTACATAAGGTGCTTTTTGCTGATTTATGCAAAAGATATCGTACCATATCGATATGCAAAAGATACGTAATGCGTAGACGACAACGCGAGATGACGTACTTGTATGCGCAGACACGTCTTTTGAACGTGCGGTACCTACTTAAGCTTCGGGTTACTTGTCTGCAGATCGGTAGTAGGATGGAACGGTACACAAACTCTGAATTGGCTGACATGCATTTGGCGTATGGCGCTGCTGGTTGTAATGGACGAGCCGCTCAGCGGTTGTACGCCGAGCGTTACCCCAACAGGCAAATCCCCTGCCATGCCTTCTTCGCTCGAGTACACCAGAGGTTGTCCACAACGGGATCTTTCGACGGAGGCAGGCCTGAACGGGAGCGATCAGTGAGCACCCCCGACAACGAAGAGGCTGTGCTTAACCTGGTTGAGGACAACCCAGGTCTTAGCACGAGAGATATCGCCAGACATGTTGGCATTTTGCAAGCAACTGCGTGGCGCATCTTACGTTCCCGGAATCTGCACCCCTACCACATCCAGCGGGTGCAGTTGCTCAGAGAACAGGATTTTGGCCCTCGAGTGGAATTCTCAAGATGGTACTTGGCGATGAGATCCAGGGATCCCCGTTTTGTAAACAGCATTTTGTTTACGGACGAGTCCACCTTCAGCCGGGAGGGAATGTGGAACGCCCACAACAGTCATGTGTGGTGTGATGAAAATCCACATGAAACCAGAAGCCGAGCAGCCCAGGAGCGTTTCTCAGTAAATGTGTGGGCCGGCATTCTGGGGGATTGCCTCATTGGCCCTTATTTGTTACCTGAACGGCTGACAGGTGGAAATTACCTGATTTTCCTGGATCAAGTGCTGCCGCAGCTTCTGGATGAGGCGCACGTACCCGAAGGTTCGCGTCGCCAGATGTGGTTCCAGCACGATGGAGCTCCGGCCCATTACACGAACGACGTGCGTCTCCATCTAAACGCAAGGTATGGCCAGCGGTGGATCGGGCGTGGGGGTCCAGTTCACTGGCCTGCCCGATCACCAGACCTCACCTGCTTGGATTTCTTCCTTTGGGGTTACCTGAAGGCCGAGGTATACCATACACCTGTCAGCAGTGCTGAAGAACTTGTGGCGCGCATTGTGGCAGCTGCAGGGCAGATCAGAGATACTCCTGGCATTGTTGGAAACACACACTCCTCAATGCGACGGAGGTGCGAAGCCTGCATCATGGCCCAAGGTCGAAATTTCGAGCATCTTCTGTAGTGTTATTTTTTGTAAATAAATTTCCAGTATCATTGATGTTTTTGGTCTAAATTTATTCAGAAGTGTTGAGCAGAGGTAGAAAATGTGTTTTCATTATTACTAACTGATCGTAGCGCCCCGTTTCCAGTTAGCGTCCGAAATGTCAACGAATTATGTTTTTTGCCCAAAGCGCCCCCTATCGATGTTTCTTTTTGTACCGTTCAACTGAGTTTCAGAGAGCCCCAGCAAACAGAATCATGAAAATGCATGCCATAAGTCAAGAAATCTGTTTGTTTATCTCTTAGGAGCCTTCGAGTTTCGACCACCCTGTACTTTGACATTTTATTCCGGCTCTTACGCTTTTTGCAGGGTTCTACTTTTGGGTTCAAACTTTAAGTTAGAGTATAAACTTTGGCGAGCATGTGTTAAATTATCAAAATAACGGGCTTAAAGTTGTTGTCTAGCTCTCCAAAGTCTGCAGCGCCCCCTATCCATGTTTTAAGAGATACGCTTATCAAATTGGTACTGAAGAAAGTCTAAACAAACAGAATCATTTCGACGCAACAAGCAAGAAAATCTAACCATTTCCCTAGTTTTTATGACGTTTCGAATTTCGGCACCCAAATTTTCGAAAGCGCCTAGCGCCTTACCATCGCGTCAGGGACCCTACATTCCCTATTCAAAAATGTTCGTCTAGGTGTGCTCTATCGATCCTTAAAGTTTGTCACCGACGAGCTGAATCACCCTGTATATATATATATATATCAATTTCAATATGTTTGAAATAGTTTAACACCATTAAAATATATTACATACTATTTTCCCCCATAGATCATAATGTAACGAAATTCTTTTGAATGTCCCTGTAAACGAACTATAAACGCTACACACTTCATTTTCAATGCCGAATATGCCAGATTAAAGCTCAATAACATACATCAATTATGTATCAATTTGAATACGTTTATGCGAGTTAGAGTGCGGACAGGCAGGCAGATCGACCGCCAGACAAACCGAATTCATAAACACTTTTAACTGTGCTGGAATGTTTCAGCTATGTTAAAATTCAGAAAGTGTGTTTGATACTTCTTAAAGGTTAGGTAATGAAAATAAACTTAATCTTTAACTGATGTTAGGGACAATATCACAAAATACGAAAATTGCAGTCCGACACTAAAATGTCTGTTAAATGTTAGATAATGCAATTTTCTTTTTTACATTCTAATAAAAAATATTCTTAGAAGTATTTTCAAGACACATTACATTCATAATAACACAAAAATAAAGCAATTAAAAGACTTAAACTTTCAGATTGTCATTTTCCTGGCATGTCACACTGTAATAAGTGCAAAGTAAAACTAAAAGGTTTTCTGCTACACTGTACAAATCCTTTTTATAGCTTTTTTAATTTCTAATTATTAATTATACCTTATATATCACATATATGAGGAAGGTAACAAGTTTTGTATTTTGGAAATAATTTTCCATAATTAAAACATGATTGTCACTGAAAATGAATGTCATTTTCCTGGCCTGCTCATTTTAGTTCTTTATGAGGTATAAAGATGGCGCTGCATAGTAATTCTTCTTGTTCTTGACAGATTGCAAGTCAGAAGTAGTAAAATCATTGCTACCAGCAAAATCTTTTAGACATTTCTTTGAAAATAATGTGTTTAAAGGCTTTGTAAAAGTAGACTTTTATTATGTCATTTTCCTGGCTTCAATAATTTACAAATAAAATTGAACATTCTACTGAATTTGAGGTACTATAGAGGAAACATGGCCCTTTAAACGAAATTAAAATGTTAGATCTAAAAAAAAAAAAAAAAAAAAAAAAAAAACAAGAATGTGGAAAATGTTTTAGAATGAAATTGTCATTGTCCTGGCGGTCATTATTCTGGCTTACATGTGCCAAGAAAATGACATATAATTATAATTACATAAAAATGAACTTAAGCTTTTCAAACTTTAACACTTTTACGTGTAAATAAATTCCTTAATTCAGCCGCTCAATTTTTTAAAAAAAAGAATTAGAAGCTTTGAAACGATTTAAATTTTCAATAATTTTGTTTTCAAAATCTCACATTTCGTAATATTTACCCGTTAGCGGTCTCATAGACCGCTGCTTTTTTTTTTTTTTTTTCTTTTTCATAGTTTAACTTGTAACTTTCAGTTTAACTACAAACTCTACTGAAATTTTGTTTCGTTTTGAAGTCTAGTACTATCGCCAGAGACTTTTGAGTAGGTGATTTTTAATTATAATAGTCCTGTACAAGAAGTTTAGCACAGAAACATCATCCTATGAGTTAATCGCGCCTTTTATTCAATTTTTGGAAAGATGGTCTTCAAATTAGTATTAAAGTATAGTAGCGTATAAATTGTTAATAAATTATTCTCTTTCTTGCCAGTTTTTAATTATTTTTTAATAACTGTCTTTCAGATTAAAAAATGGACGCACATCCCAGATAGCATTTTTAATTTGCAAAAAATTTGCAGCAGTCTTGCTTTGAGAACCTGCAAAGTTGAAGCAAGCTCAGCATGACAAGACTGAAAGTTCATAACAAGACTGCAGCAGGATAACGCAAACGCCGAAGCCAACACACTTTGAACTTGCAGCTAACTTGTCATGCAAGTTAAATTTCATGTTGTATCAAATTTATTGCAAATTAACGGCAAACAAGTAATCAAAAATACTGCAAATTTACTGCAAAGTAATAATCTTTCCACGCCCCACTATCTGTTTACAACAGTTACATTATAAGTTTAACCCCTTCGGAAGGGTCCCTAGACCTGATCAGGTCTATCGATGTGAACACACCGTCAGAAGTTTCATGCATCGTTTTCAGCACCATAAACAAGTTAAGGTAATATTTGTACTTTTCAATACGACACTTTTTTGGTATTTGATAAGTACAGCGTTTAGAAAAAGCGGTGCCAACCGAATAAAATTTCTGCAATTTCTGCGTATATGCTGATTTTCTATTATCTCAACAGAGGGATTTTTTGCTTTCGTCACTTTTATGAATTAAAGACAGTCTTGCCATCAGTTTCACAACAAACTACTCGTGCAAGTGGGGGATGGTATACCTTGCGGGGAATTTGCTGCGAATTTCTCAATTCAAATTTGTCTTGGCAAGATAATGTCAAAAAAATCAAACTTGCTGCTAATGTTCATGCTATCTGGAATTTTTCTTTTTTTTTAAATAAAGTACTTTTAAGATGCAAAAAATGAAGAAAATATTTTAAAACTAGAACACATAAAACATAAAAAAGAGAAAGAAAAGAAAGGGAAAGTAAGGAAGAAAAAAATGAAAGAAAAAAAAAACTAAATTAAAGCTTTAATTTTCCCCCTTTCAGTAAATTGAATCTTTTTGCAAATATTTATTAGGGGAGACCGGGGGAATGCCGCAAACCCGGGTTATGCCGCCACTCCACCTGGTTTAAAAACTAAGGGCAGTTTGAGATAATGAATGTGCCTACATCATAGCGGCCAACAATACAAACAGTGCCTAAAGTGAGAGTGACTTTGCTGTACGTCGTTCGATTGTTCTAGTGAAAAATGTAGTTTTCATCTAGTTGCTTATTATTTTGGAGCTTCAATTGAGTAGAGATAAGCACCTTTTATTGTAACATTAGGTATTTAAGATAATATGACCCGTAATCTACATGCATTCGCCGACATTTTGATGCAATGTGTTGAACAAGTTCGGTTCTTCTTTCGGCTTTGCTTGGGGATTTCCGCCATATTGTCCTCTCCGGGTAATGCCGCCGCCATGCAAATCGGGTAAGAAATGGCCTCATTTTAATGTAGTGGAGCCGATTCAGCAGAGTGACTTTTCCAATATGAAGTAAATTGTAAGCTTAACCAGTATTCTGCTCAATTACATTGCTTTCTAACTATTTTCAGTAGGTTGTGTGTTTCCTAATATCCATTTGATGCATGTACTAGGTCATTAAAGAGTGGCGGCATTACCGCGGTACAGTGGCGGAATTACCCCAGTGTCCTGGGTAATCCCGCCACTGTGCAGAGGTTTTTTAAAAAAAATTATGTATGCTTACTCTACAGTTATGATTACGGTTAAATTTATACAGATACTAAAGATCATGATTCAGCTTTAGAATTTTTACTATTAAAAAATAAACATTTTTTCGAGGTGAAAAAATTTAAATTCCCTTAAGGTGTCGCCATTCCTCCGGTCTCCCCTAAATTTATCGTACAGGCCACTTCTTTCAAGTTATTTGTTGTTGAAATAACTTAGTGATAAAAAAAATATTTTTAATATCCACTGTCCCCATTAAACTCTCACTATCTTTGACACTTCAAAAGTACCCGACCCCTCAAAATAGACTCGCCTTTTAACAAAACTTGATTCCCAGTCTTATACTTATAATAGCGAATCTACTTGACTCGCAGATTTTCAAATCTAAAACAAGCTCCGATTTTAACCCCGTACAAATCCAGAAAAAGGTATAACACACTGAAGAAAACACGCTGGGTGGCACATATATAGGCGCTCTACTGGATTAGTAACCGATAGCACAGTCTTCAAGCTAATTTCCATTGTAAGATAATCCTTGAAATAAATACCCGTGAACCTTGTTATGCATTCTTTTTGAATTTGCAATTAAGAAGCGGTGACATCAAGAAGGTGTTTTATGAAGATTGAATGCGGATGCAGTTTCGCGATTTCTTAATGACTCAGTTTTAGACTTAGATCTGGATATAGTACACTGGTAAGAACAAAAGGTCTATGCACCCAGAAGCATATTAAAAATTTTAAACCAAACCATATGAATATGGTATTTAATCTCCACTGAAGATTTTTTAAACCCTTTATCTACTGACTTATAAGTACCATTAAAATAACTTCTTATAAAATTAATTTAATACATCGATTAGTTGTAATGCAGTTTAGAATGAGTTATAGATACATTTCTTTACCTTGGTCCAAAAGCATTATTGGTCACACAAAACAAAAATATCTTTAAAAGGATGATTTATTTTGCCTTTGCGTCTTTTCAGCTTTCTTGGCGTTGGGTGTGTGTTTATGGGGGGGGGGGGGATTTTTCAATTCGGAAATATTTCTATATTTCTATTTTAAGAACATTATATTTGTGCATTTCCTAATTCTACAAAATACTAAGAAAAATATTTAAAATAAAAGACTTGAGTAGCGTTATAAATATTGCACAAAATCCCTATGGATTCAAATTTAATTAATCCTTCTAAAATGTATTAAATGATTATGTAAATCTTCTAATGCAGTTTAAACAATTCACGAAAAATGCTTTAAAAGATAAAATTTTTATGAATTCATAATTCAGTACATAAAAGGTTAAACAAAAAATCTATTTTATTTGGTGAAAATGAATTTCCTTGGAGCAGTGGCGTAATAGTGTTTGTTTTTGAAAAGCCATTCTAAATGGGGCTCACAGCAATGCATTAATTCATGCAGAAATTTAAAAGCTCAATTAACCCATTACATGGGATCTGTTTGAAAATATTAATTTCACAGTAAAACCTGTGAAAGCAAGATTGCTAGTGCTGTGGAAAATTTTCGTTTTAAACAGGCTTCCGCCTATACAGGGATAATTTATACGGTATTATTTTCGTCGAGAAGGCAGGATTCCGTTACGGACAATAGGAATGTAAAGAATATTCAACCACCAATCAGTATTCAATTTATTTGGCACTTCGGCAGAATACTGAAGACTGAATATATGTGGCTGAATATTGCTAGATATTTAGCCGAATAAATTTCAACTAATGATTTTTTTTTTTCAATGCTTTCTCAAATTTCAATGGGCTAATTTCTGACACAGCCATCAAGTCTATTCGTAAACACACAGAATTTACATCTATTCTTATTCAGATAATAAGAAATCAAATAGCATTTCCTATAGAGGCTAAGGATCGTTTAGAAAAATGTGTGGAAGTTGGAGATCTCAGCCAATTTTTGAAACACGACTGTCAGGGATAATTCTTCATTGAGTAACTGTCCTTTAGAAATCTAGATGTAATACATTTATAGGAAAAGGAAAAATACTGCTCGATTCTAAAACACGTGGATGTTAATGTTTGAAAATTTCCTTTCCATATAAAAATGAGTTTTTGAATGTATCAGAAAATTATCACTTATATTTTTTTTTTCTTTAAAAACAGCCTTAAATATAAGGAAGTCAGTTTCAAAACTCGCCTTTTTAGTCCAGGCAATATAGCCCAGTGGTAGGGGAGCAGAAAAGGGTCTAATTCGGAATTAGGGGAAAGCTGGAAATGGTTTTAATCCATTTAGTTTAGGTCTAGAATGAAGATACTAGGTTTTCCCCCTCGTACTAGGTGAGCGTTAGGAAATATGTATAGATTTATAGTCAAAAAACACATTTTTTAAAATACCATAATAATAACTCAAAACAGCTAACTCTGTCAAAAACATTGTCAGTACAAATGTTGTAGAGCTTAAAATTCTGAGTAAAATGAGTACCTACACTTAATACTTTTATTGAACATTAAGGTCACGATTCTACTTTAAAGTTTTAGACCCGTGGTCAGGGGGTTGAACTCAGAATTAATTAGGAGAAAACTGGAAATTGTTTTAATCCCTTCAGTTTAGGTCTAAAATGAACGTACTGTGTTTTCTTCCTCGTAATTGGGTGAATGTTAGAAAATATGTAGGGTAGGTAAGGGCAAAGATACACACTGGCTAATTTAATATGAAGAAACATTTCTACAAACCTGACCGTTAGGTGGTAGTTTGGTCTCAAGTATAGTGGTTGTGTGTTCAAATCTTGTGAAAAAAGTAGCACTCCGTGCCAAGAAAATGAGGTAAGTTTAAATTTTCGAATTTTGATCTAATATTTTTAAAATTTCACTTTATTGTTTAGCTGACAATACTTCGAATTTTTACAAATCCAAAAATTCAGTGGAGAACGGAAGCTCTATAGCTTCTAAATGCCGCATAGTTTACCTCGATCGCATTTGTTTAAACTTGTAGGTAGCCGGTTAAGCAAAATACTACAGAATGGGGTAAAAGTACGCATCCGTCTTGGGGCATAGATACGCGCAAGTTTAAGATGCGGGACTGTGCCCTATCGTTGTAGCTATATGCAAAGCTTTCCACAATTACGTTGTGTAAAGTTGTATTTTTTATAAGTTAGTATTGTATAAAATATAATATCTACCTAACTAATATAAACTAGTTAACTACCTTTTCCCTTTTCTAGTTAAGTTTTTTTTTTTTTTTTTAAATATAGAACGTAATTGGTATCGACCTACTTTTAAAAATCAATATTCTTGTTTCATAAAAAGATTTTATTTTAAGTCTTAACCCTTAACTCCTGTTAACGGTCTCACAGACTGCTGCTATATTCAGTTTTCACAGCTTAACTTGTAATTTTAAATTTAACTATTGATGTTAGTTTAATTTTGATTCATTTGGAAACTTAGAAGTATCGCTAAATACTTCCAAATGAGGAAAATTTTTATTATAATAGGCCTTTACGTAAAGTTTAGCGCAAAAACAGTATTTTATGTGTCAGTCAACCCTTTTATTCATTCTACGATCAAGGGGTCTTTGAGACCGCTCACAGTATTTATGCAACAATTTTTGTCACAGTAGTTAGAGGTTATCTGATATTTGCGATCTCACAGACCACTGTTTTTTTTCTTTTTTTTTTCATGGTTTAACTTGCAATTTTCTGTTTTATACATACTAGTGAAATTTACTAATGCTTTTGCATAACTCATTCTTTTTATTCGAAATTAGCGTATCTTTGCCCCACCACTGCGTACTTTTACCTCAACCGATGGAGCAAAGATACGCAGAGCAATGTTTTTTGCAATTTCTCACAGAATTATAATTTGACAGAATGTCGATTGATGGTGGCACTTGCCTTAGGTTCTAATCTAACATTTTAATCACTCATTACATAAGTTTAAACCAATGTGGTGCGTTAAAAATCAAAATGTCTGGAAAGTGCGTATCTTTACCCCCACCTCCCCACCTACTCTATATTTTAATTTAATTTGTAATTTAAATAATACAACGTAATTTAAGACGAGGAAATGGATTCAGAAAAAGACTTATTCTTACACATTCGTTGAGCAATAGAAAAGAAACGCCTCACAATAAAATTTACTTGACTAAGGGCTACTAATTTAGGAGATGAATTTTGGGGGATAGCAAGCCTATAAGTTGTCTATTAACCTTTAACTGATGTCCCAGAAATTGTCACATAACTAGTGTGAAGCGGTCTGTGAGACCGCTCCATCGAAAGATGAATAAAAGACGCGATTAACTCATAGGATGGTGTGTTTGTTTTAAACTTTTTGTACAGGACTGTTGTAATTCAAATTCCTATTCAAAAGTCTCTGATGATAGTACTATAAAGTTCCAAACGGAACAAAATTTCGGTAGTGTTTGTAGTTAAACTGAAAACTGCAAGTTAAACTATAAAAATTGAAAAAAGTCCCGGTCTGAGAGACCGGTAACATCAGTTAAAGGTTAATTTTGAATGTAAGAAAGGATAAAAGTACTCTTAACAGTAGAAGTTAAAAATATTCATTATATTTTTATGGAAATAATTTACTATTCTGAGTTACAGGAAAGCGATTTGATATGCCTAGTATAAAACAAGTGGGTAAGTGTGATCACAGATCGCACAGAGGGTTTCGTTTAATATTCCTTTCAAAACACTTTATCCTTCTGAAAAATCTGTTAGTTCCACATTTCGCAACCAGGGGCGCACTCTATTCTAAACCAACCTCTATCCGAACGAAACTCCGTTTTATATACTATCCGTAGATACATTAGTCGAGGGGATTGGGCCCATAGCACCCGAGATAAGTAGGCGCCCCTGGCGGTAAAAAGTGGAACTAAAATATTTAAGGCTATGGTGCATAATATGAAAGAATGGTCAAAGGGGCGTCGGCAAAAGTTGGAAAAGTACTCCCCAGATGAAAAGAGCGGAAGTTAGAAAAATTGCTTAAAATACACAAGTTAGAGCCCAGAGGAGTAAATAATATAAGACTTTTTGAAATTTTTATGATTTGTCGTGTGGTCTGAGGTATTCAGCTATGCGTATGCAAAAATCCATGTCTCCAACTTAATTAGGGGCTCTCTTAGAAAGAATTGCTTAAAATACATATGTGGTAGCTCAAAGGGTTAAACGTAAGACTTTTTCAAGATTTTATTATTTGTCACCTGGCCTCAGATGTTCTGCTATAAGTATGCAAAATTTCAAATCTCCAATTTAATAAGGGGCTCAGTTAGAAAGAATTGCTTAAAATACGCATGTGGGAGCCCAAGGGGTTAAATGTACGACTTTTTCAAAATTTTATGATTTGTCGCATGATGGTGTTCAGCTATAAGTATGCAAAATTTCCCGCCTCCAACCTAAATAGGGTCTCACTTAGAAAGAATTGTTTAAAATACACATGTGGGAGCCCAAAGGGTTAAATGTACGACTTTTTCAAAATTTTATGGTTTGTCATTTGATGTGAGGTGTTCAGCTATAAGTATGCAAAATTTCACGCCTCCAACCCAATTAGGGGCTCACTTTGAAAGAATTGTTTAAAATACACATGGGGGAGCCCAAAGGGTTAAATGTACGACTTTTTCAAAGTTTTATCATTTGTCGTATGATGTGTGGTGTTCAGCTATAAGTATGCAAAATTTCAAGTCTCCAACATGTATAGTTTCTGAGGACGGGCTCTGTGACAGACAGACAGACGGATGGACAGATAGGCGGGCAGACAGACAGAGGAGCGAGACGAATAGGGTTTCGTCAGATGAACGAAACCCTAAAAATGCGAGGGGGGAGGGGAGAAAGAAAGAAACTGTTAACTTTTTTGTGATTAACTATGTTTTCTAAATTTAAAAATAAAAACTTTTAAAAGCTGATTTAACAACGGTATATTGAGTTCCTATTTTAGATAAAATGTATATGATTTACAAGTATCCTTTCGTAAAATTAAGCTATTAGCAATTGAGATTTAGCAAAAGCCATGTTTTATTACTAGCATCAAAGTATTTGTAATATTAAAAAAAAATCCCTGCCGGTTCGGCCTACAGGCGGGGGTAGATTTCGAAGTTAAGTACCAATTTCGCTAACAAAAGCTAAATCAAGATTAGAGATAAACACAGTTTAACAATTTTATCTTGCCGCTTTTGACAAGCTTTTAATTTCATTTTTCTGTAAGATCTGGTTTTATCAGAATCATATTTAATACGATAATTTTTTCTTCAACCCCTATTTTTGTTCTATTTATTTTTGCTATAAGAGTTGATCCTATCAAAAAATTGTTAGTATAAAAGTTGTAGATAATATTAAGAAGATTTATAAAAAAAAACTTAAGCGGATTTTATATCTTCTGAATTCACGAAATTATAATTGTCTTTCTTCGTCAACCCCCCCCCCCTTTTTTTTTGGTTTTATTTTATTTTATTTTATTTTTATTTTATTTTATGCGGTAACAGTTGGTCCTATCAAAAACTTGTCAATACAAAAGTTGTAGATAATATTAAGAAGATTTATAATAAGTTTAAGTGAATTTCATATCTGGAGAAATGACGAAGTTATGAATTTTTTCTCCATAAAAATCCTTTTTTTTTTTTTTTTTTTTTTTTTTTTTTTCCCTTGAGCCCGAAAGTTATCAAAAATCTGTGTTGCATAAATTTTTGGCCCTTTTCCTAGAAGTAATAATAACTTCAAACTGATTTAATATGTATTATAATTAAGAAGTTATGCGGTTTTTTTTTTCGGTTTTCACAAAACCCCTCCCTATTTCCACCCCTTTGGTCCGATTTTGCCCATTAGCAAACTTGACCGAAATTTTCTGCCCCTTGATTTTTGCAGAATTATGGAAGTTATCGTGTCCATAAAAAAGTGATATGTATATTTATATATATGTATAAAGTTTTGAACCGGGAGTGGTTTTGTCTTCTAGGGGTCATGATCGGCGTAGATCTACAAATCTTTTTCGGAAATTCCAACATAGGGAAGAATGTAATAAGTTTCTTACGAAATCTACCTAAAAAGTACATCAGGCTGTTAACGTTTTTAAATATAAAATAAATCAATCAATCAATAAATTTTAATTTATACTTAATTTTATTTATATTATTTAATTAAAAAAAAGTATAAGAAATGTATAAATATATGACAATTTTCTTTTCTTAAATGCTGATATTCGACCTAACATTTGGCCAAATATTCGTGTTCGGCTAGTCGGCCAAATCATCGTTACATCCCTAATATACAGGTTCCGTATTTACAGAGGTTTTACTGCAAACATTAAATTTCATTACAGTAAAACCTGTAAAAATAGAATAGCTCGGAACCCGAAGAAAATCCCTTTTAGATAGTATCCGTCTCAGCAGGGGTAATTGATATGGTATTCTTCTCGTCATCGGAACCATCATTTTTTTCTGTTTAAGGAGGCTGGTCACTCAGCTTCGGAATTCTCTTTCCGCAATGTTAAGTCTATGGACTTTTGATGTATTCGTATATTTAAAATATCTCCCCGGGAAATTTATATTTTTAACATCTTTTTTCTGTGTACTCTTCTTAAAGGATGTCTCTTTTTATCTTAGTTTTCAAAATTTCTAAAATCTACGCTGAATTTAATATTTTATGTGTTAAAAGCGGGCGAACTGTGAGTAAGATTTTAACACTTCCTATAAAATTAAGTCTATACTTTAGAAATATTTCGAGAACTAAGAAAAAAAGAGCCATCCTTTAGGAAGTGCTCACGAAATATAGAAGTTAAAAATATTAATTTCCCGAGGAGATATTTTAAATATGCGAATACATCAAATGCCCATAAGTAGATAATATTGGGGGCCAGCGGTGTGACCTCTGCATGCTGTTTGAAGATCGTCCTGTAAGAGAAGGGTCAAGTTTATGCGGCACGGACGGTGGAGGTCGTCCTCTAAGAGAAGGGTGGAGGTTAGATGGCGTTGTCTTATAAGACGAGGAGTGTGATAATTAATTAAGAAATTTTAATGAAGGGACTTTAATTTTTTATGGGACAATTTTAAGAGATTGAATTTTTTTGGGGTGGACATTGATTTTTTTCAGCGTACTATAGTTAGAGGGTATATTTTTGAGTTGTATTTGTTTTACTAATGATAATTAATTAATTAAGGAAATTTAATGAGGAGACTTTTTTTTGGGAGGGGGTAGGGAAGGGACAATTTTGAAAAATTGTAAATTTTGTGTGTTTTGGGTAAAAAAATTTCTGCTGCTAATTTTTGGTGACATTGATTTTTTTAGCGTTCGAGAGGTCAATTTATTTGTAAATTTTCAATTTTAAGCGGAAATTTTTGGGGACATTGATTTTTTTCAGCGTACTACAGTTCGAGGGGTTATTTTTACTTGTGAGTTTTCGATTTTAAGCGGAAATTTTTGTAGATTGAATTTTTAGGGGACATTGATTTTTTTTTTTCAGCGTACTACAGTTCAAGGAGCTATTATTATTTTTTTTAACTGGTGATAAGTAATTAAGAAACTTTAATTGGGGCACTTTAAAATAATTTCAAGATTTTTCTTTTCAGGGAGTAATTTTGAAAGATTGTAAATTTTGTGTGTTAGAGGTAAAAAATTTCTGGTGGTAATTTTTAATTTCGCAACTTTAAAATTTTTTTTTTTTTAAAGTTTGGCGATAATTTTTAATTTGGAGACTTCAAAAAATATTTTTTTTAGTTTGGCGATAATTTTTAATTTGGCGACTTTATTTTATTTTATTTATTTATTTATTTTTGGTAATGGAATTTTAAACATCAATTAAAAATATTAATGAGAGGACTTTAGGAACTTTTCGGGATTAAACTTATTTTAGTGAACTATGCGCTCTAATTTTAGATACAAAATAGTAATTAAAAATTTTAATTAAAAATATTACTGAAGAAATTTAGACACTTATGATTTTACGTTTTATCATATAGCGTTTGAATTTATTTCTGCGAATTTTAAAATAGCATTTAGTACTAGCGATTTTGTATAATTTACATAGGAAACGTTAGAATTTTTTTTTTTTTTTTTTTTTTTTTTTTACTGAACATATTTCAATGTTAGATTGTTGTGAATTTCATTTTAAGATAGTATTTATTTCTAGTGATTTTGTATTCATTTTAGAAATTAATTAAAAATATTAATGTAATGAATGTTTTAAGATATTTTTTATGTGAAATAAGAATTTTTTTGAAAAAAAAAAAAAGAGGAAATTTTTTACTTGTTACAGTAAATCGTGTTTGAATTGCGAATGGTCTATGAATTTGGTTAAGGATTTTATCCTTTTAAATGACGTGTTTTCTAAAGGTAACTTTTAGGAGCTGCAGTTTGTTTTCTTAACCCTTTTCAGTTATGTCTTTGAAATGAATTAAAGTCCTCTTATTAATATTTTTAATTGATGTTTAAAATTCCATTGCCAAAAAAAAATATATATATATATTTTAAAATCTCCAAATTAAAAATTATCGCCATAATTTTTTTTTACCTCTAACACAAAAAATTTACAATCTTCCAAAATTACCCCCTAAAAAGAAAAATCTCGAAATTATTTTAAAGTTTCTTAATTAATTATCACCAGTAAAAATAAATAAATAAATAACTTCTGTACGCTGAAAAAAAAAAATCAACGTCCCCTAAAAATTGAATCTCCAAAAATTTCCGCTTAAAATCGAAAACTCACAAGTAAAAATAACCCGTCGTACTGTTAGTACGCTGAAAAAATCAATGTCTCCAAAAATTTCCGCTTAAAATCGAAAATTTACATGTAAAAAATAACCTCTCGAACGCTAACAAAATCAATGTCCCCGAAAATTAGTGCCAGAAAAAATTTTACTTAAAACACACAAAATTTACAATCTTCCAAAATTGCCCTCCTCCCCCAAAAAATTAAAGTCTCTTCATTAAAATTTCTTAATTAATTAATTATCATTAGTAAAAAAAAAAATCCAAATTAAAAATATACCCTCTAACGCTGAAAAAAATCAATGCCCACCCCCAAAAAATTCAATCTCCTAAAATTGTGCCCTAAAAAATTAAAGTCCCCTCATTAAAATGTCTTAATTAATTATCATCCTCTCGTCTTATAAGACAACGTCACCGAACCATGACCTTCAAACAGCATGCAGAGGTCACACCGCTCTCACCACTTGCGCAGAACTCCCAAATATTTTCTACTCCCATAAACTTTACATTAGTGAGGGGAAATCGGAAGCTGAGTGACCAGACCCCCACTGATCACCCAGATTCGGAATTCTCCTCCGTAATGTTAAGTCTATGGGCATTTGATGCATTCGTATATTTAAAATATCTCCTATGGAAATTAATTTTTTTAACTTCTATTTTTTGTGTACACTTCCTAAAAGATGTCTCTTTTTTTCTTAGTTCTCAAAATATTTTAAAAGTATAAACGTAATTTTATATGAAGTGTTAAAATCTTACCCACAGTTTGCCCACTTTTAACACATAAAATATTAAATTCAGCATAGATTTTAGAAATATTTTGAAAACTAAGAAAAAAAAGAGACATCTTTTAAGAAGAGTACATAGAAAAAAAGATGTCAAAAATATGAATTTCCCGAGAAGATGTATACGAATGCATCAAAAGTCCATAGACTTAACATTACGGAGGAGAATTCTTAAGCTGAGTGATCCGCCCCCTTAAGAGGCTACTTCAGTCAAGTGAAAAGACCCGTTCGCTAATGCTAATCCTATGGAAGAAATTTATAACGATACCTCGGTTGCAGTTTAATATTTTTAAATGATTTTTTTTTTTTTTTTTTTTTTGCACTGGATAGTTGAGATCGATCTGTACAAAGGGCGTTTTTTACTTTTTCTATTTTGTTTACAGATATTTTTAATGAGGACACTTTCATTTTGGGAACCGGTTTCGAAACTGAAAGCATCCTCATTAAAAGAATCTGCAATCGAAATCGAAAAAGTAAAAAACAGCCTGCATACAGATCTATCTCAGCTATCCAATGCAAAAAAAATCATTTAAAAATATTAAAATGCAACCGAGATATCGTTATAAATTTCTTCCATAGGATTAGCATTAGCGAATGGGTCTTTTCACTTGACTGAAGTAGCCTCTTAAGACACGAATCCGCTGCAGGCAGATTCAGTTTTCGCAGTTTTACTGTATATGTGTTGTAAATAAAGTACGACTGTTGTTATTATTATTGTTGCTGTTATTATATAGCATGCAGTACTTTGCAAATTTTTTCCCGATAAATATTAATGCGGATAGTTATTGTCGCTGTTCATTAATGACATGCTTTTATCTTGCACAATAAAACATCTAGCAGGTTTGCTGTCGATAACTGAATCTTACCTTAAACGGAAATTTTCATGATCCTAGTGAAAAGAAAGAATGCAATGCAATGATAACATATGCTATATATACCTATCTAAAGCGGTATCCCCGGTCCCATGCGATTTTGCATTATGTAACGTGCGATTCTTTCGAAGTCTTTTTAGGTGCTTCGTAATTATAAAAATGCATAGTAATTATAGTCGTCGTCTGGTCCATCCGTTTGTCCGCATATAACAACGCAAAGACTACGCAACCGAATGGTTTAAAATTTAATATAATCGTTGCAGAATTTTGTCGAGTCATTTCAAATTCTATGAAAATCGAATGAAAACTTAAAAAGATATTAATAAAAGTTTTCTTCATTCTATTAAATCCTATCATACGTAATTAATTCAATTATATCCCACGATAGCTAATGATTCTAGGTTGCCATCGGAATGACGTCCTATTTAAGATGGAGTCCTATTATTTCCGTATTACTGAATTGAATATACAGGGTGCAATATGTTATCTATCGCCGACCTTTAATTTCTCAACAGTTGGTCGTAGACATATAGTTCCAATTACAAAAACGTTTCAAATGAGCTAAATATTCATGTTGTGGCATTATTAAAAGTAAAAAATCAATTTTATAAAAGTTACGAAAACTAACTTTTTATACGGTCCCCCAGTCCCTATAGTTATATTTAGTAAAAACACATATCATAACAGATGTAACACAAAAAGTTTGACATCTGTACTACAAAAATTGACAGAGTTATTAAATTTCAAAGTTTGAGATTTTTGCACATGATTTTGTCCTTCATTGAGGGATCAGTTAAAATATCAATTCAAGTAATTCGAGATCAAAATCAGGGTGCAATGTCCTTTTTACGATGAAGCCACTTTTAGCCGGTACCGTCGGTACTTTTGAATGTCGTTCGACTCATAAAAGTTAGCTCAAATTTTTAGATGAAATAACCCTATTTGGTGATTCCCCGATTTGGTGATACCAGCTAAAGGTGGTTTCTCCGTAACAAGGACATTGCACTCTGATTTTGATCTCGAATTACTTTAATTCATCTTTTAACTGATCCCTTAATGAAAGACAAAATCATGTGCAAAAATCTCAAACTTTGAAATTTAATAACTGGGTCAATTTTTGCAGTACAGATGTCAAACTTTTTGTGTTATATCTATTATGATATGAGTAAACTTTTACTAAATATAACTATAGGGACTGGGGGACCGTATAAAAAGTTAGTTTTCGTAATTTTTTATAAAATTGATTTTTTACTTTAAATAATGCCACAGCATGAATATTTAGCTCATTTGAAACGTTTTTGTAACTGGAACTATATGTCTACGACCAACGGTTGAGAAATTAAAGGTCGGCGATAGATAACATATTGCACCCTGTATATAATCATAATAAATTTTGTATATTCATGCATTTTTACATAAGAGTGCAACAGCATTGCACCAAGATATGAATATGTATAAAACTAGTTATAGTACGAACGCACCTCGTTTGCACGTTTCGCGTACAATTTCCGACTTGTTTCCGATAAATGTAATATGAAGAATATTTTTACTTAATCGCTTAAAGTATTCCCTTCCTAATTGACGAGATTTCATTATTATTTGCATTACACTATTCAATATTATTAGAACAGGTAGAAATAAACGTGTTACATTTTGCGCACAGTTCATGGTCGATAACAGCGCCTATGTAATAATTTTCAAGGCGCCTTGCCAGGGGCAGGATCCAGGGCGAAATTATTGCATGCTAATCCATTGTCGATGACAATGCGTATCATTTGGAATTGAAGGCATGGTACTTAAATTGTTTTAAGTTGCATTTCGAGGTTATTTAGCATTTGCGATCAAATATTTTGACATTCCTTTAATCTTTCTAGGGGAATCATCACATTGATCGTGAGGTTGATCACGTAACCGCGGCAACAGATGACGCCAACTAATTTATTTAATTACATAACGACGTTGCTTTTCTTTTTGTATCATCTTTGTTTTCGGTCTTGAATACAGAAAAGAGAAAAGCCGCCGAAATGAAAACTAATCGAACGGTACAGAATTTCAAAGTGATTTTGTCGCAAACCGATGACTAATTGTCCTATCTTAATTTCAATTGATGCTGTACAATTATTAACAGAAAAAGAAGAAGAAAAATAAATAAATAAAAAGCACAAAAAAAAAGAAGAAGAAAATTGCATCTTTAACAGACTTAATTTCTGCGCCAGAATGGTCAACATTAATAAAAATTTCTTAATTGTTATTGTTAGCTGTAAAGATACATTTTGACCCCGTTTCCGTTGGTGCGCAAACACTATGGTGTGGCAGATTTTTTTTTTTTTTTTTTTTTTTTTTTTTTTTTTTTTTTTATATGGCGCTCTCAGCAAATTTATATACATCATTTAAAAGTAGACTTTATTTCCAATCGTTTGGTACAGTAATTTTCTTCTAATGTAATTTGTTGCAAAGTTAGTAAGGGGTATTTACCTTTTTTTTTTTTTTCCAGGACAGTGCATTTCCTTTTTGTACTATAATTTAATTATGATGCAAAGTCAAATCCAAGGTTGTGACTTGACTGCATCACAAATCGCAAAATAATGCATTTTGTTTAACATATATATCCATTTACAATTACATTTTACATTATTTTAAAAAAATGCTATCAAAAAGGCAGTATGTAGCCCCGCCCCGTAACTCCCATTTGAAGGCTGTATTCGCAGCTGCGCAAATCGTCATGAAATTTCCAAATTTTTGTCTAAAACATCTGACAGAATAAGGTAACTTATTATTTTTTTTTTCTTGTATAATGCCATTTAATGAAAACGGATTTATCACAGAGCTATTTATTCTAATTTCGTAGAAAGAAGAGGCACGTGTTTCTTGATTTTGTGTGATTGAACTATTTTCAAGTAATTAATATATTTCTCTTTGTTAATGTTCTTTTTACGTTTATTATTTCTGAACTTTAATGTCTTAGGACCATATTTATAAATAAATTGCATAATAATAGCATTCATAAAGTTAAAATGACAAACAAAAGGTTATAACTTACCCATCATACGTAGTATAGGGTAAGTCTTGTTTGATTAGTTTTGGTTTTGCAACGTATATTCCGTGTGTTCACCCTTTTTAACCGAATAAAATAAACTTACTGAATTTGAATTAGAGTCCTGTACAAAAATTTCGATTGAAGTCGACCCGAAACCTGGAAAATAATTTTCGTCGACCCGAAGCGAACACTTCAAAACGAAACCAGAAATAAAAAGAAATTACCATATTTTGAGGCATTTTTTGAAAATAGCCTATAATTATATCAGGCGTATCCAGCCCTCAATTTAGAGGGGTGTCATGCCACTTAACTTTTTTTTGGGGGGGGGGGGGGTCACGTGTCATCATGCAATTTTTGTATCTTAGATCAAAATTGGCTATTATCTGACATATACCCGAATTCATTTTCATTCGTAAATACATGAAAATTGCAGGTTTTATTCCGATACCTAGAAAGAGTTTCACATTATTTTTTTTCTATATTCTGTGAACCTCTTTTGTCCTAACTCCTCACTTGTTAATGAATCTTACAAAAATTGTTCTCAAAGTTCGCATTTTGAGCCGATTTTCGGGAGTCCACAGCCATGGAAATAGTTTGATGAAGCAATTAAATACAAGATTGAAGTCAATGGAATTCAAGATGTACCACATTTATAGGAAAATGAAAAAAATCGTTCGATTCTATTGTGCTTAAGGAAAAATCTCTGTAATTTTCATGCGTTTTATATAAAAATAACTCTGTAATCAATAAAATTAACATTTTAAAGCGTGAAAGCAGGAAATGAAAACATTTTAATACATATTTATATTAAAAAGTTTTTGCTCTACAGAAAAAATGTTCTTTATTTAGAGAGGGGTCATGACCCCCCATGACCTCCCCCTTGGATCCACGCTCGATATATCTTTAATGCCAGCATTGTTATTCATGAACATAATGAATACATACTTTTTTTTATATTTAATTATAGCTTAATTTCACTTGAATTCGTGGAATTCCGTTTCAAACAACAATAAATTCAGAAGGTAGCACAAAAAGAACTATTTTCTTAGAAAACCGTAACCCCCACGTAGATTTCGAATTTATTATTTCGTTAATAACTCGGAAAGGGAATTTCAATACACAATACCGTATGTCCATGCCGGGAGTATAGAAATCCCGCCTCTGCAAGCAAACTCTCGAGTTCAACAATGAGTCCAATCCAAAGATGTCGGAGGCAATGATAAATGTGAATCGTGTAAAATTTATTTTAACTGAGAATTTTTATATAACGTCGCTTCTCAACCGACAGCTCAACGATGTATAATCAGGATTCTCGCTGCCGATCGCCATTGCGTCAAATCACGACAAATGCTTCATTTGGTGAGGAAAGGAATAATGAAGATCGTCAAATTGAGAAAACTATTTTTTTTTTTTTCATGAGTACACACAAGCAACACTCTCATTGATAAATTCAGAGGGTGACCGGGCAGCCCCTTTCCCGGATCATCAACCTCCGAAGATTTGAGATTTTGTATTTGCTAATGGTTTTAAACTGCAACCCCCCCCCCCCCCCTCACACCCCTCGGAACTCCACAATGTTCCCCGGAGCTGCAAATTCCCCTACCGGGGAAAAATGTCTGAATTCAATACTGAACACTCTCATTCATGTTACCAGAAATTCATATTGTTTATTGCGTTCAATCGCACCCCTCTGTCCACCATCCAACCAGGGCCATTTCAGACCTTTTTTTTTGGGGGGGGGGTGGAGGAAGGGGGCAAGGTTTTCTTTCAGGGCAGTTGTATAGCCAGGTGCTGGACTCCTCATCCAGACCGAACGAGAAACGTCAGTAAAGACTTCGAATACGGAATCGGAAGATGAAAATTTTCGTTTTAGACAGGTTGCCGTCTTAGCAAGTATAATTTTAAAATATTGATCATGAAAGTTTTCCATTTAAGACAGGGTACGTTTTCACAAGATTAATCTAAAATTACTAAAACATCCAATCTATAGTGCATCTCTAAAGCGCATTGATGTATTATAGTAAAACTAAATGAAAACGAAACCTGTTTATAAACTGTTTTTGTTTCCCAAAAGGAAAAAAAAAATCAAGTTTCTATGACAAAAACTCTATACAATTAATTATGCTCGCAAAGACAGAGACATGTCTAAAATGGACTTTTCCCAGTCCCTTTCGATGCCTCCTCAAGGGCGGATCTGGAGAGTCCTCAAGGGGGGGGGGGGGCGATTTTAGAAATTCTCCAATCTGATACGCGGGTCAGGGCTAATTTTTTTCACTGCAGGTCGTGTTACTTCTACTTTTTGTTGCGGGTCGGGTTTTGGGTCCGGTCGACTTCAATTTTTTGCTGCTGGTCGGGTTAACTTATACTTTTTTGCTGTGAATCGCGTTTGGGTCCGGTTGACTTCTACTTTTTTAGCGGGTCGGGTTTGGGTCCGGTTAACTTCTACTTTTCTGCTGCGGGTCGGGTTGAATTCTACTTTTTAGCTGCGCTCTAGCGCGTTGTGTTTGGGACGGATTGACATTAATTGTTTCGGGTTTGGGTCAGTTTCGGATTGGGTTTTTACTTTTGTGAAAAGGGTTCGGGCCGACCGGAATTTTGAAAGAAACCCTAAATATCTTTGTAGATAAAAACTATGTACAGTAAAAGCTCCATAACGGGCACGCCCAAACACTTACTTAATAATACTTTTTAATCTTCAGGATTATGTAAAAAATACTAATTTGGTATAAGACTGCTTGTCTCTTTATAGATAAGATGAGTTGTAATTAAATAAAGAATGCTTTGAAACTTATTCAAAAACATACCGGGTATCCTAAATTGACTGACTGATTTTAAAATTCAGTAACTTGCAAATGGTGACAGCAATTAAAAATAAATCTTCCAGGAGGGTTATGTAAAATGTCAAGAGATTTTTTACTGCGATTCTTAATTTTATTTTACAATAGCAGTGATAGATGGCGTTGCAAACAATAGCTCTTAAATCGTGTACCGATGTAACGCCTATTGCTTGCAGTGCCATCTGCCGTTGCTATTTTAAACTAGAATTAAGAATCGCAGTAAAAAAAAACCTCTTGATCAAAGTTGATTCTCAGTAAAAAAAAAAAAAAAAAAAAAAAAAAAATCTGAAATTCAAAGCAAATTTTCTGAAATGTTAGAGCAGAGGGGTGGAGAGGATTCCCTCCTGGAGTGTAGATTCTGCAAGCTGGGTTTGGGTTAACCCGTTTTCTTCAAAAATTAGTTCAGTATATTACTTCAGATTAAAAACTATACCTATAATAATAAACATAAGAGTACGTATGTGTGCTGTTTTCTAAAGAGACCACTGTACTCTTTGATAAAATTCGCATTTCTTCCACCACTCTTTGACGAAATTCGCATCTTTTCGCAGCCCTTTGATAAAATTCGCGTTTTTTTCCGTAGCCGTTTGATGAAATTCGCATTTCTCCTATTACCCTTTGATGAAATTTACGTTTCTTCCGCAATCCTTTGAATTAGCGTAATTTTGCAGCCCTTTGATAAAATTCGCGTTTTTCCCCTCGATCCTTTCACAAAATTTGCGTTTTTCCTGCGATCCTTTGACGAAAATTGCGTTTTTCAGCGATCCTTTGAGGAAAATAGTGTTTTTTCAGCGATTATTTGACAAAAATAGCTTCTTTCAGCGATTATTTGAAGAAATTCGCGTTTTCTCCGCGATCCTTTGACAAAATGTGATTTTTTTCACGACCCTTTAACAAAATTCGCGTTTCTTTCGCGACCCTTTGATGTAATTCGCGTTTCTTTCGCGATTCTTTGATAAAATTTGAATTTATTTTGCGATCCTTTGACGAAATTTCGCCGTTATTTAACAAAATTCGCATTTTCTCTGCGATCCTTTGACAAAATTTGCGTTTTCTGTGATCATTTGAAGAATTTCGCGTTTTTCCATGACCTCTTGACCAAATTCGCGTTTTTTACGCGATTCTTTGGCGAAGTTGAAGTTATTTTCTGCGAACGATTGACGAAATAGATTTTTTCTGGCGACCATGTGTCAAAATTCGCGATTCTATATCCGAATTTTCGGATTGTTGATTTTTTTAAATTTTCGGAACCGAATGTTTTAACCCTCTCCCTGCGTATATATATATATATATATATATATACTATGAAAATAGGTTCAAAAATTGCGCATTTATTTTATTACATATTTCAAATCTGCGTATATTTTAGAGTTCAAATATGTCCAAAATCTTTGTGAAAGAGTTTCTTTTTTAAATAGAATTAGATCACAAAAAAGAGATTTGCTGCAGAAATTGCGGGTTGCGCAAATTTTGTCACTTTTACTTTGGCCGTGGAAATCGCGGGATGCGCAGCGAGAGGATTAAATTTTCGGAAAATTCGGAACAGAATCACTCCTGCTCCTGAGATCTTATATAACCCCCCTTCAAGTATTTTTTTAATAGCTGTCGCCATTTGCAAGTTATTGAATTATATTTAAAATCCGTCAGTCCTTTTTAGGACACCCGGTATGTTCAGTAGCTATGGGATGATAGTTGAAAGGAGTATTTGAAAAAAAAAAAACTAGAGCTGGTTTCGATATGTCAGTTAGAGGTTTAACCGGGCTGGAATTTTCAGGTCCAACCCACACACAAAAAAATTATTGGCCCGTCCTAGTATAAAAGCAAAAGAATCTACTCCAGCCCAAGCCTGCATTTTGCGATTAAAATTATTCATAAAGCACATTTACTTATGCTCATATTTTATTTTAGTATGTTCGAAATACATGAATACAGAAAAACATTAATATTAATGACTATTTAGTTTAAGCTATTATGTATATAAACACTACTTAAAAATCATTACTTAGACAAATTCATTCAAATGAAAATCCAGTAAAAAAATCAGTTTCGAATGAAAGAAACGGATGATAAAAGAAAACCACAATTTAAAAGCTCTACAAAGAAAAAAAAAAAAAGTAGATTTTTAAAAATGCATCTCTGTAAATTTCATTAAATCAAATTAAATTTTGAAAGATTTCGCTAAACAAATGTACAACATAAATATGATTTTTACGAATAACAAATAAGTAACATGGCAGACCAACAGGGGCTCGGGGAGAAGAATTTAGAGAAGTGAACGGGTCGCGATAGAGCCAATACTGCTTATCATACGGGCTACGGGCTGACACAGTCCGAACGTTCAGCTTTTGTTCCGGGACGAGACCCGACTCGAAATTTTGGCGAGTGCAGACCTCTTGGAAGAAGGAAGTCCAGGCCAGGCTCGACCTGGAAGAAAAAAAGTCTGGCTTGACCCGAATTTGCAGAAAAATTTAAGATCAGGGCACGGCCCGGCTCTAAAAGAGAGTAGACCCAGGCCGAGTCTCATGGATTTAAACTGTTGCGAGCCGGGGCGGGTCGCGCCGGCTCGAGCTTCACCCCAAGTCATTTCCCATAAAGATGCATAATGCCGTTTTGCAAACCCTTTATGTGCCCAAGAGGGGGGGGGGGCGATCGGTACCTCACTCCCCTCATAGATCCGCCATTGCGCCTCCTTTGCCGCTTTTACTGCAAGGGCGCCATTTCAAGAGTTTCTTGGCTGTGGTGGGGCAGAGTTTTCTTTGGCGGGATTGCGCAAATCGCGCACAAAATCGGAGAATCTGGCACGATAAAAAAATGTATGAGATTTTGCCCTCCTAACTTCTGCCATAAACATGTGATTCTTCTGAAAATATTTCTTCATTTCCGGGGAAATCCGCGATTTTTTTTTTCTTTGTTTGTGTAATTCCACAAAATCAATTTGTCAATGGGCCGCGAAAATATCCCTAATTTCTTCAAACGACTGTGAAAAAATATCGCAAATTTCGCCAAAGACCGCGATAACAAACGGCGATTTTCGGCAATCGGTCGCGAGAAAGAAAAAAGGAGATTTCAACAATCGGTCAAAGAAAAAAATCAGATTTGTCCACTGGTCGCGGAAAAAAATCGTAAATTTCGTCAAAATATTGCGCAAAAATTCACAAATTTTGTCAAACGATCGAGCAAACAAAAAAAAAAAAAAAAAAAAAACAAGTTGGAAATTTCACGTCAAACGTGCGTTCGTACTATAACTAGTTTTATTAATATTTTTTGCACCGCATATTGTGCTGAATGTATATTTTAGTATAAGTACATAAGTAAGTACATATCAATTTCATTCTGTTCGAAAGGCTGTAACCAGGGCTTAAATTCTAACAAAAAAAGTTCCGGAGCCCTAATATTCTGCTCTACCGGTACAGCAACTGTACCGTTCCTCCCCCCTGCCCCTGTAATCTGCATATTTATATTTCGTACATTAATTGCAAAATTTAAAACATTTTTTTTCTTTAGCAAAATAAAAAAATTAAATATATCTATCAGCATATACTTAGCTGTCAACTATTCTACTTTTTGGTTATCACTTCTTCTGAATAGTAAAAATCAGTGCCTATTTTTTATGTTAATTAATTGCAGAATTCTGCGATTAAATAGGGTAACGATTATGATTAGAAAATGGTGTTAACACAAAAAAGAGATAGTTCGCAGCTATGCATTTTTAAGAAAAAATGAATGAAATTTACAGAAATGAATATTTATATGCTGAAGAATGGAACAATGTTTTACAATTTCCTGTAAATGTGCATATCTTAAGCTATAATCATTTCCTTCCGCATAACAATCTTTTGCGGTGAGTCCCTGAAAATCAGATAAAATTAAAAATTTGACAACGTTATCTGAAAAAATCTATGCTTTTATAGAAAAAGGGGAAACACTGCTCGATTGCTTTCTATCAGAATAACAATACATGGTAATTATTCTACTTACAAAGGAAAGTGACTTCGTATAGGTGCACAGAGCCTTAGCGCGGGTACCGTTCATGATACAAAATAAATAGAAAAATCACTAACGTGATTTTTATACTCGTACGCAATAGAAGACAAAAAACCTCGAACAGACAAAACGTCAAGCTGATGCTTTTTGGATGAAACAGAAAATATTCTTTTCAGGTTAGATATCGAAATAAAAAAAGAAAACCCAGCCAATAAAAAATTATCCTACTGTCACAAAAGAAAATCGAACTGAAAGCAAATTTATTGTTCACTCTCTTGAGTGGCGCCGTATCAACACGTCGCCGATATAAATTTGAAATAGAAAAACACGATTTCTGTTTCCCCTTCATTCTGATCAAAATAGCATTAAAATGATTTGAAGTGGAATATAATTCGTAATTTTAAAAGAAGATTTTTTTTCAATACATGAATAAATAAAATTTTAAATGTAATACAGATTGAGCTCGAGTCAGTCTAAGCCTAAAAACTGATATAAAAATTGAGTACTTTTCATCTCCATCCCCTACGCGTGTGACACATTAGGTCACATATAAGTGTTTTGGTAAAAAGAATGCAAAAGCTTGGAGATGGGAAAGAAAGGAAAAGGTAATTTAAGCTTCGGTTTTTCGGAAGCGCTATTGCACTGGGTTCCGGAGCCCTGTATTTATGAGCTCCGGTGAATTCCGAACAATATTTAAATATTTACTAAAAACAGAGAAGTACCGGAGCCGGGCTGTGGTGGGCTCCGTCGCAAATTAAGCCCTGGCTGTAACATCATTAAAATGCACTTGAAATAATTTTTTCCCATTAGCCGTAATGTAACGGAAAACTTTTGACTGGCCCTGTAATTAAACTATACATCGGATTTTCATAAAATTTGAAATGACACGATAAAATTTTGCAACAATTATATATTTAAAATTTCAGACCATTCAGTTGGGTAATTTTTGCTCTGTTATATGCGGACAGCAGGCGCGGATCCACGGGGGGGGGGGGGGGGTATCGGGGCGATCGACCCCCTCAAAATAATATAAATCCACCGATTATCGCGAATTTCGAAAAATGATCGCTGAAAAAAATCAATTTCGTCAATCGTTCGCAGGTAAAAGGATCGCAAAAGGAACGCGAATTTCGTCAACGGATCGCGCAAAAACCCCCAATTTCGTCAAAGAATCGCGAAAAAACGCGAATTTCGACAAAGGATCGCGAAATTTCGTCAAAGAATCGCGAAAAAATGCGAAATTTCGTCAAAGAAGCGCGAAAAATGCGAATTTCGTTAAAAAATCGTGTATTTCGTCAAAGGACCACAAAGGAACGCAAATTTCGTCAAAGGATCGAAAACCGCGAATTTCGTCAAAGGATTGCAGAAAAAATGCGAATTTCACCAAAAAATTGAGGAAAAAAACGCTAATTTCTTCAAAGAATCGCGAAAAAAATACGCGAATTTCGTCAATTAGCACCGGGAGGAGATTCCCTAAGAGCGCATCCACGGGAGTGGGGGGGTTCGATCGGGGCAAAGAAGGGAAGAACAAATTTACCAAGGCGGTTTTTAAGAAATCAACACACCATAAGCATTTAGCTTTTAACTGACTAGGATTAGGACATAATCCTTTTTTGTTCATTCATCAAATACCCCTTGAAATTTACCAATGTGGGTGGCAATAACAGGACATTTTTTACATATTAGTGGCTTTCTTCAGAAAACATTAAGATGATTGCATTTTTCAAAGGACCTTTTTTTCTTGTTTCTTTCTTTCTTTGGAAATTGCTACGATTCCCATTCTTTTCTCAAACAATAAAGAACTCCTCAAAAATATCGTTATACAGAAATTAGAATTGCAGCTTCTTTGAAAGAAGGAAAAGTTTCAACACCTTAAAGGGATCCGCATAACGTTGTCAATTTCTGTTGTAGAGATTCAACAAAAGGTACACGAAGTGGCATCATCCCCCACCTCAACCCATAGTGTCAAAAACTATGGCGCCATATGCCTTTTGACAGGACATAATCCTATTTTGTTCACTAATTGCCGAAACCTCAGTGAGGTTTACCATTGACACCCCGAAAGTGTTTGGTTTCGTTTGCTTGTATGTCTGTTCCGCGAAAACTGCCGTTAAGAGCGTTGGATTTATATCTTGGGGGGGGGGGGCGAGCACCCCGATAGAAACCCCCATGGATGCGCGCCTAGGAGAATCTCCCCCTGGTGCTAATTGTGCGTTTTTTCCGCTGTCCTTTGCGAATTCGCGCATTTTTTCGCAATTCTTTGACGAAATTCCCATGTTTTCCGAGATGTTGACGAAATTCGCATTTTTGCGCGCTTTTCCGCGAAATTAGCATTCTTTCCTTAATTATTTGGCGAAATTCGCGTTTTTTAGGTCCTTTGGCAAAATTCGCGTTTTTTTCTGCGATTCTTTACCGAAATTTGCGTTTTTTTCTGCGATCCTTTGACGAAATTCTCGTTTCTTCTGCAATCCTTCGACGAAATTCGCGTTTTTTCTTCTATCCTTTGACGAAATTCGCGTTTTTTCGTGATCCTTTGACGAAATTCGAGTTTTTTTCGTGATCCTTTGACAAAATTCGCGTATTTTTTTCACGATTCTTTGACGAAATTAGCATTTTTTCCGAGATCTGTTGACAAAATTCGTATTTTTTGCGCGATTATTTCTCGAAATTAGCATTTTTTCCGTAATTGTTTGGCGAAATTCGCGTTTTTTGCGATCCTTTGGCGAAATTCACGTTTTTTTCTGCGATCCTTTGACTAAATTCACGTTTTTTTCTGCGATCCTTTGACGAAATTCGCGTTTTTTCTGCGACCCTTTGACGAAATTCGCATTTTTTTCTGCGATCCTTTGACGAAATTCGCGTTTTTTTCGTGGTCCTTTGACGAAATTCGCGTTTTTTTCGTGGTCCTTTGACGAATTTCGCGTTTTTTTCGTGTTCCTTTGACGAAATTCGCGTTTTTTTTCCTTGTCCTTTGACGAAATTCGCACTTTTTGCTCGATCCTTTGACGAAATTTGCGTTTTTTGCGCGATTTTTTGATCTGCGAACGATTGACAAAAATGATTCTTTTCGGCGAGCATTTGTCGAAATTTGCGATAATCGGTGAATTTATATTGTTTGATCCAAAGGGTGGGTGGCGATCAGGGCGATCTCCCCCCTTCCTTGGATCCGCACCTGTGAAGAGGTATACACACCACTTAGATGACATTTTTGACTTTCAAGGATGTTAAGGCCCTTTCAGATTTGTGAAGGGGATCCTTTTTCAGAGATTATTCTCTTTCAGAAATCTGATATTAAAAAATGGATGTGATAGTTATGTTTTTCAGCTTTCTATAATTGGTTCTTATGTATTTTTTAGTGCTGAATCCCAAAATGACCTTCATTTTTTACCACACCATCACATCAGTTTTTTTCACAAATCGCAAATTTTTAAGAAGTCGAAATATTGCGAAAATCTGCTACTATAAAATAGACGTAACTTTTTTTCATAATAATTCATTCATTTTTTTGCTCATACGTGGATTTTTATAGTTAAACATGTAAAATATTGTGTATTTAAAATCTTTATAATTTTATTCCATGCGTGGAAGTTTCTCTGAACCGCTCATGCTCTGCTTCCAGCTTTTCTTTTAATCCTCTCTATGGAGTTCATCTCGGTATTCTCTTTTACTTTGGCGGCTGATAAGGCTGGAAAATTTGTCGCAGATGCATTTAAAACTTTCTTTTGTTAAGGCTTTGACAAATTGCTTTGTGAGATTTTCGCTATTTTTTACTTTTTAACTTTGAAACTTACGATTTGCGAAAATCGTGACGTGATGGTTAAAAATGAAGGTCATTTTCGGATTCAGTGCTAAAAAATACACCAAAATCAATTATCAAAAGTTAAAAAACACAATCATGGCAGGCTTGTGTTATTAATGTTGTTCACTATAACTAAAAGAACAAAAAATAAGATAAATAATTGCCATAGTACAAGAGTAAAAAGAAAAAGAAAAAAATAAGACATTTAATAAATAAATTCTGTTATAACGTTTTTAATTTTATGACCTAAAAAGTAACAATAAACCATATTTTGAGGAGAGGGCGGGATTATATAAAAAGGGTGTTGGATAACCGAGTGTTTCGGTTAATCGGATGTCGGATAATCGAGAGTCTGTGATATTTTCAAATCGCATTAAGTATTTCATATTCATTTAATAATTAACTGCAAGGAATGGTTTGAGCAACTTAAGTTATGACTACGTTGATTATATGTCACTCGGTATCGCCCCCTCCCCCCCAAAACGATTCTCTGGATCCGCCCCTGGTGGACAGACAGACGGATCGAACACGACTATAGGTGCTACGCATTGATATAATTACGAACGCACCTAAAAAGAGAGAATTTTGTCAAATAAACGCATAAAAAAGAATTTTTTTTTTTTAATTTTGAGCATTTTTTTATTTTTGTTTCTTTTTAGTCCGACCTATTTTCTTTTCAACCTTTTTTAGCGTTTCGTTCATCTGACGAAACCCTATTCGTTTCACTCCTCTGTCTGTCACAGAGTCCGTTCTCTAAAACTACATATGTTGGAGACTTGGAATTTTGCATACTTTTATAGCTGAACACTTCACATCAATCAGCAAATCATAAATTTTGAAAAAAGTCTTATTTTTACCCCGCTGGGCTCTTAACTTGTGTATTTTAAGCATGTTTTTTTTTTTTTTTTTTTATTGAGCCCCAAATAGTTCGAGACTTGAAATTTTGCGTACTTATAGCTGAACACTTGCGAGCACAGAATAAATCATAAAAATTCCAAAAAGTCTTATAATTTACTCTTCCAGTCTGAAACTTGTGTATTTTAAGTAGTTTTTCTAACTCGGCCCCTAATTAAGTTGGAGACTTGGAATTTTGCCTACATATAGCTGAACACTTGCGATTACACGACAAATCATAAAAATTTCAAAAAGCCTTATATTTACCCCTCCGGGTTGTAACTTGTGTATTTTAAGCAATTTTTCTAACCTCCCCCTCTTTTCACTCGGGGGGGGAGGCACTTTTCTACCTTTTGCAGACACCCCTCACGTGATATGTTATTGCACAGGCCTTTGATCACTCTTTCATATTATGCACCATAGCCTTACATATTTTAGTTCTGCTGGGATTTTGAATCCCGTTAATCAGGCGTGAGAAAGTGATAAATTGGGACTTACCCGTTTTCAGAATATTTATCTGTTTTGGTGTAAATCCACACTTTATTTTAATCCAATATGTATTATCGTATTTTTTAATGCACCACTCTTTATACCTCCTTTGACAAAAGAAATTGCAGACTATTTGTTATATCAAATGAATAAGCGGTAACACTTTAAGCTATTTAATTCACATTGTTTAAATTGTAAAAAAGAGAGCATTTAACATGCCTCTTCTCTGGATTAACTACATGTTCAGAATGAAAAAATGTTTACTTTATAAGTTACATAATAATAATAATAATAATAATAATCAATCAGTTACTTTAGTTTATGAGTCTTAATTCATTCACTCAACAAGTCATTATCTTTATCAAAGGATTTTCAAGGTTAAATACATTTGAAGAAATTTATGGCTAAGTTGAAATGTTATATTATGTAACTGAAGAAATTATTTTCGCACAGTTATTTAGCTTGATTTATGTCCATCAACTCCTCCTTAATTTCTGAAGTTTCATTGTCACACAAATTTAAGTTCCTTCTATGGGTTTGGGAACTGGTTTCGTAAACAGATCAGCTATCATCAATTTGGTTGGGCAGTACTTTAGGTTGATAGTCCCTTCTTGCTTTAGTTGTTTTATCAAGTGGAACCTAATTTCAATATGTTTAGTTTTACTTGAGTGCTTTTCTAATTCTATCATCTTGATCGTGGTCTGGTTGTCTTCATATAGGTCTATAGGCAAGGTTTGCTTTAGGTTTAATTCTTCCAGTAGATTGACTAGCCACTTTATTTCAATTGCTGTATTTGCTGCTGACACATACTCGGCCTCTGCCGATCATAATGCAATGCAGGATTGTTTCTTGGTCGACCATTGTATGGGATTTCCTCTTAACATGTATTGTATAGTTTCCCACTCGTTGATTTTCGTGAATCTACATCTCCTCCCCAATCTGCATCCGCATAAACTTCAAGTATCGGTTTCTTTTCTCCGCTTAGAACTAGACTATAATTTTTTGTAGCCTTTAAATATCTTATCACTCTTTTTACTGCATTCCAGTCTTTCATTCTTGATGATTCATTTCTTCTACTAAGGATGTTTACTGCTGCACAGATGTCAGGTCTGCTTATAGTTGCTAGATATAGAAGTGCTCCTATGGCCTGTCTGTAATATGTGTTGTTTGGTAAAATGTTATCCTCATCATTAAAACGTGTGTAATTTGTTTCCATGGGTGTGCTACACGGTTTTGCGTCTTGCAAATTAAATTTATTGATTAATTCCTCTATTTTCTGAGTTTGATTTATCATGTAGCTTTTATTTACTTTTTTAATGTTCATAGATAGGTAGTTACTGATGTCACCTAAATTCTTTAGCTCGTATTCATTATTTAAGCTCGCGATTACTTCCTCTATTATTTCGTCTTTTACGGCAATAAAATGTCGTCTACGTATGTTATTATGTATGTTGTGTTATTGCTCCTTTTTCGCGTAAAAAGGCATGAGTCAAATTTGCTCTGACGGAAATTCATCTTTTTAGTGTTTCTGTAATTTTATTATGCCACGCTCTCGCGACTTGTTTAAGTCCGTATATGGCTTTGTTTAGCCTAAATACTTTATTTTCCTCATTTGGTTCAGCGAAACCTTCTGGTTGTGACATATATATCTCCTCCTCAAGCTCTAAATGTAAGAACGCGGTGTTAATATCAATATGTTTTACATTTAAATTTTGATGCAATGCTGCTATTAATAATGCTCTTATTGTTGTATATGACACGACTGGTGCATAAGTTTCATCATAATCCTCCCCGAATTTTTGTGAATATCCTTTTGCAACTAAACGTGCTTTGTATTTTTGGATTTTTTCTGTGTTGTCGCGTTTTAGTTTGTAGGTCCATTTGCAACCTATTATTCTCCTATTTAGTGGAGGTTCTACAATTGACCAAGTTTTATTTTTCATAAGGGAGTTCATTTCGCTTTTCCTCGCATCTATCCAATTTTGTTTATCCTTAAAATTTTCCATGTTTTCAATTTCCTCGTAATTTTTTTGGTTCAGTAGCGTTTTCGTTCTTAACCATGTATATTAACCTATCAGGAGGTACACCTTTATTAATTCTTTCTGATCGTCTAGGTTCTGCTACTGGTTGATTGGACGTGGATATTGGACGTGGATGGTGCTTCATTGCTATTTGAAATTTCTATCTCTACAAAGTTTTCATTAACCCGATTTTCATCTTGTTTTGGTTTGTTTTCTACCTTCTCGTTTCTATATTTAAATTTGATTTCGAGAAATTTAACGGTTCTCGCGATCTTTATTTCATTTCCTCCTACATATATTCTGTATCCTTTGGATTCATTATCATATCCGACGAAAACTACCTCTATAGCTTTATCGTCCAATTTTTGTCTTCTGGCTTTGCTGATATATGCGAAGGCTTTGCTGATATATGCGAAGGCTTTGCAGCCAAATACCCTAACGTAACTTAAGTTCGGCTGTCTGTTTGTCCATATCTCGTATGGTGTTTTTTCATTGGCTTTTGTCTGTAGTCTATTTTGCAAATGATTTGCTGTGCAAATTGCTTCTCCCCAGAACTTTAATGGTAAATTTGATTCACTTAACATTGTCCTTGCCATTTCAACTAACGATCAATTTTTCCCTCTCTGCCACACCGTTCTGGCTTGTGCAATATATGGGATTGTGTGTTCATGTTTTATCCCATTAGCCTTGAGGTAATTTTCTATTTCATCTGATGTGAATTCCCCTCCGTTATCTGTTCTAATTGCTTTCGGTTTTTCTCCAAATTTGTTGCTAATTAACGCGATGAATTCTTTAAGTTTTTCGTAAACTTCACTTTTTCTAGACAATAGGTATATGATCGTAAATCGTGAGTAGTCATCAATAAAAGTCAAAAAGTATGATTTCCTCCCTTTTGTCGGTGTTAGAAAAGATCCGCACACGCCGGAGTGAATGGGCTGGAGTCTTTTAATTGCTCTATACTCTGCAATTTTTGGATGGGGTCATCAGTTAATTTTGCCTTAATGCACGGTTCGCAATCTATGTTATGCTTACAGTTGTTTATTTGGATTCCTCTAGTTAATTCCTTTTGCGTAATTTCTTTAATTGATGTTAGATTTCTATGTCCTAACCTACGATGCCATAATTCTAGGCAATTTTTGTTGTTGCAGCTTTGTGCTACGTTTGCATAGTTTTCGAATACTAACTGAACTTCGTATAGGTTATTTACTTTTCGCGCTTCTAAGCATATTTCTCCGTTAAGTTTGAACATACATCTGTCATTTCTGAATATAATTTCACATCCATTTTGCGTCGCTTTGCTAACCGATAATAAATTTGTTTCGATTTCAGGTACTAGTAATACATCTTTAAGTGTTATTTCATGAACTTTGTTGTCTGATGTTCGCGTGTTTATATTTACATCACCTGACCCGTAACTGATAAGTTTTTTTTTTTTTTTTTTTTTTCCGTTTGCGATGGTTACATTTGTTTTTTCGCGTGATTTTATTTCTGTAAACATTGATTCTGAACATACAATATAGCTTGAGCTGCCACTGTCTACTATAAATGTTTTGTTTTCCATTCCTTGCGTTTGTTTTTCGCGAGGTGTTCGTGGTCGAGGTAGGTTGCTGTCGGCCCGGCTCCCTGCTTCAAGTTGTGGTGTCCCGTTTCGTCTCTAGAGCTACAGGTTGTAGTTTTCCCTTTTTTATTATTGCTTTTTGTTCAACGTGGTCTCCAGCCCTGTGTGGTGTGGTAAGCTTTCCGCGTTTGTAAAAGTTTACTTTTTGCTGTGTTTAAGAGGTTTTTATTTTTATTATTATTTTTTTTTTCTGGCTCGCTGGTCGAGGATTGTTTGTGTTGTTTTTTCATAAAGTATGTCGTCCATTTTTACTATTACAGATGCTAGTGCTAGTGACCCAGAAATCTTTGTGCAGGAAGTTAGTAATCCTTCGGATACTTATGCATTCGCAAATGGAGTCTCCAGTGTTTGTGTCTTTCTTGAAGCGACTGAGGGTAAGATTCCACGAAATAGGCCTGTGGCTATAAAAGCTGAGTTTGACAAAATAGTTGGTCCGAATGAGCCTTTAAAAATTCGTTTTACCACGACGGATAAATTGTTAGTCGAGACGTCTGATGCTCATTGCGCTCAGGCGGTCTCCGGTATTGACAAATTACTTAATGTGCAGGTCAAGGCGTATATTCAACAGGAAACTATTACGTCGCGGTTTGTCTTACACAATATCGATACGAGTATTAGTCTCGAAGAGTTGGGAAAGGAAATTCAAGCTGAAAATAAGTTGAAGGTTAAAGATTTGCGGCGTTTTACCAGAAAGGATAATGGTGTTACCAAACTAACGGAAACTGTTTTAGTGACTATTTACGGCACATTTATTCCTGAAAGGATCAAGTTGTTTTATATGACCGAAAGAATTAGACTCTTTTATGACAGACCACGCCAGTGTCTTAACTGCTGGCAATTTAATCATGCCACCAGCAAATGTACGAATGAAACCAGCTGCAGGAAGTGTGGTGGTAAACATGCGTCTGCCACATGCAGTACTGCCGAGCTTAAGTGCTCTAATTGTCAAGCCTCCCACCTGGCGTCTGACCCGAAGTGTTCAGCCCGCCTAAGGGAAATGGATTTCCAAAAATACAAATCTGATAACCATTTATCAATCACCGAAGCTCGTAGACTGTATGCAAAGAATTCTAAACCAAAAATTTATGCTGACTCTGTTAAAATGAACTCTGAAGTAACCTTGAACCCCACATATGTAACTAAAGCAGACCTCGAACAAATGATAGTGTGTTGCAACAACAGACGAACGTATTCATACAAACCATGGAAGGTTTGGTAAAGTCTTTCACGGCGGCCTGTGCGGCCAATACACGGACTGCTAGTGCTTCTAAAGATACGGCTGGCAGCTCTCCCTTCAATTGGCCGAAGAAACCTAAAAAACAAAAGGTGATGACCCCGCTGCTATCCTTAGTGAACTGTCAGGACCAGGATTACAATAAAACGAGAGGGAACGTGTTTGTTCTGAAATCGGGCTCTGAAGAAGAGTCTGGTGGCGACGACATGAAACAGGTTTAGCGCCCCCTCCTTCTATGTTTTTTTCCTCTTTTTTGTGCCGCCCTTTTTGGTGTTCGCCTGTTGGACTTTTTGTTGTTTGTGTGCTTCCCAGGTGTTCTTTGTCGTTTTATTTATGGTGCAGTTTTCGACCCCTTTTGCCGTGATTTAGTGGAACTTGAGAGGCATTAAAAATAAGGTCCATTGGTTGAAGTGTTCCCCCTTTTCGAAGGCCGATGTTTTTGTTTTTCAAGAATCCTTTCTTAGAGTGGATGATTCTTTTGCCTACCCGGGTATGGTGGTCTATCGTCAGGACAGAGCTGGCAGGGGTGGTGGTCTGCTCACTGCTGTGAGTAGTAAGCTTACCTCTGTAATGCTTGATTTGGGCTTTCTTAGCACCCAGGGTGTGGAGGTCCTTGGGGTTAGGGTTTGCATGGCTAGACGGTGGGTGACTATCGTCAATGTTTACGCTCCCGAGGGTAGAGTTAGCGAAGAGTGGCTCCAGCAGCTTACCAATAAGATTTCGCATCCCTTCCTGATACTTGGTGATTTTAATCAAAAGCATCATGCCTGGGGCAGTTCTTGTAATACTTCGGGCTCTGAAGAGATTCTCAATTGTCTTCTCAACAACAATGTTTGCATTCTTAATACAAATCATCCAACTCACGTCACTCATTCTGGCTCCGCATCTTTGATTGATCTCTCTTTTTCAAGCCCTGATTTTTTTTGGCTCACGGACACCTATGTTCACCCTGATCTGTTGGACTCTGATCACTGGCCTATCATCCATAAAATTAACCACGTCACTACGAACTACCTGCATACTTCTACAAATTGGGATGGAGTCGAGTCTTGCCTCAATCGGACCCTGGATATTCATGATGTCACCTCATTTGAGCACCTCCATAAGAGATTTCGAGATGTTCTTTCTCATAATTCTTTCAAGCATATGGTGCAGCGGCGGGATAACTCCCCCCTGGTGGGACTCGCGTTGCGCGTGGCTCCTCGGCCAAAAGCGGAAATTCCTGAGATTAGCCAGATTCAACTTATCGAGGGATTGCTGGAAATCGTATAAGTCTTATGCTGCTCAGCTCAAGCGCTATATGAATTATCAGGCTTGCAATTACTGGGGTGATATATGTGAAAAGGCCGCCAAAGGTACTATTTATCAAATCATCAAGCCAAGAGGAGTAGCTCGGAGTCAAATTTCTATTTGATGGACGAGACTGGGGAGCTTCTCGACAGGTCTGACCAAGCCAATGCCTTTGCCGAGCAATTTCGAAGCGCCCGTGAGTTCGGTAGTATCCCTTTTGATCTTAGCAGTTCGGATGAGCATTGGAACAACCCGATCACGTTCGAAGAATTGAACCGTGCGATTCAGGATACCAAGAATACAACCCCTGGCGAAGACGGAATTCCGGCTCGTGTTTATAAGGCTTTTACAATTGGAAACAAACAAAAGTTGCTTCGGCTTTTTAATGATAGCTTCATGTCGGGCAGTGTTCCGAAAAGCTGGAGAACTGCGATATTCCTGCCTATCTGGAGGATTGGGAAACCTAAAGGGAGTCTTAGCAGTTACCGGTCCATCGCTCTCACGGCTGTGGGGTGCAAGATTATGGAGCGCATCCTCCTCAAGAGGATTCTCGACTGGGTTATGCCTAGACATCTTTTTAATGATCGACACTTTGGTTTTCTTCCCAATAGCGATTGCACGAAGGCTTTGAAGCTGTTTTACTTAGACATTAAGCGTGCCAGATCGGAGAGGAAGTACATCATCGCTCTCAAGTTAGACATCCACGCGGCGTATGACTCTGTATGGCGGGATGCTCTTATTTACAAGATGGCTAGCCTAAGCATTGCTGGAAGAACGGCCTTGTGGATCTTAAAGTGGATCGAGATTAGGAAGATCAAGGTTAAGTGGAGAAGTGTTTTCTCTCATCTGGTGAACTCTTTTCGTGGTGTGCCGCAGGGCAGCGTCCTTTCGCCCGTCCTGTTTATGATCTTCCTGTGGGATTTATTCGAAGCTGTTGATTCGGGGGTTCAAATCATTGTATATGCCGACGACATCCTTCTCTACTTTTCCGATTTTTCCTTAGAAGATGCTTTTTTGAAACTCTAGAAGATGCTTAACAGGATCAATGCTTAGTGCACTTATTGGAAGCTTGAGCTCCGGCCTGATAAATGCTCGGCAATAAACTTCTCTCGGCAAAAGGATTCTCCTCCGCAGAATTTCAGTCTTCATGGATCAGACATCCCGTGGCAGAATACTACAAAGATCTTGGGTGTCTTTTTTACTCACAACCTGTCATTCAATCAGCATATTGAGTTTTTATGTAAAAAATGTATGAAGCGCCTAAATTTATTAAAAGCTGTAGCCAGTGCTCAGTGGGGAGCGAAAACCGTCCATCTCATTCCTTTGGTCAATTCCCTTATTCGGGGCGTTATTGATTATGCGTGTCCTGTGTACGGCGTTGCCGCTAAGACCTCTCTAAAGAAGCTGGATGTGGTGTATAATGCGGCCCTCCGTTTTGCGACCGGCCTGCCCAAGTGGACTCCCATCTTCAAGCTATATCGAGAATCCAACCAAGCTCCTCTTAGTTTTCGACGAAGTTATCTTACCTCTTCTTTTTACATCCGGTGTACGTCTGCTGTTAATTTTGGTCGTCCCTGCTCCAATTTTTTTCCTGATGGGTTTTCTTGGCCTACAGACCATGCTATTGTGACTCCTCATATGCTGATTACCTCTCACTGGCCTTGCGGGAGCTTAAAAGATGTCTGTGAGATCATAGTTGATGAGTTGCCGTTTCAAACTAAAAACCTCCCTCCCACCGCTATCAGTCAGTGTTTCAGTCTGTACATGAATGAGTTCCGTCATCTTACCAATTCTTGTTTTATCGCCACGGATGCTTCGAAAAACGATTTTAAAACTTCTATTGCTGCTGTTAATATTACTGAAGATACATCCTGCGCTTACCTCACCCATCATTTAAATTCAACTTTTACTGCGGAAGCTCTAGCCCTTAATCTGGCTGTCCAGCGCTTTCTTATCAAGAGCTACAACTACTTTATTTTGTCGGATAGCAAGTCTGCCCTTGAAGCTTTAATACATATCAACCATAAGTCCCCAGCTGTCATCTTACACCTTTTCCAGTCTTTGTGCAGGGTCCGTGATTCTGTGTGTGGGATTACCTTGATCTGGGTCCCTGGCCATGTTGGTATTCCTCCTAATGAGAAAGCTGATAATCTGGCAAGTAATGGCCCGTATGCGGTCAGCACTTATAGTGGGGTGGCTCCTGAAGACTTAAAGAGGCATTTAAAGGATCAGCTTCATGCTAGCTTCCAGAGCTGGTGGGATGATTGTAAATATGCAGCCGATTCGCCGTATCTTGGTCCGAATATTTATAAGTGGACGCATAACCGTAAAGAGGATGTTTTCATTGCTCGTTTCCGGACGCAAACGGCTGTCACTGACAAAAAGTTATATATTTTCAAGCTAAGTAATTCTCCCACGTGCTCTCTTTGTTCTACGGAGGATGGGACGGAATTCCATTACGTTTTCAAGTGCCCTGCTTTTGATGCTGAAAGAACGATGCTACGGGATGCCATGGCATCTGTTAGTTCATTTCCTGATGACTGGACTGACCTTTGGGAATGTATCAACTCTAATCGTCATTGTTTTCGTCTGTTCATCAATCTCTTCCTCCGGAGCGGGCGTTTTTAGTCGCCTTTTCCCGTTTGTCCATTCTCGCTTGTTTCATAACTCTTTCTTAATGGCGGTGTTTGTCTTTTTTTGGTGCTGCTTGTCTGGATGAGTTGTTTGGCTCCTTCGTTCTAGGTTGCCCCTGGTTTATGTTTAGGGTGCGTCTTTTCTGTGTGTTTCAGGGTAGTTTTTGTCCTCTTGTTGGTGTTATCAGTTCGTGGTTTGTTGTGGGGGCTGTCCCACTTTGTTTCTGGTGATGAACTGGTCTTCATTATGTTTCGTTGGTTTGGGTATATGTGTTCATTTGAGGTCATGCCGGCCAGAGCCGCAACATCTACCTCAAAGCTCAAATAACAAATAACAAATCCTTGCGTTATAAAGGCGTAATTTTTATTTTCACTCGCCCTCCATATCTTGTTTTCATTTTCAGAGTGACTGTACCTACGGTTTGATTCTGGTGTTTGTTCGATTCTAAAATTGTTTTCACTCTTTTGAAAAACTAGTGAAGTAGAGTAATGTTTTTTGTTTGGTCTAATGTGTTGATTTTGTGGTGTATTTTGTGTTTTGGCTTTGTTATGCCAACATTCCTGGGTATAATGGTTTCTCATCCGACAATTGGAGCAGTATTTATTACTTGTTTTGTTGTTGTAATTTTTCCGTGCTTTAAATGCTCTGGCAGGATTTTCTGGTCTCTCATCATTATCATATCGTCGGTTATATTCGTCAATAAGTTTAGACTTAATAAATGACGGTGTAAGTTGATTTTCTTCTCTCGATTCAAGGGCAGTAATAAGATTATCATAAAATTGGGGTAGGGAGCATAATAACAGTGCAGAAATGTTGTTATCATTTATAACTTCTCCTATGGCCGCTAATTTATCTACTAATTCCATTACTTTTTGTAATATGGTTAACAATGTTGCCACCTTTCGCTAATTTAATCCCGTAAAGTTTTCTTAAGCGATAAAGTTTGCTAGACAAATTATATCGCTCATGGATTTCGCGCAAAGCTTGCCAAGTTTGTCTGGCTGTCTGTAAATTTTTAACATCAGAAATCTGACTATCATCAATTGTTAGATTAATTAGTGCACGGTCTTTCTTGTCGCTTTTGGACCAAGCGTCCGTAATTGGATTAGGCGGTTCTTCCGTAATGACATGAAATAAGTCTTCTTTAGTAAACATCATTTCGGCCTTGAATTTCCATATCGAATAGTTCGTAGCTGTTAGTTTTTCAATAGCTAAATTATCTTTAGAAGCTGCCATTTTCTTAAGTTTTAATTAATTACGTGTTACCGTAAAAAGATCTTCCAACTTTTCTTTTTGAAATTTAAAAGTTTATTTATCAAATATCTGATATTTCAGATTTCAGTGGAGGCTATTTAATTTATTTATTTTTAATCAGTAATCATAATCTTGTTGGGATTTTGAATCCCGTTAATCAGGCGTGAGTAAGTGATAAATTGGGACTTAACCGTTTTCAGGATACTTATCTGTTTTGGTGTAAATCCACACTTTATTTTAATCCAATATGTATTATCGTATTTTTTAATGCACCACTCTTTATACCTCCTTTGACAAAAGAAATTGCAGACTATTTGTTATATCAAATGAATAAGTGGTAACTATTTTAATTCACATTGTTTGAATTGTAAAAAAGAGAGCATTTAACATGCCTCTTCTCTGGATTAACTACATGTTCAGAATGAAAAAATGTTTACTTTATAAGTTACATAACAATAATAATAATAATAATAATAATTAATCAGTTACTGTAGTTTATGAGTCTTAATTCATTCACTCAACAAGTCATTATCTTTATCAAAGGATTTTCAAGGTTAAATACATTTGAAGAAATTTATGGCTAAGTTGAAATGTTATATTATGTAACTGAAGAAATTATTTTCGCACAGTTATTTAGCTTGATTTATGTCCATCAAGTTCCACTTTTACCGCCGGGGGTGCCTACCTATCTCGGGAGCTATGGCCCGATCCCCTATACTAATATATCTACGGATAGATTGCAAAACGGAGTTTCGTCCGGATAGTGATAGTAGTTTATTTAGAATAGAGTGCACCCCTGGTTGCGAAATGTGTAACTAACAGATTTTGCAAAAGAATAAAGTGTTTTGAAAGGAATATTAAACGAAACCCTCTGTGCGATCAGTGATCGCACCTACCCACTTGTTTAGGGTTTCGTTCATATGACAAAACCCTATTCGTCTCACTGCTTTGTCTGTCAGCCCGTCACACAGCTTGTTCTCAGAAACCGCATAAATTAAGGACTTGAAATTTTTCATATTTATAAACGAATGCCTCCGATCTCACGACAAATCATAAAAATTTGAAAAAGTCTTAATTAATTAAAACCCCCAATTAAAATAATGTAAAATAATCATAATTCAACTAAAGCATTGATTTTAATCAAAACCGCAAAGATTTTCTTTCAGAAACTCAAAAAGAGGCACGCAAAAAAAAAAAAAAAAATCTGTTCAAAATTTCTAAAAAAAATTTAAATATTACAACTAGAAGCCGAAATATCCATTAAAAATCGATTGTAATTAATTTAATCTTATCTCTTTTCAAAGACAACGAGTCTACCACAAGTGTTTTAAAAATCTTTGGCTGACAGACAGTTGTTGTAATGTCCAGTGGGATGCTTTCGCGGTGTATAAATTTTTTTTATAAATATTGCATTTATAGATTTGAAATTTATGCGTATTTCTTTACGCTGAATCCAGATTGGCCAAAAATCGACGAAGACCTTTTTATTTTATCTAAAAATCGATTTTTTAAAAGAAAAACAAATGCTTTTCTAAGGCATATTATTTAAATCTTAGTGTTTCTCCACTAATTATCATTATTTAAAGTCTAATTTTTTATTATAGGCATATGACAGATATTATTATGATAGAGGATAGCGGGTTTCGCCCACTATCGGGCTTTATTTGTTATATTTGCGGGAATGGGGAGGGGGGTGAACTATTTTTGATTAAATATCGCAATTAGTCCACATGGCAGATAGTATGATAGAGACTAATTCCAAACAATATAATTAACTTAATAATGACATTCTATAACATTAGCCCGTTCGGGACCATGGGTGCATATATGCACCCTCAAAAAGTGCTTAAAACGCTTGAGTTTGATACCAGTAAAAAAGAAAAGTAAAATTGATTTTATTTAAATATGACAATTTCGTGATTTATAAAGTTAATTCAAATGATTAACAAAAAGTGGTGCCAAACGAACAAAATTTAGGTAAAAAATGCCGGTCTTGAACGGATTAATAAAAATTATGAGTAACACATACCACTATTTTCGAATAATATTTTCAGATACTTTTCATTCCATTTCAAACTATCCTGGTTCTATGGGCACGATAACGACGGGGTTTGATTCATTCAACTTGATATAGATAGCCCAACATATTTTAGTTCCACCCCGTTTACATAAGTTGGCAACTCTCTGTCTAATTTCAACGCAACTGATTCCAAGCATTATAATTAACTTAATAATGACACTCTATAAAATTAAAATTATGAGTAGCACATACCACTATTTTCGAATATTAATTTCAGATTTATTTTTTTTCATTTCAAAGTTCTATGGGCCCGATGACGACGGGGTTTGGCTCATTCGACCTGATATCGATAGCCTTACATATTTCAATTCTACTTTTTACCGCCAGGGGACGCTTTCCTATCTTGAGTTCTATGGTTCCGATCACAACGGGGTTTGGCTCATTCAACTTGGTTTTCGATGGCTTCGTTCGAAAGGTGGTTTGTTTAGAACAGAATGTGCCCCTGGTGGTAGAAATTGGAACTCACAGATTTTGAAGAGCGTGCGCAGCACGCCTGCTGTACGGCGCAGCGCCGCAAGCAGCGGGGATTGTTGCAAAGCCACCTCAAGACTACAAGCCAAACACAAGGTTTCGTGACGTCACGACGCGGGGCTTAGATCAGCCGTGGAGAGCACATGCGTTATTTAAAACATTAATTCTTTCCTCCATATTTCAACTTATTATCACAGTATATGGGAAAAAAAATAAAAACTTATAGTTTAAAGACGCTAATTAAGTGCTTTTTAATCCATTTCGATCACTCGAAACAATAATAACAATAACACAAAAACAATATTTATGAAATAATATCACTGTGTCAATGAAAATGTGCATCAGAATTAAAGATACATTAAAGAAAATTCGTTCGTTAATGAAAAAAAAATCCCAAGTATTAAATTTATTTTAGTAGATAGTTTTTATTATTTATTCTACTTTGAAATTTAGAAACAATATCAATTATCTATTTGGTATATATTCAAAACAAGACATTATACATTATTACATATATATATATATATATATATAAATTTGCAGTTTAAACACATAAATTGAATTATTTTGCTTTCAATTATTTCAAAATAAATAAATAACAATAAGTGTGCCAATCAAAACCCACATTTAAAAATTAAATTAAAGTGGAAGAAAAGTGAATGTTAAATGAAAACAAATTCAAGTTGTGTTCTATTTTTATTTTTAATTGGGCTTGAAATTATACAGTAAATATCCTATTAAATATTAAGTGATTTGAAACCTGCATATAATAAATAGTAAAATTAAAGTATACATGAAAATAAGTATTCTTATAAATAAATTTTCGTACTGTAAACTTTACTTATCAGAAATGGGTAATTTTCACATAAAATCCATTAAATTAAAAAACATAAAACTGTCATAATACTAAAACAACACAAGTTCATGAAACAGAAAATTATTATTTAGTTTTGTATTAGTTTGATATATTATGCAAGGTACAAGCAATAGATTTTTTTAAAAATGTATTGACTTATGAAGAGAAAAATAAAAGAAAGAAAGAAAAGACTTTCATCAATTGGAATTAAAATATTCCTAATTTATGTTCATTTTCCTCGAATGTTTAGGTAATAGCTGATAAAGAAAAAAAAACATCGAAAAACACAAAAACCTTCCACGAAAATATTTCATTTCCAAAATAATGTTGTGTGGGTTCTTAAATGTTTGTTCACATCTTTTAAGCTTAAAATAATCAATTTTTATGAGATGAAAAGTATTTCCTGACTAGATCTAAAAGTAAATTTATAATTATAGAATAATAAATTTATTTATTGTTATTTTTAATTAAACATTAAAATGTATATGAAAACACATAGGATTTTTGCGAAGAAGGTGTGTGTGTGTGTGGGGGGGGGGGGACTACTGTTTTGCATAAGGGTACTAACAACCCTTCCTCTAGTCTTGTAAATAAATTGTTTACAGTTGTGGCAAAAATAGAGAGATTCAAAAACATTATCCCCATAGCTCTATTTACAAAGTACATAAGCATTTATAATTTAACAAAAAATTATAAAAAGAATTTTTATTAAGATAGCAAACGTTTAAGATTAAAAAACAACAATAAATTGATACAAGTATATCGATCGGGGTTTGCTTTAAAAGAAGTAAACAAGATAAAAATGCTATGTATTCACAGCGACTTTTATGAAAATTTCTAGAATATTTAAATTTTTAAGTATGAATATATATATATATATAAATACATAAATTTGTTGTCAAATTAAAGTCCAACTAATTCTGCATACAAAATAACCCGAGTTACTATTCACACGACAAGTGTCTTTTAATAAATGGACGTTAATTAAAGGTCACTCTAATGAATTAGAGAAAACAGAACAAATTATAAAGAGAGGATGGTGTGACAAGATACAAATTAAATGATATAAGTCTTAACACGATTTAGGGATGTTTGCCATTTTAAATTATTGCTCTATTGGAAAGAAACAGAACTACAATAATATCGTTTCGTTTTGAGATACGGTATTATTGATAGAATCGTACTAGAATTTGCTAGTTAATTTATTTCAAAGAAATTAAAAATAAAAGATTTTGAACACAAGAAATAAAACTTGTGCTGATAGAATATAAATATAATTTGAAAATAAAACTTACCTTGGAAAAAATATGTTATTAGACTAAGTAAAACGCACGTGCACGTAAAATAGGAAGATACAAAATTCAAATGTTCGGGGCTGGCGCGTTGGCAGTTAGCCAGCCCCGGGCTGTGTAAACCCCACGTCACATGTGGGGGGATGAAGGGCGTGTCTGGCTTGTAGTCTTGAGGCGGCTTTGATTGTTGTCGGATGTTCGTACAGAACTTATTGCCCTTAATTTATGAATGGTAGCTACCACTATTTCCGAATAGCAATTTCAGCAAATTTCTTAAATTCTTATTTGATTCCCCTACCCCCTTAACTAATATATCTACAGATAGGCTATATATCGGAGTTTCGTTCGGATAGAGGTTTGTTTACAATGACGTACGCCCCTAGTGGTGGCAAATGTAACTAACAGATTTTGCAGCGCGTGCACTATACGGTGTGAGAAGTTGCAAAAATTTAAACTTTGTTTAAACTTCCGCTAAATTTTGAAAATTCGGAATTTTAAATTTCGTTTAAGCAATTTATTTTGTTTTGAGAAAATAAGAAATTTTAAATTTTGCTTGAACATTTACAAAATTCTTGCGAAATTTCAGCATTTTAAATTTTGTTTAAACATTTTTTTTGTATTTAGAAATTTAAAATTTTATTTAAATCTCAGCTAAATTTTTAAAATTTCGAAATTTAAAAAAATTTGAAGTTTGAATTTTATCTAAATAATTTGACTTGAATATTTTTATCTCTCTATTCTAAAAAAAAGTAACTACCGCTGTCGCCGTCGCCGCCGGTTTTGAATCTTTTGTGACCGGAGGTCTTTCTTCGTTAATATTAAGAAAAATAATGCATAAAAAAAATATGAAAATCGGTAGTATTATACAGAAATGTTTGATAAACACGTTGATGCAGACAGTTTTCAAATCGGAGAATTATTTTAAGAGATATTTAATGTTAAAGTTGGACAAAATCGTTCCACTAAAAAAGTTTTATAAGAGCAAAAACTATACATCGGAATTTAATAATTTTTAGATCATTTTAAACGTTATAATTTTCCGGTGTGCAGAATTCATTTATTTTTTTTAATTTGACTCATTTTTCGAGGTTTCATTTCTATTTTAAATTCAAATTTTCAGCATTTCGAGAGATATTTTTTACTTATTTTAGAAAATTGTACTAATTTAACCTGTTGCCAACTGTATAAATAACGGAAACAATAATGTTTGCTTCAAATTAAAAATTTATTTACACGTGACTATTATAAACAGAAAAGATACTTTCAAATTAAAATTAAATAATTGCGTATAAAAAGCAGGAACTTATTGAAAATTACTTCATAAGAACTATATTTAACGTGAATTTTAAAAGAGAAAGGATATTGTAAAATAACAAATACATTAACATGCGTTAGAAGTCTTAAATAGGAGAAATTACGTTCATTACACTTATTACGTAAAATGAACAAAAAATAATATTGCAAAACAGTTTAAATTTAAAAATAGCGCGAGACATTTACTTGATATTTTGAGATGAACTTTTCAACTATTTTTTTTTTGGACAGCGCAAATAATATTTCATTTCTAATAAAAGTATTTTCACGTGAATATTAAAAAGGGAAAGAAAAGTTTGGTGAAAATTACGTCAGATTAAAAACGATATATTTAAAATGTCTTATTTAAAAGGACTTTCTTTTCGCTTTGTTAAAAAATACCGGGAGACAAAGACTCTGTTTACTTAATTCATTTTATATTAGATGATTTTGAAATGCCATTGTGTATCTTTTAACAGCAGCTGATTTTTCCGTAAAATTCCCCAATCAAAGAGAAATGAATAGAAACCCGTTTATAGGGAGATCGCCTTTGTTTTTTTAATTATAATTCAATCTTCCAAAATCTTTTTAAAGTCGATCAAATTAGCGTGCTTTTAGAGACTGCAGTGTCTGAACGGGGGTTGGCGAGCGTAGCTCGTAGGGGGCCGAGCCCCCTAGTTTTTATTAAAAAAGTAACTTCCTTTTATAATCATTTAAAATTAAAATTATTGGCGCTACGATCTATGTAAGGATTTAATAATTATAAATCAACAATTTGGATTTATTAATTAAAGGCAAACTGTTTTGAAAGGAATATTAAATTATTGTATTTGAAAGAAATACACGTATCCACTTGTTTTATGTATTTGTTACTTGCAACGATAAATAATAAATTATCTAAATTTCCTGCCCCCCCCCCCCTTCCTCAAAAAGAATTAAAAAAAAAACAATTATACAATAATTTAAAAACGTTTTTAATTATTATTATTTATTTTTTTTCTCTCCCGCTTGTTAAGTTCTAACAACCATAAATAATTCAACTGAATTCCCCTGTTGAAACTTTGTCTGCTCCTAACAGGGGAAATTTCCAGATATTGTGAGAAGGGAAGGGGGAGGGGCAAAGTAAAAATTTTCCTTTTTTATTTATTTATTTATTTATTTTCTAAGTATGGTACAATTGCTCAACACCTCACTTAGCAACAGCCAAAGCCACAGTACTAAGGTTTGTATTGGTGGTGGTATCGTAACACCCGTCTCCAAGCCGGGTTAAATATTGAAGTTAAAGAATGATTTTAGAATCAGTGTTTCATTATTCTATTTCGCTAAAAAAAATTTTTTTTGGCTACAGTTTGTTTTTGGATGATTAGCCAAATTACTAAGGATGCTAAAAAGTCAGCGAAAATCCTATGTTATAATTCACTAAGAATCTCACTATACTCCTTGTAGGAAAAATTGGCTTTTGAAGGACAAACGTCCTCGTGTCATTATCCCTTCGTTGGTCACTCTTTCATCCTTATCTTAGGTTAGTAACTATGGTAACGAATGGAAAATGAAAAGAGGACGTTTGTCCTTGAAAAAGAGATTTTTCTTACAGGGAGTATAACGTAAGACAGATTCAGTAAAGGGAGAAAGAAGTAGCTAATATGTACGGTTTTATACAATATTTGTTTTTACTTCACAATAGCGTCTGTTATAGAAGTTTTCATTTCAACCTTGCGCTCGCGTTGGTGAAATGCACTCATTTTTAGTTTTTTTTTTTTTTTTTTTTTTTTTTTTTTTTAATCTTCTAACGAGTGTTTAAATATAGCTTTTGAATAAATGTGTCAATTTCGATAAATTTTGTTTCTTTGATTCAAAATGCATGTTTGCAGGATGGTACCGCGTAGGTTTGCAATTCAACCCGGTCTAACCAGTTAGATATACTGATGGTACACATAAGATAAAAATCGTTTTAAGTGAAAACTGCAATCGATTTTTTATGTTTACTATTTTTTCTTTAAATTGACTCTCTGTCCCTACTATCTCAAAAAGCAGTTAAAGTACTTTCATATTAGCGGCAGGCCATAGCCATCAATCACGGAACAATTCACCATTTATAACAACTTTTGCGGTTCTAAATATTTCGGTGTTTAAGTGCGTAATTACGATTACTTGACTGTTAAATTCGTGTTTTATTTATTTATTTGTGAAGTTTTAACGATTTGTTTGTTTGGCAATTTAGTTATGGAGTATTACACAAAAACAAACAAATGCTGAATTATTTAAGAGCATGGATGATAAATGTAGTAAATGACACAATCATCATTTTGAAAAAATGAGCTGTTAAGTTCCAAATCTTTATTTACGTTTATTCTCAAATGCCTTCTTTATCAATTAAAATCTCTGTGAGTATTAGTTTTTTTTTTTTTTTCAAATACAGTTAAACCTCCCTAAAGCAACCACGTTCCGTACCAATAAAAGTTGGTCGCTCCGAGAGGTCGTCTCTTAATGGAGGTCAGGTTTAAATCTATATATTTTAATTGTTGTTAAAAGGTAACAACCTTTAACTGATGTTACAGAAACCGTCACAGAACTATTATAGTGTGAATCGGTCAGTGAGACCGCTCCATCGAAAGATGAAGAAAAGGCGCGATTAACTCATAGGATGGTGTTTATGTACTAAACTTTTTATACAGGACTAGTATAATTAAAATTCACCTATTCAAAAGTCTCTGGGGATAGTACTAGAGTTCAAAACGAAACAAAATTTCGGCGGTGTTTGTAGTTAAACTGAAAGTTACAAGTTAAACGATAAAAATTGAAAAAAGCAGCGGTCTGAGGGACCGGTAACATTAGTTAAAGGTTAATGTTACTAAAATTTATTTTTCACATTAGGAAAAAAATATAAAAATTTAAGAATCAAAACAAAAGTTAATTATATAAGTTAATTACTGCAGAGTTTTATAAATGAATCATTAACGTTTGCTTTGATTTTACGGTTTTATCTTTTATAACTTTTGTTTCCCAGTCCTTTCAAAGTTCAGTAAATAAATGCATTTTTTTTTTTTTTTTTTTTTTTTGGAAGGGAACAAATAATGACGATTTCATTAATTTATATGTTTCTTTGAGAGTTTCCCGACAGAATAGGGCAGGGAAGTTTATTGACCGTCATTCTTAATTTGTCATCAGAGTTAAATTCATTGCCTAAAAAGGCACAAAGGGGTTTAAAAACTTAAAAGTTACCTGGATAAAAAAAATCTAAACTTAGTTTAGAAGTTTGAGGAATAATGCGCTCTCCGGAATTATTTTTCTAATAAAACCTTCTTCAAGCGACCAGAAAAAAAACGGAATTTTCTTCAAACAAATTGGTCGCTCATGAAGGGAGTTCTTCTGGGATGATCTCTGAATGGAGGCATGAGCTCTTCTGGGATGGTCTCTTAATGGAGGTAAAATTAGTATTGAACCTATGGGAATAAATTTCGTTCCATGAAAAAATGGTCGTTCAGGGAGGTGGTCGCACAGGAAGGTTTCACTGTAGTAGTTTAACAGATGGTAGTGGGCATTAATTATCTCCAATCAAATTAATAGCTCAATTCTCTTTATTTTGTCACATACCACCTTTATCATCTGAACTTTTCATTTATATCTGTATTATAAAGGACAAACATATCTGTGCGTAACGCATACGTCATTCTGCGACTGGCAACACTTTGAAATTTAAAATGAAATTTCGGTTTTGTAATTTTTGCTACGGCAAATTTTTAAACTTCTAAACATCGCACAGTTTAAATTTTTACACTGTCGTATAGGGAAAAAAAATTATTTTTAAATGCAATTTGTTTGATAACTCTATCTCAATTTATTTTTGAGATATTAATTTTTTTTTATAGTTTTAGTACCAATTTTTTAATTGTGGCAACTGAAGTTCTCCATTTCTATGAAAAGTAAAGGGAAATTAGTCATTTATTTATTTATTTTTATTGATTATATCCTTATTGATGCCATTTTCATATTACAAATAAAATAAACTTTTTTCTAATTTTTGAACAGAAAATGACGTCAGCTATTAAAAAAAAAACACGCATTCTTCTTCATAAATCAATAGATTGAAGAAGATATTTCAATATTTTTAAATTACATTGATACTGAGTTTGAGACGCTAGACAAAATGATTGAGTGAGTAAAGTGATGACATATTTAAAACAAAACGATCCTTTTCTTTGATAAAACTAAATATTTGACCAATTCTAAATGGCCAATACTATGGCAACTAAAGGCAAATTTCTGAATGGTAAGTTTTTGCGGGTACTGAGGTTAGAACTTAAGTTTGTGCGAATGTTCACATGAAAAGTTGTATCGGACAAATGTGACTTTAAGTTTGGAAATACATTCATTAATGATGTATTGTGCGTTAAAATACTTTTAAATTGTGATTTTAGTGGTGCGTATGTAAATTTTGAGAATGTGAAAATAACGTACAGTTTAGATTTTATGGGGGGGGGGGGGGAATTTTATGATGTGACAAAGCGAAATCCTTTTTACCGATTTTTCATTCCGTAAAAACAATCATAAGAGCCTCAATCGATAACTTCAACATAATTACTGATCTTGATTACGTATTCTAATACAGTTTAATTTTTCAATAATTTAAGCAGTTGAAGTTTGTGGAAATATTATTTTGGTAATTTTAGGTTTAAAACATTATTTGTTTTAAGAGTTAGACAACCAATGCAAGATGAATTTTTTATTGTCTGAGCGAAGCGAAGGCTAATACTCAGCGAAATATTACTGTCCGGACACATTACTACTACGATGGATATTAACGCCATGTCCTACTAAAAAAAAAAGCCTAATAAAAACATTTCGTCAAGCATAACTCAAAAAATATTTGTCGGATTTCGTTTCTGATTGCACCAGAAGGTACCTATGAGGGTCGCCTACTGAATGCGCCTACTATGAAAAATAAGTTCCAAACCGTTTAAAAATTATTTAGAAAAAACTGATAAAAAAGCACAATTTATCTGCATACGTCACAGAAATTTCGTGTGCGTCACTTTCACCGGTTGATGTTTTCGTAGACAACTGGTTTGAACACATGGAGCAAATAAAAAAAAATACTCAGGCAGTAATATTGAATAGATCAGTTTCAACCACGTGATCACAAACCTTGCAACAACCCGTGGCAACCAGTTTTAGTGGGCAAACAAATAATAATACAGTACTCCGTACCACGGTGACGGTTTTTAGCCTGTTGTATAAAATCTGGCCTGTTGTATGACATACAATTGTGGATAATTAAAACAAAAGACATGAGTGTTTATTGCTCCGGGAGATTATCTTTCTCTGGATGTCTGTCTGTCTATCATACAGCATGCAATTTTCTTGTAAAGGATGATATTATTATGCAGTAAAACCTCCATAACAGACACACCCGATTAGTGGACACCTCTATTTAGCGGGCATTTTTTCGATTACCAACCCTTAAATAACTGTACATTTTTTACTCTCAGTAGCGGACACCTCCAAATAGAGGGCAAATTCTGCCCTCCCGAGGTGTTCGATATTCAGAGGTTTTACTGGTAAAACCTCATAGCGGACACACCCGATTAGCGGATACCTCTATTTAGCGGACATTTTTAGATTACCAACTCTTAAATAACTGTACATGTTATACTCTCAGTAGCGGACACCTCTAAATAGAGGACAAATTCTGCATTCTCTGGGTGTCCGTTATTCAGAGGTTTTACTGTATATAATATTGATAGTTATTTTACAGGGCCGCACAAAAGAATAAGAATATATGAAACGAATATAAACTAAATCCGGGATTGGTAGATCGCTGATGATAATGTAATTTTAGGATGTTGTCACAGTCATCCGCAGCATGTTTTTAGAGTTTCGTTCATCTAACGAAACCCTACCTGTCTCACTCCTTTGTCTGTCTGTCTGTCCGTCTGTCATAGAGCCCGTTCTCAGAAACTATATATGTCGGAGACTTCAAAATTTGCATACTTATAGCCGAACACCACACATCAAACGGAAAATAATAAAATTTTGAAAAAGTCTAATATTTAACCCTCTGGGCTCTAACTTGTGTATTTTAAGCAATTTTTCTAACTCAGCCCCTAATTTAATTAAGTTGGAGACATGAAATTTTGCATACTTATAGCTGAACACCTCACATCAAACAACTAATAATAAAATTTTGAAAAAGTCTAATATTTAACCCTCTGGGCTCTTACTTATGTATTTTAAACAATTTTTCTAACTCCGCCCCTAATTAAGTTGGAGACATGAAATTTTGCATACTTATAGCTGAACACTTGTGATAACACGATAAATCATAAAATTTTGAAAAAGTCATATTCAACCCTCCGATCTCTAACTTCTGTATTTTAAGCAATTTTTCTAACTCCGCCCCTAATTAAGTTGGAGACATGAAATTTTGCATACTTATAGCTGAAATCCTCACATCAAACGACACATAATAAAATTTTGAAAAATGTCTGATATTTAACCCTCTGGGCTTTAACTTATGTATTTTAAGCAATTTTTCTAACTCATCCCCTAACTAAGTTGGAGACTTGAAAGTTTGCATACTTATAGCTGAACACTTGCGATAACACGATAAATCATAAAATTTTGAAAAAGTCATATTTAACCCTCCAGTCTCTAACTTCTGTATTTTAAGCAATTTTTCTAACTCAGCCCCTAATTAAGTTGGAGACATGAAATTTTGCATACTTATAGCTGAACACCTCACATCAAACGGCAAATAATAGCATTTTGAAAAAGTCTAATATTTAACCCTCTGGGCTCTAACTTGTGTATTTTAAGCAATTTTTCTAACTCAGCCCCTAATTATGTTGGAGACATGAAAATTTGCATACTTATAGCTGAACACCTCACATCAAACGACAAATAATAAAATTTTGAAAAAATCTAATATTTAACCTCTAATATTTTGTCTCACACAATTTTTAAATTTAAACTGTTTTGCAATACTATTTTTTGTTCATTTTGCATAATAAGTATAATGTGACGTAATTTCTTCTATTTCAGACTTCTAACGCATATTAATGAATTTATTTTACAATATCCTTTCTCTTTTAAAATTCACATGTAAATATAGTTTTTATGGCGTAATTTCCAATAAGTGCCTGCTTTTTATACCTAATTATTTAATTCTAATTTGAAGGGTTTTTTTTCCTGTTTATAATAGTAACGTGTAAATAATTTTTTTATTTGAAAAAACATTATTGTTTGCGCTGTTTATACAGTTGGCAACAGTTTAAATTAATACCATTTTCTAAAATATGTAAAAAATATCTGTCAAAATGCTGAATATTTGAATTTAAAATAGAAATAAACCTCAAAAAATGAGTCAAATTAAAAACAATTAATGAAATCTGCACACCCGGATCTTCTATTGAATAAAATGATCTAAAAATGATTAAATTCCCATGTATAGCTTTTGCTCCTATAAAATTTTTTTTTAATGGAACGATTTTGTCCAAATTTAGCATTAAATATCTCTTAAAATAATTTTTCGATTTGAAAACTGTATGCATTAGCGTGTTGATGAAACATTTCGCTATAATACCACCTATTTTCTTATTTTTGTATGCAATAGTTTTCTTAACATTAACGAAGAAAGACCTCCGGTCACAAAAAATTCAAAACCGGCGGCGGCGGCGGTGACAGCGTTAGTTACTTTTTTTAGAATAGAGAGATATAAAAATGAAAACATGTCTATCTGTCTGTTTGTAATTCTATAAAAATCCACAATTTGGAAGCCAAAATTGTGAAAAGATACGTTCTTGTGTATTAAAACATGGCCGAGACAACTAAAGTAATCCGGAATCGAAATAATTTATAGTTAATTTTTAATTAATAAAAAACCACCAATTTAACAGCAATTTCTTATCAAATTTAAACATTTTTCGTTATTGCAGTTGCCAACAATTAAAAAACACAATAAAACTATTACTACAACAATTAATTTTCTACTGATTTCCACGTGAAAAATGAAAATGAAATAAATAGTTTGCCGAATTTTAAAAAAGGGTGAATATTACGTCATAACATTTCTATTGCAAGATATTCACGTGAAATATGAAAATGAAATAAATGGTTTGACGAATTTAAATGAAAGTGAATATAACTTCATAACTTTTCTATTTCAAGGTTTCCACGTGAAAGAGGAAAATATTACGTCATATTGGAAATATAAAGGACGTGGTGGATATAGTATAACGTCATATGAGTGTGAAAAATGTATTGAAGCATGATAAAAACCCGATTATGGAAATATTGGCGTATTTTAACATTATTGCTCCAATTATAAATTGAAATAAGTTTATTTATAGCTGTATTCTTTTGCGTCTGTTATATACATTTATACATTTTTATGTAGCGTTTTCATATGATTCATTCATACAACATTTCGACTGCTTTTTTTAATGTTTGTTTTGTGTTGTATGTTAAATTTTGAAATTGATTTTTCAGAACAAACATCCTTCAAATTCCGGGCAACGCCGGCACTTCAGTTTGTAACAGATAAGTGGCTTTTGTATCTGTACATCTAATGCTAATATTATAAAGCGTTTTAATATTATAAAGTGTATAATATTGTTAATGCTTTTACGATTGTGAGGTGTTATCTCTGAAACTACATAGCCAACTTAAAAAAAATGTTGCTGGCCATCTCTGCTCCGAAAAAAGACTATTTTATGTCAGTGCAAGAACCTACATCGCTGCAGGAGCAAAAAAGTTCTAAATTGTGATTTCTGCGATATTGATTGGGTTAGAAACTTTAAATTTGGTGCCGTAGTTACTTTTAAGATGTAAATACTCGTAATGAACGCTCTCAAATTGACGGATAAACGTAAAAATTTCTAGAAAGTTTCTAAACTATGATTTATTTGGAATACTGAAATTTTTGGGATACTGTTGGGATTAGAAACTAGAACTTTGGCATGGTAGTAATTAATAAGATGTAAATGCTCGTTGTAGAACGAATTCTAAAAAATAGAAAGACCAAACAAAGCGGAAAAAGATCTAAAAATGATCTAAGTAACGAAGTACATGGAATTGTTAGGAATATAAACATGAAAATTGACATGGCTGTATTTATCATGACGTAAATTCTCGCAATAGAACAAATTCTAAAAATGTCGCTATATAAAACAGTGCAGAAACAAAAAACTTTCAAAAATTTTCTATTTCTGTGTTACTGCTGAGCCCAAAATTTTGAAATTTTGTTTCGGGTTAGTTTTAAAATATACAATTGTCTCTATGAATGGTTTTTAAAAAATTTAAAATTTAAAAAGATGAAATTAACGGAAAGCGATCTCAATTACCATTAATTTGGAATTATTAGGTACAGCAACTTTAAATATTTCATAATGCTGCATTTCCTCCGCAAAACATACGATTTAAATGCAACAAAACTGATAGATACCCACCTAGCATTAAATAAATTGTGTAAATATTGAATAAAGACCTGTATGAAACAGTGAGTAGGTTGCCCGAAAGTACTTGTTAAAGTGTTCCTTCTGTAGGCTTTTCTCTCTCTCGCCAAGGCCACTAAAAGAGGGAAGTGCCGTTTTAAATATGATATGAATTTTTTATCCGATTCATTTTTCTAGACATTTTATCATAAGGTCATATTCTCAATTATCATTAGTAGATTTTTTATATATTAACTATTCTGGTGAAACTTCATAATCGGGTTCATATTGGCGTATGTTAGCTTGCATGATTTGCTGAATAAATATGTATGGATTTGTAAATCACTTCAAATGACACTTTGACAGCTCAAAAGTTATGCAGACGATATATTCAGATCTTGTGTCATACTTTATGTTGTAATCATTGCCGATTTCTTTTATTTAATACATGCTAAATACAGCTCAACTTGTGCAGAATATGTTTGAAAACAAAACAATACAGCGTATGTAGTGTCCAGCATACACTCATCATTTAAATCCGATTGAGTATATCTAAAACACACTCTAACGAAGCATTGCATGCCACTGTTGATGTATTCGGTACTTTGATATTATATTAGATTTTGAGAAGAGAATTCCCTAAATGTTATCGACAACCTCATTGCATCCGTGGAAAACAGATATTGTACAATATTAACTATTCCGGGGGAGCACACACCATATAAAGTATAGTCCATTCTTTTTAAACATCATATATTTGTCATTTAAAGTTACTCAAATTGGTGCGAAGCGTCTGATTATGCTCTTGACATCATTTTATACAGTTAAAATTCCGATATAAGTAATTTAGTGTTTCATTTTCTATTTTACTTTTAATATATTGCGTACTTTCAATTTAATACCCATGCATGGCTGTCTTGAATGGTTTGATTTCCCATTTTTTAAAACAGTGTATACAAATTTATATAAGATTTTGTAATTCTACGATTCTTTTATTTTCATCATTTCAATTTATCGCAGTATATGGACAATTAAAGATAACATCTTATTTTCTTTGCTTCCACATGTTATTATTAAATCTATGTTCTCAGTAATATCGCTCAGACTAATCCCTCTGAGGGAAGCCCTAGTTGTACCGTAATTTCCGGCGTATAATCCGCGGATCAAACAATCATTTTTCGACCCAGAAAAATTTTAAAGTAAAATGTAACTTTTTAGATAGCGGTAAATATTTGGCTTCAGTTACTAAATAAAATTTCTGGGTCCAAACAGAATTGTTCGATCCGCGGATTATACACCGGAAATTATGGTAATTATATTTGTACGTTTATTATAAATTCGATCTAACAGTTCTATTCTAAACATTTTAATTCGTCGAATTTCGACGGGTCCCAACTCGTTATTTTAAATGCAAACTGGTTCCATACTTAGACTGCCCGCAGATTTAATAAATATTCATGCTTTAAAATTATTTTAAAAGTCATAAAAAATCAATAAATTGAGATTTCAAACAAGTTTTATTTGAAAATACAGTGAAACCTCCCTGTGCGACCATTTTTTCATGAAACGGAATTTATTCCCATATAGGCTCAATACTAATTTTACCTCCATTTAGAGATCATCCCACTTGAATTTCCTCCATGAGCGACCAATTTCTTTGAAGAAAACGAAACAAATTCCGTTTTTTTCTGGTCGCTTTGAGAAGGTTTTATTAGAAAAATAATTCCGGAGAGCGCATTATTCATAAAACTTCTAAACTAAGTTTAGAATTTTTTTTTTTAATTCTGCTAACTTTTAAGTGTTTAAACCCCTTTGTACCTTTTTAGGCTATGAACTGAACTCTGGTGACAAATTAAGAATGTCGGTCAATAAACTCCCCTGCCCTATTCTGTCAGGAAACTCTCAAAGAAATAGATAAATTAATGAAATCGTCATTATTTATTCCCGTCCAAAAAAAAAAAAAAAAAAAGAAAAAAAATTGCATTTATTTACTGAACTTTGAAAGGACTTGGAAATAAAAGTTGTAAAAGATAAAACCGTAAAATCAAAGCAAACATCAGTGGATTCATTTTTAGGGTTTTGTTCATCTGACAAAACCCTATTCGTCTCGCTTCTCTGTCTGTCTGTCCGTCACAGAGCCCGTTCTCAGAAACTATGTATGTTGGAGATTTGAAATTTTGCATGCTTATAGCTGAACACCTCACATCGAACGACAAATCATAAAATTTTGAAAAAGTCTTATATTTAGCCGTCTGGGCTCTAACTTGTGTATTTTAAGCTTTTTTTCTAACTGAGACCCTAATTAAGTTGAAGACTTGAAATTTTACATACTTATAGCTGAACGCCTCACATCAAATGACAAAGCATAAAATTTTGAAAAAGTCTTATATTTAACCTTCTGGGTTCTAACTTGTGTATTTTAAGCTTTTTTTTTTTTTTTCCTAACTGAGCCCCTATTTAAGTTGAAGACTTGAAATTTTGCATACTTATAGCAGATTACTTGCGATCACACAAAAAATCATAAAATTTTCAAAAAGTCTTATATTATTTACCCCTCCGGGCTCTAACTTGTGTATTTTAAGCAATTTTTCTAATCTAACCCCATTGCACTCGGTGGGTACTTTTCTAATTTTCTTTGACCACTCTTTCATATTATGCACATAGCCTTACATATTTCAGTTCCGCTTTTTGCCGCAAGGGGGCGCGTACTTATCTCGGGTGCTATGGGCCCGATCACTTCGACTAAAATAACTACGGATAGGGTGTAAAACGGAGTTTCGTTCGGATAGAGGTTTGTGTAGAGTGCGCCCCTCGTTGCGAAATGTGGAACTAACAGATTTTGCAAAAGGATAAAGAGTTTAGAAAGGAATATTAAACGAAACCCTCTGTGCGATCTGTGATCACTCTTATCCACTTGTTTAAACTCTTCAGTAATTAACTTATGTAATTACCTTTCGTTTTGATACTTATTTTTCATATTTTTTCCTAATATGAAACATAAATTTTAGTAACATTAACTATTACCTTTTTCAACAATTAAAATCTAGATTTAAACATGACCTCAATTAAGAGACCACCTCTCGGAGCGACCAATTTTTATTAGAGCGGAACGTGGTCGCTTTAGGGAGGTTTTACTGTACATTTTTCTATTCGACCGATTTAAAAAAAATGAAATTGTGCGATGATTAGAAAGAAGTTAAAAAATTGCAGTAAAAGCGAAATTTATTGGTGAGGTCGTAGCCACCGTCAATATGACATTAGCGTTGGTCACCGATATGTTTCTGTTTTATTATAGATTAGAATGGTTTGTTAGCTTGTTTCCCATCCCTTTCTCCTTGCCCTAACTTTTGTAAAAATACTCTAATTGCCAAAAAATGTCAGTACTATATGCTGCTATACTAAGCAGGTATGATCCCAGGTAGAGAGAGAGAGAGAGAGAGAGTTCAACGAAACGTAGGAGTTGCTCGAATTACGGGTAAGTTATAACCCGTCTGAAACTGAAAAATCTACTTGAATTTAACCCGAGCCCGACAAAACTCCATTCCGCAATAGGATCCGAACCTAACATACTTCAACGCAAAACTGGAAATTAAAAAAAATAAAGAAAAAATGCACACCTTGTGTGAAAACAGATAAACTTTAATGTCCAGAGAAGAAATTTTGCTGCGAAAGTAAATGGTTTAACTCTAGTAAATGATTTAACCTGTTTAAAATTTTTACTGAACAAATTTTACCAACTTTAGATTTATTGTACACAAAGTTTGAAGAATATATTTGCCCCCTGGATTAAATAAGAAATGACTTTAACGCTCCGCCTACCAGACGGTTCCAATGTAGAGGTCTGCATGGGCCGGAATTTCCAGGCCCGGTTCCGGTCCGATCCGTTGTAAAAATTACGGCCCGGACCCGTTCCGGCCCGTACAAAAATTAGTGAAAACCGGTCCGGCCCGTGCAGAAATGAATCAAATCAGACCCGTCCGGCCCGAATCAATTTCTACAAAAAAATTCTGATTTTTCTTAACATACAATTAAGATTCTTTTAAAGAATACTATACATATATATTTATGGGAAAATTTTACAGTATAATTTAGATTATGTATTCTCAAAACAGAAAATACATAATAGCAACATTAATAATTACTTAGGCTCTTAGACTTTTAAACATTCGAATAAAGATTCATTAAAAGAATTAATTTAGAGGTTTAAAAAAAAGAAGGTTAACAGCATAACATACAATTAAGCCCGTTCGGTGCAGACCTCTAGTCCAAAGGACCCGACAAGTGCATTAAAAATGTTTTTTCTCATGCATAAAAAAAAGATTGAAAATTCTGTAAATATATGATTTTTTCTGGAATATTCTCTTTTTTATATAAAAAGAGTAGAATTCCAGAAAAAGTCATTTTTACTGAACATTTTCAGTCTTCTTTTTTTTTCCCATGAGAAAAATAATTTTGAATGTATCTGTCGGATCCATTGGACCCATCTGACTGGCGGAAGTATGTGCATGTACGCCATAGAATTAATTAAACTATAAATAAGATAAAAGCATTAACTGAAATTCCGAATGGTAGAATATTGCAGAAAAAACAAATTTAAAAAAGAATTTTTTAAGGTATTGCTTTTCTCTCAAATGTGAATTTGCAAATATCGCAATAGAAATCTTCAGTTTTCAATATTGTTTGCGTGAACAAGTGAACTCTTCTGCAAATTGAAAAACAAACAAAAATAAACACAGATCTTGGAAGAATATTACGAAGATGACTATCCAAAAAAAAAAAAAAAAAAAAAACTTATATGTATGTATATTTGTAATATTTGATATAATATTATATCTCAGCGCTGCTAATGACTTCTACTGCAGTTTTAACTTGTAATGCAAACTTCGACTGTCTATCTGTTCCCCTTTCCCACTTACGAAACATTTTAGATATGAAATGAAAGTGAAAAAAGCAATTTAACAAATTACAACGACCATTTGGAAAATGATTTTTTCAAAGACTAAAATTTAAGACATAAAAAATCGCATGGAGTTCATCATACATTACGTACGCCATGAATTAAACATTAATAGTGTTATTACACATAAAAATTGCAAGCGACAAAAATCGCCTGCGACTCGTCAGATTTCCTGAAACTTACGTATTATCCACCTGAAACTTACGTATTATCCAAGCATTTCATTGGCTGTTCGGGAAAAGGCTTTTCCATCAGCAGATTTCCAAGAAATCTGACGACCCATTTTAAATGAAATTTCATTCTTAAACTTCTAAACATCACACAATATTACTTTTTACACCGTCGTATAGAGAAAAAAATATACTTTTAAATGCTATTTGTTTGAAAGCTGTATCTCAATTTGTTTCTGAGTTTTTTTTTTTTTTTTTTTTTTTTTTTTTTTTTTAGTTTTTATTACTTTTTTGTCATAGTGGCAACAAAAGTATCAATCTCTGTTGAAAGTAAAGGGAAAGTACAGATTACTGTATAGACCACCAATCAGAAAACGAATAAAATGCGAATTCAACCAATAAAACACTTCAGATATGGTTTTGATTTCCTACCCTGACAGAGAACAATAACCATTTTTCCAAATGGTTAAAAAAAAAAAAAAAAAAAAAAAAAAAAAAAAAAAAAAAACAAGATATTCCAGGGGTAAAAAGGCATCAAGCTACTTCACTCACGCTTAAACATACTTGCTCGCTAATGTTAATCCTATCGGAGAGTTCTTTTAAAATATCTCGTTTGCATTTTTTTTTTTTTTTTTTTTTTTTTTTTGTGTGTGTGTGTGTGTTTGATAGCTGAGGTCAATTTCTATATAAAGGCCGTTTTTTACTTTTTGGATTGTAGATTTTTTTTTTTTTTTTTTTTTTTTTTTTTATGAGGAAGGATTTTTTTTACTTTCTACACCGGTTCCGAAAGTTAAAGTATCCTAATATAAAATATCTGCAAACAAAATCGAAAAAGTAAAAAATGACAAAATGCAAAATTTAAATGTTCCATTTTTACATTGGAAGCATACGATTAAAGTTACTATTTTAAGCTGGAAGATATGGACATAAAACGCAATCACCAAGTAATTTTTATTTTTAAATGCATGTAAGTTACAGGTATTTTTATTCAGATACCAAGACATTGGAAAAATAGTGTCAAAATAGGTGTTTTAAGCCAATTTACGATACACGACAAGTCCAGGAGAGATCGCCATTTTCATTAGGGAACAATCGTTTGCAACTCAAGATGTTTATCTCGACTATTATCGACTATTATCGACTCGTTTATCTAAAAATGGAAAATGCTATTCGATTTTAAATCACTTCAGTAATGTGTTAGAAAGTATCGTGTTGTTGGGCGGGCAAAAATAGTTTTTTAATAACAACTTTAATTGAATATTATTATATTGTTTGAATAATGTTGTGCATATATTCAGATTAATAAATTTAGGAAACATCAATGCAAAATAATTTTTTTAATAAGGAATGTTTCATGATAAAGTCCAGTTCATTAGTTTTCTAAATAAAGTATTTTCCTAACAATGCATTTCGCTAAAAAATTTAATAACTCGTATGTTAAATTTTCTTTTTCCTTTCCTTTCCACAAGCTTACACTTATTTCCCCTTTTCCAAACGAAAACTGGGCGATTGATTTGTTAAACTTACATAACATACAGGAAGAAAGGAAAAACAAAGAAAAAGTAGAATACAGAAACACTTTGTCGCCAAATGTTAAACAAGTTGGAAATTGCTCGTCAAACGTGGCAAATGAGGTGCGTTCGTACTATAACTAGTTTTAAAATTATTTTTTGCACCCCATATTGTACTGAATGTATAATTTTTTGCACTTCATAACGTGCATAGTCTGATACATCATTAAAATGCACTTCCAATAATTTTTTCGGAACACTTTTGACTGTCCCTGTAATTAAACTATACATCCGATTTTCCTAAAATTTGAAATAACTCAACAAAATTTTGCAACAATTATATCTTTAAAATTTCAGACCATTCGGAAGGCTGTAATATCATTAAAATGCACTTGCAATAATTTTTCCCATTGGCCGTAATGTAAAGAAAAACTTTTGGCTGTCCCTGTAATTAAACTATACATCCGATTTTCCTAAAATTTGAAATGGCTCGACAAAATTTTGCAACAATTATATCTTTAAAATTTCAGATCATTCGGAAGACTCTAATACCATTAAAATCCACTTGCAATAATTTTTCCCATTGGCCGTAATGTAAAGAAAAACTTTTGACTGTCCCTGTAATTAAACTATACGTCCGATTTTCCTAAAATTGGAAATGGCTCGACAAAATTTTGCAACAATTATATCTTTAAAATTTCAGATCATTCGGTAGGCTCTAATATCATTAAAATCCACTTGCAATAATTTTTCCCATTGGCCGTAATGTAAAGAAAAACTTTTGACTGTCCCTGTAATTAAACTATACGTCCGATTTTCCTAAAATTGGAAATGGCTCGACAAAATTTTGCAACAATTATATCTTTAAAATTTCAGATCATTCGGAAGGCTCTAATATCATTAAAATCCACTTGCAATAATTTTTCCCATTGGCCGTAATGTAAAGAAAAACTTTTGACTGTCCCTGTAATTAAACTATACATCCGATTTTCATAAAATTTGAAATGGCTCGACAAAATTTTGCAACAATCACATATTTGAAATTTCAGACTATTCGGTTGGGTAGTTTTTGCTCTGTTACATGCGGACAGACGGACGGACAGACGGACGGACAGACGGACGGACGGACGGACTGAACGACGACTATAGGTGCTACGTATTTATATAATTACGAACGCACCTAAAAAATGAAGGGGGAGAAGTAGAGAGGGGAAAAAATGGGCATTCGGAAAAAGAGCATCTGAAAAAAGCGCACCTGGAAAAATTACACTTTTTGTATATTACAACTATAAAAAGAAAATTTTCTGCAATATTCTTATTAGTGAATTAAATTTATATCATTTATTTAATATAAAAATAATTTTCTAATGGCCACAGAAGACATTTACAATGCAATTATATTTCCTCTTTACTCTGAAAATTTTCTTTTAGTTTGTTGCACTCTTCCTTAGTCCACACGCTTCTGATTTTCCCGCAGGCCTGCTATCACCGGTCGTACAGACTTCGAAAAAAGTGTTATTTTATTTGATAGGCTTCCACCACCGATATAAATATGTGATATCGGACACGATGTGAGAAGGATTATAAAAAGATGCTAAACTTATTCAATTAATATTAAAGAACAATTTATTTACAACTTATTTATGTAGAAACAACACGTTATTTACATTTAAGTGCTCGGATATAGACGATTCGGCCCGATACTAAGTTATATTCCAAATACTTTCTGCGTACTAGGTCAACTTACTAAAATACCCTATTTTCTTCTCACCCTACGGGAGGGTAGACCAGGGCTAGTTGTCCATAGGGTATGTTGGCCCATGTCGCGATATTTTTTTAACTTTGCGTTATATGACATTGTCAGTCCAGCCAAGTATGCGTTGCTTCGCTTTCCTCCTCCAACATCAGCACCATTGAAGTCGGAGCATGCGTTAAAGAATTATTGAGAAATTTCAAAATTTTGTCGAAGTGAGTAAATTTCTTCTCTTATAAATAATCGTTTTTTATTTGTTTGTAGATTGCATTTTAGATTTTGATATATAATAATTCAGAAAAATAATTGTTTGTAGTTATTGTAGGGCATGTTTTTTTATTGAAATACTTTCAGAATAATTCCTTACAGTCATGGAAAACAAAAATGGCGATAAGGGGTTAGTTGGCCCATTTGGCACGGGGCATGTTGGCCTGGCGGGCCAACATGCCCCGTAGGAATTTGGCTCTGGGGTATTGGAATTTTGATAGTTTTAATGAATTATTTCAATAAACATTTATTATTATTTTAATTAATTTATTATTAATTAATAGTAAGGAATTATTTTATTATTTGAAATCCTGGTTATTCCAGTCAATCTTTTTAAAAAATGAAGTTATAAAGTTGTTTACCTCCTCGCCAAATTAAATCAGCTGCTCCTGTGGTACAAAAACATTTATAATTTTCATAATTATAGAAAAATCCCTGTTGGCTTGGCCTATAGACGCAGGTAGATTTCGAAGTAAGTACTAATTTCACTAAAAATTTAGCGGATTAAGGGAAATGATTTTTTTCTTATACAACCCCCCTCCCCCCCCCCCCACACACACTTTTTTTGTTTTTAATTTCTTTTTGCTGTAAGAATTGCTCCTATCAGAAGCTTGTCAATACAAAAGTTGCAGATAATATTAAGAGGATTTATGATAAATTTAAGTTAATTTGATATCTTGTGAATTGATGAAGTTATGAATTTTTTTCTTCTGAAAATCCTATCTTTTGCACTCCTTGAAGCCATTTTTAATTACATCAAAAATCTATCATGCATAATTTTTTGGCCCTTTTCCTAGAAGTTTTGAAAACTTTAAACTGATTGGATACGTTATCGTGTCCATAGAAAAGTAAAAAAAATATATAGAGATAGATAAAGTTTTGAACTGAGGGTGGTTTTGGGCTCTAGAGGTCATGATCGGTGTAGATCTGCAAAAGTTTTTCAAAAATTCCAACATATAGGAGATTGCAATAGGTAGACGAAATTTACCTAAAGTTCGGCCTCCTAGTGTTACATACTACCTGTAAAAGTAACAAATCTAACGATCAAAATCTACCCGATTCTGATATTCCTCAATTATTAATAAAATCCCCTTGTTCCCCCATCCAGAGAAGAGTTTGCCACAAATAATGCTTTAAGAGCCTACTTCAGTCAAGTGAAAAGACCCGTTCGCTAATGCTAATCCTATGGAAGAAATTTATAAGGATATCTCGGTTGCATTTCAATATTTTTAAATGATTTTTTTTGCATTGGATAGCTGAAATCGATCTGTACAAAGGCCGTTTTTTACTTTTTCGATTTTGTTTACAGATATTTTTAACGAGGACACTTTCATTTTCGGAACCGGTTTTGAAACAGAAGGCATCCTCGTTAAAAATATCTGTAAACAAAATCGAAAAAGTAAAAAACCGCCGCCAGCATATAGATCTATCTCAGCTATCCATTGCAAAAATATCATTTAAAAATATTGAAATGCAACCGAGATATCCTTATAAATTTCTTCCATAGGATAAATTATTAGGAGAAATTTATGAAGTGAAAACCTCTTACCTAGGTAGTTATTCGTCGAAACTGAATAATACTTTCTGTCATCATAATCCATAAAAAGGGCAGTTTCAGGAAACAATTTTTTGATTATTTAAAAATATCTTTTCCTTTAAGAGACATGTTGTCATAGAGCTACACTTCTAGAACAGTTAACAAAGATCGCTGTTCAAACAAAAAATTTAAAAAAAGTACATTGCTATATCCTAACTTATTAGATTATCTAAATCTCATTCTACCAACAATAAATCATGAATGTTATCAATAATATATGTATTTCATGATAAACAAATTGTTTTTTTTTTATGCTTGATTAGGAATTAAAGTTTTATATAAACGAAAATTATCATTATTTCAAAGAAGCTTGCATTACCCAAAGCATCATGAAGCAATATTACATACAAGACTGACTGACAGAACTTTTACTGACAGAAATTTGAAGGAAATGATGCATTAGATTTACATAATAAACGAAAGAAAAGAATTATTGCACTTAACAGATGTACAGAGGCCTTGATACAATTTATTTATCATCTGGTTTTTATAATAAATCACCTAATTAAGGATGAATGTTTTTTTAAATTACTGTACTCTAAGATTTGCGGTGTTTTAACACCTAGCATGCCTTTATTAAAATTTATTACTTTTCCGTAATGTATTAAAGACATTTTTTATGAGAAAATAAAATCAATTTTTAAAGCAATTTTTGGTCGAAGTTAATAATTTGAATAACTCACAGTTTTAATATTTAATTTTTTTTATTTTAATTTAGGGGGCTATGTTGTGTTTTCGTTCGCAAAAAATAAAAATTAAGATTTGGTAAAATTTTGATCATTTCTTAAACTTCTACACTATCAGAACATTAAAAAGTGACGTGGGCCAACTTACCCCGCAATCGGGGCAGGTTAGCCCAAGCGACTTGGTGTCAATTTGAGCTTCTAAACTAATACTTATGGTTAATATTTTCAAGTTTTACTATTGTGACTTCTTCCTGAAAGTACACTGATAGTAGTAACATAAAAATAAATTTAAAATGTTGAATTGTAATTTTTTAAAAATTATTAGGAAAAAACTGGCCAACTAGCCCTGATCTACCCTACCTCATTAGGTTTATCGGAGGACCTCACAGGAGGCCCACGTTGCATCGGCTTTCTCCGCTCAGCTCTTACGCCTTTTCCCGCAACCCACTACACTCCTCTCCAGAAAACACAACCAAAAAACACTACAGTCTCCCTTCCTGAGGTCTTCCCCAGTACTCCTCGTTTCTCTCTCAGCGATTTCTTCCAAAACCAGCATACGGAGTTTTTCTTGTGCCAACAGGGACCCCTTCTCTTATCTAAAACTTCCCCCTTCCCGTGGCTTCCACTATCTCATTAGATAGACCGGGAACTTCTTTGTTTGCCTTATCTGTGGTCTACGTTATTGAATAAAATGGGAAATTATATTTCATTGATATAATGAAATTTGTTCAAACAGTAAGATCCAACTGTAACAGGTCGGATCAACTTCAAGATAAGAAAAAATGTTACTTTCAACACACGTAAGCAGAAAGTGATACATATGAAATGCAATAAATAAGTAAAAAAGATAATATTAGATAATAGTAATTTTAATTAGTTACATGCTCGTTAGAAACCCGACATAGTTATTGCAATATTTTGTGATATTTATTTCACAACTTAATGTTATTTGTACCTACCAGTGCAAAGAAAGATGTCAAAGAATGTTTTGGACTTCAGTTGAAAAGCCCGTAAAGCAACCTACTTAAGTTAACATAACAAAAATACATTAGATGTAACACATGATAGTTGTCGATTTCATTACCTGTCAAGGGGATGGCGGAAAATCGAAACATTTTCTGAAATCAGGAGGACATTATCAGAAGCATTTTTTAACTATACGAAAATAAACTATAATTAAATTTATTTAAATGAGGTAAATAGCTACTATTATAAAGTAAAATAAACAACTGTTATCATAAAATAAATAATATGAATGAAAATAAGACACATTTAAGAAGAAAATTATGTAATTGAGTACCTATTATTTATTTTATTTTATTTTTACTAGGGGGCTCTGCCCCCTACGAGCTACGCTCGCCAACCCCCGTTCAGACGCCTCAAAGTCTAAAAGCACACTAATTTGATGGGCTTTTAAAAGATTTCGGAAGATTGAATTATCTGTCTATTCTAAAAAAAAAGTAACTACCGCTGTCACCGCCGCCGGTTTTGAATTTTTTGTGACCGGAGGTCTTTCTTCGTTAATATTAAGAAAAATAATGCATACAAAAATATGAAAATCGGTAGTATTATACAGAAATGTTTGATAAACACGCTGATGCAGACAGTTTTCAAATCGAAGAATTATTTTAAGATATATTTAATGCTAAAGTTGGACAAAATCGTTCCACTAAAAAAGTTTTATAGGAGCAAAAACTAATTATGGGAATTTAATCATTTTTAGATCATTTTATACGTTTGAAGTTCCCGGTGTGCAGACTGTATTTCTTTTTGAAATTTGACTAATTTTTTGAGTTTTTATTTCTATTTTAAATTCAACTTTTCAGCATTTCTAGAGATATTTTTGACAGATTTTAGAAAGTAATATTAATTTAAACTGTTGCCAACTGTATAAAAAGCGGAAACAATAATGTTTGCTTCAAAAAAAATATATATATATATATATTTATACGTGTAAATAAATTAAAAATTTATTTACACGTGACTATTATAAACAGAAAAAAGCATTTGTAATTAGAATTAAATAATTATGTACAAAAAGCAGGAACTTATTAAAAATTACGTCATAAAAACTATAATTACACGTGAATTTTAAGAGAGAAAGGATTTTGTAAAATAATAAATTTATTAACATGCGTTAGAAGTCTTAAATAGGAGAAACTACGTCATATTTACGTCACATTACAGTTATTAAATAAAATGAACACAAAATAATATTGCAAAACGGTTTAAATTTAGAAATTGCGCTAGACATTTATTTGATATTTTGAGAGGATACTTTTCAACTATTTTTGTTAGGAAAGCGCAAATAATATTTCATTTCTAACACAAGTATTTTCACGTGAATATTAAAAAGAGAAAGAATAGTTTGGTCAAAATTACGTCAGATTAAAAACGATTAATTTAAAATGTCTTATTTAAAAGAACTTTCTTTTCGCTTTGTTAAAAAATACCGGGAGACAAAGATTCTGTTTACTTAATTCCTTTTATATTAGCTTATTTTGAAATGTTTAACTTATTTTACTTAATAAAAGACGAAAACAGCGATTGACGTATGTATTTTTGGTACTACTTGGTTATCCCGTCGACCAAAAATCTATCATTCGCCAAACTATAAGATTAAATGCCAATAATGGTTGATCGTAAATGTCACATTAACTTGACTTTAAGCAAGTCACACGTGTCTACGTCATCAAGTTATTTTTATTTCAACGTTTTATTTCTATTTTTATTAATGTTGCACTAATTTATTTGTTCTTTCGTTATTTAAAATAAAAATGATGTCAATTTGTATAATTTGGCGAGTGCTTTGGCGATTTATATAATTTGGCGAAATTGGTCGACGGGTTAATCAAGTAGTACCGCAGCGGATTTGGCCTTAAAATTCCCCAGTCAAAGAGAAATGAATAGAAATCCGTTCATAGGGAGATCGTCACTGTTTTTTAAATTATAATTCAATCTTCCGAAATCTTTTTAGAGCCGATCAAATTAGCGTACTTTTAGAGTCTGCGGTGTCTGAACGGGGGTTGACGAGCGTAGCTCGTAGGGGGCAGAGCCCCCTAGTAATTTAAAAAACAGTGGCGATCGCCCCATAAACGGGTTTCTATTCATTTCTCTTTGATTGGGGGATTTTAAGGCAAATCAGTTGCTGTTAAAAGATACAATGGCTGTTTTCGTCTTTAATTAAATAAAATCAGTTAAACATTTCAAAATAAGCTAATATAAAATAAATGTCTTGCACAATTTTTTAATTTAAACTCTTTTGCAATGTTATTTTATGTTCAACTTAAATTTCATGTAATTTCTCCTATTTAAGACTTCTAACGCATTTTAATGAATTTATTATTTTTCAATATCTTTTCTCTTTTAAAATTCACGTGTCAATATAGTTTTTATGACGTAATTTTCAATGTTCCTGCTTTTAAAACGTAATTATTTAATCATAATTTGAAGGGGGGGGGGAGGTTCTGTTTATAATAGTCACGTGTAAATAAATTTTTAATTTGAAGCAAACATTATTGTTTGCGCTGTTTATACAGTTACCAACAGTTTAAATTAATACCCTTTTCTAAAATATGTAAAAAATATCTTTCGAAATGCTGAAAATTTGAATTTAAAGTAGAAATAAAACCTTAAAAAATGAGTCAAATTAAAAAAATAAATGCAATCTGCACACCGGGAACTTCCAACGTATAAAATGATCTAAAAATGATTAAATTCCCATGTATAGTTTTTGCTCCTATAAAACTTTTTTAATGGAACGATTTTCTCCAACTTTGGTATTAAATCTCTCTTAAAATAATTCTTCGATTTGAAAACTGTCTGCATCAGCGTGTTTATCAAACATTTCTCTACAATACCACCGATTTTCATGTTTTTGTATGCAATATTTTTCTTAATATTAACGAAGAAAGACCTCCGGTCACAAAAAATTCAAAACTGGCGGCGGTGACAGCGGTAGTTACTTTTTTTTAGAATAGAGAGATAATTTTCTTTTTCGTGCATAAAAAAACATGACAATTTCACTAAAACTGTGTGACATTAATTAAAACCGTATCGTGCAAAATATGCGTTTTTCCTGTTTTAGTGCCAGAAAAGGTAGAAAATTTATAAAATTCATAGTGTCATAACTTGGTAAGTTTCGATCGTACAAAAATGGAATTTTTATTGTTTTACTTGCATGGAGGAAGCTTTTCAATATGTAATGTAATTTATAGGAGTCATAGACTGTATAAATATTTAAATTCCGTAAAATTAAAAATAATAATAAATTTATTGACGTAAATGCATTTTTTCATATGATAAAGAATTTAATTTTCTAATTGAAAGCGTATCCTCACATGCGAGAGAGAAAATAGCTTAAAATTTTATAATGAGGATCTTGACGAAAATTTAATTAATAGAAATGAAACATTTCTCTGAATTTATGTATATAGAAATGTAGACTTAAAATATCGTTAAGATGCTGCCTAAAATATCAATGATAAGCAATTAATATATGTTTCCTACACTGCGTTAAAATTATATTTAGTGATACCGCTCTCAAATTGCAAAGCAGTATACATTTCATTAGTCATTTACAAAACTTAAGGGGGCCCGGGGCTCAAAATTCTATTTTTTTTTTAATTATTTATAGAGATTTTGTTATGAAATTTTTTCTGAAATATCTTTTAATATAATAAAAATATTGCATGTAAAAGAAATCTGAAAATTTTTAAACATTTTTTAACTTAAATTGTAAAATTTTAAACATATTTAATTTTTGATATAACTCTAGGAAGTACTTACTCGATTTACAAAATTTTTACACTTTAGTGTGCAGAAAATGTGTCATTTTAATTTGTCTTTGGGATTTCTTAAAATAGTGATTAAGACTTTTATAAAAAAATTGTAAGTAAAAAAATGAAGTTTTTTTATGAGAGAGTTTTGCATTAATTAGCATATTTTCACAATTATCACTCAAAATTAAAAATCCTGAAGACAATTTGTTCGAAATATAGCATAAAATCTCTGTTAAAAATTTCGTACATATATCTTGTAAGGTACTTTAGATATATTCTTTTAAAGTTGACAAATTGTGAAAAAATTCATTCTGAGATAAATGCAGCTAAAGTTTTCGTTAGCGGGCCGCTGATGCATCGCTTCTCAAGGCAAAACGTGTTATATCTCTGGATTTAATGAAGATAAAAGCATGCGGTTTGCGGTATTTAACGCTAAAAACTCAATATATTTTTTTAAGCCAATAAAAAATTTGCATTTTTTTGAGAATTTTTAACCCCAAACCCACTTAAAAGTAATAAATAATAGACTACAATCTACCTACGTTGTAACATATGTCTCTGGCTCTGGATCTGGAACATGACATAATAAAACGACTTGCATTTGATTTTGATGATGCCCTGCAATCATTTGCTAATTCAAAGGCAAGGATTTTAACTACACCGTTTTATAATAATTTTATAACCGTTTTTGTTTTTTAAAACATATTAAAATTTTTGTAAAAGACGTTCGTCACGAATGGGGTTAAACAAATAAATTACGCGGCACCATTGGAGATAAAAAAATTCAAAAAGTTTTTGATTAACAATATATATATTCAATTTTAACATATGTATTTCAAGGTAAAAATGGCAAAATTACTGGTGATGGAAGGAAACTTCCATTAACGAGGGGAATGAGGGGAGGAGTCCAACAATTTCCAATAGCCTTAGTCAGGACCCACAAATGCTTAGAGTCCTGCGCGAACCCGCAATAAAAAGAAATTAAATCAGGTTTTAATGCCATTATGAAAAATAATCTAAAATTGTACCTCTGATACCATTTTTTTTATGTTTTGTATAGAAGAATGAACAAATCTATATTCTTAAATCAGGGCATGAAATTTCAGTTAAAAAGGCACTAGCCATACTAAACTTTTTACTCACCACTATTTTACATTCATTCAAACGGCAACGCCGGTTACCACGCCTGCCCAAAAAATGAACTATTTATGACAAACTGAATTTAAATTGATCATTGTTAGAAGGAACTGTCTGTTAAATCCAGAATATTTTACATTCATCAAATATATGAACAATTTTTAAAATGTTAACAGATGTAGTAAAATCAAAACATATTTAATGCAAAAAAAAAAAAAAAAAAAGAAAAGAAAAAGAAAAAAAAAAGAAAAAAACTCAAAGTAAAGTTGAGGTAAGATTTCACTGGTTACAGAAATTATCTCATTCTACTAAAAAGTCATGGAAGAAAAAGTTTGTTTTTTTAGCACTTCATGTTTGTGTACGCTGCCTTTCTGCACTGAAATACCGCTTGTCAATCGCAGCTGTAGGGTCAAACTCTGTCAGGCTCAGGGTGGGTCCTAGAAAAAGAAATTCTGAGCAAATCATCCAGTGTCTGTCTTCAGAGAGTTCCCGTATGCATCTTAAGTATGTCATGACAGCTGAAGTCTTCTCTCACACGAAGCTGTGCTTACTGATAGAACAGCACAAAATATTAGAATTTGGAGCAAATTGGAGAATCTTGCTAAACATTTTTCACTGTAAAACTTCTCCAGCATATCTTTCAGTGTTAGTGAAGGCAACATAAACTTGAATTATGCCCACTCTGCCAATACAATATCCACTTCTTCATTAAAGGGACTTGGGTTCAAATACATCTTTTGATTCTTCTATTCCAAATTGATGTATTTTTTCTTTGGAAGGCCAACACTTCCCTTAAAAGACTTTCGCGTGTCGCTGGATTTAGACACGATATTTTGAGCGTATGTTGTTTAATTTGAAGCAAAACATTTTAAAAGACGAAACTTACTCGTCAAACTTAAATATTTGCACGCCAGTGGCGAATTGGCGAGCGGAAATTTCGTGTCCTGTCTTAAATATTCAAATGTAGTAAAACCTCTGAATAGCGGACACCTCGGGATCGTTAAATAGATTCAAACATCGGGTCGGATTGTCCAGAATTTTATTTTTTCGGCTCGGAATGAATCTAATTTTCTTTCTGCGGGTCGGGTTCGCACTAGAAAAATTTTTGCGGGTCATATTTAGGTTTTTTGCAAGTCGGATTTTTTGGGATTTTCACAGAACGTTTGAGCACAACTATGTTTCATAAGAAAATAAATACGTATTTGAATATGAATGAGTATGCATTCAATTTACTGTATGAGAAATAAAATGCATATAAGAAATGTGATCATAGATTATTCTTTCTTTAAGAATCGTTTTTTCTTCTTTTGAAATATGAAAAAATATTATCAACATTTCGTTTTTGATTCCCACAAAAACACATGTATCGCATTTGTGATAGTTTACGTGCGCACACATACACGTGTTAACTTTGTGTAGATTAAGATGTGCCCGCTATTCAGAGGTAAAAGCTTTCAAATATGTACATGTTATAGGAATTGAAAAAGTGTTCGCTAAATAGAGATGTCCGCTTTGCGGGAGAAAAGCCATTATGGAAATCTTATTATATATAGATTCTTAACCTGAAAAAATATTTTGAAATTTCGGGTCAACCCGAACGCGACCCGCAAGAGTCAAAATTCAACCCGAAACAAACCGGAACTCGAAACAATGAAAGTCAACCCGACCCGCAGTAAAAAAAGTGGAAGTCAACTCGACCCGAACCCGACCCGCAGTTAAAAAGTGGAAGTCAACTCAACCCGAAGCCGACCCGCAACGAAAAAATATGCATGCGAGTGGTAAAAACCCGTAACCCGACCCGATGCAGGGCCCGATTTATGCATAAGCTAAATACGAGGGTTACTCTGAAATTATTGAGATACGCGCAGACGAGAATTTACAAAATAAAAATAACGGTTTAATTTTAAAATACAAAGTATTTTAACACAGCAGACGATTTTTTACTGACTGACTTCAACTTGTTTAGCGTAGAATAAATTTTAAACAGAAAAGAAAATGGAGTTGACGCGAGTACATTTTCGCGCTATGATTTTCTACGATTTTAAAGCAGGATTAAATCAAGAAGAATGCGTTCAACAGTTGAAATTAGCATTTGGTGATGAATCTCCAGCTCGTGCTACTGTATTCAGATGGTTTAAAGAATTTTGCAGAGGTCGCAATTTTCTTCAGGATGAAGAACACACAGGAAGACCGCCGTCGGCAGTAATCCCGGATAATGTGTCTGCCATACGAAAAATGTTAATGGATGATTATCGCTGTACCTATCAAATGATACAGAAGGAACTTAACATTGGATCCGCAGCCATATACAAAATTATACATGAAGAATTGCATATGAAAAAAGTAGTTTGCCGTCGGGTTCCCCATAATCTAACTGAGCAGCAAAAAGAGGAGCGTGTCAGAATCAGTAAAGAAACTCTTAAATTGCTAAATGATGGTGGCCACCGCATTATTTCTAAAATTGTAACGGGTGATGAAACGTACATACCGTTTTTTGACGTTCCAACACGTCAAGAAAGCGAAGTATGGGTCTTTGAAGATGATCCCACGCCGACAATGGTGAAAAGACAACTCGCATTGAAAAAAGTGATGTATGCCGTTTTCTTCAGAAGTACGGGATTGGTCAAAGCCATCAAGTTGGAAGGACAGAAGACAGTAACAGCAAACTGGTATACCACTAAATGTCTTCCAGAAATTCTACAAGAAGTGAATGTTAGGGGACTAATGCTTCACCATGACAATGCATCTTCACATACAGCCGGATTAACAGTTGAGTTTCTTAAACAAAAACGAATTAAAGTGATAGAACATCCGCCGTATCCACCCGATCTATCCATGTGTGACTTTTCGTTATTCTTTAATCTAAAAAAGAACTTACGTGGACGTCGTTTTCATTCAGAAGAAGAAATTGATGTGGCTATAAATGCATTTTTTTCATCTATTCCAAGAAATGAATGGCTTGAGGCATTTAATATGTGGAAAATTCCTCTACAAAGTGCATTGATGCTGGAGGAGACTACTTTGAACGCACCTAAAATTTTGTAAGTATAGCTTTAAAAACCTAGTTGTATCTCAAAAATTTCAGAGTGACCCTCGTAAAGACAAGCTATAGTTATATAGACAGCACCAGGGCCGAAACTAGTCTTTTTTGCACCCGGGTAAACATATTTTGGCGCTCCCCCCCCCCCCCCCTCCGCAAAGTAAATTTACAAAGAGAATTTTACTAAGTTTCTAATAACCGACTTATTATAAAATTTCAAATATATGTAATAAAAAAATACGTAATTAACTTTGTCAAATCTTGATTTATTAAAACCTTGAAAACGAAATCCAAAGGAATCGAAACAAATTCCGCTTTATACGGGTTTCCGTCTTAGCAGGTATAATTGTTAATATTATTTCTATTGGGAACATGTAATTTTTTTCTTTTAAGACAGGATTCCGTTATAGGGTGATTTCATTTTCATAGATTTTATAGGGTAGTTGTAAAATTACAAATGAGGCGTTTAAAATCACAGTGATACGAATCGCATTGTCTAGAGAGATTACACTAGTCATGTGAAGAAACTCGCAAGTTAATGTTAAACCTATGTGAGCATTCTTTTCAAATTTCTTGTTTGCATTTTAATATTTTTAAATGATTTTCTTTTTTTTTTTTGGGGGGGGGGGGGGGGGGATAGCTGATGTTGATCCTATTCGGGTTACTCTTTACTTTTTCGACTTTGGTTTCAGCTTTTTTAAAAGTTACTTTCACTTTCGAAACCGGTTCCAAAAATGAAAGTAGCCTCAAAAAAAAAAAAAAAAAAAAAAAAAAAAAAAAAACTGCAACCAAAATCAAAAACGTGCACACTGACAACGTTAACGACTTCAACTATCCTAAGAAAAAGTCATTAAAAAATATTAAAATGCAAACGAGAAATTTGAAAAGAATGCTCCCATAGATTAAACATTAGCTTGCGAGGAACTCAAAAAACCAGTCTTCTTGACTGAAATAGACCCCATTCACTACTTAGAAATGCCTTTATAAATGCCTGGGCGTTAACTAAATAAAATATAAATATAAAAATTATATCAGAACAATAAAATTAATTGAACAATTAAGATTCTTAAGAATTATTCAGTACAGAATAATTAATCTTTCAAATTAATTATTAATATCGTTTATATAAAATCAGTATGTTAATTAATTTCAAAAAAATATTTTTAATAGATAAAAACACAAGATAAATAATTTTTGAAACAGTTTTGTTAATTTTAAGTCCTGATTTTATAAAATAGTGTCTTGATTTTAAATTTCCCTAAACACCTTTTTTAAAGTCCCCGACGAGGGCCTTCAGAAAAGGAAAGGTAAGATGCGGAAATGTCACATTGTTCCGCCTCTGAATTCTTTTAGAAAATTAAATGAGATATGAAGCCTAAATAATATCAAATCTTGCTATTCTGTATAACCCTTTTATATATATATATATATATCTTATCCTAATCTGTTTGTAATGAACTTATTTCGGTACTGACAATAAAAGTAATGCATATTTAAACTTCGTTTGGCATTTCATAAAACTAAATTTAGCGTTATAATAATCTTTTCTTTTTACAGTGTAGCTAAAACAAAACCCTTTGTTCAAACTTTAAACTTGGCATTGTGCTAAGTACGCTTCGAAAGAAGGTCCCAAAGTTGCATTGTCGCCATGGTCCGTGCTGCGTTTTTCCAGATAGGTTTTTAATTAACTTTTAAAGACACGGGATTCGTATTGAGAGATTCACTTAATGCAAACTAGCACTGCCACCTAGAATACACTACTCTAGGTTGCCACCTAGAATACACTACTCTAGGTGGCAATGAAACTAGTCGTGAATCCCGACGTTTATTGCTTTTAAACTGTTACTGTGGCATTGCAATGCACAAATATATCATTAAAAGTTGTTATCTGGGCTTTAAAAGATGGTGATACCTAGAGTACGCCGCTCCTGTCATTATGTGTGTACAAAACGTCCGTGTCTTTAAGGGTTAATATCTCGGCTAATTACCGGCGATTTTTTTTTTTCGAAAATCATTATCAACAAGGCTTTTATACTTCTGCTACGATAGGTCAGCGCTCCTCAACACCTTTGACCTGAATGCCTGCAAATCGAAATTTGTGTGTAACGGAAAAATTCGCTTTTCTCAAAAACTATGTGACCTAGGGTAATCGCTAGTTTCAGTAGCCTCGGAAATAGATGAGGGGGGGGGGGGGACATATTTCCGCGCTACATTTTCGGCGATATGATAGCTTTCACACAATATACAAAGATTTTTTTTTTCAAGTAACTTAATAGCCCCTCTACATTTTCCCTAAATATATTTGTGAATGTTTAATAATCTGTAAACACGTGGGTCTTTAAGTCTTTATTACTTCCCTAATTTGAACTTTCCACGTTTCATAGTTTATGAGTAAAATGGTTGTGACAGACAGACACAGGAGTGATCTTATACTGGTTCCGTTTTTACCTTTTAAGTACGGAACCCTAAAAACTGTTGAAAAATTTATCTATGATACCTCATTTATCGTTGTGTGTTTCGTATGTGCATAGAAAAATTAAAGTTGACATCGGAAAAAATATATATATATATATCAGTAGACCCGTGCGAGAGCTTCGCACTTCAGTCTAATATTTTTTAGAAATATCTCTTATTTTTAGATGTAGGTTTAAACTTTTAAATAAAAAAGGAAGTATATAAAGAAATCTGCAAACAACATTAACCAAGCCAGAATATCATCTCATTTATTCCATCAAAGTTACAGTAAAAATGGATCAAAAATAGCAAAAACACGCGAAAAAGAAAAAAAAAAAAAAAAAAAAATATTTTAACTGCATTAAAGGATGGTGGGAAAAACACGGGACAAAGAAAAATAAATTGATACATATAAAATACAATTTAATCTAATATAACAAAGTCGTAGTTTTAAGCTACACGTAAAATCACACTCCATTTTTAATCAAAAACATTTTCTGACGAAGTGTGAACTTACTGTGTCAGAAGCTGGTTCAAAAACCTTTCGAATAATACTTCATTTATGGTTCTGCGTTTGTTCTATGCATAAAAAAATGATGTTAACAACAGAAATAATATATATATATATGATTATTCATAAAATTTTTACTAAGACGATTGTTATAATATTTATACAGTTCACTAAAATATTTCCCAAGCCCCTGATTACCGAATAAGCACGAGAATCACGTGCTTCCCTCTAGAAAATTTTGAAGGGGCCCGAAATTGAGAAAACAGGAGGCCCAGATTTTATATTGAATTTAATGAGATGTAATTGTAATATTGGATTGTTAGATGTATGTTTATTACCCGACTGAAAAGAAGGGTTATGTGTTTCACGCGTATCTGTGTATGTGGATTTCTTTATACCCTCGAAACATCCCAACGGCTGGATGGATTTTAATGAATGAGGTCTCTATCAATTCGTCTTAACGGCCCGATGGTTATAGGCTAGGTTTTGTTTTTATAAATTCAAAATGGTGGCCGTAAAATACAAAATGGCGGTAGTGACGGGGGAAAAAATTACGCACCCTATTGAGAGGCATATCATTGGATAGGGCTTTCAAAATGAAGACTATGTTTCATTGACTATTTTACAGTCAGAAGCTCCGTTAAAATATTATACAACCTGGAAGTTGTGTATGTATTGTGGATCTCTAGCTTTACTGCAACTCTAACCATCATAGACATCTATAGACCTCATCAAAACAGTGTTTATAGAAAGGAACTAACAATAAAACACAACTTAAAAGTCATCAATACAAGTAAATAAAAAAAAAAATAGGTAAGTAATATAAACAAGTAATATAAAAAAATAGGTAAGTAATATAAACAAGTAATATAAAAAAAAATATTTTAAGTCAATTCCTACTTAGATCAATAACAGAATTTTTTTCCTCCCATTCTTCTTTCCTGTTGAGTAAAGCTTAAAATGCCTTGATCAAGAAGAGGGCTCTCTCGATTATTGAAAATTAATTAATTTAATTTAATTAATGAATTAATATTTGAAAAAAAACTGGATTAACATCAAGTGTAATTCCCTACAAGTTTAAAAAAATATATTTGAGCTTGATTGGATGAATAATAAGTATTTTATTAACGATTGAAAAATTGAACAAGATATATATAGCGAGAGTGTACGCTAATAGCAGGAATTGAAAAAAAAATAGTTTCACATTGATGATAAATAATTAATTAGTTCGCTTTCTACGCAGTCGGTTTTTTTGATTTTTTAAATTTAATTGTTTATTTTACATATTGAATTTGAGTTGCACAACATAAAATATTAGTAATAATTTAAACTACTACCAAAATTAAGAGAAGTATTTCAAAATAATGACATTTTATGTTCTGCTTACATGCTGAATTCAACCTTTTTATACAACTTACATTTTTATGCTAATATTATGCAAAATCATTTTTGCAGATTTTTCTTAGTTGTATCCAATTTTTGTGTAATGGGAACATAAAAGAGTTGTTTAATGAAATATATGTAAACTCAATGAGCTACTGTTTGGAATAATATTTGTAGCATTGGTGAGTTTTCGGGTATGCCGAATTTAGAAAACACTTTTCGAATGAAAAGGGGCGCCTAAATGACACTGTGCTTCCAATAGCTTCAGAGGTTAATCGTGCCCTCCCCTGAATATAAACCTTATGTGTTATAATTTTTATATTTACTAGGGGGCTCTGCCCCCTACGAGCTACGCTCGTCAACCCCCGTCCAGACACCACAGACTCTAAATGCACGCTAATTTTATCGGCTTTAAAAAGATTTCGAAAGTTGAAATATAATTTAAAAAACAGTGGCAATCTCCCTATAAACGGATTTCTATTCATTTCTCTTTGATTGGGGAATTTTAACGCAAAATCCGCTGCGGTACTGCTTGATTATCCCGTTGACCAATTTCGCCAAATTACACAAATCGCCAAAATACTCGCCAAATTATGCAAATTGACATAATTTTTATTTCAAATAACGAAAGAACAAATAAATTAGTACAACCAGGGATGTAGTGGAGGGGCTACGGGGGTATACGCCGTATACCCTCTGGATTTTTTTAAGGAACACCGTATACCCTCTGTTTCTCAAGAAAGCTATAGTATGTACACTCTATGGTATACGCTCTGCCTTGAGCGTATACCCTCTGCTTAGAGCGTATACCCTCTGCTTTTTTTACGACTACACCACTGAGTATAACATTAATAAAAATACAAATAAAACGTCGAAATAAAAATAACTTGATGACGTAGACACGTGTAACTTCCTTAAAGTCAAGTTAATGTGACATTTACGATCAACCATTATTGGCATTTAATCTTATAGTTTGGCGAATGATAGATTTTTGGTCGACGGGATAACCAAGTAGTATCAAAGATATAATCACTGTTTTCGTCTTTGATTAAGTAAAATAAGTTAAACATTTCAAAATAAGCTAATATAAAAGGAATTAAGTAAACAGAGTCTTTGTCTCCTAGTATTTTCTAACAAAGTGAAAAGAAAGTTCTTTTAAATGAGACATTTTAAATTAATCATTTTTAATCTGACGTAATTTTGACCAAGCTATTCTTTCTCTTTTAAATATTCACGTGGAAATACTTTTGTTAGAAATGAAATATTATTTGCGCTTTCCTAGCATAAATAGTTGAAAAGATCCTCTCAAAATATCAAATAAATGTCTAGCGCAATTTCTAAATTTAAAGTGTTTTGCAATATTATATTGTGTTCATTTTAAGTCATAACTGTTATGTGACGTAAATATGACGTAATTTCTCCTATTTAAGACTTCTAACGCATGTTAATGAATTTATTATTTTACAATATCCTTTCTCATTTAAAATTCACGTGTATAGTTTTTATGACGTAATTTTTAATAAGTTCCTGCTTTTTGTACATAATTATTTAATTCTAATTTCAAATGATTTTTTCTGTTTATAATAGTCACGTGTAAATACATTTTTAATTTCAAGCAAACATTATTGTTTGCGCTGTTTATACATTTGGCAACAGTTTAAATTAATACCATCTCTCTATTCTAAAAAAAAGTAACTACCGCTGTCACCGCCGCCGCCGCCGCCGCCGCCGCCGGTTTTGAATTTTTTGTGACCGGAGGTCATTCTTCGTTAATATTAAGAAAAATAATGCATACAAAAATATGAAAATCGGTGGTTTTATACAGAAATGTTTGATAAACATGCTGATGCAGACAGTTTTCAAATCGAAGAATTATTTTAAGAGATATTTAATGCTAAAGTTGGACAAAATCGTTCCACTAAAAAAGTTTTATAGCAGCAAAAACTATACATGGCAGTGTAATCATTTTTAGATCATTTTATGCGTTAGAATTTGCCGGAGTGCAGATTGCATTAATTTTTTTATTTTGACTCATTTTTTCATGTTTTATTTCTATTTTAAATTCAAATTTTCAGCATTTCTAGAGATATTTTTTACAGATTATAGAAAGTGATATTAATTTAAACTTTTGCCAACTGTATAAAAAGCGCAAGCAATAATATTTGCTTCAAATTAAAAATTTATTTACACGTGACTATTATAAACAGGAAAAAAACTTTCAAATTAAAATTAAATAATTACGTATAAAAAGCAGGGATTTATTAAAAATTATGTCATAAAGAGTACACACGTGAATTTTAAAAGAGAAAGGATATTGTAAAATAATAAGTTCATTAACATGCGTTAGAAGTCGTAGGAGAAATTACGTTATATTTACGTCACATTATAGTTATTACATAAAATGAACACAAAATAATATTGCAAAAAAGTTTAAATTTAGAAATTGCGCTAGACATTTATTTAATATTTTGAGAGGATCTTTTCAACTATTTTTGTTAGGAAAGCGCAAATAATATTTCATTTCTAACAAAAGTATCTTCACGTGAATATTTAAAACAGAAAAAAATAGCTTGTTAAAAATTACGTTAGATTAAAAATGATTAATTTAAAATGTCTCATTTAAAAGAACTTTCTTTTCGCTTTGTTAAAAAATACCAGGAGACAAAGACTCTGTTTACTTAATTCCTTTTATATTAGCTTATTTTGAAATGTTGTTACACGTATCTACGTCATCAAGTTATTTTTATTCGACGTTTTATTTGTATTTTTATTAATGTTGTACGAATTTATTTGTTCTATTGTTATTTAAAATAAAAAATTATGTCAATTTGTATAATTTGGCGAGTGGTTTGGCGATTTATATAATTTGGCGAAATTGGTCGATGAGATAATCAAGCAGTACCGCAGCGGATTTGGCGTTAAAATTCCCCAATCAAAGACAAATGAATAGAAATTCGTTTATACGGAGATCGCCACTGCTTTTTACATTATAATTCAATCTTTCGAAATCTTTTTAAAGCCGATCAAATTAGCGTGCATTTAGAATCTGCGGTGTCTGGGCGGGGGTTGGCGAGCGTAGCTCGTAGGGGGCCGAGCCCCCTAGTTTTCTAAAATAATGTAAAAAATATATCTAGAAGTGCTGAAAATTTGAATTTAAAATAGAAATAAAACCTCAAAAAATGAGTCAAATTAAAAAAATAAATACAGTCTGCACACCGGGAACTTCAAACGTAGAAATTGATCTAAAAATGATTAAATTCCCATAAATAGTTTTTGCTGCTATAAAACTTTTTTAGTGGAACGATTTTGTCCAACTTTAGCATTAAATATCTCTTAAAATAATTCTTTGATTTGAAAACTGTCTGCATCAGTGTGTTTATCAAACATTTCTGTATAATACCACCGATTTTCATATTTTTGTATGCATTATTTTTCTTAATATTAACGAAGAAAGACCTCCGGTCACAAAAAATTCAAAACCGGCGGCGGCGGTGATTACTTTTTTTTTAGAATAGAGAGATATTTTATTTATTTAATAGCCCAGACAAGTAGTGAATCGGGCCTATTTCAATCAAGATGACTGAATCGGGTTCCTGGACCCTGGACCGTCCGCGCTAAGACGGTACTGTTTATATATAGCTTGTCTGTATCTTTTAGCTTATGCATAAATCGGGCCCTGTCGAAATCCCCCCCCCCCCCCTCTCTCTCTTTCTTCCTATGAGTGATGATTCATCCCATGCAGGAAATTGATATCTTCGTTTCTAGATGGGTCAGAAAGATTTCAGCGACAAAATACCAAACAGAAAATAACTGTACTATATTGAGAGAGGGGGAAAAAAAATAAATTCTGCTTTTAACTAGTAATATTATCATGTCTTCTGCTTCAGTACTCAATATTTTATTTCTCTTTACTTCGTTTAAAAATCCCTTGTCGTCTGCAACAGTGTCATTATTTCTCAGGCTTGAAAGGGAGCGGTCTTTTCTCCTAGAACAGAACCGCCTTTCTTGGAAATCCTATCTCATTTGGCGATGCTCCCAGAGAGGAGCTGCAAGAGCGAGAGAAAAAGCAGCACTGTCATTACCATCGAACTTTCTTTTGTAAACACGTGCGTTACCATTCCCGTTATATGGCACTTTTATCTGAATGATAGGGTATGAGAATGACAAAAAATGCGGGACATATTGTGAGTGATTATTAAAGTACTGTGTGATATTAGTCATCTGAAATTCAGTATAGAAATTTGTGTATTATATTGATATTCATCGAATTTTTAAACGTGTATTTCAAGGACGAATTTGCGTGGGATGACAAGTCAAACTTCTAGCGCTTCGGAAAAGTTTCGAAATGGAGAAAATCACATTTGTTGCGCTTGTGGATAAACTGTTAGTAAATTATAATTTTGTATCTGTTTTCTGTCGCGTTGGTGTCATGGTAAGTTTTTTTTATTGTATTTAATTTCGCTATTTTGTTATTTTATGTGTATATTAAAATACGAGCGTAACGAAAAGGTGGATTTGATGAGTTTAAAGCATAAGAAAAAATAATAAAAATAAAAAGGAAAGAAAGTTTTTCTATACTTATAGTAAAGTATCTAAAATGTTTATTTTCAAAATTTTAAAGAATAATTTTAATTTATGGACATTATCTGAACTAATACTGGATGCGCTTCTAATTTATTTTTTATTTTATTTTTCGGGGTATGGGCGCGGGCTATTTAATTAGTAATTATTTAGTATCAAATGTAATATTTTTGTTTTATTTTTCTAGAAGTAATAGTATTGTGTTGAAGTAGTGTCTAGAAGTAATAGTATACTGTTTATATTGTTTGTTATTTTTATTTTTGTAATTATATGATCGTTTTTTCTACCCTTTATTTTATTAATACTAATAAAAGTATTCATGAATTCCCTATCGCGGAATTTTTGAAATTATTTTAATATAGAAAAAATAGCTATTATTTTTTTCCCAGCAATTTACTGGATAGAATCATGGAGGACCTTTTAAAATTGCAGCCTAAGACAAGTGCTCCTTTTATACTTGTACTACTACTAATCAGATTTCTTGGAAGTCAAAAAAATTTCTTACGAATTTATAAATAGACATTTATTCCAGTAAGATATAAGAGTATATTTTCATTATAATGTAACAGATTAATATCCATTTAAACTTTAATGTAGAAATATATACGTATTTTTCTTTTATTCAGAAATTTTACATTCATTTTTCATCTGAAGTACACCCCTGACAATGAGAGAGGAGAACTTGTATAGGCTTACTCAGAAATAATAATAATTATGGCCATAAAATTTTATGCTTATTATTACACAGAACTATGGCCAATGGTACATAGTTTTAAAAAAAGTCTGAAAGAAACAATGATAAACAAATCAATTTCAATTGTAATTTCATTGAAATTAAATTGAATTGAGTTTCAGGTATAATCTCTATTAATTGTAGAAGTTTATCAAATTATGTGCAATGTCACACGGTTCCCTGATGAGTTGGTTTTGTGAACAATGGTAAAATTAATTTTGAAAAATGTGACAGTGTGACAGAAAAGTGATTGTATTTATAAAAAGAAAAATATGTAGTATATGTATTATATAATTAAAATTTAATATTTTTTCTGTAATTTCTAGAAACTATGCAAATCATTTTGTTACAAATGAAATTATTTGATATTATGTTACAACTATTTTCCTTGTGCCTTTTTTTTTTTTTTTCAGTGAATATTATTTCAACCAATAGGTAGTAATAATTAGCCTATTGGATATTTAGCCCATATTCTTATTAAAATATTCACAATATCTTGTTTGCTTTTTATTGTATAATTTTAAATGAATATTTTTTCTCGTTAACTAATTTTCATAAACTTTATATCCTTTCAGATGATTTGTTAAGAAGAATCAATTTTCTGAAACATTATGTGTGCTTTTTGGACGATTATAACTTCTATTTATTTTCTTGTTAGTGTGGAAGATTGTTTATCAAGCAATGAAAATTGTAAGTATAATTTTTTTTTTAGACTATTTAAATTTTTTCTAATATTATATTTCTTATTGAACATAATGGTATTAATGTTCATTTGTTTTTTTATTATTATTATTATTATTTATTTTTTCTTTTTTTTTTTACTCTAAAAATCATAGATTTATATCTTTAAATTTAGTTGACTTCACTTTTCGCCATATGATTCATGATACTAATTATTAACTGATTATTTATAGTTTTAAGAAACAAGTGTGTGTTTGTTTATAAGAGTGTATTAACATTTATTTACATATAAAAAAATATGACAAAAACACTTTAATGTTTTATTTAAAAAGGGAAAATCATTGTCATTTAAAACAAAACTGCTCAAACATTGTTGAAAAATGTTTATGATTTGGGTTTGTCTGACTGTGTATTTTTTGCTCTAATACTTGTAGGGGAAGACGGGTACAATGAAACAAAATTTGCTATTTTTTTTTTCCTACCCAAAATTTTGCATGCACAAAAATATAATTAATGCATATTTTTAATCTTGTATTTTCCCCATCTAAATAATTTTTTATTAGGTTTTAAACAATATCTTTATGCTTGAAAAATAACAAAAAATAAATGTCTTACAGTGTTTCATTGTACCCCGTATGCCGGGGTACAATGAAACACTCCAAATGATGGAAGCAATTTTCACCCGGTATAGTTTATTTTATTAAAAATGAGATAAATACAAAAACAAAACTTAATTAATATGGAACTTGATAAAAATATTATAGTCTAAGATGAAAAATAAGAAGATAATTCTATTAGTTTAAGAAACACCTTTCATTTTATATTAAATTGGCTCAAGTCAGTTTCAAAAATTAGCATTTCTGCTTATATTTCAGTTGCTCCTGAAGGAATATGGGGTGGTAGTTTCAACACAATGAGTTTTTTTTTTTTTTTTTTTTTTTTTAATGTAAGTTTCTAAAAAATAAATAAATAAAACTGGGTTGGAGTCTTTTTATATCAAGTACTTCACATTTGACTTCATTTAAATGTATGATTTCTCCAACGGTATATATTTCCTTATGTTTCCATTTATATGGATACTGCTTGTGCCATACATGTTGTGTGTGGATATCTCATTCTTAGTACCTCGATGGCCAGCTGGGCCTAGAAAAAAAATTTGGATCATCATCAGAGTCTGTAGCAGGCAGAGTTTATTTTCAAAACAATCCCTTCTTAGCTTTTTCTTCTCTTTCTATTTTTTACTGACCTGGTTAGAACAAAACTCTTTTTTTTTTTTCTGTTTTCCTACTCTTACTTCTAATATATTATATTTACTACTTTTATTACTATAATAAAACATGTTTCATTGTACCCCGCACTGAGGTTACTAAGTAAAAATTTATTTTCAAACTTCTAATACTTATTTTTTTTAGTTTGGTTTTGGAGGTATGAAGACAACAACCCAAAGATAACAATGCATAGAAAAAATAATTATTACATATAAAAACAAGGAAAAAGAGACAAAATTACTTTTAGTAAAGAAAGTTACTTTCAATGGTGTAAAGGCAATAATCTTCTATTGCTACTGTTGTAGAAGTGTGAATGTATCCAAATCACATCAGTAATTGGAACATATAGTTGTGTAACATATATATAAACTGCAACTCCCTATGACAAATTTGATTGATTTTACAAGTAGTGTTTCATTGTACCCCTTGTTTCATTGTTGTACCCCGTCTTCCTCTAAATATACTCTTATAGATTGTCCTAACATTTTTGTATGTTATTGAAAATTAAGTGTATAGTATTAATACTTCATTTACAAGGAAAGTAAAAAGTTATCAGTTACATTACAGTCAATGGGAGAAAATCGTTTTAAATGCATTTTATGGATGTCATATCATTTCAAATATAATGAAATTAATATGAGTTTATGAAGTGCACTAAAGCATGCATTCTGTTAAATATTGTGTGCAAAACACTTATTCCTTTACAAGGCCATACAAAAGCATTCTGTTACCATAATTAATGGTCTACAGAGAAAAACTGTTTGCAATGTATTTTAATTATGTTACTTGTTACATTATTTCAGATATTATGAAATTGATACAGATTACTGAGATTTACTGCAATATACTTGCTGCAGAATATGATGTTCATAGCAGTTATCGTCCTACAGGGACACACAAAAGATTTTGGATACAGTATTGCATCTAAAATACTGTCTATTAGTGATAAATGCTGTAATTAATTCTATGTTTAAAATGTATGTCTTTAGTTATGGTATGCTTTCTTTTTTTAGTTTTAACTAAATTTTTGCATACTAGCCTAAATGTGGTTTTCGATTGAGTTATGCATTTTCAAGCTGAATTATATTTAGTATACTAATAATATATGTTTGTAGAACATAAGTAAAACCATACACAGGGCCACACAAAGAACCAGATGCATGGTCACCTAGGGATGATAATTTCTGGAAATGTGATTTCAATAATTTTAAGCATGTTTGAGTCTGAATTAAATTTTAGCTAAATATGCGGTGTGGATAGATGATATACAGGATACAGTGCTGTACAAAAGAATTCAAATATGTTTCTGTCTGTTGGTAGAAATTCCTGAAAGTAAATTTTAAACCTATTATGCATTTTATTTCTAAACTAAATTTTAGCATATTATGTAGAATATATGCAAATTTATAGATCAAATACAGAGCTGCACAAAAGAATTGGATTACTTTTCTGCCTATGGGCAATAATTGGTGAAATCTGGTTTTGAAATATAATTATCATTTTTTAAAATGTTTGCTTAGGTACCTTATTTACTTTATTAAACAGTGAAGTTTTGACTTTCCTTAAAGTATTCTGTAAGTATTGGAAATTGTTTCATAATCTATGCTTGGCCCAGGATTTTTCATTCTTGTTGTTTATTTCCATTAGTTCATAAAATGTGCAGAATTTTATAAACCTTTTAAGTTTTGTAAAATTATGCAAAATCACAGATTTTGATCCTTTTTGATTAAAATTATTTTTAAGATAGAAAATTAATGCCAAAAAAAAAAAAAAAAAAAAAAAAAGTAAATTCTGTGGAATAACCCACGTACAGTAATTGACGTTCAAATAAATCACATTTGTTAAATAGAATTTGTTCAACAAAGCAGCAGATAGCGCATAAGCTAAAAATACTAATACCAGCATTAGTTTTGGTTCATAAAAGAGGCTAATTTGATTAACTAGTGATTCGTATAATACTTTTATTGAATTTGCAAATTTCTGTGTAGTAAAGATGGACCTTTGGACTATGTGATAACCTTTTAATTGATTAGAAGTCTGCAAAACCAAAGATTTTTTAAAGTTTGGGCAAAACCTTTTTTTTTTTTTTTTTTTTTTTGTTGCTGGGGCTTTGCAAAAATATATCAAATCGAATCAGCCTAGCTCAGCTAATTTTTTAAGAAAATGCATCCGTGCAGACTTCTAGCAAGAGGGAAATAGACAGATTAATTTGTTAGAGCTTCGTAACTTTTACTACTGCTGTCATTTGAAATTCTTTATAAATAGTTATACATACATAATGTGCTACCAACAAGTTATGTAGTGCAAATCTTAACTATTTTAATAAAGTAGAAATTCCAAGGCTAGGAAATACTTTCAAGCAGCAGAAAATATTTTGAAATTTTAAAGTGTATTTCCCATTTTTTTCATAATTTTTAATGAATTTCTAGATTAAACTCTAGGTCCTGTGATAACTCATAGCTTAAAAAGAGATATATCTCAGTATGCTTTCTCAGTCATAAAAAGGTGCATTTTTACAAATCAAACTCTGTTTTTTTCAATTTGTAGCTACTGAATATATAGTATTCCATTAACTTTATTATTATTTGTGAAAATTATGGAAAAGACAATTATTATGTAGTTAAAATTTATTCTTTTATTCTAAATTATATAGGCTTATTATGCATGAATATCATGAATTGGATTGATTCTATAACATATTTAACTGTATATATATGTATATATATATATATAGGGGTGTAATGGGGTATATACCGTATACCCTTTGGATCTTTTTGAGAAACTCTATATACCTTCTGTTTCTCAAAAGTAGTGGCATATACTGTATCTATGAATGTTCTGACACACATATATCTTCAAATTTTTTACGACTACAACACTGTTTATATATATATATATATATAGGGTGGATGTTTCAGTAATGGACGTTCCATCACAGTTTTCGGTTTATAAAAAAACCCAATAAAAATTTAGCTTTTATTATTTTTTTTTCGTAACTCCCCCTTGCATGTTTTATAATCTGGGTTATTGTTGGCACTCTCAATCAGGAAGCAGAAAATAATGTTTCACAGAATAACTGTTTTTCATTGAAAATCTTAATGAACATGCTAAGAGGCTGGCTTCAATTAATTAATTTATGTCTTTTTTTTTATCTTCTCACAAAAATTGCATGTATTAATGGATAGTAATGACTTTTGATAGTAATAGAAAACTTTGAATTGTATATACTAATGTCAATTTACAAAGTTTAATTTCTTTTTAAAGTTTTAGGATTGGTGTCCATTACTGGATACCCCATGTGGAACTAACATTGTAATTTCAGTAATGTTCATAGTGCATAAAATCTTTTGATTTAATTGAAAAGCTAAGTAATCAAATTTAATTTTTAAATTGTACTTACAAGAATGTAATAACATTTTTTTAATAGCTACTTTTAATTAATGTCACGTAATTAATAAAATTTTTAATATTAATCATTTTTTTTTTTTTTTTTTTAACTGTGCCTTGCATATTTTATAATCTGGCAATCAATCAGGAAGCAGAGAATAAACTTCAAGGGCATAGGAAAAGGAGGGGCTCAAGCTTTCTGCCATTTAAATAAAAGCAACATTTTAAGTCACTCAAGTTGTTAAAGGTAGGTAGGTAGTGGGGGGGGGGGGGGGCTTTGGGACCTATAAGCAGCACGGCTGTTGTCCCGAATGATCCATACGAACAGAAACGTCAGACACAGACAGCACTAGACACCTAGCTAGAAGCAATCAATACAATGAATAAACCGTAGCGTAGAGTTACGAAAGACACTCGACGAACAAAACTTTTTGATAAAGCAACCAAATGAACGAAAACACTCATCGCTCAAATCAAAACCCGCCCAACAACTCCTGCGTTGAGCGTGGTACCTGACACAAGAAAACAAAATATGCTCCAAGGAGTTCAAAACACCACACGCACGACAGCTGCCATCCGCAACCAAGTTAAAGCAAGCTAAAATCTCTGGGGTAATAAGCATCCTGCAGAAGAGACGGGACACAATCACATCATCCCTTCGATTATGAACCCAACACCGAGAGTGATTGACATTGGGGATATCCCCATAAGAAGCATAATACTTGCAAGTCCGGTAAGAGTGCTCACCCTGCAGCAGAACACTGTGAGAGAACCTATGGATAGTATCTTCTGGCGAGGTCCAATCAATCAGAGGGTCAGAGACAGAAACACTTTTGGCAAGGCCATCGGCCCTTTCATTGAGGGGGATACCATGGTGTCCCGGAACCCAGTAAAAGGAAAGGTGAATGGAGAAATGCTGCATCCGAACAATTTTATTGTGGAGCCAAAGGATAACTCTGGGAGACTTCAGGTTAGCAGACTGGAGAGCCAAAAGAACCGACAAGCTGTCTGTTAAAATCATCAAATGGACGAGATAACGAGATTAATTCGTCGAGAGCCACACCTATTGCGAGAGCTTCCGCCGTGAAGACGGAGTTGACATGCTGCACCCTGTAGCCAAAGTGGTGTGAGGAAGTGCAGCCTGCAATCGAAGTGAGGGAATCTGTCTTTGAGGCATCAGTGGCAATAATATCCCACGAGTCAGTAAAGTTCTGGAAGTAATCAGCAAACTTTGGGGCAATGATGCTAGCATCAAGGTCCGTACGCTGAAAAGGAAGATCAGAGGTGAAAAATTACACTGTGTTCGAGTCAAGAGAAAGAGGAACTTGGAAGCTGATGAGGAAATCCAGATCAATGCCCAGACCGGCAAAAAACTCAGAAACATGAGAAAGATGATTTCCTGGTGAGACCAGAATATCCTCACAAGAGTCCAAGAGAGGAGACCAGCTGCCAAGGGCAAGATGCTTCACCCAGAAGCCGAAAGCCAGAACCCTGATTCTGTCAGCTAGGAGACAAGCCCCAGCATGCTTGAGAAGAAGAATATTAGGCGTCCACTTCGGGAGCCCCAGAGCAACCTGTAACGCACTCGTCTGTATCACTTCAAGCATCTTCAGTAGCGAAGGACTAGCGGCCGTGAGAAGAGCAGCTCCATATTCGATGATACTACAAATAGAAGAGAGGGCCAACGTCCGCAGATGATGTGAACGAGCCCCATACCTTTTATGGGCTAGAGCTTTTAAGATGTTGATCCTTTTAAAGCATTTCGTCCGGAGATATTCTATATGCTTCCGGAAGCCTCCACGACGGGCAAAAAGGAAACCTAGGAACTTTAGAACGGGGCACCACTCGATGAGTCCACCGTTCACGCTGAAGTGGAAATCACAGACCGCTCTCCGTCTTGAGAGATTAATCGAATGGCATTTGTCAGCCCGGATGGATAGTTTCCAATAGGAACACCACACTATTATAAGTCGAAGAGCCTCTTGGAGTTTGACTCTACAGGTGTCTAAACAATCATTCACACAGTAGATGAAAATATCGTCTGCATAGATGAGGAACTTGATTCCCAGGCCCACCAGGACCTCATAAAAATCTGCCATGAAAATTGTAAAAAGGATGGGACTCAAAACCACCCCCTGGGGAACACCTCTACCAATAGTTCGGGAGGAAGACACGTGACCCCTCCACGCAACCTTGACGACTCTAGTAGAAAGAAATCGATGAATCCACCGAAGCATCCGTCCTGTGATGCCCACCTGGGCACATTTATAAATAAGTCCATCAATGTAGACAGAGTCATAGGCTGAATGTAAATCCAAAGAGACGCCCAAAATATATTTCTTCGCCTTTTTGGCAGACGTGATGTCATGCTGGAGAATCGCTAACGCCGTATGGCAATCCCGGAAGGGAAGAAATCCAAGATGCCTAGGGACCAAGGTTTTATGGCAGAGTAGGTGGTGCACAATCCTTCTGGCAATCATCCGCTCACAGATTTTACCCGTTACCGAGGTTAAGGCAATCGGACGGTATGAAGAAATATGATGTCTCGGCTTGTCAGGCTTCAGAATTGGGAGAATGGTCGCCGACGTCCAGCTTGAGGGAATGTCCCCTGAGCACCAAATGCTGTTGTACATACTCAACAAGCAATCTAAAGAGTGATCGTTTAGCCCCTTGAACAGGGCCGCACTAATCCTGTCCTCCCCAGGAGTGGAAATTCTCATTCTTCCAATGGCCATCTTTAGCTCTGAGATCGTGAACAGACAGTTGAGCGAATCATTACACTCATCACCATAAGTAAATGGGATTGGCTCGTGGCAGCTTCCCTCACCAAGGTGATCTGCAAAAGCTTCAGCTTGGGCTACCGCACCAGCAGAAAAAGAGTCGGGTAGCTGTAAGTAGAGATGGGAATCAGGAGAAGAGCTGAACCGAGATTTGAGGTTACGAAAAATTTTATATAAAAGGCCAGGGTCATTCGCATTACAGCAAATGGAGTCCCAGTACCGACGCTTGGCTTCCCTGACCACCTGGCGGAGCTTGGCCGAGAATCTTTTATATTTCATCCAGTGATCCACAGAAGTTAGTTGACGAGCTCTTCGCAGATGGAACTTTTTCTGTTTGCTAAGGGTGCTACACCGCGCAGTCCACCACACAGGGGGAGGCGTTTCAGGGACTTAACACAGGCTGTACTGTGATTCGACATGGCACCACGAACCAAGGACTGGAACGATGATGGCTGGATATCGGTAGCCAAATGTAGGCTGGAGTTAACTTCCTGGGTGATGCGGGCCCAGTTGTAAAGAATGGGACCGGGACGCAGAGAAGGGTTAAGCTCTACAGCGATAACAATGGGGAAGTGATCGCTGTCGAAAAGATCATCCTTAACGACGATCGAGGAGCAAGTAAGAAGCCCAGAAGAACAGATCGAAAGATCAATTAAAGAAGTAACCCCACCAGGGGCCACATGGGTAGGAGCAGTATAGTTCATTAAGCAGAAGGGGCTATCAGAAAGCCAGTCCACCAAACGCACGCTGGCCCGTGAGGACACCGGGGATCCCCACAGCGGGTGATGAAGATTAAAATCTCCCAAGATAAGAGAATGACCAGAAAGATCACGGCAAACCTTCAAAAGATCGTCAACCACCAACCCAGATGAGGAGAAAACGTTGATAATGTTGAGACAGGAAGAACCAAGGGAAATGCGCACGCCTAAGAATTCGTTAGCTGAGCCCAAATTATCGAAACACAACCTTGTAGACGACCAAGTAGAGTTCACCGCCAAAGCCAGACAACCACCGGCCCGACCGACTCTGTCTTGACGGTAGATCACTTTACCCGACATCGACAGCGGCTTCACCGGTGAAAGAAAAGTTTCCTGGAGAACCAAGACATCCGACGACAAGAAAGGTTCAAGCTGAAGGAAGGGGAGCTTGTTGGAGATACCTCGGCAATTCCACTGAAGCACACTAATACCCATAAGAGACAGAAAAAAGAAAAACTATCAAACACAAAACAAAAATCAAGAACCTGCCCCCTGCAGGAACACTCGCCCAAAACACAAGAGAAAAACAAAAACTTTTTTTTTCTTTTTTTTCCTACCCCTCTTTACCATGCACGTAGGCACGTTTCCGCTCCGGGGATTTGTCACTGAGTTTAGCCATACAGTTCATAATTATATTACTCAGAGCACTGATAGTTTCTAGAATTTTTGCAGACTGTTTTTCTGAATGATCAACTAAAATCTTTAACATGTTATTAGTCCTGATCTCAATAGCTTTTTTAAATTCATCTTGGTCGGCTTTTTTAACACTGGTTTTCTGTGCATATGATTCAGAATTCGCCCTCGTCGAAAATTTTCGTCGAGCTTCAGTAAAAGATAGAAAATTTCCACTTTTGAAGCGGAGAAAGTCCATTTCTGTCAAGCGGGTGGGGCACTGGAGATAATCTGACCTGTGCCCCCCCACAGTTCACACATTTGACTTCTAGCGTGCACGGACCAGTATGCTTTTGGCCACACGTGGCACAGATATTTTCGGACTGACATTTTCCGGTTGCATGGTTAAATTTGAAGCAGCGTACACATTGCCTCGGTCTATCGATAAACTGGCAGATCTTCTGAAGAGTGAACCATAACTTAATTTCAGTCGGGATAGCAATACCAAGAGAGGTAATTAAAACTGGGGAAACAGTACTAGATGAATCTTTCTTCATAAATCGTCGCATTTCTAAGATCTGCACGTTGTTATTGACCATTATCTCCTGGCCCACCTCCTCCAGGGGTATGTCGACAGGTACGTTGAACACCAGGAAGCGATTCGAAATGTTCTCCCAAATAACTCTATGTTTAACTGGAACCCCCAAAAAGCTTGTAACCTGACAAATATCAACAGCACAGCTGACGTCTTTCGTGCTAATAAGTAGACTGCCCGTACGTGTGTGACGGACATTCTCTATATGATTAGCATGAGGGATTATCTTTTTAATCTCTACTTGCACAGCTCTAGGATCTCTATTTGGAATAGATTTTGAATCTGTACTTTGTAAAAAAATATTGAAACACTTACCGCCATTCTCGGCAGCCATTGAAAGAAGCAGCTCCGTGGAAGCAGTGGACCGCGCCACATTTTTATTATCGCTGTTACATGTCAAGAAGTTTTCTGCCCCGTTTTTCTTGTCGCTGTCACATGAGGTACTTTCTTCACATTCCACCATATCAACATTGACAGCAGAAGAATCCGCTGTTCCATCAATATCCACTATCTTAAATTCAGAACAAGCCATAACACTATCCAGGGACATAATCAGCAAATAGTAGAGGTAAACAAAACGTAAATAAAACTATTACACCTACCAAACACCCACCAAATCACCAATAAAATAGTTCACTAATGACCACCACGAAAAGAGAGAAAAAACAAACACCTTACTTCGAACCACAACAGCGTAAAAGCGAAAGCTTCACCGAAAAGAAAGCTCAGATACCGCCGGCTGCAAAACGGTCACCGCCCCCCACGTGTAGAAGGAGGGAGCACTTCGCACAGCCAACCTCTCCAGCCAAAAAACTCTACCGTGCACAAATTTCAACCAAGTTGTTAAAAATCTTTCCTTTTCTGCCTTAAATTTTTTATTAGTCATCTCTGACAAAACAACTTTGTACATAAAAAAAATAACACAATATTAATTAAATTTATAGTGGTAATGAAACTAGTAAATCTGCAGACCAAGGACCTAAAATGTCAGTTGATCTTTAATTAAGATGTTTGATTAAGTTTTATTTTGAAATCCTTTTATTTAGTATTTAAAACATACAACCCACAGTTTCATTTATTTCACATTTGTAATACTAATTACTGCAAATAATAATATCAAGTAGTTTTGGGAAGTTTAACAGTCAAGAATTCAGAAATATGATTCCATGCACTACTACTGTATTAGTATATGTAATCAGACTTTTTTTTTTTTCTAACCTCTCTAAAACATCTGTTGTCTCGGTAATTTGATAAATATAATAATTTTAAATTTAATATTTTAAATCTGTCTAAAATAATTAAAGTATTGATTAGTGATAATGACATTAATTAATTTGAACAAAGAATTGTTCTCATAAATACAGTAGACTTCCTCAAATCCACTTTGCTTAGAACCAGAGGTTGTGCAGATTTTAGAATTTTGTGGATTTCTGGTCAATGATTTGTTTACATTTTTTAAACATAATTTGAATGTTATATTGCAATCTAAGTCATAGTGGATGCTTACAATATAATATAATATTAAAATAATAAAGTAATAAAATAATAAAAATTAAGATGATTTTAAAAAGGATTAAATTATTGCGTGTAAATGTCAAATAAATGATTAATAATGTATAATTAAATATGCACCATAAAGATACATTTTTCTTGAATTTTTCAATGCAACTTGCCTCATAAAGGTACCCTATTAATTCACATCAAAATCATAAAATATAAGGAAGTTTTATTTCAGTTTTAGCAAAAAAGCTTGATTAACACATAAATGTATTTGGTAAAAAGATTGTCATTACCAAAGATATCAGCAATATCTTGAATTTTTTCAGAAATAAATTTTTACTTCCTTCATGAAAAAGCACGAGTTCAGTCATATTAATGAGAATTATGTTTAAAATACACATAGAATGATATAAAAATTAAAAAGTCTGTAATTTTAACCCCTACAACTTATACATTTGACACCAATAGATGTATTGATAAGATTTTGAAATTATATCTTATATTCTCATCTTTAATATCATAATACATGAAATTTCGTCTGTAAATTTTCTATGTTTATGGACAAGGGTGTAGTGAAGGGTATATGGCATATACCCTCTGGCTATCTTTAAGAAGTTTTGCCTACCCTCTGTTTATCAAGTAAAGCTATAGTGTATATTCTCTTGCATATACCATACAACTATAGCGTGTAACCTCTGTTTTTTTTTTTTATGACTACAGCACTGTTTATAGAATTGTTTCATGTTTTTTAATTCAATGAATAAATCATATCTAAAATTTTTGCATGATACTATATTATAGATTTAAAATAAAATCACCAATTTCAAGTTTAATAAATTATTTTTTTAGTCTAATTAATTGCATCATCAGACATATGCTTACAAAAATATTCTGGTGATGTTTCTACAATAAGTTACGTCTGATGTTTGAGCAATAAATAAAAATAAATTAGCATATTGACTACCAATGAATAGTTGACTAGTCAAGATGTTCTAGCTATTCCTTCTCAGTAATCAGCTATTTAACAGTGAATTCATATTAAATACAGATAAGCATAAAGAAAAGTATTTACTTATTTTATGTGTTACAGTATTAAATTAATATAAAACGAGAAACATTAAATTGTCCATCATTATTATTATTATGTAGCTCTTTTGCATATGCTTTTGTTTTTATTTGTATTTATTACTGTTTAAAATATGCATTATACTAGTTTATTTTAAATTGTTATGTATTTATCATATTGAAATGATACTTTTGTCCTGTTTTAGCTACGGAATATGCTCCTGACCTTACAAAATCTAACAGTATGTTTCAATTTAATTTAGCTATGTATTTAACTTTAATTAATTAATTTTTAGTTATATGTTTATAATATTCTAATAATATGAATATTTTATTACAGCTACAGAATTTGCACCCTTTTTTACAAAACCTGATGGTATGTTTCAACTAGTTGCTAAGCCAGCTGGAACAAAAGCAGCTTTAAAATGTAATGCGGAAGGGAATCCAGCTCCAGAAGTTAAATGGTACAAAAATGGAGTTCCAATATTAAAAGACCAGTTACAAAAAGGTGGAAATGTAAGTAAATGCTAAAATTTTCTATTAATAATATTTCTTTTTTTAAAGTAACATATGTAAAAAGCTTCATAATGCTAAAAACTAATGTTGCATACATTATGAATAATATAACATGCAGTATAACATCTACATTACTAAAAAAAATTTTGTCTGTATGTCTGTTGGTGATAGCTAGGAAAATATACCGCATGTAAGTTGGTCTGAAAGTTTTGAAAAGGATAATCTATAGCAGATCCTAATGTAGATTTTGCATTATTTGTTAATTAACTAAGATATTAATTAAAAATCATATTTTTCATTGCAAAATTCCTGCAAAATGTTTTTGTACATAACAATATTGTATGCTACTAACAAATGAAATTACTAATTTGCAATTTTTAAAATTTCTCTAATTATTAATTATAATTTTATTAATTAAAGTATAAAAACAGATTATGTTAGTAATTAGAGGGTTAATTAGTTAGGAAACTTACAATTCTTCACAGCTATTCAGTATTTTAATGCAGGAAAAAAAAAATCCTAAAAATTTGATTTAAATAAAAAAGTTCTGATTTTAATTTGAAAAAAATCATGATTTTTTTTTTTACATCTTAATTCTCTGGTAACCTGTAAATTTAAAATATAGGAAACAGCTTCTTGTATACTTTTATTATTGAGATTTAATAATGTCTGCTATTAATTTAATTATATGACAAGAAGAATAGGTTGGTCAGACTGGGCTAAAGACAAAAGTGACCTTGGATTTTCAGGGGGTGAAACATTGTAATGGATTTGAGTAATTTTACCGGCTTGTTTCGTATCTGACTACAACATCTAACACGTTTGCTTGGTACCAAGTATGAACATGGTTCTGTGTTATACCTCTGAATCTATAGGAGACTTCTCTATATTCCCTGTGTATGTTTGAAACCACATCAAATCCATTTGCTAGTTATTATTTTCCGGAGTTGTCATTTTGCAATTAAAATGCTACTAAATAAAAAGAAACTATTTTCAACATCAGGTGACTGTGGCTACTATTTTAGCCCCAAAACCTTCAAAAACAACTATTTTAGAAGAAAACCAGAAAAAAACAAGATTATTTTCCAATTCAGCTACTAATTTTCTAAAAACAAATTTTTCATCAGTCCTAGAAAAGAACTTTTTCTTAATTTTTTTGTACCCAATATCTTGACGTAATATTTCGTATCATTTTTAAGTTTTTTTATTCAATTTTTTAAATCTGTAAAAACTCCCATTTGAAATGATAAAAAAAAAAAAATACTTTTTCAGTTTAGGTCAAAGATGCCAAACATCCAAATTTTAGTGGGAAACTAACAATTGATTTTTGGTTTGGTTACCACCCATATGCTTTACAGTATATTTGTCCAATTTTTTATTGTTTTTAAAAGTATTTAACCCTTCAACTGCTGTATGAACCATAAACAATTCACTGTGCTGCCTGAATCACATTTGTTTCTAATGTCGTAGCTCATAGTATAAATGTTTCATACCAGAAATATCAATTAGTAAACAAGCTGAAATATATGCTACTTAGAAATAAGAAATCTTATTTTCTATCACAATTTTTCAATTCAGTAACAGATTTAAAATGTTGAGAAAACAATTTAGAATATTACCTTCCTTTCTTACTTATTTAAATGGCTTTATTTGACCCATTGGTGGCTATGAAATCAGACTTTATCTATGCCAATTTTGGAATTTTATTTTACGTAAATTTCTTTTAAAAAAGAGATCAGTTATGTACACACTTTTTCATTATCAAATGCATCCTTTTTTGATAAAACCATTTCTTATGGACAGATTTCTTGCTTTAATAATTTTTGTTTACAAAATGAAATTAAAATTGTAGCTGGCAACCTGCAATAAAAGTTTTCTTGTTTTCAGTTACCTCATAATAATGCTCAAGTACAAACATACACTCAATTTAGTTTGGGAAAACCAAACTGCATTCAATTGCATATCTCAGATGATAATTTAAAAGTTTATTTTTTCTTTCTTTCTTTAATAATTAAGTTGTGATTTTATAATGAAAAGTACAAAAAGTGACAAATTTAATTAGTAGCATAAATTGTAGAAAAAGATGTGGATTTTCATGAAGCAGTTTTGTTATTATTTTTATGGCAAATAAGGATCCCCCCCCCCACCTCCTTTTTTTCAAATAAGCATGCAACTATTTTGTTTACTATTTTTTTCACTGTAAGCTACTAAAACAACTATTTTCAACTGTATTTTTTATGCCATTAGGCAGAAGCAGCCCTGTATTTTATAATAAGTCATGGTATTCAGAAACACCAGAATATTGATCGGTATTACCTCATAACTTTTGACAGATACCAACACTGGGACTACCTATTTCTTTTTTCAATAGATACCTAAGTGCATTAACACTTTACAGTGATAACTTGATATATCCATGATTGTGTTCCTTAATGCAGAAAAATTTTCCTTGCATGACTTTATTAGGAAATAGCAGACCTGCCTGAGACCTGGTCTCCCAAGAAAAATTTGGCCCGGATGCAGTCTAATGAGAGAGAATTGGTCCGGAACAAACTCTGTACTGAGCAATTGCAAAAATAAACAATTAAAAAGTCTTAAAAAAATAATAAGAATAACCTAACCTGAAAATTTTTATTGTGTCCCATAAATCACTAAAACAACAATTGTAAAATAAATTATTTTGTTGAAAAGTGTATATTTCCTTAAAATGCAAAATCTATAACAACATGAAATAAAATCTCTTCAAAAATAAAAGCTGAGCTGATTTAAACAGAGCTTTCTGAAAAAAAGTCCTGTCTGAGTTTATGTAACAAAACTAGTAAGCGATTATCTTGGGGTTCAATCAGAGAGCAACTTGCTGTCATAACAACATGTCTCTGGCTCTGGCGTTAAATAGCTCAATCTAACAACTCCATGCAGCATCCAGGAATATTTCTTTGTATGTTTTTTATCTGCATTGTCAAGAAATAGTCATTTTGATAATAATTTTGATATTTAGAATTTTTTTAATCAATTCCTGAGTTTTTTCTCCTCACAAGGATACAAGATATAACATTGGATGGTTAAGGTATCAAATTGATATGAGATGATTGGCAGAATGAGGACTTTTTTTTTTTTTTTTTTTTTGTTGCAAAAAATTAAACAATCTTTTTATGAATAACGAATAAATTTATTATAAAAGGGAACTTTACTTTATTAGTCTACAAGATTAAATTTATATTGCTTTTATGAAGGGAACCAAATTGGAGAAATTTTCCTGTTCCATAAAAAATATGAGAGCCGGGTGCATTTGGATCTATCTTTGTCTATCCTGAACAGATTTTGCAGACTTTCTATATGCAATAAATTTCCCTAGGCACAGGGGCGTAGCTACCGTGGAGCAGTTGGAGCAAACTGCTCCAGGCACACGAATCCTAAGGGCGCAAAATTAGAAAAAGCGAAATAAAGATTTCTTAACTAAGAAATTTTTATTTAAAAATATTTACATATTTTTTTCATTATTAATCATATTATTAATCATTATAGATACATCTTGTTACAATCAGCGTATTCCTAAAATATATTGCCTTGTGTTTAACCTCAACTATTTCGATTTAAAGCATGTTTTCATACACAGTTGAAAGAAATGACTTCTATTAAGGAAATTTTAATTCATACCATATTGCAGCCTCAAGTAACTTCTCCAACACCGTTTAAGCAGGCCTGATTTTTTTGTGTAACTTTTCTGTAGACAAGTGTTGAAGATTTTCAGATCTTAAAGTAATCAAAACTTATTTAACAGGGCTCTCATTGGTCACTTTACTGGCTACCACTTTTCCCAAAATATAATTTTTCTGGTACATTTCTTTTAAAATATTTTAGAAATTTATCATGATGTACAGAAATAATGGTATCTGTACAGAAATAATGGTAGCCAAAGAATTCACCGCTGAGAAACCTATATGTACAATGTAACACTAGGTATTTTACGATGATAATTATTTTACGATTTGTAAAAAAAATAGCCTGACAAGTTGAAGAAAATTATTGACCATTTTACAGACGAAAACCAAGAAAACGAAAATTTTGAAGGGTTTTTTGTTTGTTTGTTTCGTGGAAACTAAATATGTATCAATACAGAGCAATAATAAGAGCTCGATTTAAACATATTCCACATCAGCCAATGGCGACAAAATTTAGACGAGATGGGGATGATGGGAAGCATTAAATTTTATGAGTATTGTTTTTGAGATTTTGAAAATATTGCAAATGTCAAGTGCAGAATCGATACGATTTAAAAAGAGGGAAAAGTTAAGTACCAAATTCAGTGTTCCTTAGGGCTTGATTATAGCGTATGCAAAATTATACCACTTTTTTGTAGCAGTATTTTTCAGCATCAAACCTTATTTAATCGCTGAATTTTAGGATTGAATAAGGCAGACTGGCCCGCCGAGTAACCGACCTGCGGGTCGGTGCGCCGTAAACCAGGTAAAGCTGCTCCCTCCCTCAGGTGAAGCTAATAGTTTTAAAATTTCCTTTAAACATTAGATAGGAAAAGTCTTAAATCATTTAATAATTTTTTAAAAGATCACTCTTTTGAAGCCTTTTTTATTAATGATTTTTACTTCTTTTTGCAAGGCAGAAGAATTGATTGTTTTTTTCTTGAAAGTTTCTTTGCTTCAGAGGGCCATTTAAATCTTTTAAAACCTAACGTATATTTTCTGTAATTTTCTCTGTGACCAATAGCGACATGGTCTACTCCAAGAATTTTTATCCTGTCTGAGAGCGTGGCGTCTCTTTAAAAAATATGTATATATACGGATTTTATTATTATTTATTAAGTATTTGTTTGAAATGTGTAGGCTTCGTGTTTTCGTACAATACTGTGGTTGTAATTTCCCATATATAAATGTGTATTACATTGATTTTAGCGCTTTATGTGCGAAGGTATTTATAAAGAATACTTTCGGCAAAGAAAATGTAATTCAAACATTCTTTTTTTGTTAAAAATTGCATTTTAATATGAAAATGGGACTGTTTCAATATTGTCTATAAATGTGATAATCAGAATGGCGGTTACCTATTTTGTATATATGTTAGAATAGGACTGTTTTTATTTTTTAGTTTTTAAACTGATTTTTCACGCAGTCATCGCGCACGTATTTCAGACAAAATCGTGTTAAACATATATGACAAGACCTTTTTTCCCCCTTCGTTGACTCGTTTTTCTGCTTTCGTCGGGAAATTCCGTTGAAAACGCCGACTTTGACAGTGTTTTCCGTAAGATCTATTGTGTTTACAAAAAATACGAAAAACTTCTTTCGATTACAAAGTTCGGAATAACAACACCCGCCAATTTCATGCGTTCTCGAGCAAAAATTAGTTAAAACGTATGACGTAAAATTGTCTTTTTGAATTTAAGAACAGCCTTAAGAAATAAAATCATACAAATTTCAGGTTCATTTAAGAATATTATCATGGGCCCGGTCAACACCGGGTGGGTCATCTAGTCTATACTAATAAAAGAAAGTTTCACTCAGTGTGTGGTGGCTAGCGAAATATACTGCTCGTAGAAGTCTGAAAATTTGGGTGAGGATAGTCCAAGACAGGTCCTGATACACCTGAAGCTCAGATTTTTAATTTTTTATGACTGCCCCCAACCCACAGAGCACCTTTCAGTTTGTATGCCCTGAATTGCTCAGAACTTGCCCCCCCCCCACTCCTTTTACCAGAACTTCTTCGTTTTGGGGGCCCTTTTCCCATTTAGTTATTCTCAGTTTCTACATTCCATCTAAGACTCTGGGCCCCTTGAAATTTTTGAGCGCCATGCGTTTTTCACACCCTAATATTGTCAACCTCTCAAGGCATAACTTTAAAATTGAAACTTGGACTCCTCTCCCTGGGCCAGCACCCTCATATTTTGGACTCCTCTCCCTGGGCCAGCACCCTCATATTTTTATTGGGCACCTAGTGCCCTTCTTTAAGAATTTCCCCCACTTTTTTTGTGCTTCTTTAAAATTTTATTCGAATGATTAATACATATCCTATGCTTAATTGCGACTTATTGAGATCTAAAGCGCTAAGTACTAGAACCTTTTGACATGTTTTCATCTTAGCGCCCTGCTCTCAACTATCAGTTGGCCCCTTTTGGACCTCCTATTATATCTCCCTTAAAAATGGTCTGATTCACTAACTTTTTTTGTGAGAACATCTTAGGAAATCTTGCTACTACATGAACAATATAAAATTTTTTTTAGACTTCAGCTACCACAAAATTTGAATATTAATCGCCTTCTTGATGCCCTTGCCCAGCTACATTCCAGTTGAGATCCTGAACCCCTGGGGCTTGATACGAGCCCACTTGAAGTTTCTGTGCCCTAAATTGTTAATAAATTGCCCCCTTTTAATCCGACATTCGTTTTTGTGGATCTTTTTCCATTTTTTTTTTTCGTTTCTACATTTTAGTTAAGACACTGGCCCCCTAGGGTAACTTTTATGCACCATGCATTTCCCCCCCATTAATTGTGTCACATTCTCAACTTCAAAATAGAGGCTTGGACTTCTCTCCCCAAGCCAACACCTTCATATATTTATTGGGACCCTAGGGCTCTTTTTTAAGCACTTTTTTGAAAAAAAAAATGTCTAATGATTTAATACTTATACCCTATACTTAATTTCGACTAATTGAAAATCTAAAGCGCTAAGTACTAGGGTATTTTATCATGTTTTCATCTTAGGCCTTGCTCTCAATTATCAGTAGGCTCCTTATATCAGTTAAAGTTATATCAGTTACAGTAGCCTTCCTCTTAACCGGAACTCCGCTTTAACCGGTTGACTTTTTTTTCCAAACATCACGCAAAATTCAGAAAGGAAAATTTCGGTTCTGATTTCTTTAGGGTTAATTAACCGAAATTTTCATAATGTAGAATAATTTCAACTTCTTATAAGGGTATGTGACGCGATTTTCAACAATTTAATTTGTATTAAATATTGTTCATTATTTGTTATTAGTGATAATTTTATTTCAATTCAGTTAATTACAACAAGTATTCATTTCACAAAATATAGAAAATATGTACTTTTTATAAACTACATAAATTAAAAGAACTAAATGCATCCTACGCATTTAATTAATTAAATATGCAGTTACATTTTTTAATTCTTCGGTTTTTCGCTTAACCGGCTAACTTTTGGTCCCGTTTAGGCCGGTTAAGAGGGAGGCTACTGTATACCCTTATCAGTAGACTATTATAGTTCCCTTAAAAATGGCCCGATTCACTAAGATTTTTTTCTAACAACTTCTTGGGTCCTCCAGCTACTGCATGAATAACAAAAAAATTACTCACACTTCAGCTACCACCAATTTTGAATATTAATCGCCTTCTTAGGGTCCTTGGTGCAGTTCCTTTAAAAATTATCCGGTAGTCTTGCAGTTTTCTTTAGCATAATTCTAGGGTCCTCCGGTTACTTTTTAAACCACTAAAAAATTTCTTTATACTCCAGCTACCACCTTTTTCGAATTTTAATCTTCTTTTTCGGCATCAACTTACGTTTTCTCACTACAGCCGTGAATTAAAATTCGAGCTACCGTTAAAGGTAATTGGTTAACAGTAGAGGGGATGTGATTTTATCCGTAAATTAAATGTCACGTTAATGTTAAAGATAATTCGTTAAATTTACAGGAGGTGGGGGCGAAAAGCACCTTCCACTGCTTCGGGGTGCATTCTTTCTTCGGGTTCTAGGGGCCCGATTTCAACGGATATTGGTTTATTCAACCTAGACTACGATTCAGCTACTTTCTGTATTATGAAAGTTTGTCTTAGACTTCAGTTACCAACATTTTCGAACATTAAGGCTGTTCTTAACTGCCCTGCTCAACAAGCGAAAAACGTTTTGACATATTTACAAATTCATTTTTTAACGGAAAGATATAAATTTGGAAAGCCTAGCCATGGAAGCGATTTGGAATCGAACTGTTTTTCCCATTTTTTGATCAATCAATTACCTATTGAGTTATAAGCGAATTCGATCACGTGACAAACCCGTTTTTCGTCCGCTCTTGAGTGCTCTTTCAACCTTTGCGCGGAAATTCGATTCAAAACGCCTACTTTGACATTATTTTCTGAAAGATCTATTGCGTTTGCAAAAAAATGGAAAAAACAGCTCAATTACATAGTTTCTGAACAACAACACCAGCTAGTTTCATGCATTTTCGAACAAAAATAAATTAAAACTTATGTCAGAAAGTTGCCCTTTTTGATTTGAAAACACGTTTAATGGTACATTCTTTTCCGGGTTCAATGTGCCCTATTTCAACGCTTATTGGATAATTAAGCTTAGTTTACTTTTCAGGTACTTTCTGCATTATAGAAGTCCATTTTAAACTTCTGTTACCACCATTTTCGAACATTAATGGCGCATTCTTTTCTCGGTTGTTGTGTGTTCTATTTTAACGGAAATAGATCCATTCAACTTAGCTTACGATTGTTTTAAAGATTATAGTTCCACCGCCAGGATTCGCATTCTTATCTCGGGTTCTATGGGCTCGATTACTACGGTGTTTACTCATTCATCTTGGTTTTCGATTGCCTCCGGCGCGTACGGAACATTCCTGGCATACGCTGCCTTTGGTAGCGGGGACCCAGGCCACAGGTTCGTTCAGAAAGAGGTTTCTCGGGAATATACTAGACGCTGCCGAAGTCAGTGGGCCATCCCTAAAAACAGGTTCATTTGAACTACTTTATGAATATATAAAATCATACAAACTTGAGTTTTGTTTACGTTATTATAACGAGCACGGACAACGCCGGGCGGGTCAGCTAGTTACTATATATATGTACTATATATATTTGTATATATGTAACTTCAAAACAAAATTACGCAGAACTTCTTTGAGTGACAAGAGGGCGCACAAACTTTACTTGCTCCAGGGCGCTGAATATGTAGCTACGCCACTGCCTAGGCATCATACACAAACATCTTTCTTTGATTAATATAGATTTCATTTCAAGTTTGACAATATTTAGGATTTTTTAACCACTATCTTGCTGTGAGATGTGATTTAAATTACTCTTCTCTTTTTAACTTTTTCCAACATCATTGCAATGTGTTTATGACTTTGTTTGTCCGTCTGCTGCTTGTCTGCACTCTAACTCTGATAAATATATTTGGATTGCTATGTAATTTTCATGTAATTGGAGCTTACTCTAAAATATTTGCCATTGAAAATGAAGTTTTTGGTATTTATAGTTCTTTTAAGGAACACTCTAAAGAATTACTTTATGTTATGGTCTATTGGGAAATATCATTTGTGGTGCATTTTAATGATATTACAATACTTAAACCATAATGAAACTGATATGCATCAATGAGTTGGGCTATAACACGGTTGGCGAACCTTTTTTTAGTTGCATGCCATTTTTTTTTTTTTTTTTCAAAAAACATCTTAAATGACCTTGACATGCCAACTAAAAAACAAATTTAGTGGATTGAAAAATAATGAATCAAAACTACTTGAAAATTACTTATTAATTTTTTTTCTAAAATGGGTAACAAGTATTACATTGTAACAATTATAGAAACAATTATATTTTAGAAATAAATTAAAAAAGAACGTGATTGTCTTGTATATTGGATGAAAAATAATTAATATCTTGTACATGCTCAATTTTAACAGAATGCAAACTAAAATGGATTTATCTGGTAACTGCTTTCTATTTGACTTTTTATAATATTCATTTGCTAAAATAATGACTCATAGGTATAAATAGTAGAAAAAAATATTAAAATGAGAAAAGGCAGTTTATTTAAATAGTCCTGAAATTAATTTCCAATTTGCCATAATTTACCATCGATATTTTTATTAATATATAATAATCTTTCCCGTCTGACAATTTAAAAATATTTTCTTTGTTTGATATATTTTCGAAACCATATTGAATAAGATTAAAATTCTTCAATTTCCAATTAATCGAATCAGAAAATCTAAGTTCGTTCATTTTGCACAAAATCACTGTATCATGATTTAGAGACACAGTCAACGCTGCGCAGTGTCAAAATTATTCTTTCGTGTGCCAAAAGTGGCATGCGTGCCATAGGTTCGCTGACCCTGGGCTATAACATGCTTTAGAATATAAAGTAAGTAGCATTCTGGACACCTGAGAGAAGTTAGCTTTATAAAATTCTCTAATTCCCAAACATCTTGATTTAAGTGCTTAATGCTGCTTATATGTGAATCTCTGGTCAGAGCTTAAATTGTTAAACATAATATTTAACATTAATACAAAATTACATCACATTTGTTATTTTTTTTCGAAGAAGCCCTATTTTCTGAGAATTAAATTGTTAAAACAATGAAATTACCAAGAGTTAAATGATTTAAAACCTTACTACTAGCATTAAACTAGCCTGTAAGAAAATATAATTAAAACACTTAATACAAAAGTATAAAAAATAATAAGTTAAGAAATAATAAATTTTATTTAAATAAAAAGAAAATCACTACTAAACGAGATAAACTCTGTGGTTAGATAGATGATCCAGCTAAACTCATAAATAAAATTGCATTTACAAATTCCCTGTGATATATATACCTCATTTTAACCCGTGTGATTTATAGTGTTAAAATTTCAAAATACTATTAATGAATTAAATTAAATCCAATTAGGAATTAACATGATTAACCCTTAACTTGAGCCCTCTAACAAAGCTCAAGTAACTCTAATACTGAACAAAGGATTACACATAATAATTTTCCACAAACTTGAGCATAGTAAATTGAGAAATACATTTAATTTGGTAGAACATCAAGGGCATCCATAGATGTGAGGATCATCAGTCATTGGTCAATGATTCCACATTCAGGAATCAAACCTATGTACACTCATATGTTAAAATTATTCGTACTATTATTTTATTGAGTCTTCAATCTCTTAAATTCTTATAATTTGGTAGTTGTAGTTTGCTACAGTAAAAAAAAATAGTTTTTTGGACCATTGGAATTTTGTAATCTATTTTTTTATTATTTTTCTGATGTGATAGGGTTCTTAAATTGTATTTTATTCTATGTATATGTAATTGTATACTATGCATATTTATATATTTTAAATATATACATATGTTATTTGTATATGTATATTTTATACTGTGTATATGTATTGTAGGTAATTGTATACTATTGTATTTTCCTACTGACAGTACAATATTTTACAGAAAATTTAATTTTAACTACATATTGATTTTACATTGAAACATTGTTATAATAAAAATTGTCTTGTATGAATTGCTTCAACAAAAAAAAATTCTTACTTTAGCCTATTTCATGTTTTTATTCTCTATTTTAGCACAGGTTTGAGAAATTTTTAAATGTGATTGCCCTTTTGAAAACAGGGAATTTTTAAGACTCTGCTTTGGCAATCAATTTCAGAAACGATATTTTGGCACAATTTATAAAAAAATCATCAAGCCTCGGCTGCAAACTACAGGCACATCCAAAACCTTGCCTCTGACTGAATTTCATTCTGACAGTAGCCATGTTTCTAATCCATTATATAAAAAATGAATTAATTATTATTTATCCAATAGTTCTGCATGAATTCTTAATGTTTAATGTGTTGCTATATATATTTTTTATTTCATATTTAGATTCGTATACAAAAATGGACCTTGAAGCTGGAACATTTGAAAATCGCCGATCAGGGAGACTATACTTGCGTTGTATCCAATTACTTGGGCAGCATTAATTTTAACTTCACCGTAGAAGTTTCAGGTTTGCACATCATTTAAAAAAAATTCCTTAAGTTTTGTTGTATTTCTGCTACATTTCCATTGTAATAGGGTGACTGCGCCAGTAGTTGATCAATTGTTTGAAATATTGCACCATTTCAGGCAGAAATGAATTTTACATGTGGTACTAGACATAATATTTTTGTTTAAGAGCCTACTTCAGTCAAGTGAAAAGACCCGTTCGCTAATGCTAATCCTATGGAAGAAATTTATAAAGATATCTCGGTTGCATTTTAATATTTTTAAATGGTTTTTTTTTGCATTGGATAGCTGAGATCGATCTGTACAAGGCCGTTTTTTGCTTTTTCGATTTTGTTTACAGATATTTTTAATGAGGGCACTTTCATTTTCGGAACCGGTTTTGAAACGGAAAGCATCCTCATAAAAAAAATCTGCAATCGAAATTGAAAAAGTAAAAAACGGCCTGAATACAGATCGATCTCAGCTATCCAATACAAAAAAAATCATTTAAAAACATTAAAATGCAACCGAGATATCTTTATAAATTTCTTCCATTGGATTAGCATTAGCGAATGGGTGTTTTCACTTGACTGAAGTAGCCTCTTAAATGTTGGAGCACCTGTTGTCACATTGTTGACAGCTGCCTACTGTAAGAGAAGCAATGTTATGATTTTTTTAAAAATAGAAAATGTAAAAATTAGTTTTTGATTAGTTAGAGACGATTACGATAAGTTAAAATAATAAACTTCTTTCTTGCTTATTTCAAATAATAATTTTATATGAATTGTTAATCACAGCTTAAGCATGATATTTTAAAGATTAATTTTTGAATTTTTGACTGATTTCTTCGATTGATCTACTGCTGGGTAAATGGCAATTAAAGAAATTATTTACCTATAATTTTGTTCTATTTAATTTCAGCAGATTTAATTTTTGCCCATTATAGGACATTCATTAAGGGAGCTCCCCCCTTTAAACTACAAAATTACCTCCCAAAAAAGGCATTCTGCATCAATAAATATTTGAAATTTCGAAATGTATTTTGTATTTTAAAGGTATTTTGAAAATACATGTATTTTGTACTTAGAATTTTTAAATTTTGAAAAGTATTTTTTAATTTGTATTTTATATTCTAAAACGAATGTATTTTGTATCGAAAATGGTTTTTCGGTGTATTTTGCCAAACTCTGCTTAATTAAATAGTAACAGTAAAATTAGTTTACAAAAACACTCAAACAATTAATGTTTATCTTTATAATCATACCTAATTTTCTTGACTGCAATTCATGTAGTGCCAAAAAATTTCCGTTAGAATACGTTATTTTGATTTGGTTTCCTCATTATTGAAAATTCAATGCTTTGATTTATGCTTAATAGAAAGCGCAATGTAGTGAATTGATTTAAAAAAAAAAAAAAAAAAAAAAAAAAAAAAAAAAAAAAACATTGGCTGTATTTCTTTTTGAAGATATGGCAACAAAAAAAATTATTTTTTATTGATATTTTCTTCTTTTTAGTGTTTAAAATATTTTGTTGTTGCAGTATCATATCCAATTGGCCTATTTGGGTGGGCATAGTTTGGCACATCATTAACTCCATTGTTTTTGTAACTTGTAAACAGGTATAATCAATAAAGATTATTTAGCAATTTATCACCTGTGACCGGATAATGAGAAAATGCCTTAAACTTATTTTATTAATTTATAATTAAGTTTTAATCCTATTAAAATGTTGTATTGTTGTTAGAAACACACCTGTGTACATATTTTTTTAATTGTATCCTATCACAAAGCCAATTAAAAATAAATTACAAAATTCCATCTTCAAATACAAAAACCAAGTTAAATAAAAAAGCATAAAAAGGAGCAGTTTTTACAATCATTATCATTGTTATTATCTTCGAAAACTATTTTTATCTGACTTAAACATTTTAGTCTGCCATGAGCATTTTGAAAATATTTATTTTCCGATGTTTCTCAGACCGAGGCATGACATCATTTTCATTCATAAATGGTACTTGCTTGTAATGGGTATGCTTGGAATAGAGGCCTCTTTTGTTTTTCAGGTAATCTCAATTATATATTTCAAACTTTCTATAATCCCTTCATAAAAAAAATTAATACTAGAGATCCTTGCATTTTTGGATTAATAACAAAACCAATAAATGGCAGACTGATGCTTATTTCCTTATAAAATAAATGTTATATTCATTTGTTTGAAAAATGTCTTCAAGACAGTGTGACCAAGAAAATTAGAAATTTTGATAATTATTTAACTAAAATCTTTTACAATAAAAAAAAAATGAAGATTTGAAGATCATTCACTTGTTTAAAGGCCTTCAATTTGTTATTGCCTGAATTTAGGTTATTGATAATTAAATTGATATTTTAAGGGGACTAGTAATTTTAGATCCATATTTGGGAACCTAAATTACCAGCCCCTAAAGTATCAATTTCAGAAAAAGGGCTCTTTATGTGATCTATGATGTCACTTTGATTAGGCAAAAGCAATGAATGTGTATTTGTAGTGTTATTTTAACTTCAGGTGTCAAGCATTTAAGCAAACATTTAGCATTTAAGACAACCTTACAAAAATGGTTCATAGGGTAACATAGAACTGTAGAATTCCGAAGAATTCTGTCAAAACTTTCAATAAATTTTCTTTGTAGAAAATAGTTTTATCAGTGTGCAATTTCACAAAACTTGAATTTTAACTTTTTTTTTTTCATGCTATAGAATCCTGTAAAATTTACTATAGAAAATTTATCTAAATTAGTAGATAGATACATTTTTGATATTATAACTTGTAACTGGCCAATCGCTAAAGTGCATCTAAAGGGCCGAAAAATAAATATTTTAATATTTATTTCTAGGCCTCTGCTACAATGCTTTACACAGTAACTGTATACAGGAATAGCTGGAAAATAATCAATCACCATAGAATTATGGCTGATTTCTCTTTGAACTATTTCTGTAAAATTCTATAGAAATATGTTATAAAATTCTATAGAAAGTCCTATAGAAGTATATAAGTCCAATAGAAATTTCTATAGAATTCTACAAAAGTAGTTGATAGCAAAACCAGCCATAATTATATGGAATTCTACAGAACTTTTTTTTTTATATAGAATTTTATAAGACGTGCCTATTGTGTCATTTTAGCACTGAAGAAATTTTTCTATGTTGGGCCCAACAGAGCTGTTTACTTACAAATTAAAATTTTACTTTTTTCTTTTATGTATCCTATTGTAGAAAAGTTTTACCATTTTATATACAATAAAATTTGTAAAAACAAAACTTGTTTATTATGGTATCATGCCTCAAGTGAAAATAATTTCTGTTGCCTGTGAAAAGAAAGACATTTAATTATACCTGCAAAAATGAAAAACCTGTATAAAAAAAAAAAAAAAATCATGTTTCTCCTGTTTTTTGAGATTTAATTTTGAGAATTTTTGCTATATACTTTAAGATATTTCACCATGGATTAGAATCTTCTAATGTTTGTTAAAATCATATTTTTATATTGTGCATTTTTTAATAAAGAGAAATTCTAAATTCATATTTTTGTTATTTGAAAAATCAATTTATTTAATAAATCTAAAAAAAAGCCTTTACCAACAAACTTGTTAGCTTATGGGAATTTATATGCATGTGAAAATGATTCATTTAACTACTTTACAGTTTTGCCTATATGCGGGAAGGGCAAGAAGAGTTTGCTTGCTGTATTACTGAAAGCTTTTGGATACCACTAATTTTTAATTATAATCTTTGCTCTATTTAAGGAAAGAAATTTTTAGATTAGATAAGGCAAATATTTTAGTTTAAAAAAAAAAAAGTGGTGTTATATTAATTAGTGCCCCATATATTTAATTTGTTGTGTCAAGGAAAAAAGAAACTGTTAAGGGTGTTCTCAAATTCAAAAGGGCAACTTTCTGACATAAGTTTTAATTTATTTTTGTTCGAAAATGCGTGAAACTAGCTGGTGTTATTGTTCAGAAACTTTATAATTGAACTGTTTTTTTCATTTTTTGCAAACGCAATAGATCTTTCAGAAAATAGTGTCAAAGTAGGTGTTCTGAACCAAATTTCCACACAACGGAAGAAAAAGCACTCAAGAGCTGGCGAAAAACATGTTTGTCACTTGATCAAATTCGCTTATAACTCGATAGGTAATTGATTGATCAAAAAATGGTAAAAACAGTTCAATTCCAAATCGCTTCCAGGGCCAAGCTTTCCAATTTTATACCTTTTCGTTAAAAAATCAATTCATAAATGTGTCAAAACATTTTGTGCTTGTTGAGCAGAGCAGTTAAGAACAGCCTTAAGGTGTTAAAGGTATTTTATTTGCTATGTCATTTATCATACTAATCTAAATTAGCTATTAGAATTCTGGTAACAGCTTGGTTGCAAGGGTATGACAGAAACAACAATAATTACAGCAATTGAGTTTAATTAAATTATGTAGTATATCATGCTGCTTGCAGCCAATTACAATTAATCATTACATCAGTTGTTGTGGACCCAATCTTTTTCCCCCAAGCATAGGATAGCAGTGTGCCTCCTTAAGTGATCAAATCCAAAATTGAATCAGCAAGATCTTTTGTAATAGGTATCTCCATGTTGAATTTGGTGAAATTTCATCCATAGGTGGCATATCTATCTTGGAAGTTATGAAAAATCATGATATATCAGTGAATATCGTTTTCCTGATACGCACCAAAAAAGTATCTTTTCCATGCTTTACGCTTGGAGTTGAATTTTTAAATGTAGAACCAATAATTATGTGGGAAAATATTAACTCAGGACAGCCAATGAAAGATAAACTGTTTAATTTAGATAATCAGTTTGAATTGCACAACATGTTAGGGAATGAAAAAGCAGACAAACTTAACATTTATGTTCAAATTTTTAAATAATAATAGTAATAAAAATATTTTAAATTTTGTTGTATAAAACATAAAATTTTCATGATACTTAATACTGAATCCTATTTTGTTTTTTAGTCTATTTAGTTTATTATTAAAGCAAGTTATTTCTGTTTTCAATTAGTCAATCTTCAATTTTGTTGTAAAGGAAAAATAAAGATAAAGAGATTTAAAATAGTGTTTTACAAAGTTTCATGTTAAGTGCAATATGTTTTAGTTTCTAATTTATATTGTCTGAAAATATTTATAACCATGGTATGTTGACTGTTTTGAGAATATCGCATATATATCAAAATATCAGATATTTTTTATATTTACAAAAATATCAGGATACACGAACCCTGCCATATGTTTTATTATATTGAAATACCTATTAATTTCAGCTGTGTATATTTTTAATGTTTTATTCTACTTGAAAGTGGTCAAACTATAACAATCTAAATATTAATACAGTAAACTCTGTCTAAGGCGGAAGCGATCGGGACCAAGAAAATTTTCCGTAGTAGACAATATTCCGCCTTAGACAAATTTTACTCTATGCCTATGGATTCACAGGGACTTGAAAATCTTTCTGAGTTAGACAGATTTCCGTCTTACACAGAGTCTGCCTTACAGAGAGTTTACTGTATAACTCTAATGAACTGTCAGGAAATAAGACTAATTGTAAAGTATTTTTTTATTTACTTAATGAAGCTAATTTTAAACCAAATAAAGAAATCTTTTATTTTAGAAAGACTTCCCCATCGGCCTATAATGGATCAGCAATATCCTTCAAACCAGACTGTATATCTGGGAGACACAGTGGTCTTTGAGTGTCGATTTGTTAGCGACTTGCATCCATCAATGCAGTGGTTGAAGTTTTATGAAGTAAATGGATCTTGGTTCGATGAAAATGATGAGCCATATGTAAAGCAAGTTTGGGTAAATTTGCATTCTAATTCATAAATATTGTACATTCAATATGTATCATTAGACAGAGTAGAATTTCTATTTTATGTGCCCATGCATCCAATCCAGTTTATCTACTCCTCTCCTTTCAGGAAATCCATAATTATTTCCTTTAAGTTGTTAGCAAATTTTGCAATAAGTTCTAAGCAATACCTTAAATTTTCTAGTTTTTAAGAAGCTAAATATTTAATTTTAATATTACCATGAAAATAATTACGCTTAACCACAAACAATACTTGCTAAAGAACACTGCTCCAATATTTCAGTTTCTCATAGTCCACTAGTAACTGCTTCTCAACTCTTTTTTAAAATTAGAAACAATACACTCACAATTTTACTTGCTGCACATTCAATTTCTGCTGCCACGAGCCTGGACCCATGTGATGCAAGCCTAAATCTGTCCCTGATTATATATATATATATATATATTAATTGTTTAAAATTATTCCAAAATGCCATATTCTAGTCCAGGTCTGTGCCCGTGGACACCATGGCACACTTCGAGAATTTTCATGGTGCCCTTTTGAATGATTCCTATTACAAGGACTTTTTTAAATAAAAAATTAATTTTAAAAGGTGCTTCTTTAAAATCATTAATGTCTCATATGATTTTTTGTTATAGGCGGAGTTAAATTTTCGGCTCCTTTCCCTATAAAATATTTTGATAGGCCTCTGTCTCTCTTAGGAAAATGTAATTTAAAATTTACTATGATTTATGCTTTTTTTCTGCAATTATTTTTTACATTGAGCTCTGTATAGTAGGGGGCCTTATGGCTCACATTATTCAGTGCCTGTGCATAGACTTCTGCATATTGTTACTCCCTAACAAGCTTGCCTGTATGGCCCTCTTTTTTATTAGGAAAATCTGAATTCACACCAGAAATTGAGAATAATAATTTGTATTTTGTTTAATAGACCAAGAGGCAGCTACACAAACCTTCACCTCATTGTGTTGGCAGCTGAAATTCAAGGATTAGTTAAAACTCCTTTTGCATATTAAAATGCAGCTGGTATGACATGTCATGTCTTGGTGGAAAACACCTACAAACCTGATTTTAGTGGCTGACTGGTAGGTTTATCATTTAGTTTTTCTGCTCTCAGACCTCCATACTTTCATACCTTTGGGTGCATGAAAACAGCATGATAAACCTACTGATCAACCACTAAAATCAGGTCTGCAGGTGATTTCCACCAAGATATAACTTGGCAGACCAGTTGCATTTTAATATGGCAATCGACTTTTGTTTAATCCTGGAATTTCAGCCGTCAACTCAACGTGGTGGTGGTCTGTGCGGCCGGCTCCCAGTCTATAATGACAAACCTTTTAGAATTACTTAAAGTAAAAAAAAAAAAAAAAAAAAAAAAAAAAAAAAACAGAAAAAACGGTATAAATTTAGAATTTCTGAATAAAAAAGGAGGCTAAACTGGCAGCCCTGCCCTATAGTGAGGCAATATTGTTCTATATTTACAGACATGTGAATAATGGTGTCTTACACTGTTTGACACTAGATGAGGTGCACCTGCTATTACTGTAAAGTTGAACAGCCCTGTTCTAGTTTGATTGGAATTAAAAATAAATTCTTTATTATTTAATGCCAATGTATGCAGGTATGATTAATGTAATTTTTTTTCTCTCTTTTAGAAAACTAAATTTTTATATTTGAGATATTGTCTAGAAAGCAGTGCAAGAGGTAAACTTTAAATTTAAAATAGAACATGACCGATTGCCCTTCATACCAAATTGAAACTCAAGTTTTGAGGCTACTTTCAAGAAACAATATTTACTGTTTAAATTTATGAGAAAAGTCTAGGAAATTCAATGTAAAGATTGTGATTTGACAATGATAATAAAAGAGAGAAAAAAAGAAAAGTCTTCTTGATGAGTAATTTAACAATTTTTTTTTTTTTTTTATATATATCGAAATTTTTTATTTTGAGAAATTTTAAATCTTGGAATGTATATTTTATTTTTGCAGTCCAATAATCCAAATTACACTAATCCCAACTTTCTTATTATTGAAAATGTTACCTTTGATGATGCCGGAAAGTATGCTTGTGAAGCTGGCAATACTTTTGGTATTTCGTGGAGGTCTGTTTGGCTTACTGTTCTGCCTGGTAAGTTTTATAACTTGCATTTTAAGTTCCTTTATTTGGAGAAGAATGTAATTTTCTTTAGAAATATCCTTACAAATAAGACATTGTTTTATTTTTATTTCTGATTGTACACAAATGGCTAATTTAGTATAGAAGGACAGGTGATCCAAGGAAATCTCTGAGGTTATGCATCATTGTACTGATAGGATTTCAGTGAGTGGTGGGAATCTTCCGCCTGGGTGGGGGATTGTTACCTGTCGGTTATTGGCTCTTAAGAGATTTTATCATAAGGAGACGATTCTGTTGGATCAGTTGGATTTATGGTGCAAATACAAATTATATAATGCTAAGCTCAAGAAGGAGATTAAAAAGGATAACCAGAAATTTTGGCATAGTATCAGCGTTCGAAATCCTTGGTGGTCCGCTGGTCCGGGACCACTAAAAATTCAATCGGACCACTAATTTAAAAAATTTAGTGGTCCGAAGGACCAGTAACTAACAGTAACTTTTTTTCCTCTCTGACAGATAAACGTAAATTTTCCCATCCCTGAGAAAACTGCAAACAAACATTACAATAAGCATAAAATTTGCATAAAAACTTAGTTAAAATAAATAAACGGAAATAAAATACATAATAATTTCAGTTTTTGTTTATGTACTATTTATTTAATTTTTAGCAAATTATAATTTTACATTTTATTATGCCGAAAATTTTGGGTAACTGAAAGGAAGTTTGGTTTATATTTTCGGAGGAGGAGAGAGGAGGGGGGGAGGTCACTCAAAGGGTTAAAGGTTCTTATGTAATTTTATATAGCGGGGCAGTGACGATGTCTGCGGACCAGCAAACTCTGATGTTTACTGGTCCTTGGGACCAGTGATTTTTTTTTTATCAATTCTACCGCTGTAGTATGGCCAGGGAGGTCGGGAGGGGGTCATATATTTACAAGATCATCCGTGGGATTAATAAAGTGAAGGACAGTGAGGTAAATATGGATTTTAATTTTCCAAATTGTCTGCCTGGTGCTGTTTCCCAAGCCAATTCCTTATCTATTGTCTTCCAAAATTGTCCGGTCAGACAGGACATTCCCATAGATTTGTTGGGTGAAGATGAGTTGGATATAAAGTTTACGATGGACCAATTACAGAGAATCATCAGGAAAAGCAAGTCAACAACTCCTGGAATCGATGGTATTAAAATGAATTTTTTCAAATATCTAAAAACCAGAGTTTTGACTCAGGTTCTGGGGATGTATAATAAGATTCTTGAGACAAAAAAAAAAAATAAAAAAATCCTGAGATTTGGAAAGAGGTCATTATGCTGCCCATTAAAAAACCAGGTAAAAATAGGAACGACATTCAGGAGTATAGACCAATTGCGCTGATGGTCACCAGCAAAAAGATTTTTGAAAAGATGATACTGGATATCTTGCTTAACTGGAGCATGAAAAACAAGATTTTTCACAGAAATCATTATGGATTTATTCCGTTTAGAGATTGTGAGGCAGCTGCTTATAAAATTTCTAGAGGTATTAGAAGAGGAAGGCAATCCAAATAAAAGGGATTTTTGGTTGCTTTAGACATCAAAGGAGCATATGACAACGTTTGATGCGACGGGTTGCTTCTGAAACTTAAAAAATTGGGACTAAATGCTGATCTCAGTATAATGATCCAGAAATTGATGCAAGAGCTTAGGATTCGGGTGAAATGGAAGGGCTCACTTTCGGATCCATTTATGTATCAGAGGGGCCTCTTACAGGGTAGTCCTCTTTCTCCATTTCTTTTTGCAATTTATTTAGCCGACATTTTTGAGATTTTTGATTCATGTATCCATTGTGTAGTGTATGCGGACGATATTTTTCTATATGGGTTTCATGATAATGTGGAATGGTTAAGGGAAATCTTACAGGAGAATATCATCAGGATAATTCATTGGTTGAGTGCTTGGAATCTAGAGGTGAACCCAAATAAATGTCAAATAATGAAGATAGGATGGTAGAATGAGTTCGAGGTTCGAGGCGAAGAAATTTAAGATCAAAGGACAGGAGGTGGAGTTTTCAGGGAATCTAAGAGTATTAGGGGTATATTTAAATTGTCAAGGGAACCTTAAAAATCATATTGCTATACCGAGAGAGAAATCTAATAAAAGACTGAACATGTTTAAAGCAATTGCTGGTATGAGTTGGGGTACTGAAACAAAGCATCTTTTAAGGACTACAAACAGTATGATGGGGTCTTTTCTCGATGGGAATCTGCAGATTCTCATGCATTCAAATAAAACTGAAGGTCGCCAATTTCAAGTGATTCGTAATGTGGGCCTTAGATGGGCTAGTGGTATGCCAAAGTGGTGCCAATCCCGGTATTGTTGCAAGAAAGCAGTGTCTGGAGTAGTAACTTAAGAAGGGAATATCTTGCTATAAAAAGAATGATTTCGGACATCAAGCATAAGGACTACACTGATATTCTTTCAAAGGATTTAATTCACAGGGAGTTGAATAGTCTTAGTTGGTATGGTACGGATGTCAATGAAATGATTACCGACAAATGGCGTACAAAGGTTAATATGATAATTTTTGAATATATGTTAACACATGGCTGTTCCAAAATAAAGACTTTCCAGAGGCTGTGATCAGAAATTTGTTTAACAGTTTTTATCAGATGCATATTGATAAGGCTATTTTCATTGCAACGGATGCGTCTGAAGAGGAGAATAATACAGCGATCAGGATGGTCAATCAGAATGCAGGTAGTCAGATAGCGTTTAAAATTCCTAATATCAATTCGATCTTCACAGCGCAAGCGATAGCGTTATTGGTGGCTATTAAGTTTTATACGGTGGAGAGGGGGAAATATATGTTTTTCACTGATGCTAAAAGTGTTCTTGTGGCTTTAGATAAGATCAGTCATAAATCTGCGGCCGTTATTACTATGCTAAGGGATGAGATAAACAGGAAGAGGATTGATCAGTATCAGATGGATTTTATTTAAGTACCTGGGCATAAAGGTATTGGAATCAATGAGTGTGTGGATGATCTGGCCTGGAAGGGCCCGTATAGTAATATTTGTATACTGTGGTTTTCTCCTGAGGATTGGATGTTGATCATGAAGAATAATAAACAGAAAGAGTCAGAATGGGAATGGAAGCAATATTGGGAAGTTCATTCTGGTCGTGGCTGGGATTACACAAAAATTAGACATCCGCATCATAACCTACGGAGGAAGAGTGATGTTATTTTTGCTCGGTTTCTTACTAAGACTGTTCTAACTCTGGTTCATTGTAAGAGGTTTCTAGGAAGTGGTGTTGCAAGTGTGACTTGTGCGGAGGAGAGGAGCAAACCAGAAGAACACTTGGTTTTGAGGTATAAGAAGTTTTTGGGGATTCAAGATAAGGTTTTTGGGAAGTTATTGGTGTCGAAGAGTACATCGTACGAGGATGTATTTTCTGCGACGGGGAGAAAGGGTGGTAAAGATCTGATTCTGTTTTCTCAGCTATTGAATGAGATATATAGTCACTGTCGTAGTTGGTTTGATGATGCCATATAAGTGTTGGTCTAGTCAGTGGTTTTTCTATCGACATAGTGCCGGCTTGTTAGGTTTTTGTCATATCTTTTCTCAGTAGTTTGTCTAGTATGTGGATTAAGGCAGCTATACAGAAATAGAAAGCTGCTCACTGGGCCCAATAGGGTAAAAAACAACAACAACAATTTAATATAGAAATTAGAAGGAAAAAAAAAGAATTTTTTTCACCATTTTAAGAACAATAATTTAATCCTAAATATTTCATTATTGTAATTGTATTCTTCAGCCTGTTTTTTTAATTATTCATGCAGTATTATTTTTCTTTTAAATGTATGCTTTTCTAATAATTGCCGAGACTTGCAATGTAACTTGCTGTTTTATATTTTATTTTAATTTAACAGGCAATAATTTTTTTTATTCATTAAAAAATGTGTTATTGTCATTATTTTCTCTTGGTTCTCTGTAATAGGCTAATAAATATAAAGTTAATATACAAGGCCCGCACTAAAATTTTTCATTATTAGCCAAACTGGAAAATCATTAGCCAAATTTTATAAGTATTAGCCTTTACTGTATGGGAGACATTCTTCAAATTTTACGTTAATTTTTGTAAGTCATATTACTTACTCTATAATCAAAATTAATCTATAATATATTTTAAAACAACTCTGCAACATAAATTATAGGCATTCTTACTAGTTAAAGACTGTACATTACACATAAATAAATTTGTGAAAAAAAATTCCTCTTACCAAGCATACAAAATTTAGCCTCTCTAATTAGCCTCTTTAATTTTTATTTTTTTGTCCTATTTGTTATTCTTTGGTAAGTAAATAAATAGTAAGTGATCCAATAACCCCCCCCCCCCCCCAAAAAAAAAAAAAAAATAAATAAATAAATAAATAAATCTTCCTCCCTCTTTTGTTTCCCCACATTTCAACAAATTTAAAACCTTTGAAAGTATTGTATCATTTTCTGCTTTATCTGTTACTTTATTGTAACAATAAATAATCATCAATCATATAATTTCTCACCCCCCCCCCCACCCTCCATCCAAAATTAACGTTTCCCTCCTCCCACTTTTTTCAGAGCAAGCAAAATTTAAAGTTTTCAAAACTCTTTTAATTTATTTTTTTTGTCCTATTTCTAAATCTCTAGGAATGTAAATAAATCAGTCATCTTTTAAACTCTCTCTCCCCTACCAAAAAAAGAAAAAAACACTTCTTCCTTTTGACTTTTCCCCTCCCTGCTCACAAAGTTAAAAATCTTTAAAAGTCCTACTCTATTTGTTACTTTGTCATAACAATAATTGACCACCTGAAACCCTTCCTTAATCTGAATTTGCCAATTCTCCTTTTAGCACCCCCTTTTTTCTCGCACACAAGATTTAAAGTCTTTAAAACAGTTTAATTATAATTTTTTTTCTGTTGTAATTATAAATCTTTAGTAACGATAAATAATTAATCATCTAATAAACTTTCCAATCCCCATAAAATTTCTGCTTCCCCCCCAGCTCACAAAGTTAAAAATTTTTAAACTTCTTTAATTTAAAAAAAAAACTTGTTTGCTCTACGAGGGCTGTATGATAAGTACCTGGCCTTGACAAGAAAAATGCATTTTTATGTCTAAAATGAGATTTATTTTTCAACATAATCTCCTTTTAGTTCAATACACTTAGCCCAACACTTTTCTATTTTTTGTATCCCCTCTAAAAAAATATGATTTCTCTAACCCTTCAAAATAGGCGTTTGTTTCAGCAATAACCTCATCGTTAGAGTAAAATTTTTTTCCTACCGAGCCATTTTTTCATATTTGAAAATAGAAAATAATCGCTAGGGGCTAAATCTGGCGAATATGGTGGATGCAGCAGCAGTTAGTATCCTAATTCATGGAATTCTGCCATGGTGACGACACAGGTGTGCACGCGTGCATTGTCTTGATGAAAGAGAATTTTTTTCTTCGCCAAATGCAGACGTTTTTCTTTCATAACATGGTCGAAACAATCCAATAGCCTGGCATAATATTCTCCATTGATCGTTTTGCCCTTTTCAAGGTAATCGACGAGAATTATGCCACGTGCATCCCAAAATACTGTAACCATGACTTTGTTCGCAGATAAAGTTGCCTTAGCCTTTTTTGGGACAGATTGTCCATGAAAATCCCACTGTTTGGACTGTTCTTTTAGTCTCTGGCGTACTGTGATGAATCCATGTTTCATCAATTGTTAGGAACCGACGCCAAAAATCATTTGGATTGTGCTTTAATTTCGCCAGACATTCTTTTGAAGTTGACACACGAGTGTGTTTAATGTTAAGTGAGCAATCGCGGCATCCATCTTGCCGAAAGCTTTTTCATATCCAAATGAGTTGTTAAAATATTTTGCACCCATTCAATTGAGATGCCCACAATCTCAGCAATCTCGCGTACTTTCACTCTCCTATCATTTATCACAATATCGTGGATTTTTTCGATCATTTCTGATGTCGTAACCTCAGTTGGACGACCTGGACGTTCGTCATCAAAAATGCTTGTACGGCCGCGTTTGAATTCAGCTGTCCAATATTTTATGGTTGATAACGAAGGTGCAGAGTCCCCATAAACTTGGCTGAATTCCTCTTTAATCTCGTCATTAGTTTTCTTTTTCAAAAACAGGTATTTTATCACTGCTCGATATTCAATTTTTTCCATTGTTAAAATATCACCAAAGTTGTTCTATTGAAATAGCTACCACTTACAAACTAAACCACGTAGCGACTTGGCGATTAGCCAAGTTTGTTGTGAAAGGTCACCATTGCGAAATAAATCTTTTTTTAAACTCTAGTAGCGCCATCTCTGGCCGAGGCCAGGTACTTATCATACTGCCCTCGTATTTGTTACTTCAAAAAATAAATAATCATTTAACAACTTCCCCCACCCAAAATTGCCTCTACCTCTTCCCTCCCTTCTTTCCTACCACACAGAATTTAAGCCTTTAAAACACTTTCCTTTTTTTCTGCTCAGTTGTAAATTTTTAGTAATTACAAATAACTAAGCTATTAATGAATAATCTAATCAATTTCTTTCTCGAGCCCCTAATTAGGTTGGAGGCGTGAAATTTTGCATATTTATAGCTGAACACCTCACATCGAACGACAAATCATAAAATTTTGAAAAAGTTGTAAATTTAACCCTTTGGGGTATCACATGTGTATTTTAAACAATCCTTTCTAAGTGAACCCCTAATTACTTTGGAGGAGTCAAATTTTGCATACTTATAGCTGGACACCTCACATCAAACGACAAATCATAAAATTTTGAAAAAGTCGTACATTTAACCCTTTGGGCTCCCCCATGTGTATTTTAAAGAATGCTTTTTAAGTGAGCCCCTAATTAGGTTGAAGGCATGAAATTTTGTGTATTTATAGCTGGACACCTCAGATCAAACGACAAATCATAAAATTTTGAAAAAGTCGTACGTTTAACCCTTTGGGCTTCCACATGTGTATTTTAAACAATTCTTTCCATGTGAGCCTCTAATTAGGTTGGAGGCGTGAAAATTTGCATACTTATAGCTGAACACTTCGCATCAAACGACAAATCATAAAATTTTGAAAAATTGTAAATTTAACCCTTTGGGGTCTCACATGTGTATTTTAAACTATCTTTTCTAAGTGAGCCCTTAATTAGATTGGAGGCGTGAAATTTTACATACTTATAGCTGAACACCTCGTACCAAACGACAAACTATAAAATTTTGAAAAAGTCGTACATTTAACCCTTTGAACTCCCACATGTGTATTTTAAACAATCCTTTCTAAGTGAGCCCATAATTACGTTGGAGGAGTGAAATTTCGTATACTTATGGCTGAACACCTCACACCAAACGACAAATCATAAAAAATTTAAAAAAGTCGTACATTTAACACTTTGGGGTCTCACATGTGTATTTTAAACAATCCTTTCTAAGTGAGCCTCTAATTAGGTTTGGAGGCGTCAAATTTTGCATACTTATAGCTGAACACCTCACATCAAACGATAAATCATAAAATTTTGAAAAAGTTGTAAATTTAACCCTTTGGGGTCTCACATGTGTATTTTAAACAACCCTTTCTAAGTGAGTCACTAATTAGGTTGGAGTCATGAAATTTTACATACTTATAGCTGAACACCATCATGTGACAAATCATAAAATTTTGAAAAAGTCATACATTTAACCCTTTGGGCTCCCACATGCGTATTTTAAGCAATTCTTTCTAACAGAGCCCCTTATTAAACTGGAGATTTGAAATTTTGCATACTTATAACAGAACACCTGAGGCCAGGCGACAAATCATAAAATCTTGAAAAAGTCTTACGTTTAACCCTTTGAGCTACCACATATGTATTTTAAGCAATTCTTTCTAAGAGAGCCCCTAATTAAGTTGGAGACATGAATTTTTGCATACGTATAGCTGAATACCTCAGACCGTGCGACAAATCATAAACTTTTCAAAAAGTCTTATATTATTTACTCCTCCGGGCTCTAACTTGTGTATTTAAACATTTTTTCTAACCTCCGCCCTTTTCACCCGGGGAGCACTTTTCCAACTTTTGCCGACACCCCTTTGAACATTCTTTCATATTATGCACCATAGCCTTACATATTTTAGTTCCACTTTTTACCGCCAGGGCCGCCTACTTATCTCGGGTGCTATGGGCCCAATCCCCTCGACTAATATATCTACGGATAGTATGTAAAACGGAGTTTCGTTCGGATGGAGGTTTATTTAGAATAGAGTGCGCCCCGAGTTGCGAAATGTGGAACTAACAGATTTTTCAAAAGGATAAAGTGTTTTGAAAGGAATATTAAACGAAACCCTCTGTGCGATCTGTGATCGCACATACCCACTTGTTTTTATTTTTTTTTGTACCCCCATAAAAATTTAAATTTCCAAAAGGGCAAAGTATTTTGTATGTATCAATATTTATATGCACTACATGTTATTTTATTTTTTCAGTACCTGTTGAACCTGTTAACATTCAGAAGTACTTGTTGATTGGTGCTTCTATTATTGTTGCTATCATCATTACGTTGGTCTTTGCATTTTTTTATATTCATTATAAGAAGAAGGAAGAAAAATTAAAACAGCTTGCTAATAATAAGCCTATCCACGTGTACCTAAAAAAGAGAGTTGTGTTAATTCGACAAGTATGTATATTTTGTAATCTGTTCATTCAAAATACAGTAGAGTCTCAAAAATCCGCACTGCTTGGGACCAGAGACTGTGTGGATTTTAGAATTTTGCAGATTTTAGAGTTTTAGAGATTCTGGTTTAAATGATTTATTTTTTCAACTTACCTGTATCCATTTACAAGAAGAACATATAATAGTTCAAATTAAGCAAATTAAACTTGGATCGCTTTTATTTATCTGTACAGGGCCGGCGCCAGGTGTGAGGCAGCTGAGGCGGCCGCCTCAGGGCGCACACATAAAGGACGGCATTTGCCTCACATATATTGAACATAAAATTCATATTACCATTGTATGTGTCAAAACTTTTTTTTAAGTGTGATTTTTTTTCTCTTTTAGAATAAAAATACGGAGTACATTTCAGATAATTACAGCCGAATGATAATCGAAGAGTTCATAATCTTTATTATTGAAAATGGATTAAATCGACACGAACAAAACAAACAAAAAGAATTTTATGCTTTTTTTTTTTTTTTTCAAAGATTATCTTGCACTGAAATCAGCAGAATTCACAAAGGGTAGACTGCGCCAGACACATGCAAACCAAAACAAATTCTCATAATGTTGTAGCGTCATATGCTTTTAATATTTCATTATTTTACTTGCGTAGTCTTTCGATTGTGAAATTTTTTTCATTACTTGCCTGTAGCGAGTGAGATATTACGATTACACAGATGTTGTACAAGTTAAAAGAAAAAATATTTCAAGCTTCAGGTAAATATAATGCTAGTATCATTATTATTATTTTTAATTTAAGATCATGATTTTATGTAATTTTGAAAGAAAGGAATCTTTAAAACATATTTCATTTGCTTAAAAAATCAGCCTGCATATATCATTAACTTCTCAATGTCCTGAATCTTTATCCAGATAAAGGAATATTTATATAATATCTTAATAAGACCCTGATAAAACGCCCCTTTCGACTTATAATTTTCCTTTCTTTCTATAATTTCTAACGGGAAAATGATAAACGAAACAAAAACTTTTGATGAGGTTGAGACCACCAGTCGTCGTGGTAATATCTTTCAATCTTTTGTAACCAAGTAATTTTTTTAAAACATAGCAAATTAGTGTGTTTGTAGAAGCAGTAGGATTTGGACGAGGTTGGCGAACTTAGCTCGTAGGGACATTGCCTCCTAGTATAAAATATGAGACCAAATTGTTTCAAAATAATATAAATTTTCCCAAATTTATTGTTTATTCCTTTTTTTTTTCTTTTGCTTCTTTATTACTTTTTTTTCGTTTTCTTTTTAGCTTTTAATCAAGGAATTTATTGCAAAATATTAAAACATGTTTTCACACATGATAATATTCTATATGAAAAAGGGTGAACTGAAAAAAATGAATGTTTGGTGAAATTGTGCTGCATTGCAACCTACGAAAATGTACTATAATCACGAACGAAAATATTAAAATTCCGAAAAGCGTTTCTTTATCTTTATAAAAATCCGAAAACAATTTATTTTCGAAATTTAACCCTGCTAAGGTGTTCGGGTCTTTTTAGACCAAAAAGTCATAGTCTGAGTTGTTGAGTCTGTGGCTTTTTGCACACCCCTATTATTTTAGAGAAATTGTTGTTCTCTTGAATAGCTCAAATGTTCCAATTAAATAAAAGAACATTTTCTGAATTAAAATATTGGTAGAAAACTTGTTAGCTCTGCATATTTGAAATACTGTTCATTCAAAATGAACACCGCATTAGGATTAAAAAAGAATTTATGGAAATAAATTTTTATTAACTGTCCATCATTTTCGGAAACGTTTCCGAGTGGCTTCAACAATGCATCATTAATCAGTTCTTCCTTTACTTTCCTTATCGGTTTTCTGGATATTATCCACCCAAGTAAGTATTTTCACGTACAGCAAACATGTTAACAGACAAACATACAAAATCACCAGTAATATCACCATTATTTTGTGACAACTGCATGTACAGATTCAGTGATGAGTTATGCAACTGAAAATGCTTACTTGAGAATGGATAACATCCAAAAAACTGATTTTCCACATCAGATTCCTAACAGCACGCATAAAACACTGAAGATTTGTTTTATACTAATTTGTTTTATTCTGTTATTTATTAGTGATTAATTAAACTGTATTAGTGATTAATTAAACTGTTCGTTGCAGTTTCCTACATAATTTTCGACTATTCCCGCTGAGAACAGAGAAGAATTTCCGTCGAGTGCAGTGAAAACATTATTTTGTAGATCATTTATTTGCCGTTCGCTTCCCCATCCCCCACCCCCGTTTTGATACTTTTATCAGGTTTTCAATTTTTTTCAATTTTTAATGTTTTCTAATGAGTTATATATATATTTAACATTTGCACTATCATAGCTGTTTTTAATATCTTTAGAAAAAGACAAAAGCCTGGTTGAGAAAAGATCATGCAGTGGGTGATCGTGGTTAACGATCTTAATCCGTTCCAAAACAATGTTCGTTAACCGAATTGTTCATTAACTGATCATAGATTTTGTATACATTTGTATGGGCGTTGAATTTAATTCATTCTTAAAAGCTAACAAATATATAAAAATTAATATAAATTCACCCTAAATTTATTTAAATGTAATAACAATAATACATACATTAATAACAATCAAAAAAGTTTTCAATCTTCCTTTTTTAATAAGGATGTTTTAATAATACGTCCGTATTTAATATGTATAGATCGTATTTTGATGGCTTTATCCGTTTCACGCGCATTTAAAAAAATAAATGGCATATATTTAATACGTGGTTCACAACATTGCTAACTAAGCGTAGAACCAACAGAGTGAAAAATGTCCTAGCCGGGAATTGAACCCGAAACCCTTGGAATAGCGCTCCAAGTACTCTACCATTTAAGCTACGAGGACGATACCCAGCTTAGCATCTCTCACTACATATGTTGTTAAGTCTGCAACTGCAGCACAAGATGGAATAGTTTTTATCAGCACACAATCCTGCGGCGAAACATGAGACACAAATAAACCCAGCATCGGTAAACACACATATATAATTTTTAATAAAATTTTCAATTAATTTTCACCAGTGGTAGAGCACTTGGAGCAATATTCCAAGGGTTCCGGGTTCGATTCCCGGCTTTGACATTTTTCACCCTGTTGGTTCTAAGCTTAGTTAGCAATGTGGTAAATCATATATTAAATATTCAATAATTTTGAGCCTAATTTCACTGCTGAAAATAAATTGAAAAACTAATTAAAATTTTTATAAATGACATATGCTTTGTAAAAACTTTTAGGATCATATTCGTTGATTGCAGCATTAAACCATATCATTCCATAGCACATTAAACCATATCACTTTGAGCTATCAAAAGTTCCATTAGTTCTACATTACCTTAGTTTAGATTACATTTATTTCAGGGCCCGATAAAGGTCAAGTGGAGCTTACAGCTTGTTTATAATTTAGGAACTCTATTTCAATTAAAATGAAAAAATTCCAATTAAAAATATTTCTTTAAAAAATGACACAAGATATATAATTTAATGTTTTTAATCTGTTATTCAAATTTAGGGATCCTAAAATGTAGGACCTGAACTCTCGATGGCCCATAAATTAATTAGGCCATAAATATACAACTGTTAAAATGTTTTCTAAGTCGTTAATAGATACAATTAAATACAGCTCTGGAAAACTGAAACATGACATTGCTTCTTCTTGGCTTTGTTTTATGAGGTGTTCGTAACCGAACAGAAAATTCTTCGCGAAAGTGTTTGTTATCTGAACATAAAAATCTCGCTCAAAGGTGCTCGTTAGCCGATCACCCACTGTATATCCAAATAATCAAACTTACATTTCCTTAAAATCTAAAAAATTCTAACAAAGATGAAAAATCAATTTCACAAATATTGTGTTTTCGCCATGAAAAAAGCATGCGAAAAAAGCTGTATTACAGCTATCTGGAAATATATCCAGTGGTGGTATTCAGCTGGTTCTCACCGGTTGTTAATTTGTGTTGAGTTCAGCGAACTGGTTGTTAAAATGATACTTCAAATGCGAAAATCGCATTTACATTAATTTATTTTCTTTAAATGTTTATCTGCACAACCCATAGTCTTCTAAATTTAACACAGTGATATGTACTGCTTTATTTCATTCAATAAAATGACGTTTCATTTGCAAAAATAATATATATTTCATCAGTCCTGTAAGAAGCAATTTCAACTTTTAAAAAAATGAAATGTTGAAGATTTGATGAATTTTGGGATCTAAATCGGCAGCCTACGTTAACCCTAAATATATGGCATGCTTATTCAACATTGGATTGTCTAAACTTGCAGAGTCATGACATTTCATTTCCAGCATTGTCAGCCCGTTTCTTGTACCAAGAAATGGTAAAAATTGCTAACATTCTATAGAATGTTATAATATTTATAAATACCATAACTAAGAATTATTAGTCGAGCAAAAATATTTCTCACTGGCTATAGCATGGATAATATTTTTCTAAATATGTTATAGGATCCAAAGGATTGCATAAAAATTTAAATTTTGTAACTTTTTTCTAAAATGAAAACTGTTTTTAAGGTGATGAAGAACAACATATGAAATATTTTTGAAATAAGTATTCTAAATTTAACCATTTAGGAATTAGCTCTTGGTCAGTGATAAGAAGGGGCGGCCTATACATTTTATAACTGATATTGCCTTGATGGCTGTATATTTTAAATGGAATATCTCGTCTTTCAAAAGCACTGCGAACAAGAAGTATAAGCATCAAAACTTAGATAAAATTTATTAAAACGTTTGAAATGCTTCAGTAAAAAAAGCCCATGCAAGTGAAAGGGGTTTTACTGATGTTGCATGTTTTTAAACTGAGCTAAATATTATTATTGACACAAAATTTCCAGATATATCTTCTTCGCGTGTGCATTATTGTTACTACAAAAGAGTCATTTCGGACTAATTATAAAAGACAACATTGACGAGTATCTCGGTGAAATTTAAGACTTTGGTGTCAAAACTTAACATAAAACACGCATTAAAAAAATCTGGAAATCAAGCACCTACCACTAGAGTCGATTTATCGATATTAACTTTGAAGAAATTACAGGTATATATATCACCCAAGCTAGGATACAAATAAGAATTCTTGGAATTAAATGAATCAATATTCACACGAGATTAGAGATTTCAGCAGGGGTGATTCTGTTCCGAATTTTCCGAAAATTTAAGGCATTCATTTCCGAAAAAAAAGCAACACTTAATGTCTGAAAATTTGGACATAAAAATATCGCGAATTTCGACAAATGGTCGCCGAAATCAATTTCGTCAATCGTTCGCAAAAAAAATTCCAATCGCCAATTTCGTCAAAGGATCGCGGGAAAAATGCAAATTTCGCCATAAGTACATGAATAAACTCAAATTTCGTCAAAGGATCGCGAAAAAAAGATAATTTTGTCCAGGGATCATGAAAAAACAGGATATTTGTCAAAGAATCGCAGGAAAACAGCAAATTCCGTCAAAAGGTCGCAAAAACCGCAAACCTCGTCAAAAGATCGCAAAAAGATGCAAATTTTGCCAACGGAGCGCCAAAAAATGCAAATATCGTCAAAGGGGCGAAAAAAAACACACATAGTTAGTGCCAGGAGTGGATCTCCTCTTTCTCCCCTCTGTTGTAACTTTTCAGAAAATTTGCTGTTCAGAATCTGCTGTTAAATTTCAAATTTTTTTTTTTACTCAGAATCACCCTTAGATTTCAGCAATATCTGAGCTCTCCCTGTAGTTAGTGTTTTTGCAACTGGTTGCAACTTTAGAACCTTGCACATGGGTCTATTCTTAAGCTTACATTTCTGCTATTTTTCTATTGTCTTTATATTTTCTTATTGTGTTATATACTGTTTTTATGTGTTTTCTGATAAAAATGTTGACCAGCGTTTGATAATTGTCAAATATTTATTAAATAAACTAAGTCTTTTTTATAAGGAAACATATTTCAAGAATTTTTTTTCACTCTACCAAAAGATCAAAATTTGTTTTAGCAGCATTCTTATAATATTGGAAAATGTTTTATAAGCTATGTATGATGCTTCATTTTCCTTTCGTGTTTATGCATCGAAAATCATTCGGGCAGCGAACTGGTTGTTAACTTATTTGTATCCCGCCACTGAATATATCTCTTGTTTTGAGTCAATAGGTCACAATTTTTGAATTTCTCGTCGATTACAATTTCCTTTTAAAATGGTTTTAGATAAAGTAGCTTTCAAAAAATGATGCTCATCGTAAATAAATAAAAAAATATTTTATAATAATTTTTTAGTGTTTTTTAAAAATGTAAAAATCATAACTTTTTTTCCCCTTTGCATATGCATTTATCATTTTCAAGTAATTACCATTTTGTTTTAAAGATCCTCCTAGATAAGTATGAGATAAAACTATACTTTCTGTACTCGAATTAGTAGGCTGATTCATGGGCAATTTAATTTATTCAGATGATGATAATAATAAAACGTTAAAACTTAAATTTTACGTATAATATTATTCAAAAATAAAACAAAAAGAGTACTTTTTCAGTATAGGTAAAATAGAGAAACCTTCCTTGGCGAGAGAAGGAAATTTTTCATACATATTTTCTGGCAACCTATTGACTGTTTCATATATACTAGTAATTTTTAAAATCTTTATACAATTTTTTTAATATAAAGAAGCGATTTATATATTGTTTATTAGAAACAAATGAAAATTTACACAAAAAATTGTATATTTTGCATATAAAATATCTACCCTATATATAATATATATATATATATATATATATATATATATATATAATATATATATATATTAATATATATATATATATATATATATATATATATATATATATATATATATAATGTTTACATACAGGGCCCAATTAGCAAGTTTCTGTGCCCAGGACACTTTCGATTTTTCGTGCTCTCTTAGATTGGTTGATTTACTGATGCTAGTTCTTTTTTTACATATTGCACACTTATTCAAAAAGTTTCAACCCAAAAAATTAAGTTTTCTGGAAAATTAAAAAATGGTCCCAGGAATAAAAATAAAATATGTTTTCTGTTATTTATTGAAATGTGCTTTTAGCCATATATTGAGACATATTTTTATCATTTCATCATAATAATATCTCAAGTATCGCATTTTTTAAAATTAACTGTAAAAAAATGTACATTGTGTAATTTGTAGATTTCTCTACATTTTTAAATTGTACATTGAAAATTGTAAATTGTTGCGCTCACTAACCCCCATTCAGATTTCACATTCTCTTAACATGGTAATGTGCTCTGTTTTAAAATATTACCAAGTTACGGCATATGGAATGATATTATTACGAATGGTCTTCTATAATCGGGTTGCCATGTATTTCCGTTTGAATGGGTCATTTTACGATTACCATACAGATAGTTTCGGTTGAGTTTCGGTCCAGCCAAATATTTGACAGCATTTTTGCCAATAACGAATTTTCAATGAAACTCAGATTTTGGGCCGATAACGAAACCAAAACCGAATTTTTGGTCGATCTCTAGTTAGCATATTAATTTACTATTCTTAAAAACATTTGAGCAATGGAAAAAAAACAATTACGTCATAAGGGTGGCAAAATGATGCTCACCTCAGGCAGCAAAATGTCTAGTGCCGGCCCTGTATCTGTACATTATTATTTTAATACCCCAAATTATTTTTATTACTTTTAAACATTTCTTGTACTGTCCTTTGTTTGAGAACTTTCATTTTATCTTGATAAAGTTTCTTTTGAATTTTGTAAACAGCCATTATTTCCTATTGATTTATACAACTTTGCTGCTCCAAGAATTTACGAGAAATTTCACCAAAAACCAAACCTTTTTCAAACTTTTTTTTTTCCTCACAGTCATTGTCAGACTCAGTTTCACTGTCTTTGGCTGGGTTCATTATTGAAGAAATAATTTCTTCATCTGCAACATAATTTACCAAAATTTCATCTTTATTGTTCACCCATTCAACAATTTCTTCTTCTTTGAAAAGCTCTTGTAAATCTGTTTTAAAATTTTTTGTATAATTCAGATGCTTTAGCTTGAAGTAAGGTTAACTGAAAACTTGATAAATCTGTATCTTCATCCTGATTACCAATAAATAAAGAGCTAGACCACATTTTATGCCATCCATCAATTAAAAAATCTTTTGTAATGAAGTTCATACTTCATCAATTAAATAAATACAGTCTTTTATGCTAAATATTTTTTTGGAACTTTTCTGTTGTTTCAAATGACAAATCAGCATTTATATGCTGCTATAAAAAATTGATTTGTACTGACATTTTACACTATGGATCCATACCCTAACCCATAAAAGCTTTTAATTTTTGAAATATCCTGTGTCTTTACTAATTTCCCATAAATTGACATTAAAAACAACTTTATTTTTGTTTACTGACATTTAGAATAAAGATTATAAAGAACATTTTTAACTTTTATTTTCACTGTTTACATTTTGAAATGCATGCAGATTTCGGAAGATTGCAGATTTTAGAAGTGTGGATTTTAGAGACTCTACTGTACTTCAATACTTTGAAAATTAGCTAATTATTTAGAGGTTTTTATTTTGCTGGATTACTATTATTTATGTATTAATTTTTGTTGTTTTGCTTTATTACTATGAATTTTTAGCTTTTTAAAATTGTACTTTATTTAATTCTTTTTTCTTTTTTTAAGTATTTCAAAGAACTTAAATTAATATGTGATGAAGTTAGTGCTATTTAAGGATAATTATCCCGTCTAATGGTAAATATGTGGGCATTTGATGCATTTGTATATTTAAAATATCTTGTCAGGAAATTAATATTTTTAACTTCTTTTTTCTGTGTACTCTTCTTAAAGGATATCTCTTTTTTTCTTAGTTCTCAAAATATTCCTAAAATATAAGCTTAATTTTATATGAAGTGTTAAAATCTTACTCACAGTTTGTCAGCTTTTAACACATATATTAAATTCAGTATAGATTTTAGAAATATTTTGAGAACTAAGAAAAGAAGAGGCATCCTTTAAGAAGAGTACATAAAAAAAAAAAAAAAAAAAAAAAAAAAAAAAAAAAAAAAAAAGTTAAAAATATTAGTTTCCCGATGAGATATTTTAAATATAATGAATGCATCAAACGCCCATAGACTTAGAGCTTCACCCATTAAGGACATGTGATTGTGTTTCAATACTTTCAGTAGTAATTATGTTATGTTTATCTCCCCTTGAAGACCTTCTGACCTACGTTTCTAATTTACTTAGAGGCATATGAAAAAGGAATGTGATTCAAGGATCTCCATTGAAGACTATTTTTTAAACTTAAAACTCACAAGAATTGTTTCAAAGGCTATTATTTTCTGTTTTAAAATTAAGTAAAATATTGATGTTTATGTTGAAAGTATTAATTGAATGATTAACTATTGTTCTAAATATTTAACCATTTTTAATAGTCCAATTATTTTCTTTATTCCAATTATTTTCTAGTTGCTAATCCAATAATTTTTAAAATGCTATTCCACTGACTTTAAAATGTCAAAAACTTCTGAAAATTTAATAATAATGATTAAAAAAAAATATATAGGGTAAAGGATAATTTTACACCAACTTATTACTTAACAGTATTTTGATTTTTATAGTAAACAAATGAACTTGATACTGTAAAAAGAAAATTTTGTTTGCTTCTATGAAATCAACTTCGAAACTGGTGAACCAGTTAAAGAAAATATTTTCACTGTAAGTTAACTGATAAACAAAGTTCCTAAGTAGACCGCATGGTATCTGTTTTTTGAAAGGATGTAGCCTTAAATGGGGTGGAATGGAGATTTTCTCACTTTTTCAAGTCTCACAATCATCTAACAGAGTATTAGAATGAAATTTCAACAAGTTGTGTTTTAATTAGTAATATGTAAATTTTCTGTGGAAACAAATGTTCCAAATGTTAGTAGGCACACAAAGATCATTTGACATATTTCAGCAACCACAAAAATGCAGGTTGTGTTTCTTTTTAAATAATATAAAGAAAGAAACTTGTTATCTGGTTGATTTATTCAATAGTCAGCCATAATATTAATTACAGCTAACTACTGGGTTTTAAAATCCCATCTTCTGCCTCTATAGAACTAAAATTTAAAAAAATGCAGCTTTTTACATGGGTGATTTTCAAATGAACTGCCTCTTTAGAGATTTACATTACACAGAAAATTTTCTTTAAATGTAAAATGCTATTGTGCTATACATTTTTTGTAGTTTAAGACTCTATATATGAAAGTAATAATTTATAAGATAATTTCAGAAATTTAAACAAAAATATGTGTATAATACATGATTATGATAGATATTACATTGTAAAATAATGACGAGAAATAACTTATGAGTTTCTCAAACGAATTTTGATGCAGGAGAAATATCAGAGGATAAAATTGGGCTGAATGATTCCATAAGATATTATATACATATTGTACAGCAGGCTGCAGCATCAAAAATGATTAAGCCATCGAGTTACGAGATGAGTTAATGGTGTAGAACTAGTTTATAAACAGTACTTTAAGTATTCATGGTCTGCATCGGTATATCTTTGTACTATATGAACAGAAATTCCCCTTCTATTATATCGTAGAACTCATATTCAGTATAAAAAAATAATTGCTGAAGCAGTAAAAGAAAGGTATACATTAACATATGTCACTATTAAAAATGCTGTATTGCTTTTAAAAGTTCTGCTTCTAACTATATACAAAAATACAGTGCTTAAGTGGGCGATTAACTGGTGCTTTTACACTTTTATATATTTGGATTTATTGCTAATTGCAGTATTAAATTTCTTAAGTAGAAATCTATTCGCCATTTAAAATTTGTTTTATATTTTCCTCTGAGCATTTGATTTGTAGTATTTCTATGAATTTTGATCTTTGCTAAAAAGAGACAAGAAAGAAAATCATGCAGTAAGCATAGATTATGAAACATTTTCCAATGCATTCAGAATCCTGTAACAAAATTTCATTGTTTAATAAGATAGAGACGAATGTGCTTCCTCTGCTACCATAGTCAATTTTTACAAGCGATTACAGCCTACAAGTGTTGATTCAAAGAGAGCACTTCTGTTCTGATTTTAGATGTATTAAACTTCATTCCTATAACCATAATCTCATTAGCCATAATTTTTCTCTTTTAGTATTCCTTTAGAAGTGACTGCTTGAATTCACAAGCTTATCAAAATAAACATTCAGACTAAGAAATAAGTCGTACGTTCAAGTTTACATTTAATAGAGTCAGAAGAATCAATGCTTCTTGAATGCAGAATAATCTTTTAATTTTACATTTAATAGAGTCAGAAGAATCAATGCTTCTTGAATGCAGAATAATCTTTTAATTTTACATTTAATAGAGTCAGAAGAATCAATGCTTCTTGAATGCAGAATAATCTTTTCTGTTTTGTACGAACTAAACAGAAGAAATTACAAAAACATCAAAATGAGAAAAATAATAAGATTAATGCACATATAAAGAAGAAAAATAACATAATAGGATTTTAGAAATTTAGAATCAATTAAAATTATACGAGTACAAATTATAATTAAAAATAATAATGCAGTCATTGATAAGTCAAGGTTTCATATTTTCCAGTTGAATTGATTAGTGCTGGCATCTGTCAGGACAACTGTACAGACAAAAATTAACAATAAAAAACAATTTATCTAAAATATCAGTAGGGTAAAAGAGCTTTGTAGTGGAACAGGACAGTTAAGTTAAGTTAACAATAATCAAATTTAAAGTTCAAGTACTAAAATAACAAAGGAAGAAAAGCCCCAAGAAATCCTCCTAATTCTAGGTCTGATTAAGATGGCTACTCTGATTGTATTTTGGAATCTAAGAAAAGATGCTACAAAAAAAAAAAAAAAAAAAAAAAAAAAAAAAACTTATAATTTGAAAACACATGAAAAGTAGAAGAATTTTAATCCAAACTCAATCAAAGTTTAATGTTGCTGCTAGCCACATGAAGCTGAATGGAAGCACAGAATTTGTCTTAATGGTCCATAAGGTTCCACTCTGACAAAATCTGATGATAGTCACTACTACCACAGTATTTATACTAGCTATTCAACCACACCAACCCAATTAATATATGACTGCATAAAATAACTGTAAAAATCAGATTCCTGGAGATTCAACCACACTTTGCAAAAGTAAAAGAAATGACAGAATAGATGGCTCTTTTCACACACTAATGTTAGGATCAGAACAATACACTCACATAGAAAACTCAACATCCCTTTTAATCCTAGACTACCTCCTTAAAAAGAGTAGCTTGACACTGCTACAAAATGGTTTAGTTTTTCAAAATAAATGATTCAGTTTTACCAAATGAACCTCAAATTAAATTATTTTATATTTTTAAATGGAAGCCTTTCCAAAAGAATCTAGTGTTTGTGGCCTCACTGTATACACTGGGTCTGTTTTTGCAAACTTTGCTCTAGTCTGTTTTTGCAAACAATTCTCGAATTTGTATGAAGGAAAATCTTTGCAAACGAACCTAGGGTTGGGAGTTCTGCTGCCATTGGCAGCATACACTGGGCATGCTACTCATGCTTCAGTTTATTTTTTCAACCAAACCTCAAATTTGTATGATTTTATTGAGCTGAGAAAAGTGAAGCTTTTTTGTGGCAACTCCAATGGTTTCTTTGTGACTTTATTCCCTCTATTCAGCCAATGATCATTTAATTCAGTACAGTGATAAGTGCAGTTCTGTCAAATCTGACAAAAATCATATCCTTGAGGGATAATTTTAGATCATAAGTGCCTTAGACTTAACATTAAAAGTCACTATTCTTTTCTTAATTTCCAAATCTAGCTTTTCATTCCTGTTGCCATAAAAAGAAACTGTATATGGACATGGACAATATCTATATTATAAAGAAAACATTTCCATTAATGCTGATGTTCTATTGATGATGCTACAACCTGAATAATACATTTCACTTTTGTTGCAAATTTATTAACTTCTAAACATCATACTATTTAAATTTTTACACTGTAGAATAGGTAAAAAAAAAAAAAAAAAAAAAAAAAAAAAAATGTACTATTAAATGCAATTTGCTTGAAAACTGTATCTCAATTTTCTTATTTTTTATTGGTTATAAAATAACTTTCAAGCGTGAATTTTTTTTAAAAATTTTATCTCTATCATGTGCAACCCTCTTTCAAAAGATTGACACACACTTAAAATGTACAAGTCAAAAATAAAGCCCTATCGAGTATGTAATTTTCAAAATTTTATTAAAAAATATTTTGATTCAAAGTATGTATAACTGATTTAAAAAAATACGGATGATTGCCAGCTATGAGTATAGTAATGTTTTTGGGGAAGATTAAAGATCTGTTCTAAATTCTGCTCTAAAAATGCTCCATTCCGATTGGAATGTTCATCTTCCTTGGGATGATGCAAGACATCACACAACAGGTGTAAAGAAAAGAAAAATTCTCTGAACACTCAGTCATCTTTCTTACTAGTGTAAATGCCTGTCCTAGGAATATTGCAGGGTTCCTATTGGTCAGGGATTTTGAAAATTTAGGCAAAAAGTCAGGGAAATTTTTAAATATTTGAAGTGGTCAGGGAATTTTGATGTATTACTTCCCATCAGAATCTCGGTAATCATAGATCAAGAAATTTTGAATTAATTATTCATCCAATCTAAAATTTTTATATAAAATTTATGCAAACTATATAACAATAGCATAATATGAAAAATAATTCAAAATCGGAAATTCATACAGTGCATACTTTCTTTTAAGCATTTATCAAGACGTTGTTCACTGCAGAGGGTTTTACAGCAATATATAACCTGAATTTTTATTGAAAAAAGTCAGGGAAAATCTGGAAAAGTCAGCGAATTTTTTTACCAGAATTGTGTTGGAACCCTGGGTTGGTAGAAATGCTGGTTTTCACTTAATTTGAAATAATTGATATATTCACATACTATTCATTGAGAATATGGAAAACTGAACTGAAACATTAAGTTCAGGGCCTGATTAATGCATGGGTCTCTGGGGTTTTAACAACAAATTTGTTATTTGATGTAAATAAGATGATGAAACAGAGGATAAATTACAGACCTATCTTAATTTGTTAAAGGAAACAGGTATAGATTGAATGCAATATCACTACAAATAACTTTTACTGACTTCTACTATAAGAAATATAAAAATATTTATATACTACTATAAGAAATATAAAAATATTTATATACTATTCATTGACAATAATGAAAATGTGTTAATGTTCTATAATCGAGCTGTTTGTTTTAAAAGTCATAAAAATCAGTAAATTGAAATATAATTTTCAAACACATTGCCCCCCCCCCCGCGCTCTACACACACACACGCACACTTTATTCAAGTTTCAAAGATTAATACACAGAAAGTCAAGATGAGTTGACTAAAAGTTTACTTCTAAAACAAAAACTAATTTCATTACTTCATAGGACAATGATGTCAAAGGCTTTTTATGACTTTTGTTTGTTTATTAAACATGATGATTTAATATGAACTATTAAAATACACAACATTTTAATATTATTACTACAACAGTTAAAATATTTAATTCACGTTTTTTTTTTTAAAAATCAGTGAATCTTAAAAATGAATGACGGACTGCACAGCTCATTGTGTTTACATTAGCAAAATTAAACATGATTGCTGAAATGCTTTGTTGATTATGCAAATAATTGAAATTTTGTTAGTTTTAAATGTTTTGTTGAAAAATATGTTGAACAGAGGTGATTTGAGGTGGAGGAAATTTGTATTTAGGCAGTAAGTTTTTTCATGCATATCTCAAATCGAAATTAAGCATGGCTTCATCTTATTGCCGACTGGTAAGATGGATGGGTTTGCATCGAAATTGTCACACTAGGTTTTATTCTGTTTAGATAGCCCAAACTTATCATCTTCAGAATAGAATTTGTTTTGATTCTTTGAAGCATTACGATGAAAAAAAAATTTCATCAGATGTAGAAGTCAAAGAACTATTGTGCATTTAGCTTCATACCCATTAGGGGGGTTCAGCTGTCTATGTAAAAAAATAAACTTTCACTTATATATCAGGCCACCCCTCAATTTTTTTAGACTTGTGTATAGTAATATTCTGGCAGAATTTGAACTTCATATTTCAACTACAAGAGGGTGCTCCACACCCACTAACTTCATAAGTTTGTGTATTTCATTCTAATTTTTCTATATATTTGTTAAAAAAAAAATAAAGACCTCCAAAATTAATTTCTTAGAAAAGAATAAAACAATATAGAAGTAAAAAATAGAAATGTAATCATATTTGGTCTTTAATAATACAAAATAGTGTGTAAAACCGATTTTTTCGCTATTTCTGATGGAATGCATTTTCTGCTGGCTTCTATGACCTGCAGCAAGAATTGCTTTTCATCTTCATCATTTGATATGATTTTATTGAAATCTCCATTAAGCTTAAACCCTCGTTTTACACTGTCATTCACTACTTCTAAATTGTGAAGCCATTCTTCTCCCTTGGGATAGTCATCATTTCCACTTCATTTTTCGGGAGAAGGCTTAACAATAATTTCCTTATATTCATACAAGGTTAGAGTTCTTATGTTCTTGTTGCAAAGTCTGACAGTCATATACCATCTTCTTTAAAAATGTCAAGTTCTCATCATACATAACGCTTCTTAAGGGCTTGCATAGCTGTAAATCGCTCTACAACAATTTGTCTTCTTCCATTTAAATTCTGTTAGAAAAGAGAAAAAGACTTATGTAGTCATCAGAACACTCAGACGTGTGATGCTCCATCACTTTTCTAGCAGAAAGCTCAACCTCTTTGTCTGTTGATAGATAATTTTCAAGATCTTTAAGGCGCGCCACACATCAAAGAGACATGCGACAATAATCGTGAGACATGAGGCAAATTCTGCTGTTCAAACCGGTTTTTTCTTTGTTAAGGGGGTGAAAATGTGGCATGCCTCACGCTTTTCTGCCGCATGTCTCCCTGGTGTGTGGCGCGCCTAACTGTGTTGGAATAAATTCATCGCCTGAAGGCTCAGAGGCCATTACACTATTTAGACAAATATTGGATGAGCAGATGGCAGATGAAGGTAAAGAGACTAATGCTTCATTCTTCTTTTATTCTCTGAAGAGAACATTCATACTTTTTTCGGTAACTCTTTATCTTTTAAACCCATATGCATTTTACAATTGGTTCTTTGATCATGAAGAAAATTAGAATCTCCTTTAATTCTTATTATTTTCATAACACCTTCATGACCAATATCAAAGAAAAGAGCCCAAGATATCTAACCACTCCTTATCGTTGGGCTGTAGAAAAAGACCTTTGTTTTTCTTTAACAAAAGCCAATGAGAATTAATGTTTTCTAATTTTTTAATTATGTATGTGTTTCTTTTGCTTTGTAGGAATTACAGATATCTGCCATATCTCCTTTAATTCTTTAACTGTCAAATGACTAACATATTGTACCACTTTTGATTCTTTCAATTTATAAAGAACATGCTGAAGGATTTGTCTTGTCATAGTTAATTGTTTCAATCTAGTCAATTGGTCTACTGATCTTAGATCAATCAGAAAAATTTCATTACTGAGGCAAGTTGAAACGGTAGCGATTGCAAATTTTTAGCTTTGAAATTTCTTTAAACAGAAAAGAACGGCTATTTTTTCATGAAATTAAAGTTGTTGATTAATACACAAATTTTGTGATTATTTTATTTCTTATTAGGCTTAGTGTTTGTCATATTAACTGTAACATTAATAATGTTAGCATCCCATAACAGTAGATTAATATTTAATATAAGTAATGTAACCTAAATATAATTCTTCATACTTATTTAAAAGTAAAAACTCTTCCAGTAAATAATCAAATGTATTTTAAATATTATTTTCATTCGTCACCTTTCACTTAGGAACAGCCATGAGCTAAATGTAAACAACTTCAGACATATGTTTGCTAATTATTTAAAATTAAAAGATAATTATTTAAAATAAAAATTATCATGAAAAATTAAATGTTTCATTGGCAAATTGTTTTCAATTGGTTGTAAAAAGCATTGGTAGAATTCTTGTTTTGGTTTAGTGTTGTCTGTAACTTTATCATGTAAATAATTTTCAGAAATGTTGCTACATATAATAAAATATTTCAGAAATATTTAAATACAAATATCTATACTATAACAAACTAAATTTCTTATAAAAACATTTGGAAAAAATTAAATATTTCTGAAGTATAAAATATTGTTGCATTTCCTATGATTCTGCTAATGTTAAATTGTGCGGTCATTGAGCACCCTCTTAGAATTTGAGTAAGAACCTAAAAATTTACAGTATTATACTATTGATGAGTCTAAAAAAATTAGGGGGGAGGCCTGGACTGTAGCTCAAAAAAAGTTTTTTTGAACCACCCTAATACACATCCTAATTATTTCTGTTTTACTCACCATATTATGTATGTGTATGAAATTTGCAATATGTCAAAAAGGCATGTAGATGTCGAACAAAGCATCTAGAAAAATAACATTGGTATAATTTTGGTAAGTAATATTTTGAATATTATATATTTAAAAAGTCTTTTGTATATTTGATTAACCCTCATATTAATGCTCTCCTGATGTATAAAGATAGTAATTATTATTTGTAGACGTCTGAAAGCTCTCAGAATTTAACTGCTCCTTTGGTGAAAATTCAAGCAGTTGATTCTTCACAAGATTCTGGTACCGAGTGTTCAATTCTTGGTTCTGAATATGAAATTCCACCTGATCCTATATGGGAATTTCCTAGACAAAAGTAATATATTTTCTTCTTCTTGATTTTGTATTTGGATCACAACTGTCTTTTATTTCTTACTAGTTCTTACCTGCAGCTTTGTTCGTCTAAAAATTAATTTGTAATATCATTTTTTTTATAATGTTAAACATTATAATGTAATTATTTGTAATGTATAAAATTTTAATGTTTATAATGTACATAGATAATTTTACATTTCAATGAAAGTTTTTAGTAATTTTTTTAAAACAATCTTTAAGAATTTTTTGTGAAAGTTTTTCATAAATTATGTGCTTCATTTCACTATTGGAATGAGAGCTTTGAAAATGATGTCATTGTGATGCAATTTTACTAAACTGTTTGTTTTATGAATAAAAATACACATTTTAAGTAGCATTCATTACAGAAAAGTAAGAAGTTACCTATTAGAGCCAACCGGAAGAAAGCAATTCCAGAAAATTTCAGTATATTTTCATTGATCATGACCGACAGACTACAAAATCACCCTCCGTTCCAAATTTATTTTCTCCTTTACTGTTTGAGTTTTAATACAAAGATTCCGGAGCATTTTTTGTTCTGCTTCTATCTTAAAAAATGGTTGAGATATAGCAGTTTGAAATTCTAGAGTATCTGACATTTAAAAAAAAGACAACAGTTTAAAAAAAGTTTATTAAACACAAATTTGATGTTTTTTAGTTAAATTTTTTAAAATAGTTAACTTTTGTGTTTTAAACTCATTCCTTTGTTAGAAGACTTAAAGAACATAGTTGTGGCTTGGTGTCTTTCACTTTTCATATTTTGAATGATTCGGTCGATGCACGTTTAGAAAAGCAAAGCGAAAAAAAGCTGCTTTCGCACTTTCAGATCTTCTCTGCTTCTGCCCTTCAGAACAGGAGTAGGGCAATACTCTATAAGCAAAGGTTACACGCTTCAGTCATTAATGTCCAAGGCTAGAGTAGTATAGTAGATGGTATATAGAGCTTCTTTAAAAAATCCAGAAGTTATACGGCATGTACCTCTGTATACCCTCCACTACACCCCTGCAGCTAATTATCTAAAAATGAAAGGTTTGAACCTCAGGTGCATTAGGACCTGCCTTGTACTCATCTCTTCTAAATTTTCAGACCTTTATGCACAGTAGATTTTCCTATCCATTGCACACAGACAAACTTTTTTTTTAGTAGCTTAGATACTTAGATGTATGAAATTTATTTTCTGTAATTCAGGATAAGTTAATATTTTAAAGAAATTCTACACTTCCTGAAATAGCCTGTAATATTGTACTAAATATAATAAGGGTTTTCTAAATAATAATAATAATATTGATGAATAATGGGAATTTTTCTGACACAATCACAAAGCCATTTTTATATGTGCATGAAATTTACAGGCACTAATATCCTATTGCTTTTGAATCAAATAGCGTTTAACATTTTTCTGTAAAGTATTGCATTTTCAGTTGTAATCAATTGTTCCCCAAAGAAAAGCCTTCCCTGACAGTTGTATCTATAAAATTTGTTTAAATCTCTACTTTGACACCATTTTCTTAAAGATACCTTAGCCTTTATAGAAAATTCTGTTTGAAAATGGCTTCATGAAAACGTCAGAAGTTACCCAATTTGGATTTGAGAAAAGCATGGCATAAAAAAAGAAAAAAAGAGAGATTTATGTAATCGGCTAAATATCCATAAGTATTCAGCTGAGGTATTTGATCAACTACTGTTCAGTATTTGGCCAACCGAATGTTCACCAAAAAGACCGAATACGGAATAGTGGCTGAATATTCATTACATCACTACAGCTATTATTTTCAATATCTGATTTTTTTTTTTTTTTTTAAACACCCCTAACATAAAAAAAGAACCTAATTTCTCTCTCTTTTTAATTTTCTTTTTCTTCAAAAAGAAATGAATTAAAAAGATAGTTACTGCAACACTCAGAAAATCGCATTAACAAAAAAATAATAATACATTCCTGTATACCTTCTATAATAATATAGTTACATTCATAGTTTTAGATGGTATTAAAGAAACTAATTAGTTACAGAAACATTAAAAAAAAAATCTTAATATGTTAAAATGTATGTAAAGAAAAAATGAAAAACAAAAATTGCAATACATATGCAAGATAATTTTTGTATTTATAACATCACTGGATCTATATGATTGGTTTATGTTCATTTCAACTCACAATTCACCACATTTTCAGTGATGGAGATGTGAAATACATATATGCAGTTTCATTTTAATATATAAGATGTAACATTTGTTTTACGTTCATTTTGGCAAAAAACGTTGCTGAAATGCATACCTGTGATTATATTTATAGTATTCAAATATATGTATGAACATTAGGGTGGTCCTTAAAAATTCAACTTTTAAATTTTCTATGGGGCACCCTCCTATTTTGTTCTATGTATAAAATAAAGACTTCCACAAAAATTTCAAAATTTTAAAACATGTTTTAAGGGTCGCTACCAAGGATTGAATGTTTAAAAAAAATTAATACAAATCCATAGTCATTGCCAAATTGACTCATGCTATGATATTAGGCTGTACAGCTACAGACTGTAATTTGTTTCAAGTTTCAACATATTTACACAATTTATTGTCCAAACACAGACAGGAGTATTTCATGTCTACACTCTATTTCGCCTCAACTTGGCAGCATTGTGAAAGGTAGAAACAGTAACATTCCGCCTTGAATAATAGTTCTCCGTTATATTTAATCTTAAATAGATAAAATGCTTACAAATGTATAAGATAAAGTTTATAAATTACAGAATTAATTTTTTTTATATTCGTAAAATGTCGTACTAAATGGCCATATTCGTATCAAAAGCATAGAATAAAACTTAACAAAAGAGTTTTCGGCAAGCGTGCGCCTTTGACTGTTCAATGGGATTGCAAAATTTTAGAAGACATTTCAGGATCTGAAACTGTAGACAGATTACCTGTTATTGTTTCAGGTAAAGGTATTTGTTAGGAAATATTAACAAGCTTATTTCCCAGTTCTCAATGCCTCTAATTATATTCAATAGTACATTAACCCTGGTAGTATAATTTACAGTTCGTTATTTATAAATCTTTATTTTTATTAAGGTCATTTCATTTAAATAGTATAAGTATAAAGTATTCTGTATTTAAAAGTATTCTGAAATTAAACTCACCTTTTATCTTGCGTTCATTCTTTTAATCCTTTAGTTATTTATTCAGCTTTACGTTTCTTTAGTTACAGTTCATTGATAACGCCGTATCTTTATTTTTACAACTGCAGATGTTTACGTTTTCCACGCGACATAGTAGAATTTACGAGAGCGTATGACGTGGTGTATTTTTCTCCCGACAGATGGCGGGAACGGATTTATGAATGAATTAGTTGACGTAGTTCGTCACCGGCAAATCACCATCTCGTAGATCATTCTGGAGAGTGGGCGTGTCGACACGTGCCGTTCCAGCTGCTGTATTTAAGGGGGTTATTTGGAAGGAAAGGTTATGTGGTCTTACTTGTTTTTATCTACCAATGCTCTCGATACGAGAATGGCTTTAAGCGTTCTCGGGATGCTGTATTTGATCTTGTGGTAAACATTTAAAATCATGCGGCTTATTTTTATTTTTCGTTCTGTTTTTAAAATCATCTTTTAAAGTTACGATATTTAAGCTTTTCTGTTCTTCATGGCTTCTGAGGTAAAGTGTTTAAAATGGCTGTTTTGATTTAAAGTGATTCATTGTTTATTCATCAATATTTGGTTTATTTTTAAAGACTGTTTTTATCAAGATATTTTACTGTGAACTTTGGATCTTAATAAAAGAAGTTTAAGCCTGGAGCTTTATCTCACCTGTCAATTTACTTCATCCACTTTTTAACATTTCTTCATTCAACGTACTTCATAATTTTTTTCTCATTTGCATATTTTTAGAAATCCATCCTCCGATCTACTTCCACTGTTGAACTCTGCTTTATCAACATAATTTTTAATCAGTGTTACAAGTGTAAGATGTTGGGGAATTGGTATTAGTGCTAATCCCTAACAGTTTTGGTTATGGGCAGATAAGTCCAGATTTGAGGATATGGATTAAAGGAGAGGATTGAATTTGATAATCTTCAGTTGGCCCTTTACCCTTTATAGAGGTCTATGAGAAATATTTAAGTTAAAAAGAATGACGCAGCGTGATTAAAAAGAGGGGGGGGCCGAAGATTTAGTACGTGTCTGAAAGAGAAAAAAAAAAAAAAAATTTTTTTTTGAAGAAGATTATGAAGAAAGTTTTATATTTTTAAATTCTAGTTTTATCATTCATCTTCATTTATTTATTTTTTTTTGTTGATGAAAAATGGCCGGCAACACAATAGAGAAGCTGAACTCCACGAATTATGCTGGATGGAGTATTGACATGAAATATGTCCTAATTGACAAAGGACTATGGGACATTATAGAATCTGGTGAAGAGGAGCTGGTCCCGAGTAGTTCAGTAACTGAATCAGATGCAAGCATTTTTAAACAGCGTTCAAGGCAAGCTCTTTCGGCAATATTTTTGAATATTGAGGGAGAATTTAAGCGTGTAATTGCTGAATGTACAAATGCTGTTCAAGCTTGGAACAAAATTAGGTTACATTTCCATCCCGACTCTAGGTCATTTTTGATGAAGTCATTTAGTGAATTGATAGAGTGCAGAAAGAAGGAGAGCGAGTCGATAAGTATCTTTGCAACTAGATTAAGGAGGCTTATGAGTATAATTAAAGAACAAGATAAAGGGTTTAACGAGATTTATTTAAGTTTTCAATTAATACGGTATTTACCACGGAAATATGATGGTATTGTGCAGAGTATCTTGAGGTGGTCCGAAGACGTGTTTAAGTTTGAAAAGATAGTTTTAGAATTAGTGTCTGAAGAGACCAGATTGACTGTTCGTGATCAAGATAGTTCTAAGTACGTGCCATCAGCTAATAGTGTAAAGTATAAGAAGAAACCTCGTTTTTATAAGAAGTGTTGGCATTGTGGGGTTTCTGGTCATGTTCGAAGCAAGTGTCGCAAGTATCTGAACTCTCGTTATAATCCTGATCGACAGAGCTATCCAACTTATGCAGAATCTTCACCAAAAATCCAGGAGTTCTTCTGATTTTTCTCCGACTGTGCCCAGAGGTAGAGGATCTCACCGACGTGATTATCGTGACTCATCGACTGATTCCACTGCTGGCCGGAGTTTTTCTCGTGATTCCAGACAGTATCCTAGATCTCCATCGCCCAGGCCTTACAGAAGATCCCGTAATTTTGGAAAGAATCATGTATCCAGACAACAGCCCAGAAAGCATGGAGCAGATATAGAGGACTTTCCTGACAGCTCACGTAAGTCAACTTATGTTGTATCTCAAGCCAGTTTATGTAATGCATCGGATGTTGACACCTGGATCTTTGATTCAGGTGCTTCACATCATTTCTGTTCTAATCGTAATTTATTTGTTAAATTTTGTAATATTTCAGATGAACAAATGAATGTGGCTGTTAAGGATATATCTTTTCCGATTGAGGGTAAGGGAGAGGTAAAATTACGCTTTGGACAAAGAGTGTTCACCTTTACGGAGGTGATGTACTCGAGCCAACTAAGACGTAATCTAATCTCTGGCCCTCAGTTGGATAAGAGAGGCTTAACTTTTCTGGGTGGTGGAGGCGTAATTGACATCATGAGGGGAGACATTATTTTATTCAATGCATTTTTGAAAAATGGGTTTTATCAGCTTTTCCCTAGGGCTCCTAAACCTTTGAAAAATGTGTCTTTTGAATCTAATTCTGCGAGTAATGCTAAACGTATAAGTAAAATGCAATTATGGCACCGCCGATGTGGGCATATTAGTCCCTCTGTTTTGATTCATACATGCAAAGAAAATGGGGTCCGGGGATTGGTTGATCTGAAAGATAACGATTTTCATTGTGAAGTCTGTAAGTTGAATAAGTTTATAAGACCTTCATTTAAACCCATTGGCAGCATTCGTTCTGAACATCCCTTAGAACTTTTATTTGCGGATGTTTGGGGACCTTGTAGAACTGTTGGGAGAAATGGGGAAAGGTATTTTCTTTCAATTATGGACGACTACTCCCGTAGAGTTTCAGTATACCCAATGAGATTAAAATCGGATGTTTTTGATATTGTCAAATCTCATATTACTCGTGCAGAAAATTTTTTGGGTAGAAAAGTGAAGAATTTTAAGTCTGATAACGGGGGTGAGTTCGTCAATGATAATTTTGAAATATATTTTGATGAAAAGGGAATACATCACGAGTTGACAAATCCATTTTCTCCCCAACAGAATGGGGTCATTGAGAGGTTTATGCAGACAGCTGTCAATGGAGTCCGTACTATTTTGGCTGAAAGTAAATTGAATCCCAGGTTTTGGCCAGAGGCCTTAAAATATTTTTGTTATACCTGGAACCGGGTCTGTCCTAAGTCTTTAACGAAGACTCCTTTTGAATTGTATGGGGGCCGAAAACCATCTGTGAGGCATCTTAAACCTTTTGGGACAACTGCTTATGTGGGAATTCCTCACCAGAAACGTAATTCAAAGTTAGATCCAAAGGCAAAAAAGGGCTATCTTGTGGGTTATGCTTTTAATACCAAGGGTTACCGGATTTGGATACCTGAAAATGATCAAATTGTTGAAACTATTGGTGTTACATTTAGAGAGATTCCTGAGGATGTTCCTGGAGGCAGTGGATTCGTGATGGGCCCGGGATCTTGTGATCCTTTCTCCATTGACTCCGGTGATAATCAGGGTGAAGATGCTGGAGGAGTAGATTCTTGGGGACCCTTGAATCCTCCCGGCATACCACCGGATTCCCGGGTTAATGGGGAGGGGGTTGCGGATTCCGAGTCCGATTCCGAAGCTGAAGACGTTAAGACCCCTATTTCCTCCAAGCGAGAAGTTAGGTGGTTACGTAAACCCGTAGTGCGATCTTCCAGGGACAGAACAGATATTTACTATTTTGAGGAAGGTAAAACTAATAGATTAAGATCACCTGCAGAAGTTGAGAGGTATTGTAATGTAAATGGTATTAAGTATGATCCAAATCTTTTTGATTTCAGTGGCTCAAATACGTATGCTGGTTTAGTCCCTATACATTCTGAATCTGATGACGAGAATTCTGATAATCCTGAATCTTCAAATATATCTGCATGACTAGACAATATATTAATTCCAAACTCTTTTAAGCAGGCTCAGAAATCTCCGCAGCGTGCGATGTGGTTTGATGCAATGCGAAAGGAAATCGGGGTTATGAACGAACGGTCGGTTTGGCATTTGGAAAATTTGCCAGGAAACGTGACCCCAGTGGGCTGTCGGTGGGTATACACGGTCAAGAGGGACGAAAGAGGACGAATCGCTCGTTTTAAGGCCCGTTTGGTGGCCCAGGGATTTAAACAAGTGAAGGGCGAATCGTATGAGGAGTCCTTCAGCCCTGTTGTAAACTTTGGAGTGATTCGATTTTTCTTTTCCCTCTTAGTATCGTGTTGCGGATGGTCACACGTTCAGTGTGACGTAACAAGCGCCTACCTATACGCCCCGCTACGGGAGTCTGTTTTTATGTCACAACCGCCCGGTTTCGTTATCCCCGGTAAAGAGCATATGTATTGCAAACTGGATCGAGCGCTGTATGGGCTGCATCAAAGTGGCCGGGAGTGGTATTATGAAATCCATAAAGTTTTATTAAAGATTGGTTTTAGGAAATTTGAGTCATGTAACTGTACTTACCTTTTTGATTCTGATATAGTTCTGCTACTATACGTTGATGACTTCGTAGTTTTTGGAAAATTTAAGAAGATTGACATAATCCTGGATTTGCTTGGAAAGAATTTTGACATCAAGCTTTTAGGAAGAACACGTAAACTTTTAGGGGTGGAATTTGTTGAAAAGGGGAATTCATTATGTATACACCAGTCTAGTTATATTGATGAGGTGTGTGATAAATTTAAGAATTTTCGAATTCCTATTTCATCTCTCCCTATTAGTAAGGGTGTTATATTATCTAAAGTTAATTGTCCTTCTTCTGATTCCGAAAAGGGGTACATGGCTCGTTTTCCTTACAGAAGCTTACTGGGTTGTTTATCATTCATTGCCAGTAGAACCAGGCCAGATATTAGTTATGCGGTTAATATATATAGTCAGTTTCAGTCTAATCCGGGTATTTCACATTGGGACGGGTTATTACGGTTGCTTGGTTATTTAAAGTATACTCGACACTACCATCTCCGGTTACGGTGTAACGAGGAGAAGTTGGTTGCCTTTTCTGACGCTGATTTTGCGGCGAATCGGGATGACCGAACATCGGTTGGTGGGCAAATAGTCATGGTTGGCAGTTCCCCCGTGGACTGGCGTACCTTTAAAGAAAGGTGCGTCAGTTTATCCACAATGGAGTCGGAATTTGTCGCCATGACTGAGGCCTCCAAAAACCTGGTTTGGTTTGACCGGATCCTGCAGGAGTGTCGGGATAGAGCAATCATACGCGATTTAGGTATCAAGTCGAAGCTTTATGCAGATAACCAGGCGGCCATTAATTTTGTAAAATCACCTATAGAAAACTATAAATCTCGTCATATAGATGTCAAGTTATTTTTTATTAGGGATTTAATTTACAGTGAAGCTTTTGATTTAGAATATATTCCTAGTAAGTCAAACCTCAGTGATGTCTTTACGAAGCCTCAGACCAAACACGATTTGTCAATTTTTGTTAGAACTGTATTTGATACAGGTTTTTAATGTTTAAATAGTTTTTCAGATTGTTTTTAGATTTTTGTTTGAAGTTTTTAGAAATCATACTGCGTACCACCATTTTTCTTCAGTATAAGGTTTACGTGTATTAAGATGTGTAAAGTTTGTAATCCTGTGTACGTGGTGAGTGGCCATAGCCATTTACATGGTTTAAGCAAACGATGTTTAGCAAGTTTTTATCTAGCTTTTTATGAAGTCTCTTGATCACAATTGTTTTTCATTACCTTTTTCATCTAGCTGTTAAGCATTTAATTCCCATCCAATGGTGGAAATGGTGCCTCTTACCATTCTATTCTTGGGGGTTCGAGCAGCCCACAGTACCGTTTCGGGTGGGTGGTCCCTTGGGAGACAAATGCCAGAGAACTTTCTGAGGTAGTTTGTGTGAGAGGTAACCGCCACTGACGGATCTGCTGCGGGCATTGTATTTTTGATTTTGTGAGTCCCTAGTTTTTATATATGAGAATGTCACTAGTCCCCGTTTATCAGTTGGTTGAGAGGTATATGTAACTTAAAATATTTGGATATATCTATTTAATAGTTTAAAGTTTCTGATTAATCTGTTTGAAGTTTAAATATATATTAAATTAAAGTTAAAGTAATAGAAATTAAGAATATGAATTTTTGTTTAGGAAATCCAGTTTCTCTCCTTTGTAGCAATAGTTTTTTTTGAGGTTTTATGTTTTTAAGGTTGTTATACCTTTGTTAAGTCTTAAGTTGGATTTAGTACTGTTCTTTTTTTTATTTAGAAGTTTTGTTACAGGAATATATCTTATGATAATGGACTATTTTTGTATTGATTATGTTGTTTCTAATAGATCTTTTATTTGCAGGCATCTGATATCTTCAATGTGAATATTTGTGCGAATGTAGGTAGAGAAAATGGATATTGCTGTAAGATGTTGTCTGTAGATGGATAAGTGTACAGCTATTTATTGTTATGTCTTATTAATCAGATGCCAAGTTATTACTTAAGTTTGTCATTTTTACTGGATTTTGAAAGCTACTGGGAGAGACTGATGAAGTTACTCTAATTAATTTTTCTATCTTTGTTCTTGTTAAATAAAAGTTATTTAAGTTTTGTATAAATTTGCATATTTAGCTGTGGTCAAGATGACGGAGTTGGCTAGTATGTATAGTTTCAAATTGAAACGTTACTTTTGTAAGTTGGTACGTATGTTGATTTTTCATTGTGATATTTTTCAATTTGTTAAATGTTTGAATTGTGTTTATATTGTTAGAAATTTAAATTTTGAATTTTTGTAAAGAGGCCATGAATGGATTTAGGCGAGTTTTTATGCTGGATCTTTTGGCTTTTGACTTTGAAGTTTTTGATGGTTAATTTGTGGGATTTCGTTTGGAAATTTTTGTTGGGCATTTCTCGGTTTTTAATGTTAGTTGTTAAATTTAAAGCATTGGGAGTTTATTAATGCTTAAATCTTGTTAGTTGTTAGCCGTTATCAGGCATTTCGCATGTTAAGTGTTAGGATTAATATTTTTCTTTTAGTTTTGTTCGTTGTTTTTAACCGTTTTTATAGAAAGAGGGTGTTCCATGGTCAGTGAAGATTTTTAGATCTTTTATTTTTCGTTTTCGATTGAGACATTGAGAGGGGGGGCACTTGTTAGGAAATATTAACAAGCTTATTTCCCAGTTCTCAATGCCTCTAATTATATTCAATAGTACATTAACCCTGGTAGTATAATTTACAGTTCGTTATTTATAAATCTTTATTTTTATTAAGGTCATTTCATTTAAATAGTATAAGTATAAAGTATTCTGTATTTAAAAGTATTCTGAAATTAAACTCACCTTTTATCTTGCGTTCATTCTTTTAATCCTTTAGTTATTTATTCAGCTTTACGTTTCTTTAGTTACAGTTCATTGATAACGCCGTATCTTTATTTTTACAACTGCAGATGTTTACGTTTTCCACGCGACATAGTAGAATTTACGAGAGCGTATGACGTGGTGTATTTTTCTCCCGACAGATGGCGGGAACGGATTTATGAATGAATTAGTTGACGTAGTTCGTCACCGGCAAATCACCATCTCGTAGATCATTCTGGAGAGTGGGCGTGTCGACACGTGCCGTTCCAGCTGCTGTATTTAAGGGGGTTATTTGGAAGGAAAGGTTATGTGGTCTTACTTGTTTTTATCTACCAATGCTCTCGATACGAGAATGGCTTTAAGCGTTCTCGGGATGCTGTATTTGATCTTGTGGTAAACATTTAAAATCATGCGGCTTATTTTTATTTTTCGTTCTGTTTTTTAAAATCATCTTTTAAAGTTACGATATTTAAGCTTTTCTGTTCTTCATGGCTTCTGAGGTAAAGTGTTTAAAATGGCTGTTTTGATTTAAAGTGATTCATTGTTTATTCATCAATATTTGGTTTATTTTTAAAGACTGTTTTTATCAAGATATTTTACTGTGAACTTTGGATCTTAATAAAAGAAGTTTAAGCCTGGAGCTTTATCTCACCTGTCAATTTACTTCATCCACTTTTTAACATTTCTTCATTCAACGTACTTCATAATTTTTTTCTCATTTGCATATTTTTAGAAATCCATCCTCCGATCTACTTCCACTGTTGAACTCTGCTTTATCAACATAATTTTTAATCAGTGTTACAAGTGTAAGATGTTGGGGAATTGGTATTAGTGCTAATCCCTAACAGTTTTGACCATTTAACTAGCTGTTCCAAAACTTCAATTAGGAACAGGTGAGGCAATAGCTTCTGCTGTTAACGAAACATTGGAGTTGTGGAGATTACAAGCAAGTAAATTGTATGACTTTTGATATAACCTTTGTTAATACCCGATTATCAGGAGAAGCTTGTGCTCTTCTGCATTAGAATATAAACAAAGAAAGGATTCGGCTTGCCATTAACACATCCTTGAAATTATGCTTAAAGAAGTTGTTGTTAACTCTCTCGGAGTTTCAAGCGGACCAGACATACTGTTATTCAAACGATTTTAAATTTCGTGGATGTATAACGATTATGGCATATTTCCGACTCCCATAACTGACAATTTAATCAATGAAAAAAAATAACACATAATGCGTCAGAAATTACAGAATTTGCTAAAAATCATCTTAATGACATAATTTTCTTAGGAGGAGTACCCGAAAGAGGTGTTTACATTAGAGCCCCAGGTAGATTGCATTGGGTTCCATGAATGGTGAAGTCCATATGCTCGCTCAAGATTTATTTACTTAGGAATCAGTTTAAACTCTCTAAGCAGGAATAATCTGGAGTTTGTCAAGTTTGCTTGTTTGTGGTGAAAATCTACATTCACAGCTGCTATCAGGCCAAATGATTTATTGCTCCTGAAGAACTTGAAAAAAGACGAAAATGTAAATGAAATCATTTCTTTATGTGCTTTGAAGAAGTTCCTAGGACATTTCTGTACTTCACAGAAAAAATAGTTGCTTTTGCATTTTTTTATAATAATGTCTTTTTTGAAAGTAAAAGAAAAATGGTACATGCTTTGAAAAATGAAGAAAATTATGAGCCCTTGAAATGTACATGTGCTGATCTTGATGTCATTCTCCAAAATGACTTGCAAAATTTTCTAACAAGTAACACTCTGAAGTTTTTTTTTTAATTATGGATTTACCTTCAGACTTTTTTGAAACAGATGTGACTAATTGGAATGAAAATGAATTCTACAAGCCATGTAAAGCACTAACGGCTCCTGTCAAAGTTGTTAATGATGTAGATGACAGTCGGGTAACACTCAAGGAGGAATGTAATAAACATCATACAAAAGATAAAGAACAAAACCAGTATTTCAAGGATGTGATGATTCCAACCCTAATCATTTCTTTGTTCATATTCTGTTGCAGAAAAGCACAAGCTTCTCTTGATAATCCGGTATTAACAAAGGTTATATCAAAACTCATACATTTTACTTCCTCGGTACTCCCCACAACTCCAATATTTCACTAACAGCAGAAGCTATTACCTCACCTGTTCCTGACTGAAGTTTTGGAACAACTAATAACGGGCCAATACCTCTACCTGAAACAATAATGGGTAATCTGTCTACAGTTTCAGATCCTGAAATGTCTTCTAAAATTTTGCAATCCCAGTGAACAGTTAAAAGATTGCTTGCCAAAAACTCTTTTTTTACGTTTTGGGCTCTGCTTGCTCGGCTCATATGAATATGACTATTTAGTACGAAATTTTACGAATATCAAAAAATCAAATTCCATAATTTATAAACATTATCTTATAAATTTTTATGCATTTTAGCTATTTAAGATTAAAAAATAACGGAGAACTATTTTTCAAGGCGAATATCAGATTCTCTGCCTTTCACAAGCTGCTAAGTTGAGGTGAAATAGAGTGTAGACATGAAATACTCCTGTCTGTGTTTGGACAATAGACTGTGTAAATATATTGAAACTTGAAATAAATGACAGCCTTTACAGCCAAATATCGTACCATGATTTAAATTGGCAATGACTGCGGATTTGTATTAATAATATATTATTAGATTACAAAATACGTCAATTTTTAATTTTTTTTTAAACTTTCAAACCTTGGTAGCGACCCTTAAAAAATGTTTTAAAATTTTGAAATTTTTGTGGAATTCATAATTTTATAGATAGAACAAAATAGGAGGGTGCCCCATAGAAAATTTAAAAGTTAATTTTTTAAGGACCACCCTAATGAACATATAAACATATTTTATGTTAACTATTAATATTTTCGTTCTTTTTTACTTATTCAGCTTACGGTTTGGGAAACATTTAGGACGTGGTGCATTTGGTCAGGTTATGCAAGCTGAAGCTCTTGGTATAATAGAGCCAGAGAAATATACCACTGTAGCTGTAAAGATGCTCAAAGGTTAATTTTATTCCTTATATTTAATTTCCTAATTTCATGCATGTTTTATTGTAAATAAAAATTTAATTTTTTATGATTAATATATGACATTTACTATTGTATGCTTTCATACTGAATTAAGAATAATAAAGTGATTATCATTATTCCCATTTCAAATTTAAAGTTATTTTTTAAAAATTATTAATGGCATATGTTAATAAGGCTATAGTGAACTGCATATTTGTGCAGTTTTAAACTCATTACTAAAAGAAAAAAATGTTATATATAAAGCCTCAAAATAAATAAGATTAAACAAGGATAAAAAATCCAGAATATTGTTAAGAAATTTCATTTTTTCATACTATAAAATGAAATACATAAATAAACAACTTTAAAAACCATTTTACATATTACATCACATGCAATAGTGTAGCTAGCAGCAAATATTGTTAATGTAAATGTTCTTTTGTAAATATTTTATATCACATTATTTTTGTTAAAAAAATATATAAAAATTGAAAATGAAAATAGTATTAACGCTGTTCATATTTCTTTAGGGAGGAACATTTTTGCTCATTTCAATTGTGCAAGAGAATCCTAAACTTTGATCTTTTAAACACTTTTCAACATAGTTAAAAAGTATTTATGACTTTGGTTTGTCTGCCTTTACCCGTGCTCTAACTCTCATAATTTGCTATAGAATGTTAGATATTTAAAAGGAAGTGTGTAGCATTTATAGTTTATTTACAGGAAACACAAAACCATTTAGTAAAAAAACATTTTTCATCGCAGTAAAATTCTATGCCATCCAAAGTTTGTAGCAATTGCTGTACATATCAGGCAATGTGAGCAAATTCTTTCGCACAACTCTGTACATGATCTATAGAAGTTATACATAGCATGTAATGTAATACACTAATAGTTAGTTTACATACATTCATACTTCAGCTGAAATGCATTTCCAGCAATTGTTGATCATAGTCAGTTATGTAACTGAATTTTTTTTATGTCTTGGTTAACAAACAATAAATACTCTTCACTCCATGATCTATAGAAAACATGTTATAGTGCACTTGAGTGATCCATGTCAATTTCATTATGTTCGAAGTATTGTAACATCATTAAAATACACTTCAAATTATTTTTTCCAATAGATCATAACATAAAGGATTTCTTTTGTATGTCCCTGTAAATTAACTATAAATATTATTTAATCTATACTCCACAGAAGGATGATTGTTTTAATCCTCCTCAGTAATAGATATCAATTTCATTATGTTTGAAATATCGTAACATCATTAAAATGCATCGCTAATGATTGTTTCGCATCGATCATAATGTAATGAAATTTTTTTGTGCGTTCCTGTAAATAAACTATAAATGCTACACACTTCATTTTCAACATTCTATAGCAAACCTCAATAGCAAATAAAAATTACATGGTAATCTGAGTATATTTATGAGAGTTAGAGTACAGGTTGAAGGCAGACAAATCAAAATTCATAAATACTTTTCAACTGCTTTGAAAAGTGTTAAAATGATCAAAGTTTGGGATTCTCTTGCACAGTCGAAATGAACAAAAATGTTCTTCCCTAAAGAAATATGAACAGCTTTAATACTATTTTCATTTTCAAGTTTTACATTATGCAATTCTACATTGTTTCAAAAAATAATCTTTTCATAAATAATGTGATATAAAATTACATTTTTTAATAATCTTAAATACGTTTATAAAATTCTATAAAATATTTACAAAAGAACATTTATATTAACAATATTTGCTGCTAGTTACGCTATTGTATATGGTGTGATATGATTAACCAATAGCCAAACATGCATCACTCCTTAATAGGTTGTAAGATAACCTTATTCACTTGAATTCATTAACGTTATTGTTTAGTGTTATATTATGCTAGTGTGCAAAAATTAAGGACAGGATGGATTTTTTTTATGTAACATCATGCCAAATCGACACAAATCGTGCATGATCCTCCAGAATAAGAATATGGGAAACGTGAACAGAACTTTGAAAAAAGGATACAAAAAAAAAAACTTTCTTGAAAAGGTAGCTTTGAGCACAACTGGACAGAAGACAGAAATGTCCATATGCCAGGCAGCTGGCAAGAAAAATCCAGTCTTTAGTAGGAGATATGGTGATTCGTGTACTGCAGGATTTACATCAACTATCCATGCTGAGTACAAGGTTGTCAATGCGCTGTTGAGGGATCACAACATATGTCAGTTGTAGCACCAATCGCAACTTTAGCGTCATTGCTGGTGGCTGGTGACATGCTGCCAAGTGTCTCTCGAGAAGGCCCTACACGTGTTCAATTGGTTTTAAGCTTGAGGACTTTGCAGGTGAATCTGTACACTGAATAATTCTACTCTCCAACATCTCTGCGACAGCCACTGTACAATGCTGTGTAGTGTTGTTGTTAATGAAGAGGAACTGGAGACCCATAACACCTCTAAAAGGACAAGTTAATGAAGAGGAACTGGAGACCCATAACACCTCTAAAAGGACAAACATGAGGGAGGAGAACCTTGGTGTTTAATAGTGGGCACCAGTGACTGATCCTCCTTGGAAGATGTGAAGGACGGTACGGCTACCAAGCAATTATACCTCTTCACGTGAGAATACCTCCATCTTTAAACAAGTCTTTTAAGATGTTGGAGGAGTGATCCGCTATCTCTCCATATGTGTATACATCCAGAATCGCCAGTCAGATTAAAACGTCTCTCATCCATAAAGAGCAATCGACCTCATTGCTGATCTGTCCAGTTCTTGTGTTCTTGACACCACAGAAAACAATCTCCAGTGAGCAGACATTAACGGCACACACCGTACTGGTTGTTGTGCAAATAAATCCTCTTTGTGAACCTCCTGGCCATGGTAAAATGCGATATTGGGTATCCAGTAGTCTGTTTCATATGTTTTGCAATTTCACCTGCTTTCTGCCATCTGTCCTTTTTCTCTTGTAAGACAGTATCCCAGTCGTATTATGCCATAGTTGCTTGTTGACAAACCCTACTAAACCTTCAAACTCCTGTCATTTGAAATGCTCTTCAAGCTCGTGACATGTTCCTGTGAGCGATTCAGAACTCCTCGACCATGCTAGGTCTCACCATTTCAACCTTCTTTTAACTTCCCAATGATTCTACTTAGGGTAAAATCATTCAGATGTCAGCTACATGATTGCCTGCTGGACGTATCACACTGAAGCAGCAACTTGACATCGTTCTAACCGATCTACCCCAAGGCAATAGCTTTTAACAGAAATGCTTAGCATTTACTGCATGCATGCTTTATGCATAATTTGAATTTTCCTTTTAAATTTCATAATTTGAGGCTGATTTGATATGGTCTGAATTCAAATCCTATTTGAGTTGAGTTGGGTTAGGTGTAACGAACCAAAACCCCAAAAAATAATTTTTATCATCTCGAACCTAGTGCACATTATGAACATATTCAAAGTATAGCTAAGTATATTCAAATATATACTTTTTTCACTGAAACAACATTTTGCAGTCTTTTCAAAAATTAGGTTAACCTGAGCCTAGAGTGACCCACAAGAGTCGAAACTCAACCCGGAATTGAGCAGTAACCTAAACAGTTAGAATCAACCAGACTCAAACTAGACTTGCAATGCAAAACATTGGTGCCAATCGATGGACCCGAATTGTGAATCAAGTAAAATTGGGTCACATTATAGGACTCTAAGCAGGATTTTAGTTGAATTCTAGTGTTATTTTTTTTTATGCTTTTGCACCTGATAGTTTTCTATTTTTTTTTCTTCTTATATTGCGAATTTCATTACAAAAACCTTGGCATTCTGATTCATGTAAAACTGAAAATATATAATGTTGAACATTTGAATCCATTACTATTATAAATTATATTTTTACTTATCATTATTTTGACTTTAGATGGCCATACTGATCAAGATGTCATTGATCTTATATCAGAGATGGAAATGATGAAAACAATTGGAAAACATGCTCATATTATAAATTTACTTGGATGTTGCACACAGAATGGTGCGTAACTGTTTTATTTACTAAATAAATAATTTATACTGTAAATTAAATTGTTATTAACAATTATTTAAGTTGGAAACAAATATAGCTGAACCCAGTTAAGACAAGTTTCGAGGAACTGGGCAAAAATCATGTAATAAATGTGATTTGCATAATATTCCAGGAACTGAGTTTATTTGCACATCTAATCCTCTAAATGAACTTTAGTGCCTTCGTTTGTATGTTTATCATAAAAAAATGTGTCTTTTACAAGTATCTAGATTAAAATATGACTATATTCAAGTTTATCTCATTGTTTATTATTATAGAACAGGGTGGAATGTATAGTAATAAAAGAAAGATGTTTGTATGCAATGATTAGCGAAATCTACCTCACACAGAAATCTGAAAATAAGTGTGCCTGACCATGCTTAGTTCCGAGCTTTCTGAAATGGCCACTCAGGAAAAAAAAGGCGAAGTTCGAGATTGTTTTTTCCTCCTCTGCTGTTTTTCTTAATGCACTATGGACGAACCATACAAAAATAGAAAAACAGATGACATATTCTTAAATTTTGTAATTTTACATTTTAAACGCTGCAATAATTCGAAATTATTTTATTATTTAATTTTAATCATTTCCAAAGAAATTAATTACCAAACCTCGCATTCATGTTTTTTTTTTCCATTTTACAAAAATTGCATCTGTTGAACTAAAAAATATACAGTAAAACCGATTACACCAAAATAAAGACTGTACTTTGCCCTTTCAAACACTGTCTTCAGTTTTAAAAAATATTAAACTTAGTCCTTTGAAAAATTTATTTTCTGCTTGCCATTTCACAATTTTTGCAATCTTTAAAAATCTGTATCAGCTTTTCTGATCAATATATGAAAAAAAAAAAAAAACTAAAAATACCAAACCATCTATATTTATCCCCATATCAAAATCTACAATTCATTTTGAAAAATACGAATGTTAACCCTTTCAAAAAAATTCTCTTGCACAACTGTTTTTTGCAAAAATTTTTTTTCTGCAGTTTTTTAAAATTTTCCATTGGCTTCCTAAATAAAAACAAACCAAAGACACCTAACCACATCTGAATTCAATTTCATTTATGTTGAAGCTTTCAATTTGAAAAATATTAATATTAACCCTGTCAAACTGTTCCTTTCTGTAAGTAACTTTAGCGATTTCTGCAATATTTAAAAATCAAATAACACTACTTTCCCAGATTTTTCCTGCATTTGTAGGTCGAAGTGAAGCATTCATGTAACAAAAAGATTACCCAATCATCAAAGTTTGCTTCTGGTTTATATATTCACAGAGCAAACTCTTCCTTTTTTTGTAGCAGTGGTGATTTTGTCATTTATCAATCACGAGAAGCTTATTTTTTGCCTTGCCATCTGTATTTCTTCCAACAATCACTCAATCTTTACTAAATTTCCCTCCAGTGTATTTGTCTCTTTTCACAGCAAATATTTTATCCAGCATTAATACTTTGAAGAATATTCCAAATTTGATCACATGGAGAATAGCACAACCAATATATACTGTGGCAATTTGAGGGAAACACAGTGTTTTTCCAACGTTCTATATCTTTTGTGTTCACTGCTGCCACATACTCCCCCATGGGGGGGGGGGGGGGTATTTCCCCAAATCAATAAATACTTTAGAATCAATGTTTCGTATCCTGATGGAAAATTCAGACACAATCAAGAAAATTGCAGCTGCTCATTTGTCCAAGAGAATGAAGGTAAAAACAATGGTGTATGAAAGATATTGTTTGACTGGTATACATGAGCTTGAGCTTCGACCATATGTCTTACTGGCCAGTAGTGGAACAGAAGGTTTCATAATAGAAAAGAAAAAGACTTAATATGACCCCTTCTGGGTCATACTTCCTCAGAAATATGTTTGTATAAGATTCCTTATTGATTTTTAATTTGGTACAATCATCCATTTGATGATTCAAAATTTCTATTAAGAGTCTTTTCTATTATGAAACCTTCTGTTCTGCTACTGGCGAGTAAGACATGTGGTCAAAGCTCAAGCTCATGTTACCAGTCAAACAATATCTTTCATACACCATTATTTTTACCTACATTCTCTTGGACAGATGAGCAGCTGCAATTTTCTTGATTGCATCTGAATTTTTCATCAGGATACGAAACATTGATTCTAAAGTATTTATTGATTTTCCGAATGCTATTTTTATTTACCATGGCCTTCAGGGTCATATTTTTTTGTCCAATTTATCTAACACAGATGTCTTCCATCTTATTTTATGACTATTCTCCATATTATCAGAAAATTGGCTAAAACTTGACAAGACAATCAGAGTTGACACAATGAAATTCATGGTGTAAGTAACTTACCGGCCATTAATAAAACAGGAACAAGCTGGTTATTTTCTTAATGCGCTTTATTTAATGGGACCATGGACCTTTATTTGAGCAGAAATCAGTGCAAAAATCGAAAATTACTTTTGTGCATATTATTTTTCCCTAGTTTGTTCTTAGCCATCTGCAAATAACTGCATGCAGGTGTGGTTATTTTTTGAAAAGTTACAAGAGTGCATTTTGTACACAAACTATTTTTCGGCCTTTTAATAAACTTTTATCTGTTTTTCTCAAAACTGCTTTTTCAACATTTTTAGATTTTTGGAATGCTCTGTGCATCATATTTTTTTTATCAAAATTCCTAAAATTGATAAGGCAGAATCCTGATATTGCTTACAAAGAAACTGTGTATGCATTTTAAAATTCGACTTCATTAAAATAATTAAATTTGATTTTTAAGTTATTAAAAGGCAAAATTTTGATGAAAATCGATATCGAATTCAGAAAAAAATCACTAAAAAGTTAACTAGTCTAGGGATTGAAAATTCGATACACAGATTTGTTTGTAATACAGTTTTAAGCGATTAAAATGCAAAATCGAGGAAATGTCTCAAAAATCATGATGCATGGAGCATTTTAAAATTTTAATTTCTTTATAAAATCTTAAAATTATAATAAGATTGAAAATTTCTTTTAAAGTGTTCTATATACTTATGGTGAAATGTATATTTGCACAAAATTTCATATCTCTATGATGAAAAAAAAAATGAATGTCCCATCCCCTTAAGCTGTCATTAAACAAGGCCAATCTATTACTATTCATAAACAAGGGTAAATATCTGAATAAAAAATCGACTGAATTGGCAACATTAGTGATGTTGCATCTTAAACGAGTATTTTTTTTTTTTTTTTTTGCCTCAAGAGACCAAAACTCTGTTTCGTATAAAACATGGTATTTTTTGCTTTAGTCTTTTGTGCAATGTTTAAGGGATCAGAAGAAATCGCGTTGTAGTCAGGATCACATCTTAACCATGAGCATCTTTACCTGGTACAACTGCAATACGGGGATGTGGCAAAGGAAAAGGGGACAAGCCTTTCCTTTCAAATTAAGGCAGTTTTTTAATACACATAAGCTGTTCCACAGACTTTTTTTTTTCAGTGTACATAAAGAAGAAATATAAATATTGATTACATTTTTAAGTAGTAAATCTGCAGATCAGGCAGCTCAATGTCAGCTCTGCAATTCTCATTTTTATTTTCAATTCATTCTATTTAATATTTTGAAACTTTCAACCTATACCTTTATTTCTTTTATATTAGGATTACTTTTAATAGTTCAAGTAGTTTCAGGAGATTTAATTATGAATTGCAACCAGAAATAGAAATAGGATTTCATACACTGATATTCTAAGACTGTGTATTTTCTGTGAAAACTTTTTATTATATGAGGAGGTTCTACCCCGTCAACCCCAATTGTTTCTTAATTTGATAATTGTTATTCTCTACAATTTTTGATAGATTAAATGTTCTATCTAAACTAATTAATGTATAATGATTTTGTGAGAATGGCACTAATAATTAGTTTGAAAGATTATTCATTCTTATAATTTTTTCTTAATTGTTTGATTTATTTGAAAATTATTGCTTGAGTCCCACCCATAATTTTGAATTCTATGCTACTAAAATAATAACTTGAATCATGCTGATAAAATGCCATATTTTAATTTCAGGTCCATTGTATGTTATTGTCGAATATGCTGCCCATGGCAATTTAAGAGATTACCTACGTGTTCACCGTCCTGTGGCTGGATATGAATTATCAACTATATCAAGAGAGATCATAACAGAAAAGAGTCTTATCGCTTACGCTTATCAAGTAGCAAAAGGCATGGAGTATCTGTCATCTAAAAAAGTACATTTAATTTAATTATTATTTGATCTCTTTTATGGTAACTGCCTATGATAGTAGAGTGTGTAAAAATTAGATTGAGGTCAGGGTATGATTTTTTCATCTTACCACCTGCTATATCTTATCTGTTAAAAGTGTATTTTGCCTAAAAAATTTAGTTTTCAAGTTTTACTTATCTTTTGAATTATTTGCTTTCATAGAAAATAATTAGATGAACCACCAAAAAGGGATTATACATTGTTTATCTAAACAGGGTTGCTATACTACCTGAAAAAAAAAAATAAATAAATAAAAATAAAAAAATGGAGAACATGGAAAAGTCGGGGAATTTGGAAATTGGTCAAATAAGTCAGAGAATTTCAATATTTTATCAAAAATCTGGAGAAATCAGGAAATTTAATGAAATTTCATTGCAATCTCCAAGTAAGTGTGATATTTGGGCCACAGAGCTGAATATCTTCCAGATTTTTCAGATTCCACATAAAATAATAATAATAATAATGATTGTTACATCATAAAAAATATAACGCAATATTTCTCATTTTAAATAATTAAAATATTAATATTAATAATCTATTCCAACTCAATTTATCATAAATAATCTTCAAAACTTCTATCTGAAATCTGAAATTTATCTTTCTATAAATAAAATAAATATTTACAATAACATGCCCTATTTAAATAAAATATCTATAATTTATTAATATTTATTAAATTAAATAATAATAATATTCTCTTTTAATAATCTGTAAGTTTTCTTTTCGCAACATCGAGATCTCATGTAAACATGAATTTTTCTCCAAGTATTAATATTAAAAATCTAAAACTTTTATTTGTTAATAATCTTGTTTTAAATGATGTTCAATAGATAAAAATATTTATTCTTGTTTCACTGACAAAAACTTAAGCATATTTATTTCAGCAACAAATCTGACAGAGAAGCAAAAAAATATATTTTCAGTATTTCTCACTTTCAAAATAACCGCCGTTAAGTCCTATAAGCTTCGCAATCGCCATCTTGTTTAAACTTAAAAAAAAAAAAAATCTTTCTTTTAGAGAGAGATCAGACAAACACCATTTCATGAGACGCCTTGCAAAGATAGCGTCGTCAATTAATTCAGTATATTAAACTCTCTGCCTTCTAAGAATTTGCTAGAATGCATGCTGGGAGTAAAAGTATTGTGGAGATCCGTGACTGGCCCATACAGCAAACAACCACCGTTTTGGACGTACAAATTCAAGTCTGGGAAGAATCAGTCAATGCGGAGTGTTAGTAGCAAAAGGACACATAGTTTTTAGGCTGTGGAGCTTTGTCCCTTGCAGCAGAGTTATTTTCTGAAAAGAAAGGTACAAGGATGATGTCTGAGAGTTTTTTGATACTATTTAAAGATTATTCTTATCTTCTGGTTAGCAAAATTATATCAAAATGGAATAATGTCTACATTTAAATGCTGGATATCTTCATATCTTTTGGTTTCACTAAAGATTCTCATCTAAAAAATCTTTGAAAATTTATTTCACCTTGCAACTTCATTTATTAAAAATCCTGCAATACAGCTTCTCACACATGTGAAATATGTGAGCTTCAACTATATAATTGTTCGTAAAGAGTGATTTGAATTTCTTTAGAAATATTTTATCAGTGATCTATTATGAATTAATACACCATTCCTACAATAATAAAAATTACTATTCCAGTTCATCTTTATTTACAATCAATCTCTTCTGAAATATGTTATTTTAACTATGTGATCAAAATTCATAGTTCTCATGATTCTTATACCGGACTATCTTCCATCAAACTGTTTCCTTGAATATTTCTATTATGAATTAGTATGCCGTTTCTACAATATTAAATTGCTATTCCTGTTCATCTTTAAATGAAATCAATCTCTTGTGAAATGTGTTGATTTTAGTTATGTGAGGAATTCACAATTTTCATCATTCTGACACTAGACTATCTTCAATAAGATTCCTTCCTTGAATAAATATTTGTGCAAAACTTCTAAGACTAAAATATATATCTACAGATTATACTATTCCTCAATAGAACTGAATTCCACCTCTATTTTGTTATATTTTATTTATATATGACTCTATAACTGGTTCATCTATAATGCATAAAATTCATATTTTTTTTAGAATGAATATTTTATCCAGCTAGTGCAATAAATTTATTCCTATCAGATGTTAAGATATTTTAAAGTTTAATGATGTATTCTACAAAGGATAGTATCAGAGATTGGATCCATCTCCTCAAGTAAATGTCATCGATGTGTAATATAATATTTATAATTTAATTTTCATCTGCATCATTTGTATCATAAACATTTTTCATCAAGTAGGGCAAGTGAGTCTTTTCTTTTAATTGTGTTTTAAGAAATAATATCATTGATTTGAATTTATTTACATTACAAGTAACCAAAAATAAATAATTTTATAAATCTTGAAATGAAATTCAAACATAAAATTTTCTTAAACTTAATAATTATTATTCTAAAATTGAAATATTTCACACACAATGTTAATGAGATATGTTTTTCAGACTTATTATGCAGTATATAATTAAACCTTTCTGTACAATGATTTCTTTTGTTTTTTGAAAATAATGTCTGACTTTTCAAGAATTTTTATCAGTTTATCTTTTGAATTCGCTTCAAACTTTTCACATTTTTTTTTTTTTTTTGACTTTTTATTACAAAAATATGACTGCAAAAAGAAAAAAAATTCTTTAAAGAAGACATTGTTGCCACATTCAAATACTTCAGTAGGATGTGGAAATTGATGATAGTGTGGTAAAAGAAAAGCGTATAGCGTCAATAAAAATCTTCCTTTCTTTAAAAAGAGAGAAATCTGGCTACTATATCATTAATAGTGCTGTAAAAATAATGACTAAATGAACACCTGTATGTATTCATTACTTGTTACTTTCGTTACTGTTTAGAAAGCAGATATTTAAAATCATTGTATGTACTAATACATATATATTCGGTGTATTTTCTAATTTTCTGGGATTGTTTCGATTATAATTAGTTTTAACTATTCCTTAAAATAAAAGATAAAATCTATCTCGATACCTGCAGTGAATTAACATTTCATAAAGTATACAACTGGGTGTTTAAAATACTACATTTGAAATAAATGGTCACAAGACTGCAGCAAACATAATTATATACCGTATGTAAGGTCTTTGCAAGAATTCTTTACCGTTACATAGATCCCTAATGGAATTTTGTACAAAACCTTTCTGTAATGGTAATCTGTGTAAAAATGTAAACAAACACAATATAATAATAAATAAATACAAACTTTGAAAATGGAATTCTAGCTGGGATGGAAATATTTCAAGGTCCATTTCCATGAAAATAATACAGTGCAATTCTATCTGCTAAGACGAAAAATCTCTCTAAAACGGAATTCTTCTCTGGTTTTTCGCAATTCTGTCTTAGCAAGTATTGCTGTTTACATTAAAGAAAAAATAGTAATTGAGCATCTTAATAGAAATGTCCACTGCTTACTGAAATCAGTAAAACGTGCGACAACGGAACCTGTCTATAACAGAAACTAGTATTAAGCCGGTTCTCAAAAACATATTTTCCTCTGTTCAACATCGCAAAACTTTCTGATACTTCATAGACTCAGTCTAATGTATAAAATAATAAAATTGGCTGTCATGACAATGGCAATGATATGGAACCTAATAGCGTTCTTCATTTTTCGATAAATGTATTGCAGTTCAAGTAAAAATTGAATGCTTTTATATGATGACCCTTCCATTACTGTCGCGTCCAGAAATTCGGTTCAAAACACCCATTTTTACAGTATCATCTAAAAAATCCTTTGCATTTAAAGCAAAAAGAGACATGCTAATTTGCGAGTATGGGTAAAAATCAATGATTTTAAAAAGTTATATTTCATAGAAATACTTTATCATCCCTTAAATACAGCTATAACGAATGTTTTATTCTACTATAAGCTTCAGTTCCTTTACAGTAAAATTATGAGCAATTTTAACAGATTAAATGCATAATTAATATGAAATTAGTCTAATTAAAATCTTAAATGATAAACACATCTTGTCTCTTTATTCCTTGGATCCATGCTTCCTTTTTTTGAAATGCATACATGGAAACACTATTAATCTCTTGGTTAAAAAAAAAAAAAAAAAAAAAAAAAAAAGAAAAAAAAATCAATTATTCTGTCCATGTTTGAAAAAGGCATATAACACTTCATATTTGAGAGATAAAAAGTACAATTCCTGAAAGAATAAACCATCTCGTCGTTCTTCTAAAACAGTTTGTTCTGCTGTTGACCATGTGACTTCAAAAACTTCTTTCTAAAATTCAGACAGACATTTTCAGCGAATGAACGAGTGCTGAAGTAACAAAATGACTAAATAAACACCTGTATGTGATGTTAAGAATAAAACAATAAGTTACTCAATGACACCTTTTAGAAGAAATTCTTCACAGTGAACTGTAATTTCTTTATTTAAAACAATCATTTTTAAGAGTGAAACAGTCTCTCTGGCCGTTTCCAAGTCAAAATATTCCACCATTTCAATAACAACAAAAAATCAGTGTTTCCACTCACTAGTAAATAAATTACAATTTATCGTCAACACGCAGATGATTGGAATAATAAATAAAATTACGGTGCTGACACAGTGCCCTCGTATGGGAGATTTTAATTACGATCAGTAACATACTCCCGACCATTGAAACCTGCAGGTTTCAAAACTACTCTAATATATAATATAAAATTACATAATACTACATATAACAATGCAAAAGATATAATTAATAACAAAGGAAAAATGGCAAAATTACTTTACATTTGAATACAATAAAACATACTATAGAAATTAAACAACAAAATATATTCAAAATATACCAAATATATACATTAAAGGAAATTAGTTTCCATTAATTGGAAGGGGACAAATACTTCTTACATTTCTCTTTATTATTGTATCGTTAGGTAGACGAATGTTCACTACTCGAACTTTTTTGTCCTTACCGAGAAATATCTCGGAAATCCTACCTGTGGCCCATTTTGTGCTGGACATATTTTCATCTTTGATTAATACGAGAGAACCAACATTTATATTGTTTTTATTTATTTGCCATTTATTACGTTGTTGTAAGGTGTTCTGATAGTCCCGCTTCCATAATTTCCATATTTGCTGGCTATATTTTGTTATTTTTTGCCAGTTGCTAAGTTTGTTTTCCGAAATTTCAGTGAGCTGGGGTTCAATAATAGACGTTAAAGGCCTACCTATAAGAAAATGACCCGGTGACAGAGTCTCGAAATCGTCGAAATCTGATAATAATGGAGACAGAGGTCTTGAGTTCAAAACACTTTCAATTTCTAGAATTACTGTCAGAAATTCCTCTAAAGTGAGGTGCGTGTTACCAATTATACGTTTTAGATGGAATTTGAATGATTTAACCCCTGCCTCCCAAAGACCACCGAAGTTCGGCGTTTTCAGAGGAATAAAATTCCATTCGATATTTTCCCTTGCAAAATAATCAGCTAATGCTTCATCTGGGTGTTTAACCAAATTGTGAAGCCTTTTCAATTCTAAGTTTGCCCCTACAAAGTTTTTTGCATTGTCAGAAAATATTTTTGAACACTTTCCCCTTCTGCTAACAAAGTGCTTAAAACAAGCAATGAAGGCTGCAGAAGTGAGATCTGAAACGAAATCTAGATGAATAGCTTTGGTACAAAGACAAACGAATATACATACATACACTTTATTATATGTACCTTTCCTTTGATTTTTGAATGTAATGTAAAAAGGGCCGCAATAATCAGTTCCAATAATGGAAAATGGAAATGAAGGTGTAACACGCTCTTTGGCAAGTCACCCATAACTTAACTCGCTAATACAGGCTTGTTTTCAAAACAAGTGACACATTCATATGTTATTTTGCGACAGATGTTTCTACCATTAGTTATCCAAAATTTACGACGAATATGGTACAACAGTGTTTGTGATCCTACATGTAAATACTTTAAATGAAAATATCTTACAATAATTAAAGTAAGGGGATGCTTACTTGGCAGAACCATAGGATGTTTTTCATTTGTTGTCAAATATGAGTTACCCAATCTACCCCCAACTCTTAAAATATTACTTTCATCTAAGAAACAATTTAAAGAATTTAGTTTACTTTTATTTGGTACTGAATTACCTTTCTGAAGACATTTTATTTCTTCCTGATACTCACTTTGTTGAACCATCTTTATCAGTGATAATTCTGCAGCATTCAATTCTTTAGAAGTAAGATGATTTTTCACTCTATTAACATTTCGAAGGTTATGAATAAATCTAAGCACATAACATAAAATACGAATGATAGTTATATAATTATTACTAACAGTAATAATATAATTTAATAAATAATTTTGATCATAAATAGCTAGAGTTACTAAAGAGTTATCATTTTCACATTTAACTGTTTTCTTTAGTTCATCAAAATAGTCATCTGGCAAATTTTGGCTGTTGCAATCATTAGTTGGGAGAACTGTTTCTCTCAAAAAGGGGGCCTTTAAACCACAAATCCTTTTCTAAGAGCATATCAACACTGACGCCTCTGGTAAGGAGGTCGGCTGGATTGACGCCTCTGGTAAGGAGGTCGGCTGGATTAGACTTTCCTGGGCAATGAAACCATGAATTGGAGTCAGTCAAAGATTGAATCTTGTTGACACGATTCGCTATGAATGATTTCCATCTTTTACTAGAACCTCTAATCCAGTACAAGGTGATTTTCGAATCTGTCCAGAAGAACATATCTGATGGCTTCTTATGATCTACTATTTTCTTGACTGCATTACCTAGTCGGGCAGCAAGTAAAGCTCCCAATAGCTCTAATCTTGGTAAAGTGATTTTTTTAAGAGGTGTAACTCTACTTTTTGAAGTCACAAGGTTAACTTCATTAGCATTTTCTTTAACAATTCTGAGGTATATGACAGTGCCAAAGGCTTTCTTACTAGCATCGCAGAAACAGTGAATCTCTACCACATCTGAATTTTCTTCTTTCGTTGAATTTAACACAATTCTTGGAATTTTTAGGTCAGAGAGGCGTGGGATCTCAGCCACTTTTCTTTAACATCTATTGGTAGATCTTCATCCCAAGCGATTTTCCTCAACCACAGATCTTGAAATAGGCATTTCATGCGAATAGTATAAGGAGTGAGCAAGCTAAGAGGGTCGAATATTTTTCCAATAGCATGCAGGATGAAGCGCTTAGTGTTTTCATTTTTTGATAAAATTTCTAATAAGCCTTTTACATCTACAATAAAGCAATCTTTACTCGTATACCAAGACATTCCTAGAACTTTTGTTGAGTCAAATCCTATTTCAATTGGGTTATGTAGAGGCTGAGTATCATACCCTTCTTGCTTCCATTGCTCCATCAAATCGTTATCATTAGTTGACCATTTTCTGAGTTTCATACTTGCCTCGCTCATAATATAAACAGCATTTCGAGAGATTTCTAATGCATCTTGCAAGTTGTCAGCACCAGCGATGAAATCATCAACGTAGAGGCACCTATCTAATAACTTTATTGTTGTAGGATATCTAACTTGAAATATCTTGATATGTTTTCTTAGAGTAGCAGCAAGAAGAAACGGGGAAGCATTCATACCAAAAAGAACTCGGTTGAAGCAATATATTTCTATACCTCTATCTCCAATCCATAAAAACCTCACTGCGTCTCTGTCTTCCTCCGCTAAGGATATCTGCAGAAAGGCCTTTTCTATATCACCTATCAATGCTATTTTGTTTAATCTAAAATTGATAAGTAGATTGAATAAGTTTGGATTAAGATTTGGACCTGGCCAAAAGCAACCATTTAACGATAATTCGCCAACATCGTGTGAGCTGGCATCGAAGACTACTCTCATTTTTGTTGTTAGGCTTTGTCTAAAGACAGGTTGATGTGGAAGATAAAAAAGTGGTTTCTCCACTGGCTTGTGCGTTTCCGTTATTTTTTCTATGATTCCTTTATTTTCATAATCTTTCAAAGTCTCACAATATTGAGCATGAAGCTCTAATTTTCGCTTAATTTTCACTTTAAGACAGTTTAGTCTATTATTGGCTATTTTGAAATTGTCGTTCATTTCTCGCCAATCCTTTTTCCATGGTAAGGGAACTTCGTAACGTTTATTTTTATAAGATACAGATTTTTCAAATATTTCTAATGCTCTATCTTCGTCAGTACATGTGGGATCGTCTTTTATCCCTATTGTTTCTAACTGAAAGAATTTTTGAACTTCTTTTGTCAAATCTTCATAGTTACAAACAAGCCCACAATGAGTGTTTTGCGTGATTTGATTGTCAGGATTTAATACGCTTCCGCAGGCAATGATTCCAAATACAGAGTTTGGAATTTTAAATTAGAATTGGGGACTTCAATTCGACCGACTTCTAAAAGATCATAAAGTATTTGAGCTCCCAAAAGAACATCAATTTTTCCAGGTTTGTAAAATTCTGGATCCGCTAATTTAATGTTATTAGGGTAATGTTCTGTTGGAACGTTAATCTGATGTACTGGAATGGTATCCGATATTTTTGGTACACAAAGAAGTTCTATTTCCGCCTTAAAATTTGAATTGTTCGAAATTAATGCTTTTACCTTGGAGTTAATATTCACGGAGATGCCATTTAATCCTGAAACCGCAACTTTTATTTTTTCTTTCTTAATTCCTAAATAGTCAGCACACTGAATCGTAATGAAATTACTCATTGATCCAGCATCAATCAAACCTCTTAACGGCTTAAATTCGCCAAATTTATTTTTAATATAAACAATGACAGTTGATAAGATGCCAGAACTTAAATAATTCATCTCACAAACAGATGTACCTGAAAATACTCTTTCGTTAGAAATGTGAAATGTTGCAGCATTTGGGTCTAGACTTGAATGCGCTACGATTTGATTTTGGTTTTGGGTATTGCAATCACGGACCTCGGGTTTTGAAAAAAATTCATTTTTTCTATCGCTGTTTTGAATTTGCTTTTCATTTTCATTCTCGAAATGCAGTAAACTTGAATGTTTTTTCATACATTTCTGACAAGAATAAGTAGATTTACAATTTCTAACCGAGTGGAATTTTAAACAGTTAAAACAAATATTATTTTTCTTTACGAATTCATATCTAGAAGCCACTGAAAGATTTAAGAATTCTGGACATTTGTGCAAATTGTGAAATTCATTACTTTGACATTTAACACATTTAAATGTTTTTGAGTTTTTACCATTAGATGTAGATACCATACTAGTGATTCGTTGTTGAGCATTGCGTTTAGGAGTTGCATTATTTATAAGAAGTTTGGAAACTTGCAGCGTTCTCGCTTGTCTTTTTAAAAATTCGATTAATTCTTTTAATTTTGGTAGCTCGTCTTTTTTTTGTTCACGTTCAAACCATAATTTTGTGGACCCATCTAATTTCTGCCACAATATATAAGTTATTATTGTATCCGCAAACCCTTCAATTTTTTGATTGAGAATTTCTAGAGATCTGATACATTCACTGGCGGTATCTGCCAAATTAAGAATAGCACTAGGTGTTTCACTTTGTATTGAATTAATGGACATTAATTTTTTAATGTGAGCAAACACTTGTTGTCTTTTATTGGAATATCTTTCCTCTAATAAGGACCACGCTGTTTGATAATTATCATCTGAAATCGTTGTACTTTGTATAACTTTGGCAGCTTCAGAATGAAGCGAAGATTTCAAATATGATAACTTTTGAGCACCCGAAAGTGTGCTATTATTGTGAACGCTAGATTTAAAAAGATCACTAAAATATATCCAATCCTGTACATTTCCACTAAAAGAAGGTAGATTAATCGTGAGAAGTCGAACTTCCGTTACACTATTCTCTTGTTTTGGCTTTGATTCATTAAGAACATTTGTTTGTTTTTGTTTCGCTCTTTTAATTTTTAACCAAGTTTCATCTAACTCTTTTTCAATTGATGATTGTTCATCGAGATATTTATCAATTTTCTCTTCATCGCACAATGAATAAATCTTATCAAAAATTTCTTTCAATTCTGTATTGAGTTGATCACATTTCGTACTTACAAGTTCTAAAGAGCATTCATCAGAGTCACTTAATTTAATTTCACTCACAAATTTAGTAATTTTACATTTTAAAACTGTTTTTTTTAGTCAAAATATTTTTTAATTCAGTAGACATGTTAAAGAAAAAGTCCTACCTTATTCGAAGAAACCAAATCTCGTCACTGATTCTTGACTCTTAAAAGCAAACGATAAATCTATTTACTTTGGCCTCGAAGGACCAATTTTTTGTTAAGAATAAAACAATAAGTTACTCAATGACACCTTTATGAAGAAATTCTTCGCAGTGAACTGTAATTTCTTTATTTAAAACAATCATTTTTAAGAGTGAAACAGTCTCTCTGGCCATTTCCAAGTCAAAACATTCCATCATTTCAATAACAACAAAAAATCAGTGTTTCCACTCACTAGTAAATAAATTACAATCTATCGTCAACACGCAGACGATTGGAATAATAAATAAAATAATTACGATCAGTAACATGTGATTAATATGGGAACAATTGATTTCGAGTTCAAAGTCTGAACAGAAACTCTCATCTTTCCTGATCAGACTATTCGGCTCCATTCATGAACCAGGAAATGGCGGTGTTTCTTTTAGTTCTGCTTCTTTTAATTCTGCGGTATATTAATGCAGTATCGAGTAACATTCCAAAGTAACAATTCGGTTCTTAGTATTAGAGATAATACCCGTTACACAATAACAAATACATGCGGTTTGCAACAGCTCTAATCATTAATCAAAGTCTGCATTCAACAATGTAAGCATTTGAATGGCATAAAAAATTCTTAGCACTGAATAAACTGAATTCAGCTTTTGACAGAAATTAAATAGATTACCAACTTTATGCTAAAAAAGAACAAGGTTTGCAACAGCTCTAATCATTAATCAAAGTCTACATTCAACAATGTAAGCATTTGAATGGCATAAAAAATTCTTAGCACTGAATAAACTGAATTCAGCTTTTGACAGAAATTAAATAGATTACCAACTTTATGCTAAAAAAGAACAACCTTTTCTTTAATTTAGTAATTTTATTAAAAAAGGAAATTAATGATAATTTGTTAATACAAAAGAATCACTTACTCTAGATGAAGAAAGAAAGTATGCAAAGAAATTGTTGAACTTACATAATTTTAGCATAATTAAAGCAATTTCTCACTTTTCTTTGTGGTAGTTGAACAAAAGATATTTTTTAGCAATTTTTGAACCCATCATGTTTCTGATGGTAGAATGTTTTCTTTTCCTTCATCACTATGACTAACAATTTCTCAATCTCTCAATTAAAAAAAAAAAAAAAAAAAAAAAAAAGTTGCACCAAAGTTGTTTTTGAAGAAATAACAACTTGTCAAAAATTGTCTGCATTATCTAATGAGTAGTATGCACTAAGGGATGTCCTTAACAATAATTGTATTTAAAAATTGATGGTAAAAACGAATTTGGTCTCATTAACCAGAAATACACCTTATGCAGAGACGCATTAATGAGAGTTCACTGTAAATTCTTAGCAAAGACAAAAATATATGAAATTTGAAATATGAACATGTTTAATTTTGCTTACATGTTGTTAAATGTTTACATACAGATGATGCTATATGAAAGGTGAAGTACTAGAAAATGGGGGAAAAAAGGGGAGGGTTTCCAGCCCTAGTCTGGTGCTATTAGAAATGTACAATAATTTTGGATAAAAAGGGAGAGAAATAAACAGCATTAAACTATTCTGTGAAATTTACGAATTAGAAATTATGTATTAGAAATATACGAACTAACTGAAAATAAATATGGATTCAAACATTGCTCTGTTGTCCTTATAACTAAAAATAAAGCAACAAAAATAATTTTCCTGCAAGACTAATTTTTTAACTGAAGTTAAAAATATTAAATCTTTGAAGCACAATCCAGTTATTAAAATCATATTTAGTACTTGTGATAATGAGCACTATTATAATCTGTCCTTCGTTTTTAATATAATAAGAAAAAAAACTATCCCTATTAATCTTTGTGTAAAAAATATTGTTAGCATAGCAAAAAGCAAACATAGAAACATAAAAGAATTATAACATATTTCTTTAACCTTCACAAGTTTTTTTTTTTTTTTTTGCCTATAATATGCATTATAAAACATAATAGTGATATAATGTACATTTAAAACCTCATTAATGCAACAGGTGTAATCATCTCTGATCATAATAATTTTTATGATGTATCTGAGCATCCTGAATTTTTCTATCTCTCTCTGCTATGGTAAAAATAAACCCGAAGCGAGAGACAAAGACCGTTAGCACCTAGGAACAAAGAAGAATTGCAGTGTTGATAATTTAGAGGGATTTTTTAAAGTTCAAATTCATTTTTTAAATTCAAATTCAGTACCGCTATTTCTAATTAGTAATGTTCACCTTAATTAATTTACTATTAAATAAAGCAAATATTACTATTCAGAAACAGTGGTTTTTATCTGAAAAAAAAAAATCTGCTAAATTAGTAACACTTGGAGAAGAGAAAAGGAATTTGCATCTTGCTCAAATGAGTTCATGTCTTAAGCGTGGTTTTTTGTTTCAAATGACTGAAATTTTTTCGCATATTAAACATTATAATTTTGCAGTAGCCATATGGGCGATGCTCAAAGGGCTGATAAAATCTGTGTATTAAGTGAGATTGCATATTAAACGTGGGCATCTTAACTGGGTCCGACTGTAAATGTAGTTAGGATCATCAGGGCTCTCTATAAATGCAAAAGAAAATTGTGTTAAATCAGTACTACCTATTTTTAATTTAAGTATGGCTATCAAACAGTGATACATGAAAAATCGATTTTATTTAAATTTGGTTAACCTTTTTCTCCCTAAGGGACATTATCATCATAAAAGAAAGAATGTTGGATCTGTGCTATCTGCCAATGAGAAAACATAAATTCATTTTAAAATTTTAGTTATGCAATTTCTCTACTACTGTATAAAAAAAAACCTACCTTGAGGGAAATTTTAGGAAAGTATAAATTTCACTGTTGATGGAAGTTGATTCTGGAGATTTTTTAAAAAACAATTTTATTTAAGTTTAGTTACCCTATTTCTTACCAGAAAACTATAAACACAACTATAACACAAACAAATAACGTATTACAATATATAACAAAACAGCTATAAACACAAACGAAAGTTGTGTTGAATCTGTGCTACCTTATTTTCAGTATAACTGTCATACAGAGAAACATTAAAAATTCATTTTATTTAAATTTGGTTACCCTATTTTCTACAGGGAGTGCTTATAAATGTAAAAGAAAATTGTTTTGAATCTGTATTACCGATTTTTACTACTACTACTACTTGAGTATGGCCATCATACAGTGAAACCTAATTAAATTTGGTTAACCTATTTCTCACTATGAGGCATTATCAACATTAAATAAAGTGTAGTTTAAATCCATTTCAAAATTTTAGTGATGCAATTTTCCACCAGAGATGCTATCAGTGCTTTTTTGTTTTTTACTAATGTAAAATTTTTTATCAATATATAAATGTGACAATAGTGAAAGTTTTTTCTGACGATTTGAACAAAAATCAGTTGTGGAATATGAATTTAAAATGTATTTGAAAAGTTAGTTGAAGACATTTATACATAGATATACATGAAGCATCATAAGTTAAATAAAGGACATGAAATAGCTCTTCTAACAAGTGATTGGTGATAAAATGTAATGCATCTGAATTCGTTCATGTTGTTCTGTGAAAGAACTATAAATGTTACACCCCATATTTTCAATGGAGAACATGCCAAAAATGAGCTTCAGTAACATATACAAATTTTGTAGAGTTTCAAATGGTATAATGGCTCTAAAGTACATAAGTAATTACCCCTCCCTTCTTTATGGATGGTAGTGTAATTGAATTCTTTTGTACGGTTCTGTAATATAACTACAAATGTTATATACACCCTGTTAAAAAAACTACATGGTGTTGTAGGTGACCGTAGTAACATACTAAAATTATGTTACTATCAGCATTCTACAAGCTCTGCGTTTGAGTGTTCAAAAAACATTTAATAAAAGCATTACATAAATTTGTTTCATAAAATCTTCACATTACGATTTAATATATAGGGTAGATAAATCTCCCTCTGTACATTCAGTTTTCATTCATTAATTTTTTTATTGCTTCCCTTTCATTCATTAATTTTTTTATTGCTTCCAATTTACTTCTATGGCATCCAAATTGCTTATAAAAAAAAAAAAAAAAAAAAAAAAAAAAAAAACGCCTATTTTGCTCAAGGCTTATCATAAAATGGGAGAAAATATAAAGGTCTATTCTTTTTCCCATCGTAACATGTTTAAAAAATTTTCATTTTTGAATTAGTAAATATAGAGTAAAACATGCTAATATTCCAATTTTTTTTGAGAAAATTTATATATATTTTTTTTTTGGAATAAAATGAATATTTTTCTAAATTTCCATTTTTCTAAAGACCTAATAAAGCAAACATGAAAAACATAACCCAATAAAGCTTTCACAATTTTAGAAAACTTTAAATAAGTCAGTCTAGTCTCAGATACTGTGGCAGTGGTTTCACCCCTCTTAGTCCCTTCCCCTCCCATTCATGGGTGCAGCAATGAAATTGATTGACCAAAGCAAAAAAAAAAAAAAAAAAAAAAAAAAAAAACTGACTTACCATAAGATACCACACGTGGCACTAAATTAAAATCTGCCAATGAAAAAGACAGATTTTCCTTTTATGTTTCTTTATCTTTCTTTTTATTGGTACTATTCTTTCTCTCTCTTTTTTTATTATTTTATTTCTGTAAAAAACGTAAAAAAAAATGTTGCATTAATTTCTCATTTTTTCTTTTCTTTTTTTTAGTGTATTCATCGTGACCTGGCTGCAAGAAACGTTCTTGTCATGGAAGATAAAGTGCTTAAAATTGCTGATTTTGGTTTTGCTCGAGATGTGCATGCCAATGATTATTATCGCAAAAAGAAGAGTGTAAGTGATTGGATTTATTTTTATGCAGCATGTCTTTCTATTTTGAGAATTTTTAATGGAATATTTTAATACCGTTTTCTTATTTCTAAATTTTTGAGGATAGCCTCATTTTTTTTTTCTCTGCTCATAACAGTTTCAGTCTTTTACTCTATTGTACTAAATAAAATATGTCAGTTACATTATTTTATTTTACATTTTATTTTTATTAAGAGAAATCAATGTAAGGGGATTCTCTAGTGCAGCTGTTTGCAACCTAAAGACTCTGCAGCCTCTCCTCGCCCCCCCCCCCCCCCAAAAGGAAAATTTAATAAATTTGATCATTAAGAAACAAAATGCTGAATCAAAACAAGAAAACTAGAAATTAAATTATGAGCAATTAGTTTTCAAGTTGTATTTTGATCCTCATCACATTTGATCATTCTGCTAGTGTTAAAGCTTATATTACAAGCCATTACCAGGGGTGTAGTGGAGGGTATATGGAGGTATATGCCGTATACCTTCAGAATTTTTTTAAGATGTTCTGTATACCCTCTGTTTCTTAAATAAAGGCATAGCATCTAGGCATGACGTTCATAACTTTAGCGTATACCCTCTGTTGCTTTTATGACTACAACACTGGCTATTACTGTGCAAAAAAATGAAATCATGGGTATCTCATTCATATGCGATTTTATTAATCCTATTGTTGTTTTCACCAACAAAGTAAAATTATTATATATAACACAAACTGTTTGCTTTATCAAACTTTGAAACAGTATATTTATCTATGGCCAAGTTTTGACAATATCTTGTATACTCTGTATGGTTGAAAAATTATTATAATACATTTCAAAGTTTTTAAAATAGAATTTCATTGTCTGGAAATTCTGCACTTGTTTAGATATCTTTTTTATTTTACATTTCTATACTGTTTTATCCCCTCTCTTCCACTCCATAATATTGTTTCTAAACATCCTTAACTTGTAAGATATAAGTAATTGTATGCCTAAGGTGCACTTTGATTGCCACTATAGAAATTGATTAAAAAAATATCAGCTATTCTAAGAGCAAGTTAGTCCGAATCCACTGCTCTAATGACACAGACCTTACCTTCATAGAATGTAAAATGCCTATGACACAGACAATAAAAAAAAAAATAATCATTACCTAATATAATTTTCAAAATTTGATTTTCAATATCTTATGTGGTTATGATGTTTTCAAATTTTCTTTTTTGAATTTTAAGTATTTTCTTTTCCTAAATTTATTGCTGTTTAAAAAATACTTAAAATTTAAGAAGAGGAAAAAAAAAATCAGTATGTTGATATTAGATATAAAATTTCTAAATCTTTAAACTAGCTTTTACAAATGTAATAAGTAATTCTGTGTTAATATTTTTCTATGAGATTTTACGAATGAAGCATCCCCCCCCCTCTTAATCAACTTTTCATTTCAAAAATTATTTTAAAATTGAAAATTTTAATATTTTTAAAGGAATTTAATTTCTTTTTTAACATTTTGTGCAAGCTTCAAACAATTGATAACAACTACTGCGTATTACGTAAAAGTGAAAATTTTAAGGGACTATCTTTTTATTATATGATAATGCATTATTCTTTCGTATTTTAGGGAATGCTCCCTATCAAATGGATGGCTTTAGAATCTCTCCATGATCGTTTATACACTACAAAAAGTGATGTGTAAGTTACTTTTTTATTTATTTTAAGGTTTACCTCTATCTTTTCATTATGTATTAAGTAATTTCTATATATTTTTATGATAAACTGCTCCATAGTAAAAATGCTTAACTGACTTTAAAATAATAATAATAACTAAACACAATTTATAAATTAACTGACCCGGCTGGTGTTGCCCATGTCTGTGATAATAAGCTTAAATATATCTAAAATCAGTGCTGAATGAATTTTATATTTAAATCGAAACACTTTCCAGGCAAACCTAATGTTGAGGGCCCTTCGACAGCATACACTTTTGAATTTGTATGATTTTGTATTGAATGAAAATCTGTTCAAACGAGCTAAGGCACCTTCATTATAGTAATTACCAATTTAATTTCAAATATATGAAACTTATACAATTCTGACCAAAAGTGTCAGAGAAAATCTGAATAATATAACACTACCCACCCCCCCTTTTAAAATTAAAAAAATATATATATTACCTCAGAAAATGTTCTAAAGCACCCGATCTATGTTCAAAGGCATTGAGAGAGAAAGAGAGATAGAAAAAAAATAAATGCATTAATATGTGAATACATGGTGAAAGCGTGAGGTGATTTCGAAAAGAAATTTTTTAAAAGGGTTACTGTTAATATTTTTTTAAACCGAAAATATCATTGGAAAGGTAAATGTATACTTAATAAGTGGGCATATTTTGTTTAATTTCAAAAGCAATCGTAGATTTTTTAAGTATTACTTAATAAGTGGGCATATTTTGTTTATTTCAAAAGCAGTCATGGAAATGCTTTACATTAATACTTATTTTTTTTTATTGTTTTATTTTTATGTTTAAATAACTAATAAACGTTAATGTTGTTTTAACATATTATCTTTTCTTTCTGCCACATATATAGTTATTTTATTTCATAATTCATTGGTTTCAGACAGCTCCAGTTGCATACTTATTTTATTAAATTCTAATATAGTTTATGCTTTCTTTTGCAAATGCAGCTCTACTACTTTATTCAGTCTCTTGACATTTTTTTTTTTTTTGTAATGTCGACAGGACTATCCTCGTCCAAATTTTCATGTCTCTGCATAAGGTAGATTTCCCTAACCATCACAGACAAACATCTTTCTCTTTTTAATATAGGTATAATTTTACAGTTAAGAAGTTCAATTAAATTATTTAGAATGCCTGAAATAGATTAATAATGTTTTGTGGAAATTTTGAGTTATTTACCAGTATTTTTTTGTTGCATATTAGTAGAAACAGAAAATTTTTAAATGCATATAATAGTAATATATATATATCTTACTATTTTCTTAAGTTTTATATTTTCTGTTTTAAATAAACATTCATTTCTGACTTTAAGAAAATTTTGTTAATGCCACTGAAGACCAGTGGTGTAGTGGTCATGGCATCTGACTGCCGCACCGCAGGTCGAGAGTTCGACTCCCGACTGGGCAAGGTTAACTCAGCCTTTCATCCCTTCGGGGTCGATAAAATGAGTACCAAGATTGCTTGGGAACTAAACACCGAGGGTCTCACGTTAGGCTGACCACCTGGCTGGGACGCATGCTGTATAGCACCTCGGGCCCCGGGGTCAAGAAAACAGAGATAGGCACTGTCGGCCCAGATCCTTCATGGATTGTATAGCCACAGAGTTTAGTTTAGTAGTTTAGTTAATGCCACTGTATTTATATTTATGCTGATGGTATAGATTTTTATTTATTCCCTTGAAATTCACGCATTTAAAAAAATTAAACCTAAGTTTAAAATATTTCTTTTAGTAAAATACTAATTTCTTTTCATGCATAACAGTATTAAATGTACTTCTTATGATAAAGTTTATACAGTAAAGACCCGATTATCCGCGGTACGGTTTATCCGCAAAGTGATTTTTTTTTTTTTTTTAAATTCAAGCTAACAGCAAGGAAAATACAATAAGCCCCACTAATAAATATAAACAGAAAAAATCATGTATTCGAAAGTAATAGAAGAATATTTCTAGATTCGGTTGCCATGTTTAAAATATCTATATAACAGTCTTGATGTCTTTTCTTGATTTTATTAACAAAATGGAAACACAGCAATTAAAATATTTAACAATTAAATAAGACTATTATGATAAATTCCAAGGAAGCATATGGAGAATAGCTTCATTTTTTAGATGGAAAATGTGTTTCCAAAGCAAGAAGCAAAAACAAGTGACTGATTTTTTTTTTTTTTTTAAAGGTGTAACTCAACACTTTTTGTACAGTATGTATGGCATTGTTTCTTGTTTACTGTTCTTTATTTTAGTGATTTACACTTAAAGCAAAGGTTTCTGCTGTACTGTGCATATGTATGTATTTTAAATGTTTTATTATATTTTTTGTACACTAAAACATAGTTTTTATGTTGAATTTTCTTTTTTTTGTGCTTGCACCCCATTTTCAGTCTTTTTCGGCTTATCCGTGATTTTTGTTATCCACGGTGCCCTTGCCACCCAATTCCGTGGATAATCGGGGCTGTACTGTATTTGAAAAAAAAAAATAATAATAATAACTAGAGAACAAGAATTCAGCTTTTTTAAAATTTAGTGTTGCCCCCAGCATTTCCATTACTTCATTTTTTTCTGATGGACTGATGCCTTCTATTACTATGAAACAGCCATTATAAATGAAGCGTTAGGTGAAGATGAAAGAGCAGCCGTAAAAAGTTAGAACTCTGATTTTCTGGCCAGAATGGGGGAGAAAAAATGGCCATAATTTTTTTTTTTTTTTTTTTTTTGAAACAGCCATTATAAATGAAGCATTAGGTGAAGATGAAAAAGCAGCTGTAAAAAGTTAGAACTCCGATTTTCTGGTCAGAATGGGGGGGGGGGGGGGCATTCCCCCAAGTTCTAACTTTTTACGACTGCTCTTTCATCTTCACCTAATGCTTCATTTATAATGGCTGTTTCATAATAATATAAGCCACCAGTCCATCAGAAGAAAATGACTCGGTTAAGCGAGACTCTACTGCAGTACAAAACATATTTCCATTTTAAGGCTTAAAGCACACGTTTTATTTTATGTAAAATGACGTCATTCGCATCCACTTAAGAATTCTACATTTACAATCTACTCTTAAACATCTACAGTAAAGCATGCATAGCACATCACTATCACGAAATAATGCACAAATGCAGCAAAAAGATGTCGTCATTCAAGAAAATTAACAAAAAAAGGGCTATCAAATGATTCATAGATACTTAAAATTAAATATAGTTTATAATAGCTCCATTGTTTTAACAGAAATCATTCGTTTATATTTTTTTGAAAATAGCACGTATTTTAATTACATTTTCTTTCAGTTGTTATGAGAAAATGACAACAAAAATATATAATTACTATTTTAGAACTATTTTTCCTTTACTTTCTACAGAAATGAAGTACTTGAGTTGCCAAAATTAAACAAATGTCGCTAAAAACTACAAAAAAATTAATATTTCAAAAATAAATGGAGATACAGTTTTCAAACAAAATGCATTTAAAAGAACTTTTTTTTTCCAATATGACGGTATAAAAATCGAAAATGTGCGATGCTTAGAAGTTAAAAAAAATTGCTATAGAGTATTTAATCGTAACTGTTTTGTTTTACGGCTGGCTTCTGTAAGGTAACGTTATTTTTTGGAATACATAAAATAAGCTGGGAGAAAGAAATAGCACACCATACCGAGGGTTAATAATTCATGTTAAATCTGACATTTAAACTCAATTTTGCGAATTATTTCACATTGTTTCTTTTGTAGCTGGTCTTTTGGAGTATTGATGTGGGAAATAATGACACTTGGTGGCCTTCCCTATGCTTCTATTCCTCCTGAGAAGTTATTTATTCTTTTGAAATCTGGACATAGATTAGAAAAGCCAAAGAATTGTCCCATGGAGTTGTAAGTTTTTTTCTTCTTAAACTATCAAGATTGATAATTTTTAATTTATACATACTGTTCTTGTAAAATACTCATTGTCTTTTTTAATGGTACATTAATTGTAATCTGTCGTATTTCCTTTTTTCAAATTTACATTATTTTTGTAACAAATAGTCAGCAAAATAGCGAATTTTTGCTATTTTATTTGTAATATTAAATGAATTACCTTTTAAAATATTATTATAAATTAAATTAACATGAGGCAGTTGTTAACTTATTGTGAATGTAAAACTTATGTTTGTGTTATGATAATATTTTTAGTCTTACTTACCAATTAATTGTTTACATTTTGAAAAATGCAACTATCTCTGTGAGACTTATTTTATTTCTATGAGTCTGTAATCCTTGTTCTGTTTAACAGAAAATATGTTTAGCACAATATTTTGATGTTCTCTGTTCTGGGGACATAATCAGTTTTTAGTGTTACATAAAATGACTTTATTGAGCATTACTTCTTTTAAAGTTCACATTTCATTGAAATTATCCATTCACATGGTACAAAATAGCCTAAAATGTAGTATATATGATGATATAGTCATAAGGGATACTCGATTTTACCAGCAAGTATCAATGGGGAAAGTCCATAACTTTATACGATGTGCTGCTATACACTGAAACTGAGATTTGTCCCAGAGGTTAGAAAATTCTTGAGTAGAACAAATTTTGCATAAAAGAAGTAAGTTATGGTTGTGTGATTTGTAGAATGGCACATTTTTTTCCTGAAGTAGCATTAAAAGTAAAGTCGTTTTTCACTACAAGCTACTGATTTTTTGTATTATGCTACTTGCTACACTACATTGTTTAAAATGTAGCACGCTACACTACAAAGTACTGTAAAATGTAGAGACTACTGTAGTTTCGCTGCTTGTAGCATGCTACTTCCGACCCCTGAATGAGACATATAACTGACATCTGTTCTACAACAGGACAATCCCCTTTGGAAAAGGTAGTATCTATAGTTATTAGTAAGGAGGAGATAGGGACTTAAATTTTTTGAGAAGTTCACATACTTCATCAGTATAATGAGTTTGATGTATTTCAAATGAACCTCCCTCCTCTTCAAATTCAACTCCTAAAAGTTTTCTGGCCCAACCTAAATTCTTTAAATCGAAGTAGTTGCCCAACAGTTTCAGTACTTTATCGATGACCTTCCTATTTTTGCCAAAAATTACAATGTGGTCAACAAGTCTTGGGCAACTCCAGTCAGGCAATTCTACCAAGTGCAACACCTCCCATTCATTCATCTTCTCAATCTCCCTTTGCATCGCTTCAAACCACATGTCCCACTGAACTGACTTGCAAGCCTGGTTGTATGTACTTGGAATTATTGGGCTGTTTAGTCACACATGAGACTGCAAATGACCACATACAGTTTGAATCATCAAAATCCAACAGTGTGCCTGAAAAAGTGTTAAAAGCACTGAAATCAAAAACATCAGGTATAAAAGAAATTTTATTCTTATTGGATATCTCTCAACTTCAATTAAGGTGCTTACAAGGAAAGTCTCCATAAGTGCTTGCTTGTTATTAAAAAAATTATTAAAATATTAATTTATATTTAAATTTGGAAAAGGGGGAATTAAAATATGGAATGTTAAAATTTTGTAATTTCTCTTAAAAGGGAGGATAATAAAATAATGGCCTGAAATTCATATTAATGGGAGGAATACATTGCATAGATAAATGTTGTGAAAGTATAAAGAAAATGATTTCTTCATGGCAAAACAAAACAAAAATATAACTCACTTGATTCTGTGAAATGTCTAAAAATAAAATTGAAGAATAATATGATTCTAAATATTCTAAAAATAAATATTCTAAAAATAAAAATAAAATTGATTCTGTGAAATGTCTAAAGTTTAAAAATATTAAAATCATCATTGTAAAATGTAATTTGTGTTAATTACCGGTTCTTTTCTTTAATAAACACTTATTAATTATGCCTTTTCATTTATTTAATATAGATTATTAAAATCATTCTGAAGTTGTAAACATGTAAGTCATAATTCATTTATTCATGTATTTAATTATATTTTTATAAGCTCTATAATATTGAAGGTTAACTTTGTATTTAAAAAAAAAATTATAATGAAAAATGATTTTGGCACATAAATAATGTGATCACAAGACAAACATAGATTAAAACAAAGAGATAAATATGATCATCAAATAACTTTATTATATAAACATATTTTGACTCAAATTAAGTTCATTATTAATAAAAAGGGGGAAAGGGAGGGAAGAGTGCACACTTACACATACTTTTCACATGAATATTGCAACATTTATTAATATTGTATCAAATAAATCATATTAATTCTATAGGAGTTATTTTCATACCGGAACACTTTCCAAAGAAATGCAAATTCTTTTGTTATCACATGAAATACTATTTGAGTTTCATTACAATCCCTTAAAAAGACTCCATATCGTTATCTTTCTAGATGCTCAAAATCAATGTTCAGTATTTGTATCACTGTCCCTAGAAAATCCATATAATTGGATAACTAGAAATCAAAGTTCGGATATTTTTAATAGTTCAAATAATGAAAAATCCAGTGGAGATTAATAAAAAGAACTTGTCACAGTACTATCACAGCATTTGAATTTGGCATTATAGATTTTTCATCTTGTGCAATCATCCTTCATTTGTTTCTTGCTAAATACGATAGATGACATCATCACAGGAACATTTCTTAAAAGTATGCTAACATTATTGTAGCAGATGGAGAAGGATTTCAATCCTTCTGTGTGAGCCGTGGAGCACATAACTGAAATTATTGATTTTTTTTTCACAACCGTTGGCACCCTGCAAGATTAGTAATAAAATATATCTATTTTTAATGATCACAAAATCGCAGATTTGCAGAAAAATCTAATCAATTCTCCCCATTCTTCACCCATTCTCAATTCAATTCCGCTGTAAAAATCAAGTTATTAGACGCATTAATGAACCCTTATAAAGTATTTTTAATTAATTGCAAAATAATAATAAATTAAAACTTTCCAATATTACCCAAACATATGAAAATAAATTTTTCATCAAAATAATGCATAAAAATATAAACTAAAATTAGATGAATTTGGATTTTAACCTTAGGGCTTAGCGATTTTTTTTTTTTTCAGTCATAAATAGTAAATCAATTTCAGAAAAATCCTCAGTCTATATGGCCAGTGTTGAAAACAGATGTGAAACCTAATGTATGACTCTATCCTAAAAGATTTTAATTAATTACAGAATAATAGAAAATAAAGAATATTATTAAAATATTACCCAATATTACCCAAACATGTGAAAAATGAATTTGTCTTTAAAAGAAAAAAATTAAAAACTGAATTTCGATGAATTTGGATTTTAAGTATGAAACTTTATTCTTTTTTTTTTTTTTTTTTTTTTTCCAGCCGTAAATACTCAATCATTTTCAGGAAAAAGATCTTATTTGAAAAATAAAAATATTTCATGCGGAGTATGGCCAAATTGGAATACACGAAACAATGCAGGATTCTACTTTAAAATATTTTCATTAATTACAAAATAATAGAAAAGAAAAAATACATGTTAAAGTATTACTAAAATATGTAAAAAATGAATTTTTCATCAAAAGAATGTATAAAAATATAAACTGAAAGTTGATGAATTTGGATTTTAAATATAAAACTTTATTTTTAATTATATAAATAGAGAATCAATTTCAGGAAAAAAATCTTGAAACAATGCAGGATCCTGCTTTAAAATATTTTAATTAATTACAAACTAATAGAAAATAAAAAAAAATTATATTAAAATAATCACGCAAACATGTGAAAACTTAATTTATCATCAAAAGATTGCATTAGCATATAAACTGAATTTGGATTTTAAGAATTAAACTGTACTTTTTTTACTTTTCAACTTTCAACCATATACAGTGGTTCCCAAAAGTGTTTGTATACTTACGAATTTCAATGAAGTAGTGCTCAATCCATTAATTAAAATTAATATTTCAAAATGGGTATTTAATAATAAGATCTATAACTTATTCTTAACAAAACTACATAAAATATAAAGAATCTCTATATATTAGTAAATATTGTAATATTTCTAATATTTTGTTAAATTAGTACTTAGTGAGATATCCTTTAGCATCCACAAGAGCTTTTAAATGTCTGGGAATAGATTTCACTAGTTTTTTTTTTTTTTTTGTAATTTCTACATTAATGTTCATTCATTCGTCGATCCTTACTGTTTTTAGTTTGCTTTACATTTTAATGTTGTTTCTTCGTACTCTAACCTCCAGTTCTCTCCAAATATGTTCTATTGGGTTTTAATCCAGCGATTGAGGTGGTGTTTTCAGAACTTAAGGACAATTATAGAGACACCAGAGGTGAACGTTGAGAGCCGTGTGCTTAGGATTGTTATCTTGATAAAAAACAAAGTTGTTTCCAATATCCAAATTTTGGGCTGATAATTTTAAATTGTCTTTTAAAATATATAAATAAAGAGTATGATTCATTATGTGACCGATATATACCAAATTACCTAGTTCTGATACTGCCATGCAGTGCCACAAGCCCATCACCACATTTAACTGTTCTAACTGAGTTCTTGGGATTAAGTTCTTCATTTTTTCTTCTCCACATAATTATACGCCCATCGGAACCAAAAATGTTAAATTAGCTCTCATCGACAAATAAGACATTATTCCAATAGGATTCGGGTTTATTTATCATTGATTTTGCAAAGGAAAGCCTAAGCTTTCTGTTTTTCTACGGTCAGAACACCCATTTAATCCAGCTGATCACAGAACTCGTCGAACAGTTTCAGGTGAAATTTAAGTAGAAAATGTTTCATTAAATTGTGTAGCAACTTTTATAATACTTAATCGTGGATTTGTCACAATTTTTCTAATTATAAATCTTTGATCACGTTGCCTAAACTTTGACGGACAACCTTTTCTTATGTTGTTTCCAATCCGATTTTTTTCTTTAAAGCATTTTATCACATACTACACCATAGAAGGGATAAATTAACTAATTTAGAAATATTCCAAACTGATTTACCCCTACTATGATGAAAGATAATCAATTTTCGAATGCTGTTAGTTGTTTCTTTACGACTATGAGCCATTTTTAAATAATAAATAGAATATTACGAAGAAAGCAAGCAAAAATTAAAGCCAAACGATTTTTTAAATGTCACCACAATACAAAAATAAAAATAAAGTGTCAGACAATAATTTTAATTATGAATTTATCTGAAAATGTTTCTGTGTACGAAAACTTTTGTAGCATGTTCTTTCTTTACCTCCTTCCGTTTTCATTTTTATACAAAAAGGAAATCAGTCAATATTTAAATAAAATGTTGGATATTATTTAGAATAACACAGAGATGATGTGGGACAATATTGGACTTCATATTTGAATTCAATTCCAGGGTACTTCCTTTTTACTAAAATTTTTTAAGTGTACAAACACTTTTGGAAACCACTGTAAGTATTTAATTTCCAAAAAAATATACACATTTCAATCTTATAAACTCTGAATCTTGTAAAAGAAAGAGGAAGAGAAGAAAAAGTGTAAAGAAGGGGGAGAAAAAAGAAAAAAAACTACTTTTAATATTGTTTCAATCATCATCATTCATGTTTCATTAATATATATTTATATATATGTATAAAACTAGGGGATGCCCACCATCATCCAGAGCATGAGACTCTAAAAACACACTAATTTATTCTGTTATAGAAAAATCACTCAGTTATGGAAGATTAAATTATATTATCATGACCATTGGTGGTGATCTTCTGTAATCGGATTAACAATCTCTTTCCTTCGACTGGGAGATTTTTTGGTTCCAAGGCCGCATCAGTTAATGACTGTCTTTGTGATTAAGTAAAATCAATCGCACATTGTTAAGTAAAAAATGTTCAAATGGTTAAGTTAAAAATGTCACAAATGATTAAGTAAAAAATGTCAGTGATTCTCAGACTTTTATTATGTGTAAAAAAGAAATTTTCTTTTGTTCTGAGAAAATCATTTTAAATGTGATACGATTTTCATTATTAAATGCATATTTTCATCATTAAATGCACATAATATTTTAACTTTTTTGAAGTTTTCTTTCTTTCTTAGTATTCACTTGTAAATATATTTTTCATTCGAAAAATGTTTTAAAATATTATTTTTTGGACTTTTGAAAATTTGAGGACAGCAGGTAAAGAACAGCTTTTTTATGATATAAGTCTCTATTTAGGTAATGAAATTTTAAATGCAGTATTTGATTTAAAAAAAACTAAAAAAAATAGACATGCAATATTTCATTAAAAGAAAAACCTAAAAAAAATTAGACATTTAAAAAATTATTAGACACTGCACAGCACAATCTCATCAAATATTTGCCTGCAAAAAATGGTTAAATTGTTATGCATATTCTTCCTACTGTTTTTGATCCTATAAAACTTATGTGATTTCAACATTAAATAGCACTTTAAAAAAATTTCGATTTAAAAACTGTGCTTCAATGTGTTTATCACACATTTCTCTATATAACTACCATTGTCCTTGTTTTTATATGCTATAGTTTTTTAATTTTTAGAAAAGAAATGAAAAGGTTACAACAATTTAATTAAGCTTGCAGCAATAGCAATGGTTACTTTTTTTTAGAGTAGATTATGTAATAAAAACAATTATTTCAAAATTGCGAGCAAACTACTGGACCATTTTGCACATTTTATAGCTTAGTAGAATGGGCTCGACCCCCCCCCTCCCCTTCACGTTAGTGTAAAAAAACATATAAATTTTCACCTCTGACTCCCTCCAATTTTTTGTGAGGTTAGTTTAAACTTAATAACCCAAATCAAGCATAAATACAATGCAAATAAAAACTCTGATTATGCAAAGGATAAATGTTTCTTACTTTATTTACATGAAAAGGTATAAAATTTTAAAATGTTATGAATATAAACAGGGGTGGGTTTTTTTTTTTTTTTCTGTAGAGAGAAACTTTTTGTGACATATTAAAAAAGTTTGTTTTAGTTTAACTTATGATGAAAGCAGGAATTAAAATGTTTGTATTCAATCATAAATATCTCTGTTAATTTTGCTTTATTTTCGCCTGTTTTTCGAGTACAAATAATTACTGTTACTTCATGTTTTTTGTGACTTCAGTCCAATTTATCACTATTAGTTGTTTGACTGCATTTATTTTGTTGGAATCCAAATATGGAAAACTGCGGAAGACTTCCAGAAGAGGAAGTATATTATGAAGTACAATGGATCTAGAATGGGATTCCATTTAAACTATCAGAACCATACATGGGACCAAGCTGAGAGGACCAGAGTTCAAGACCTAATTTAGGTACAATGAACAATTTCAGCAAATGCTCTCCATTTTAGCAATGTGGAAATTTACTAGAAAATGTTTTAATTTCTGTTGTCATAGCAGCATATATTTCAGTACAAAATCCTACTGTAAATGATAACTGAAAGTTGATTATTTATAGCCAAAATTGTGTCCCAACACATTAGAAAGTATAATAGGGCAACGGTGTTTGCATCATTTTCAGCAGTGCTGAAGGATGTTCCAGGCAAAAGCCCATATAGCTTTAAAATGCAAGATCAAATTCATCAATATGTTTCGATTGATTTGAAGTTTCATTTGAAAAAATTGACTAGCGTAGTGAGCAAAAGAGGGAGCTTATTTTGAGTATTTTTGAAATGTTTTCCATAAAAATTGTAGCTGATAAGTAATGCTTTGAGATTATACATAGTGCAATGGATTAAAAATGTTTTCTGCAGTGGAAGGGAATAGTTTGTTAAGCATATAATCATGCAATATTTGAAAAAGTAGAAATTTGTTTATTTTTATTTATATTGAGCTTAATTATTATAATTTTAGAATCATGTCTTCTTCCAGGTCTTCTTATTCATTAATAACACCTATTCATTTATAATTTACTTTATTGTTGTTGTTACTTAGATATATAATCATGCTGGAGTGCTGGAATGCTGATCCTGTAAGCCGGCCCACTTTCTCTGATTTGGTTAAAGATTTAGAAGCACTTCTTGTCAACGCTTCTGAAGTGGTAAGTTCCTTTAACAAATAAAATAGCTTTTATTTCTGTAAATGTTTACTTTAAGTGTTGTTGATTTAAGTTGAAGTAAGCATGATAGAAAGGCAAGTGAGTATATAATGAGTTAATTTATTATCTTTCCCAGCACCCATCCTTTTTCAAGAATTTGACATTTAGTTTAAGATTTTTTTTTTTCTTCTGCCCCTCTCCCATCTCGCTAGATACTGCTTCTCCCTCTAACAACAGTAATTTACATCAACATCTTTGTGTCATGTTCATTTCAGCTGCTATATTTAAATTTATTGAGTCGCTTCAGCACTGAAAAAAGACCTCCATGTTAGGCTCAAAACAGCTGTCTGTTATAATTTTTTTTTCTGCACTTTTATTCATAGTTTTTCATCTTATATGAAACAGTCATGTATGTGGACAAGAGGGGTAGTAGAGGTGTATACTCCTTTTCACTAACAGGGGCACATGACCAGTACACTCACCTTCACCATTTGACATGAAAATCACATATGGTACCGTCTCTTCTACCCTGTGTTATCGCAGAAACATGGTCTCAACTCGCAAAGGTCAAAGAAAGGCATGCACATCTGTTAGTGAAAAGGAATATAGTAGGCAATCGCCTACTAGTATAATACAGGTATAAATATCTTAGCAAATTTAGCAATAATCTTTTTTAAAGTTCCGGCTTTGGAGGGTTCATTTATATACCTAATAGCAATATTACATTTACTTAAATTTTAATTTTTAGTTTTAAACTATTTCTTTATGTGATGTTTACTTTTGAAACACTAATAAATGTTTTTTGAAGTGTGGGTAAATGAATTATGCAAAGTATAAATTTTCTGTTAAACCCTTTAGGAATATCTCAGTCTTGGCTTTGATTATGAAGAATCTCCTGAAGTGTCTGATGACTCTTATTCTGATGAATAAATAAGCTCAAATTATTCCTTTTCATCTCTGCTTATTTTTCAGCTATGTCATGAGGCTGTATATTCTAAAAATTACAATTTGAGACAAACTGTATGCATATAAGAAATGTTCTTAAGGACTTTAAATACAATTTGTTCATTTTGGTGAATCTCAATGACTTTTGATAAAAAAAATCAATCATCAATTTTAATGATGAATTTTCTGTTAGCGATTGTACATAATTTTTTTTAACTCTTTTGAAGTAACTTTCACCAATCTGATCAAAATAAAAGCTGCAATAAAAAGGTAATAATTGCAGCAAAATCCTGATTCTTTTTTTTTTTTTTTTTTTTTTTGTAAAACTATTCATTTTTTATAAATGAAATTGATTTTTGATGTGTTGTATTTGTTTTGATTCAAGAACAAAAAGTTTTATAGAAATAATGTTTCATTTTTAGAAATATTTTTTTGTTCTCCATTTTTACTGTCTTTCTCAGAGGAAAAATTGTTGTGCTGGATGTGTATATCATTGTTTAAAAGAAAGAAAGTGCTTTTCATTTTAAATAGGTTATCCTATTCATTTTCATTCTCGTAACTTTCATCAGCTGTACATTAATCCATCTTTATGCCGAATTTAATTTGAGTACAAAATCATTAATTCGTGTTTTTAATGTATTATCATTATTCTGAGCTTGTAAATAGTTTTCTTTTAACAGTATTGCATTTTTTTTTATATACATTTAAATGTTTTTACAATCTGATGCAAAGTTTCTTAATAAAACAATAATCATGTTTCCCGTATAATACGGAATTTTTCTATTGAAAATAGATGTAGTATGTATGTATAAAATGTGCAACCTGTTTTTTATACAAAAAATTGAGTTAAATCTTGATATCACCAATATACATCCTACATGTTATTCTATGTAAACTGATAAAGTACAACAGTTATTTTCAATTTTTTTTTTTTAAGTCTATGTTAGAAAAGGAAAAATTCCTATGTTCATAACACACAAATTATGGTTTATGAAAGTGCAATTATTTCACATTTAACTTCTTTATAAAGTTTTGTTGTGAAAGCTATGTGTTACATGCTCTTGCATGTGTAAATACAGTAATTATTTTTACTAAGTACCAGTCATTTCTTCATGAGAAATTGTAATAGTAGTCTGATCCTTTAAGCTGCCTGAAAAAATGCTCTAAAGGAACCATCTTTAGGTGTTTCTGTGACATTTATTTTTAATAAAAGGATAGGTTAATCTCATTTACAACCATGTGATTTAAAAGATTGATCATACCTTACTATCTTTGAAGATAATATCTAAATGTTTATAAAATGAAGTTCATATTCTGTAATACTTTGTATTTTCTAGTCTGCCAAGCGCTATTTTCTAGAAATCTTATAATGTTGCATATTAAAAAGAAAAAAAAAAATACTTTGCAGTCAAAATTGTCTATCTTGAAACTCAGGGAATGAGTAAAAATTTCATATACACAAGCTTCAAGATCTACAGTTTTTCTTTCTTTTTCTAAATAGTTTGATAGAGACAGAAGATTGCAGATTTAAACAAAATGTTGACAGACCTTAAAAAGTATCCTTTAGCCGTTTTCAATATGTAGATTTTTAGAATTAGGAATTTATTTTGCAATTTTGTAACAACAGTAAAGTTGTGCAGCGGCTTAAAAGGGAAATTCTCTCTGTTTCACCATTTCTGCTTATTTTTAAGGATATATCTTATTAAATCTGTCTTATCACTATTGTCTCCATCATCTTTATCATCAGAAATATTGTAAAAATTCTCTATAATTTCAGCAACATTTTTTATTTTTTGTTCACATTTGGAAAATCTTTAAATAAATTTTAAACATTTTTACACTTTTTACAACTGTCTATTCTACAAGTGCCAAAATGAAAATGATACTGTTCTGAGAAAATTGACTTATACAGTTTTTGAAAAGAAATAATTGAAATAATTCTAGATAAACTTTGAATATACATTATCCTTTTCATGAAAATTCAGGGATGTCAGTAAATTTCAAGATATAAAGGCTTTCAAGATAGACAAGTTTGATTGTATAACCGTAAATTTTATGTGCCATATTTATAATCAAGCTATTACATTTAGAACAAAAATATTAGTGTTAAATTTAAATGTGCCATATATAAATATAACCAGAGTATGTTGTATGTTGCTTTAAACAAGTGTTATATAAATTAACAAATTTTGACATTGTGAGTTGAGTTGTAACAGGATGTTTTGTTTTAAGTCTTAGCAGTTACAGTCTAAAATAGATTTTGTGAATTTTGAATAATATATTTATTGTTTATAAATGTATGTTATTTATAATTAACGACAATTGATGATTTCTATTATTGCTACTTTATTAAATGCTGATCAAATTTGTTGCATTATAATTCTGTTAATCATAATGTAGTAACTCAAAGTTTGATATTATTAATAATAACAACTTTAAATGAGATAGTTCATTTAAACTAATTTAATTTGATTTATCCATTAAGTATAACATTTTTTAAATGTTTTTTACTAAAAATGAGATTTATTATTGTTCTTAAAAAAATGTGTACATTTATTAGCTTTCAATGTTGCTATATTTATTTTATATATTAAGTGCAATTGAATATTGTAATATTTTGTAACAAAAATGAACTGTCACAAAGCGTCACAGATAAGTTGAATTTTATGCAATATAGAGTTAAAAATTAGGTGTTCAGCATTAGTAGAATGACTGGTCTGTACACAAAAGTTTAAAGAGCCCCTTTTTATTCAGATATACCTTAAAAAAAATAGACTAAGGCAGGGACTGACAAAAGTTGAAAAATCTTAGGCGCCAGGAAAAAATCTTAGGAGCCAGCTTGAAGAACCATTTCTCTGACATTAACACATTCACTGCAAAATGGAACACTTCTCATAATTGTATTCGGCTATTTTTGAGCTATGTATTCGGCTATTTCGGCTATGTGTCGTTTTGCAGTGAACAAGTTAACTATTCAATAAAAAAAATCAAACTGAGCAAAACCTTTAAGATAATACCACTTTTACATTATAAAAATTAAATAGAAACAAACTATGAAATTAAACAATAAAACAGTAGATAAATTAATATACGTACCTTTAATTTCCAATGAGAAATTATATGCATAAATTAACAAGGCCTTTGAGATTTTGATTTGAAATACCATTTGTCCATTTGTGATTTTTTGTGAGATATATCTGGCAACTGCACATTTTGGTACATTTCATTTAATGAAACATCATTTAATTTTTTTTTCATTTTCTGCTGGAGTATTTTTAAGGTTTTCTAATCTAAGCAGTGCTCTTTCAACATGCACTTTAGTTTGGCTTAGCAAAAACTCTCATTTCTGAAAAATTAGGCAGAGTTCTTGCGCCGGCATAGTGTATTTTCTTCCACTGTAAATAATCGCGCTATTAAAAATAAACATTTTCGCACATGGAATTTTTTTTGGTTAAAGAGGGAAAATTTAATTTAATAAGTGGGTAAAAAAGTTAGTCGCCAAGAGGCATTTTTTAGTCGCCTGAGCGACCTGGCACCTGGGGTTTGTCGGACCCTGGACTAAGGTAAATAGTACATCTAGAATACAAGAGAATGTACGCATTATTTTTTGCATGAAAATCAGACACTTTTAATGACTCCTCTTATCCCCTCCTAAAAAAGTTCTACACATTAAATGAATGACTAAATCAGAAATGAAATAAATGCATAATGCATTTCAAAACTTACTCAAGCATAAAGAAGTTTTACTGTGACACTGATTAATGTATTTAAATGTCGCACATTTAATCCATTTTTCTAGCAGCTACTTAACATAACATCTTTAGCTAAATACCTTTCTTTATGAATAATTGATATTAGTCTTATGTTTAGTTGTATACTTTTGGCTGCCTGAAAAACTTTAAAGAAGCCATTTTTAATTTTTTTTGAAACAGTTGTTTATTATTATTTTAATGAGGTTATGTTAATCTCATCTACAATTGTGAAATCAAGAATGTTAATATCTTATTTGTGCTTCACAATAATGTCTAAACTTTTATACAGACTTGCCAAGTCTCCTGATTTTGGCAGGAGATTCCTGATTTTTACATGTTTTACCATATTCCTGATTTTTAACATATTTCTCCTGATTTTTCACATTGTTTTGATATTCTATTATTTTACCTGCAAATGTACTGCAATTCAGGGATAAAAACATCAATTGTTCTTAGTAGTTTATGTGATAAACTACACTAGATTCATTATAAATGATGACTCTAAAACTTTTTGACTGCTACTGTTTTGATTATCGATAATTTGTCTCTAAGTTTGCACTGAAAAAATACTTTCTGATTTCTGAAATAAAATCTCCTGATTTTTGGCTTTGAGAACTTGGCAAGTCTGTTTATAAAACGCAGCCCATATTTCTTAAATACTTATTACTTTTTTTCGTCTGTCAAGCACTATTTATTGCAAATCCTTGATTGCTGCATTTACTACAAAATAAATAAATAAAATGAATAAAAATCTCTGTTACTCAGTGATAGAAATTGCTAAATAAAAGGTAGGCGTCAAATGATGACTACTGTAAAAATCTTAGGCATCAAATTAAAATTTTTAGTTGCAATTTCTAAAATTCATTTTTTACATTACTGTAGATACTTTATGCTACATTTTAGAAAAGTACCAATACTTGTTTTTATTTAAAATTATTGAAGTTCTTAATTTCCAAGATTATAATAGGTTGAAGAAACTTAAAAGTGATGAAAAGCTTTTTTAATTATTGCTATACTTAGAAATTAATAGAAAAGTGCACTTAAGGCTGTTCTTAAATGCTTTGCAAAACAAGCGCAAAACATTTTGACACATTTACAAATTCATATTTTAATGGAAAGGTATAAAATTGGAAAGTCTGGCCATGGAAGCGATTTGGAATAGAACTGTTTTTTTAATTTTTTGATCCATCCATTACCTATTGCGTTATAAGTGAATTTGATCATGTGACAAGCACGTTTTTAGCCCGCTCGAGTGCTCTTTCTTCCTTCACATGGAAATTCGGTTCAAAACGCCCACTTTGACACTCTTTTCTGAAAGATCTATTGCGTTTGCAAAACAATGGAAAAAAAGCTCAATGACATAGTTTCTGAACAACACCAGCTAGTTTCATGCATTTTCGAAAAAAAAAAAATAAATTAAAACTTATGTCTGAAAGTCGCTCTTTTGGATTTGAGAACACCCTTAATCATGTTAAATAAATTTAAAACTTGATAACTTCTTAGCAAAACAAAAACAAATTTTATACAGTGTTGAGTTGATAGACACAATTGAATCTAGTAAAAATTTAAAAAACATGTAATGCATCTACAGTAGAAGATCTTTATAACGCAAACCTAAAAACGCAAAGTTGTGCGTTATATAGAATTTTGCGTTATATGGATCACATCATTAAATTCACTTTGTAAACATGGCCATATATGTCTGAAACATATTAAAATACATTAGAATATCTTTATACTACATTCCTTGTTACCAAGAGTTATCCAAATTATAAATTTTTGCATACTATAGGTCAGACATTGTTAAATTTATTTTATAAACATGATCCAAATATAACTGACACAACCATCTCTTATATTAGATATTTTCAAAAATGTTTATTTTAATAATAGCATTTTTTTTTTCAGTAAAAAGGTCTTAAATTAGAAGATAATGTTGAACTAATGTATCAAATTTAGTCGTCTAGAGAGTAGCAATATTTTACAATGTGAAAATGCAGGTGCTTTTTAACTGCAAAAGTCATTGTTTACATCTGAGAAGTTGTGCGTTATATGGAGAATTGCGTTATAAAGATCTACTGTATCTACATTTAAATCTTGTAACATGAAATCAAAAGGTATACTAATTATTTTCACTGGTAAAATAATACAATAAATATTTTTTTAGAAAGCTAGGCGTCAAATTTGACAACCGAGAATAATTTTGCAGTCGTCAAATGCAATAATTTGGTTGCATTTGACGACTAACGACCGCTAATTTCGAACACTGCTGTTACTGAATGATATAACAGCGAATTTTGATATGCTATAATTGTAATAAGAAACTGTTATTTTAAACAAATATTATAAAACAGTATTTTTAAAAACATGCTTTTATGAGCATTCAATGATTATTTTAAAATCCTGCCTAATTTTATGACTGCGATTCATATTATTTCAAAACATGTCTGTTGGAATACATGAATTTAGGTATGGGTCCCGGCTATGGAAAATTCACTGCTTTTATTTTATGTTTGGTAGCAAGCATGACCTGGTGAATTTATTAAAAAAATTAAATTTTTGTTCAGTTTTTTTTTAAGATATAGCAACAGGAAAACAATCATGTTATAATACTGCAAATATTTCTTTCAAACAAATAATTATTATAAAAAATTTACAATTTTTGCAAATTTCTTTTTAAAATATGACAGCAGGAAAGAAAAAGCATTATTTAAAGTCTGGCTTACGTAATATAGAGAACTAATCCATTCACAGTGGTAGAATTGTTAAAGAAAAGTCATGGTCCGCAGTCTTCATCACTGGCCCGCTACGTAAAATTCTATTAAGTCCCTTTAACCCTTTGAGTGACCCCAAACCTCCTAGAATATGAATTAAACTTCCTTTACAGTTATTCAAAATTTTCAGTTTAATAAAATGTAAAATTATAATTTGCTAAAAATTAAATAAAGAAAAACTATAAAATTAATTAGATATTTTATTTCTGATTATTTATTTCAACTGAATAAGGAATAATAATAATAATATTTATTATTTTTATTATATTATTATTTATTATTACTATTATTATTTATTATTAATAAACTTATAATATTTATTCTAAGGTTTAATGCAATTTTTATTTATTATTGTGTGATTTGTACTTGGCTGCATTTTTCTCAGGGACGGGAAAATTTAGGTTTACCTGTGAGAGAGGGGGAAAAAAGTTACAGGTCCCGTGGACCACTAAATTTTTCAAATTAGTGGTCTGATTGAATTTTTGGTGGCCTCAAATCAGTGGACCACCAAGGATTTCCAATGCTGGTTCACTTAAAATGTGTGAATCTAATCACTAGAAGCCACTGCAACCCTTCACCAAAATAGAAGTCTGATATGTGGCTTACGTAATAATCTAGAATTTTATATGTCTCAGCTTAACCAGATTTAGCAATAGTGGTAGTCGTAGAAAGTTCCATAAATGGGTATGTTGCCAATTTGCAATGCATTTTGTTTTATTGAACGCAACTTCGCAAAAATTTTATTTCAATACTGTAAATTTTTTTTTGGAAGATTATATAATAAATTGCAAAATAAAATATTTATTCTTTTGAGTTCACAACGTATTTTAGTGGCTGGTTTTTAAAATATACTTAACTTATTAATAAGTAAAAACTTACAAAAATTTAAAAACAGGTAATAAACGTCATTTTATTTTCAGTTATTTTTTATAAAATTTATTTTTGTAAAATTAATTGATCTGATGATTTAAATATTTTCCTGAACATTCTGTACAATTTCTTAAATATTCTGTAAATATGGAAATATTTTTTGATCAGTATTTACTCTCATACTCATACTCATTCTTCATTTGAAAACACCACCACATTCTTGCCAAGCTTGGTGATATACACACTTATGGAACTTTAGTCTGGTAGTCTGTAATCCTCCACACCTTCCCTAATTGGGTTGCATAGTCAATCTTCACTAAGCGGGGTAAATGGACAGTAGTGTACATAGGCGTTGTCAGTAGGTCTAATTTTTTTTTTTTTTTACAATGTGCACACACATCATGCATACATATTTTTTATTTAAGCATAGGATATTTAAAAATGTTAACAGAACTAAAAATCTTCAATAGTATATCACATGAAAAAGTTAATAAATAAGCAATTCAGAAAATCTAAAAAGTTATTGAATGTGGCAGTAATTTGTTACCGTAACAGTAAAATGTTACAATCTATCAAAATTCTTATTAATTGCATAAAATTTAAGTATGTGCATAATTGTTAATTCGAAAATATAATTTCTCAAACATCAACAATGAGTGCAAGCCGCTATCTCAGTAGGGTAGAGAAATATAAATGATGATCAGCTGAATCGACTGAGAATCTTGAGCAAGGTTTGTGCTAAACCTGGCTATGCTGTATCTGCAGCTTTCAGGAGGAGGGGAATAGGCATGCCTTCTATAATTATGTATGCCATGATTTAAATTATCTATTCATAATTGCTAAATTGTTTTCCCGTCATATAATCATAATTTATTTAATATTTATCTATTGATTGATAATTAGTTAAGAAAATATAAAGATATTGTGTGGTCGTCAGAAATACACAACTGTAAACAATTTCTAGAACTCATCAGGAAGTGAGTGAAAAATGGATTACAAAATTCCGATTTTGCATACATGAACCAAGTTAAATTAATGAAAAACATGTAATAAACTAGAAATTTTGATACTGTATATAAAAAATCACGATAATTGTTAAAGAAATATCAATACATAATATAATTGACAAATTTTGACATTCATCATAACTTTCTACTTTTAAATTAATGTATGAAAGAAGTTTTAGGAGTTTCTTTGCACAACAAGGTGTTGTATTTTAATATATTATTTGCTTTTTTTTATGACAATTTATGACTTGAAGTATTATTATTACTTTATTATATGTTATTACCAAGATGTGTTAAAATTTCATTCATGAAAATGTGCTAAATAAGTTTAAAAGGATCAGTTTTAAATGAGAGAAGTTATTTAAATCAATTAAGCATTTAAATGTATTTGTGCATTATTTGTAATATTTCCTGTTTAAATGCTTTAAAAAGTAAGAAAGTGATTTTGTATTTTTCTTTGAGAAAACATGTCTATGTTTGTTAATGTTCAATGTTGCTTTATTTATTTTTTAATGTTTCAACTGTAATTGAATATCTTTATTATCTTGTTACAAAAATTAGCTATCTCGAAGCATTATGGATAGAATGCTATTATTTTGTGCAATATAAAATTTGAAATTTAGCATAAGTAGCGGGTGGTCTGTAGACTTGAAACTTTTCATTGCTTCTTTTTTTTTTTAATTATCACTATTTTAATCTAGGAAAAATAGTTGTATAAAATTGAAATCGAAGAAACGTTCTTTCTTCTTGAAACTTTTTTTTCTTTCTTTAAATTACACGTGTATCTTAAAACTTTGAACTTTTGATGTTTACTATGCCTGTAATTAGCTGTAATATTTCATTGTGTGAAATCTGTGATCAAAACAAAAGGATATTTTCTTGGTACCAAGATCCTGAATTTTAGTTGAGATTGAGAAAGGAAACATAGCATGCACAAGCAATGTGGCAATCTTGAGAAAAATTTTATTGGTCACTTTTTTCTCTTGTGGTGAATTGCAATAACTAATAATTAGTAACTTTTTGCTCAGCACCAGATTATTACTGTATTGACTGACTATCCAAACTCCATATAATAATATTAACTTTGTTCAAGATAAGTCCCATTTTTCCTTCTATAATAAATGTGAACTAAGGGGTTATTTTTCTGTAGTCTTGAATCTTTGAAATTAAAATTGGATCCTAAGATGATTAGTTTCAAAGTCCAGGTGTTACTTCTGTGCAATGAAATCAAACTAAAGATGTGGCAATAAAAATGATTGCATTGAAAATTATTTTTCAACAGCTAACACTGTGTAAAATTCTGTCCTATTTAATACAGTCGGACCTCGTTATCCCGACACTCGGTTTTCACGTCAGGTTTTCAAAGTCCTGATTTTCTGTATATGATTTTAATGTAAATAAACTCCGGATTTTACGCCATTGAATAATTTTCAACTCCGGATATCCCGACGGTTTAAGAAAATTGTCCATTTTTTATAATTCATCTTACAAGCACAGAAATTAAGCGATAAGAAATGTCTTAGACAAACTTTTCTCAAAAGTGTCTAAAAACCCATTGAGATAAATGAGAAAATTTTCTTCAATACTTTGTCTAAATAAATAAATCCACACACTATGAATGACCCACTTAAGCTTCAGATAGGCGTATCAGTCTACTCCCGGTCTTTTAGTTCTGATCAGGTGGCACTTTCTTGTGGTTACATGGCTTTTTTCAGCCGACTAAAACCGAAGCATTGCATTGCATTGAAATGATTAGAAATTATCAAACATCCATTTATGAAGTAACGAATATTGATTACAATTCATTGTATAATATTGAAAAAATAACTGTAGGAAGCACATCTAGGTATAAGCAAACCTTAATTCATCAATATTTCATGTAACAGAAAAAAAAAGTCATCATAAATCTGACTTTTATTCTTTTCAATTTTGTTATAGCGTTTATTTTGGTTAATAACAGTGTTTTATTGCTTAAAACTCCAAGAACAGTTATGAATTTAAATTTGTCTTAGATTAATTAAAAATACACCTTTTTATAAACATATTTTTCTCCAACTCTGGTTACCGCGTCACTCCGCTTATGACGACACTTTTTTCTGGTCATTAGAGTGTCGGGATAACGAGGTTTGACTGTAGATATCCAAGTAGTGCATTAAAGACAAAATCTGATTTTTATATTATGTGCTTTATTTTATGGATAAAATTAGCTAGTCAAGAAATATATCTTATTTTAGGTGTATTGTGTATATCAAAATATATGTTTGTTTGTTTGTTTTATAACATGCTACCAAAGAAAAAGAATATTGTTCTATTGTCTGTGTATTATTTAATGTTGTTAGTAGTTGAACTTTTTGTTGTATTTGCAGAAGTACAAATTAAACTTGCTACTTAAAAAAAAAAAAATTAACACATTAACTGTCATACAATGAGTGTACCAGTTGCCATATGCATTTCAAATGGAATGAGCTATACGATGGCTGTTGACGTTATATCATGTAAATTCTAGCAGCTTAAACATTATTGTCGCCTTACATTTATCTTTTTTATATTACATTCTTTATTTTTAACGATGTTTTGTATATAATAGTAATGACTGGCAGCTTAGTATAATATGTAGGTGGCAGTTAATGTGGTACATGTTATGTAATTTAAAAAAAAAAAAAAAAAAAGCTTGATGTGCTTTAAAAACATTACAAAATCAAGTCTAAGTGCCTTTTACCAATTAAATATAAAATCGATTCGCAAAAATAAATAAATGTCATTTTATTATAAATCTCTTTCTAGTTCTAAGAAATGAACTGTTTTAATATCCACCTCTTATAAAAGCAGGTATTTTTTTTTTTTTAAAGCTACATATGTACTGTTAAGATACATACACATTATCCAGCATGTTTAATGCTTTGATTGGCCAATACATGCATATCCTAGTTAAGTGGTTAAAAATTCACTTGAATGAGTCCTAGGGTAGACCACAATGAGATGGTACTATCTAGACAGCAGATTATATGCATTTAAAATCTGTCAAAATATGCATTTATAATTTTTTATGAAAAATTACATACTTGTAAATGCCGAACTCGGGTTTTTTATCCATGCATAATTGATAGTCAAATTACCATTTAGTACTTGAAAACAAATATATTATTTATTTATAATAATTTTATTAAAAGACATATGCACATTGTAAAAAATTTAATCTCATTGAAAGTAATTTTTGTTGCAGTATACAAGTGCATATTATTTAGCAGTAAAGATTTTGTCTTTTATCGTTTAAAACTGTGGTTCTTAACTGTTGTGTTCTATGAACTCCTTACATGAGAACAAAAATGCATAAATAAAGAGTTTTAATTTTCACAGCCTAGTTAAATGCAGCTCTTCTTTTACTTCAACAGATGTTACTGGACATTATTTGTAATATTTATTGCAGCCATTGCCTTTTCAGTTGGTAGTTCATCTCAAACACCATTCAAACAGAAACTATTTTTACATTTTTAAAACCTATTTTTTATTTAAAATAAAAGTAAACTTTTCTCTGACTATCTCTCCCCAGTAGTTTCTGAAATGATGGAACCCACTTTAATTTTATTTATTTCACAAACAGCATCATTTAACAAAAGATTATTTGTTTCCAGTTTTGCAGTTTGGAATCGGAATGTATGCATTATAAAATGTGTTTTTATCATACAGAGGTTTTTCTGAAAAGTCTTATTACACTGGACAACAGTGGTTTTGTCCTAGAACTAAAATTAGTTGATTCCAGATCAGTTTTTGGCGCTGATTCTAAATGTGCTTTTCGTTTATCTCTAGGTGGTCCAGGTTTTGAGAAATTTGCATATTTAAATTTATGCAAATTTAAGCTTTTTTGTGCTATTTTATGCAAATTTTAGATACAATATATGTCACATCTAATTACACTTTCTAGATAATAACTACTTGACTATTTGCTTCAGATAACTGTCACGATTTGCATATTCTTAGCATTTATTTATCAGTTTTTAAGCCTAATTTGCATATTTTTCAATGGTGTAATGTTTACATCACTATCAACTTTAAAATAGTTGCCACAGAATTGACATAATGTTTTTCTATACTAGATTTTTATGCTGATTTCAAGTCTGCAGTCTGTTTTCTTATGTCATGTCTAGTTTTTGAGTACGGTGAATTTCTACTTTTGCACGGCATTAACACAGGTTTGATATAAGATGCTTTTTAGGGGTGTGTAATTCATTGACAAAAAGGTGAACAGGGTCAGATTCATATCAGAGACATAAACAAAGATTTATATAATCGAAAAAAAAAAAAATAAGTAGTAGAATCTATCCTAACTAGTTGAAGTTTATCATACAAAGTATCATAAAAAGCTATTTCTGGCTTTTTTGACCAAAAACTAAAAGCGATAGAAGAAAACAGATACAAGATTTGAAATCAGCTCAAAAAACTAGTTTAGAAACATATTAGCGTACTCGTGTGGCAGAAATATTTGAATGTCAAGAAACATTATTAGAAAAATATGCAAATTAGGTACAATATTTCACAGTCACATGTCGGTATAATCTCAGAAACAACGTTTTTGTGAAGTAAGTTAGATAGTAATCATAACATAAAACAAAAAACCCTGTCTGATATTGCTTTATACCTTAAATTTGCAATTAATTGTATAAAATTTACTAAATTTGCATAAATTGATATATGCAAATATCTCTCAAACTTGACGTGCTAGAGTAAATCTAAAACTAGATTCGGAATCAGCATAAAAAACAACTAATTTCTGTTTTAGGACAGAGCAAAAGTTCAAATTTGTTGACCAGTGTTATTCAGCATATATTTAGCAGAGAAAATAAGCAGTTGAGTCTCGAGTCTAGATTATCAAACATTCAGACAAAGTTCTTTAATCCGCACAAATTGGGATCAAAGGTTGTGCAGATTATGGAATATTGCGGATTATGGAGTATTATGTATTATATGTCATTTTCTAATTTCTGGACACTATTTTAATTCCATATTCAGCATAACATGAAAAGAAAAATATGAAATAGCATAATTAATTAATTATTATGTCTCAAAAAATGCATTTCTCAAATTCTTGTATTAAAAAATTGATTATATTCACTTTTATATTTAAAATTTTCAGATATTTTTTTTAAAAAAATCATTTTTGGGTCAAGAATTTGTTTAATTGTTTACATTAATTAAGCAATGCGAATTATAGAAAATTGTGGATTATGGATCCTTGACTGCATTAACATTTCTTATAGAATCTAAACACTGTGTGTAAAATGTTGTCTCATTTAATCAGCTGTCCTGTGCTGTTAAAACTGGGGGTACTTTGAAGAAGAAAAAGTAGGAAAGCATTATAACCAAATTATAAGCTTGATCTAAATGAGTTTGTTTAGTTTTATCTTACATGTACAACTAAACAAACTCATTTAGATCCAGCGTATAATTTGGCTATTATGTTTCCGTACTTCCTGACATTTCACACAAATTTTGAATAAAAAGCACTAAATTTTGTCATTATATTTTGGATACAGTGCTGTAAAGAATTTATAACAAACTGAACGTGCTGGAATAAAAAAATTGAAAATATGCATTTATATGCTGCAATTGTAAAAAGCCTTAAATTATACAATTGCATATAATCCACTGCTTAGTAATATCATTTGATAGTGTGTGAAGATTTTTCCTCCCTATAATATAATCATTTATGGGATAAAACAGCTACAAGAAATAAAAAGGGGAAAAGGTTAAGGAATTATTTAACAATTACACAAGTTTTAAAATTTTATTAATTTAACTATAAGAAATTTAAATTTTCTCACCTAATTTCAAGAATTTTTGTGTTTCTCTCTGTACCCTTCAACTTTTAATGTGATATATTTTAGAACCTTTGTATGACATATAATTTTCTATTAACCCGTCACACACGCACCCCTTTCCATTATGTTTCTACATGCGTGAGATAAATCTCACCCCATTTTGTCTCCCATTATATTTTTGGCTAAATGAGTTTAAAAAACAAATCGACTGCTCTATATTGTGAAATGCATTAGTACTACTTCTTTTAGGGAAAAAAAATCATGCTTTTCATATTTATTTTCAGATTTTATAGCAGTTTCCGTAAAAATCACGTTTTTTATTTTAGAAAATATGCAAACAATTTGTTTTGCACCTTAAAAGATGAATTATTTAACAAAATTGATATTAATTACATTTAATACCCTTTTATCAATATATACAAGTAGATTTTATGTTAGTCTTTCATTAAAATTATTTTAGTGTAGGTTATCCTGTAAGAAATGAACATATCGAAATGAAACGTTTTTACATGCACAGGATTATTTAAATCCAAGAAGTTATTTATCCCCTCCTAGCGGGCAAAGGAAATGACATTGCTTCACTCACCCCCCTTGACCTTAAAAGGTACAAGGCACGTCAAAAGCATCTCCAAAAAATTTATCCTTTTTTAAAAGAAAAAATGCAATTGGAGTGAGATTTATCCCAGCGTGTGTGCTTACGGGTAAAGCATATGTATATGATACATTATTCTCATTTTTTAATTTTATGTTACATTTTATAAACAGTTAAAGTAGTAAATTTTATGTCATTGTTAATTTAGCAAATAGTTTTTAATTTATGCTAATATGTGTCATAATATTTTTAATTGATGCTTAATTTCACACATAATTTAATTTTTCCTCCTTGGCAAAGTTCTATCTTTCTGACATTAAAGGTAGTTTAAAATGTTTCATACATTTTTTTAAAATACTATTTATAAGTCATTTGTGTACAAAATAAATTTTATTTAAAATTTCTAGTTTTCTGTGTCTTTAGTACTTTTCACAAAACACTTTCATAAGTATTCACAAACACTTGAAGCCTTATTTAAAGATACACAACAGTGATTCATTATTTATATTTTCAGTTTCAACATCATTTAAAACTATGAAATCAAACTAGATTTTTAATTAAAGTTCTAATTAAAAGATTAATTATTTAACTAATTCTGTATTAATTATTTATAACATGCAATATTTATTTGCAATTAGAAAATCCCTTCAGTACACAACTAACATTTTGCTCACAGAAATCCATTTTAATTTGATAACTAATTTAAACTATTATAATATTCCCTATTAGCTATTAAAATTTTCATTTTAATTGATAATTGGAAACTAATTCTTTACATATGTTAAAGACCTAGTTTGTGTCATCAAAAGACTGAGGTGCTCAAACTCCTGTTTCAGATTACCTGTACCATATAAATAAGCATATACATAAAAACAACCTTATTTAAAGTACTGATGTAAAAAATCTGTATTTTTGCATAAATATGTCTTCATCATCAATTTTCAAATATCAGCATTGCTTCAAAAGTATAATTTAACCCCTTGACAGCCAGAACATACATCCTGATTTTATTGTAGACGACTACCCGATGTACAGCGTGTACGTCCATGTGGAATATGAAAATATAAATTTACACTAAACGCTGGTATCGTCCTTACTTGAATAAAGCAGCCTGGGTGTCAAGGGGTTAAGCTCATAAAACATCCTTGTTACTTTTTTATATCTTTACAAGAAGAAAATATATGAAAAATTTCGACGTCCAGTTTTCAACGGATTTATACATTTTAGAAGGTCCTGAACACGATTTGACTGTTTTAGAAAATGTCTGTCTGTCCGTGTGTTACAAAAATTTTGCGGTAGCCCTATTTCAAAAACTAATGCAGAGAATTAAATAAAACTTCAGATTCAGTTAGACTTTGATATAAATTGGCACTAAATTTTTGGTGTAAATCGCCAACAGGTGGTGCTGCTATCCTGAATTATTCACTATTTCTGCAATAGCTCCATCTCAGGAACTAATGCATCACAAAGACAGATTTTCAAAATCTTACAATTAATTGGCCTGTCACTAGATTGTGGAATCAAATTACTATTGCCAAAGATAAAAATTTTGCAATTTTATGGATCTAAATGCAAAGAATAAAGTGAATTTTGTACCAATTCATTACCCTTTTCCTCCTCAGAAGCTTTGTAGCTTAGTGGTTGCATTACCACCAGTGTTGGGCACGCTCACAAAAAAAAAAAAATGAACTAATTCAAACTCAAATTCAATTTCTCAAAACTGAGTCGAGTTCACGCTCAAATTCACAAATTATTAAACGATTCCACTCAAACTCATCTATGAAAGTGAGCGAAGTTCCTAAAAACTCGTTTTTTGTTGTTGTTGTTGTTTTGTTTTATATATACAGAATTTTATCGTCCATATTTACAAAATTTTGTAAACTAACCTTTTGCTTATTCATTCTAAGCATCTTCATGGGCACAGCCCAATTTTCCTCCACGACAGTCGGTCCGGGATTGGTTTCGGGATTACTTTTTTCCAAATGGGCCGGGAATGAATTTTTTTTACCGTGCCACTTTCGGACTGGACTGCATCCTAGAGGCCTGCACGGACCAGAATTTCCAGGCCCGGGACCAGCCCGAGCGAAACTATCTTGTCTCGGCCCGGTATAAAAATTAAAAGTTCGGCACGATCCCAACCCAGCCCGTTTACATTTTCACAGTTCTCGACCCAGTCCGTAGAAAAATCATTGAAAACATGCCTGGCCCGACTCAATTTCTACTAAAAATTCCGTTTTTTCTCGGCATAGAATTAAGATTCTTTTAACAAATTACATGTGTATTTATGGGAACATTTTACAGTATATTTTAGATTACTATGTGTTTGCAAAACAGAAAACACACAACACTAACATTAATGATTACTTACAGTCTTACACGTTTCAAAATTCAAACAAGAATTCATTAACAAATTAATTTAGCTTAGAATAAAGGATTAAAAACATGATAACTTTTGAAGCTGTATAATGAAAAGTAGATTTGTGAAAATATTTCCCTGTCATTTTAAGGCTTTTCTCAAATCCAAAGGAGCTGCATTCCGACACATTTCTGAATTAACTTCTTTTTGGAAAAGCGTAAGATTGGCAGGTATTCAGAAACTATGTAAATAGATAATATTTTATTTATTTTTTAATCTAAAAGCAATATATCTTTGAGAAAATACTGCTAAAGTTAGCGTTTTGAATCGAATTTCCGGAAACAATAGCATGGGAAAGGATAAAAACATACAGTCACATGACAAGAATCTCTTATAACTCCATACATTATTTATCAAAAATAGAAAACGTTATTCGATTTCAAATCCTTTCAATGTCAGGCCTTTCATTTATGCCTTTACAGTTAAAAATGTGCCGGCAAGTTTCGCATTGCTGAGCAGTGAATTTCAGGACCACCTTAAGGTACCATGTAACTGTTCCAAAAATACTATTAACAGAAATTCATTATAGCTCTTAATACTTTTACAAAACATAATGCCTGCCCTATATAGGGTGTCAACTATTTAAATCAGTTGATTTAAATCATGATTTTAATCAAGTGATTTTTAAAAAAAATCATTGATTAAAATCAAAAATTTTCTAAATGTTTAAAATGACATAAAAAAGTATTCAAATCTAAGATGAACATAATTTGGAAAGTTTCTACAGGTATTGTGACTTATGAATACACATAACAAAGCTTTAAATAATTGTTTCTAAGCGTAATTCCTGAGTATTGTGAAAAATTTTAAGTACAGTAAGTTTGTAAAAAGCATGGTTTTTATCTAACAAACATAAAAAGCATTTAATTTAAAAATGATATTTAAATCTAATATAACTTGCAATGTCATAATTTTTTTTTTTAATAATCAAGTTATTCATTCTTTTATATACAATAAACACAGCAATAGAGTGTCAATGATTTTAATCAACTGATTTAAATCAGATGATAAAATCACATATTTTCTGATTTTTTAAAATGGTGTGAAAAAGCATTATAATCAATAATCAAAACGATCACTTGTAAAAAATGTAATATTTGCTATTGTTAATTATAACAATATTAAACTGTGTAAAAAGATATATTATACATTTAAAAAATATCTAACCAAATGTTAAATAACTTCAAAACATTATAATATTTAGTAGCTATTCAAATATTTTAATGTTGTGGGGAAAAATCCGATTTAAATTTCAAAAATACAATTTTTGTAATCTATTTATAAATTATGAGTGAGTTTGCTGTATACATTGCTACAATTTTTGATCAATTTGATATACATACACTTTAGAACCTGTGTAAAATTACTGGCTGCTTTATGAATTTATCAAACTATTATTTATCACCTTTTTTTGTACCACTTTTTCAAAAATGTAGATTGTGTTCTTAATTAAACAGTTAATTGTTTAATAATTACAAAATTTAATCTGTATCATCAATTTAAAATTAAATGCAATTTATCAATAACTTTAAAATATAAGCAGTATTTAATATTAGTTTACATAATTATTACAAAATATTAATGCACATAATGTTGTATGTTACTAAAGAAATTTTTTATTTGCAGTTTTTTGTAATTTCTATAATTACATAATTAAAATTTTAATTAAAGCAAAAAAAAACCATGGATTATGTTAGTAATTGGAGGGTTATTCATTTTTGAAATGCTTAATTCTTGGTAGATGTTTAATATTTTAATACAGGGAAAAAAATAAAAAAATCCAAATTTTTTTATTTTTTTTAAAAAATCATGATTTTTTTACACTCTAGCCCTATACATCCTGAGAATGATTAAGACCAGTTTTGTCCCTGCATGACTAGGTAGAAAAAAAAAAAGGAAGCCTGCAATTTCGGCCCGGCACGATTCTGCTGAAAAAATTAAACACAGGATTCAGACACCATAAAACTGTCCGATGCCGATCTGAGATGGACAGGTTATATTTCTATATTGATGTTGTCAAACTCGCATCGGCTCATGACGCAAATTTATACTTCTTCTCGCGAAAGTCATATTCATTGAAAATGACTCGTATTTTATTGGCTTTGTTTAAACTTTTATATCTGGCCGGTAGGCCCGCTAAATTTTTTTATCGGCCCAGTCCTGCAGGCCCATTCAATTTCTTTGCTGGTCCAGCCTGGTCAGTTTATTTTGTTTGCCGGCCCGGCCCGTTGAAAAAATTGTCCTAATTCTGCCAAGCCCGGGTCTGTGCAGACCTCTACTGCATCCTTCCTGGAGTACTGAACAGGTAGAAATTTTTTATCCCTGTTCCAACCCAGCTCTTATGAAAATAATTGGCCTGGTGCGGTCCATGATAAAAATATCAGTAAAATTTGGCCCGCCCAGTAATTTTTTTTTTCAAAAAAAAAAATTTCTATTATTCCTCAGTTAAAATTTATTATATTTCTTTTTTTTTAATATGTGGGTAGATGCATTTCTTGGCAATAAGTACAGCAAAACCTGTGAAAAAGAACCTGCATATGGCAAAATCCCGTGTGTTAACAGAAAAAATATGTTGATTATAATCATACTTGTGAAAAGGATATATAATGCATTTACAATAGGCGATGAATCTGCTAAGAGGGGAAACTGCCCATAACAGATTTTTTCTTCCTTCCTATGCGATGTCGTCTTAGAAGATTTTATCGCATAGCATTTTTATAATTTTTTCAATCTCTAAGCCATAGAATATGGATTAACGATAGTAATGATAACTAAGAGATGATTTAAAAAATAAATATCACAGCTCAAGACCCTTTTTTTTAAAATGAAGAATATAAACATGAAATAAAATGATAAAATAAGTATTTTTGTTAGAACTTCTCTTACAAGACAATTTTAACCTTATAGGTGTAAAAATCTATGGTCAGCCGGGCCGAGTTGAGCCGAGACGATTAACTTTTTGTGCAGGCTGGGTCATTATTTTTTTGAATGGGCCGAGCTGGACTCAGAGCAGTTCTGGTCGAACTATACAGGGCTAAAAGAAAAATTGTCTGTTGATTGCGCTCGGCCTGAAAATTTCTTTTCGTGCAGACATCTATTTATATTTGTTAATGAAATAGTTGTATATAAAAAGAAAGAAAAAATAAAGTTTAAATCTAACGAGCACAAGAGACATATTTAAACGTTCAATTGTCAAAATTTATTTTTATCAGTTTGTTTTTTATGTTTTTTCATTTATACTAAATGGTGATAGTGTAATAATTAGAATAGTTTTCATTGATTATTTGATATATATACAAATAATTATACAGCGAGTGGAGTATAGTGTCCAAGTCCAGATACCACGAACAATCCCCCCACCCCCCATCCCCCACCCCATATACTGGCGCTATGAACAGCCCTGATGGACAAGAAGTTCTTGTGTTGTGTTGATATTATCCTAAAGAAATGACAATGGTCAGAGTCAAGACACTGTAATCAAAATATCTTTTGCCACATGTGCAGTCAAACATTCCTGGGAATGAAAAGGAGAAAATAGTCTTTCAACTTTGGAGCAAGAGAAAAAAAAAGTGGGGAGAAAGGAAAATACATCGAGATTAGATAACATCTCAAGTCTATGGGAAAACATTTTTAAGTTAAACTGTTTCTACAGCAGAGGGTTTAGTTAAGATGTAAAACAGAAATTACTTGTTGACATGAAAACGTTAATTCTGATTGCGTTTTATCAAATTCTAGTTTACGCCCATGATAATATATAAATTATTAAACTATAGGAAGGGGAAAAAAAGGAAATATGAAATACAAAAGTATGTTTTTACTTGAAAACAAGACAAAAAATCTGGAAGGGCAAAACATAACTTTGCCCCTCCCTGCTCTTAAAAAAAAACTCAAATCCGACCCTCAAGAGTCAAAACCCAATCCGAATCTGAAACAAAAGTAAATATCTAAGGTCAAATGAGAATCTTTTAAACCACTATATACGTCACAAACAGTGTTGCTAAATCTGGCGGATCATAAAATTTTTAATACTAATTTTTCTTTATTTTATTCATGAAATATTTATACTTATTAAAAAAAAAAAAAAAAAAAAAAAAAAAAAAAAACTATTCAAACTTTCTGGGAAGAATTTAAAATTTCTTAATGATAGTTTTTATAAATGATGCATAAAAGTGTTAGTTGTTCTCTACAGATATTTATTTTTATGTCGATATGTTTAACATTTTGTCTTGTGCGAGGAGTTCTGACAAAAAAAAAAAAAAAAAAAAAAAAAAAAAATCATTATTACATTATCTTTTTCATGTTTATATTGTTCACTTTAAATAAAAGTGCCATAGACTGCATAGTACAGGGACCCCTCCAAAATACTGTTTCTCCTACATTTCTTTCTTTATTTTTTCTATTGTAAACTATATTGATTTTTTAATGGATTTCTATTTGTATGTAAATATCTGAATTATTATTAATACCATTTATCCATTTACACGACTTGGAGACTTAAAAATCTGAAAAATTCTATATTGAAAAACCTTCTAAGACGGAATCACATAGGAGAGAAAATAAATGTTATAGTTAAGTTCCTTTTTTTACGAGGTCTGTCGTCTCTTGCAACTGTATTAATTATTTTCAAATGCATTATTATATCCATTTTGCACCGATCGAGAAATTTTTTCGTTTAAAAAAAGGATTTCGTCATACACAGATTCTCATTACATGTTTTACAGTACTGACCCCCCACCCTCTCCTAAAAATGTATATGTACTACTATTCTTTAAAGAGAATTTTAATTGTAGAATAATGATAATTTAAAAATATATGTATTTTTGGAAAAAATTGTTGACCCAAGGAGGTTGTTTCTTAAGGCTGTTTTTAACTGCTCTGCTCAACAAGCTCAAAACGTTTTCACACATTTACAAATTGATTTTTTAACAGAAAGATATAAAATTGGAAAGCCTGATCATGGAAGCGATTTGGAATCGAACTGTGTTTTCCATTTTTTAACATATAAATTACCTATTGAATTATAAGTGATTTTGATCACGTGACAAACATGTTTTTCATCCTTTCTTGCGTGCTTATTCTTCTTTCGCACGAAAACTCTGTTCAAAACGTCCACTTTGACACTATTTTCTGAAAGATCTATTGCGTGTGCAAAAAAACAGATCGATTACATAGTTTCTGAACAACAACACCTGCTAGTTTCATGCCTTTCCGAACAAAAATAAATTAAAACTTATGTCATAAAGTTGCCCTTTTGGATATGAGAACATCCTTAAACAGATTTTTGTATGAGTCAGACAGGGACGGGTCAATGATTTTCATACGAGCAGGGTTGTGATCATGTCAGAAAATTTCAGTCGGTCTAGACTTCTAGGAAGAATAAGCACAGGCTCAGAAATAAGCCTGGTTCGGCCCAGCCTGAGCCTCCAGAGAAAGTCAGACCCGGGCACGACCCAGAAAAACTGATGATCGGACTCGACCCATTTGTTCGTGTAGGCCTCTAAATGACATTTGAATGGGAAAAACGTGTTCTTAACGGCTGGAAAAAAAATTAAATAAATTATGAAAAAAATTGAGTTTAAGTTGTAGATTTCGTTCAAACTCACAGATTTTTTTAACTTTCGTTCAGCTCATGTTCATTTATCAAAACATGAGTCAAGTTCAAATCAATGTTCACAGCAAGTGAACTAAGTTCGTGAGTTTTCGTCCAATGAACGCGTTCATACCCAACACTAATTACCACACTACAAGACCATAGTTCCGATTCCTGGCTGGGCAAAGTTCACTCAACCTTCCATCCCTTTGAGATTGATAAAATGAGACCATCCATGAGATCTTGTAAAATATCCATTGGTATTTTACATTTTTTGTATTTATACTAACTTATGGTAATTTTGAGTATTGTATTTTCCAAGAATAATGGCACACCGAGTATAACGTTGCATCAGGTATATCGCTGCACTGTATATAACGTTACATACGTTATAAAAAACATACCAAGTGTCCTTAATTAAAATTATTAATTGGTGGACATAAAATTAAACATTTTGAAATTATTTAAATAATTTATCTTTTAATTAATTGAACAATTAATTCCACTATCAATGTTATTTATTTTAACAAACGGAAAAAAGCAATACAGTAGCACTGAATAATTAATGTTATACATTTGAAAATCCATCAAAATCTTTGTCCTCAGTATCACTGTGGAATAATTTTTAAATTTCAGGTGAAAAACTTTGATCGGTCTATGAAATCATCTGCATCATTTGTGTCATTATCAAAAAAGTGAGGCGGCAGATCGGATCTCGGATGTTATGGATCAGGCTTGCATGCTCGATTGTGTTTAAAATTAATTGAGCTGTTGCTAAATGTGAGTATACATATCTTTTAATGCTGAAAGTAATTACGAACATAGAGTAAAATAGTTTTCCTGTAGCTTTATTGATGCTTGTGAAGAATGAACGAGGGATAAAATGGGAGGAGTTATTCTTTATATGGCATGCAAGATGCTAGGCGAACTTGAGGAGAACCATTGTGATTGGATGTGATGCCCGGACAAAATGCAATTTTTTGCTCATGAAAATTGCATTGTTTGTAAACACGCTGATACTTTTTGCCGTGCGAGACATTTTTTCTTTTCAGAAGTATGACATAAGATCGTGGATTATTATTATTTTTTTGTAACCAGATTTCCAAATTTTTAAATAAAGATTGGCAGCAAATTTGGTACTATTTACAAGCCGCACCTAGTTATTGGCTGCATTTTTGTTTTCAAATCAGAAAAGTCTAGTTTAACGCTGTGGCGTTATTCCCGGAAAATACGGTAATAGTTTTTAAATCATTGAAGCCACTAAATTTCATTGCACAATAATTTAAGGAGTATTTTGTATGTTACAGTATTCCTTGGAAACTTTTTGATTTCTAAATGTTTAAAGTGTCTGTACAAACTATGGTATAATAATTCGTGTTTTAACCAAAATAATTGTCTTAACATAAATATAAAACAAATGTGTCATATCTGGTTGTAAAGGATTGTATAAAACAAATCACGTATAGGACTCTTAACAATATCTGTGCCAAGACTGCCAAGGAATACATATTTTTTTTAATCGGGCCTTGCCCTATTATAGGTTGTCATGAGCAACCACTAAATATAAGCAAGCAATAATATTTATGTGATCATAGGTTTACAATTGATAAAAATAATTTGAGTAACAAAGTATTAATTTTGCTTAATGGCGAATTACTTTTTAAAATGTAATGAATGTATACCTAAAAATGATGCATACATTAAAAAATTCTGAAAGTTAATATCAACACATGAAAGAGACTGATTAATAAAAATAATTTATTAAAATATAATTTAACTTAATCATCGCTTAATTGAGGATAAGTGTTGGACATTTGACATTCATGAAGAGTTTCAAGTAAATTTTTATACAGAGGATGATCTTTGCCATGAGTTATTTTCAAGATGTCTTCTGCCTAAATTATATTGTAAGTTATTAGTAACATTAATATAAAGCTTCATAATAATACATATACAACAGAAATAATATACAGAAGAAATTTAGAACAAAAAATTGGATCCCATTATAAATCACAGTAAATTCAGAGATTGAAATAAGGTTGTTTATTCATATGCCCCTATTTGGTGTGTATGTAGGACAGAGGGGGGGGGGGGCATCTTTGTATAATTTATTATATTTTTATGAAAAAAATTGCAAAGAAAAGACAGTGCAGTCAATCAAATTCAAACTAAGAATTTATTAAGTTTTTTTTTTCTTTTCCTGTGAGCTTGTTTTTAGATTGAAATGTTGTGTAACAGATCCTGTTTATGAAGAGTCCCCACTTCATTTTTTAAATTAAATTTTGTGAAGAGGCTTCTGCTATTAAATTTAATTTTGTGAAGGTGTCCTAAATATAAATAGGACTTTTTTTTTTTTTTTTTTTTGTCTCTGTCTATCTGTGTTTGTTATTTTATCATTGAAAAATAAGACATAACACATGAAAAAAAAAAATGTAGAAAGCAAATACAGCCTGCAATTTGAAACATTTGAAACATTAAAAAATAAATTTTCTTCCAAGAATTGCAGTGACAAAGTGATCGTAGAAAATATTTTACAAAAAAATTGCACTTTGAAGCCCTTTTTTTCCACATACACATACAAAATAAATAAAAATCAATCAATCTAAAGTAGTTTTTTTTTTCCCTTTTTGGATGACTGAATGAAATTTTTTGTCTTAAATAAATTACTACTTTAAGGGCAGTTGGGAGGTCAAAACCTAAAATATATCGAATTTTCAATTTTTTAATATTTTGAATCTACCATTTCTTCTCTTTCTACTGATATATTGCTTTTGTTTCTAATGGACCCCAGGAGTTGGAAAATTTTTAGTACTTCTGTTTGTTTATCTACTTTACTATTAGTGCGTTTATTTACTTTAAATTTGATTTTCTCAAAATGTTGTTTTTTTTTTTTTTTTTTTAAACTTTGATGTACCTTTTTGATAAAACTATTATACATGATGCTTTGAAATTTTGCTTGAACATTCTATACATATCTCTGTTTAATCTGGGGTGAATTGTTTAAACTCATAAAAAAACTTTTTTTATTATTATCATTATCTTTGAAAAAATTGCATGTTCTTTTAAATTTGAATGTGGTTTCTACTTCAGATTTTTTTTTTAAACATATCTAAGCTTTATTTAATTATAAATTTAACTTCAGATTATTGAAAATTGCTTATTTTATGCATAAAAAATTTTCAAGTCCATATCTTAAGTAGTTTATGAGAAAAGGTACATTAATTTAACATGGCAGGTATAGAGGTTCCAACTGCCCTCAAATGCATGCAATAGAACAAACATACTTATCCAACCTTTCAGTAAAGTGATGTACCTCAACCAGGGTTCGTTGATATATATCAATGGATATATATCATGATATATATCTTGATATATATCCGATATTTATTTTTAAAATATCAAGATTTTTGATATTTTCGATATTTTCAAATTCTTTACATTTATTTTCAAAATATCAAGATGTTTGATAATTTGTATATTGATATTTATTTTGAAAATATCACCGTGCAAGGTAATTTTGATATTTTTCACATTCAAACCAAGTGTAAATGAAATTTTCACCTGTTATTGACTGTGTCATTCTGTAGATAATGAACTTTTGCCTCTGGCAGTGACTTTTTTAGGAAAAGAAGAAAACAAATCTTTTCCAAGCTTTATGTTTCAAACTTTTATTTTTAAATGTAGAACTAATAATTATATTAGACAGTCAATTCAGAACAGCCAGGGTTCATTGATATATATCAAAGGGTATATATCCAATATTTATTTTCAAAATATCAAGATCTTTAATATTTCATATTACTTGATATTTATTTTCAATATATCAAGATGTTTCATATTTTCTGCATTTGATATTTATTTTCAATATATGAATGTGCGCAAGATATTTTCGATATTTTCAGTCGTAATTTGTAATATTTCAGTGTAAATGAAATAAATTTTCAACTGTTATTGACTGTGAATCTGTAGATAAAGAACTTGTCTCTTCTGGATGTGACTTTTTTAGCCAAAAAAGAAAACAAATCTATTTTTCAAACTTTAGATTTGAAGCATTTTTTTTTTAAATGTTGAACTAATAATTATGTGGGACATAATTAATTCAGAACAACCATTGAAAGATAAACTGACTAATTTAAATAAGCAATTATATACAGCTTCATTAGAAAATAATCTTTTTTCAAGTTTTGGTTCAGTTGAGTTTAAACTATACAGCATGTTAGGAAATATGAAATAAAACATTTTATACTTACATTTATGTTAAAATTTTTCAATTAAAAAAACTTTTTTTGTATTTAAAATTTTGTTTTGAAAATATCTGATTTTTTTATACTTGGTCTTGATACTGAATCCTATAGTTAGTTTTTTTATAAGTGTAGAAATCAAATTGTTACTGTTTTTAATTATTTCATCTTCAATTTTGTTCTAAGTGAAAAAAAAAAAAAAAAAAAGAAGAAGAAAAGAAAAATGCATTTTTATATTATTTTTTGATTAAGTTTTCATTTTAAGTGCAATATATTTTTTTTTTCTAATCTATATTATGCTCAAAAACATTTATTATCAGCGGTAAGTTGGCTGCTTTGAAAATATCGGATATATATCGAAAATATCGGATATATATCAAAATATCGGATATTTTTGATATTTTCGAAAATATCATGATATTTACGAACCCTGACCTCAACTAATGACAAACAATGAAGGTTGACTATTTAAATGGTTAGAAACATGTGACAAATTTATCCTTCTATAAGTTTTCTTTTAAATATGACGTCATTTTCACTGGTAGAAATATACTTCTGTCTGATGGATGGTTGAACGGCTAAACAAAATTTTATGTTATAGAGAGATATTAGTCGTAGCTATTATGAGTGTACTCAGGGTTCTCACTGATTTTTGACTAACTTTAGCAATTTGGCTAATCAACAAAGAAAAATTATAACCAAATAAAAATAGTGTTAGCATTAGACAATTCTAAAACCTTTCCTTAAACTGAATCTGTCAGAATCACTTGATAAGGGGTTCAAAGTAGAGATTTGCACAGGCTGGCCCATGGGCTAGGCTCAGGCCTATTTTCATTCATGGCACTCGGGCCGGGCCTGGGCCATACTAAATTTCTGAAGGCTTGAGCTGGGCCGGGCCTAGTCACTACTCTTTACGGGCCGGGCCTAACTTATTTTTTCTGTACAGACCCGGGTACTGGTTTCATTCCTAATCTTCACAGCCCAAAATTGTCATTCCTAGTTTTGACCCAGCCTGTATGGAAATCATTGTCTCGGCGTGGCCTGGTCCATTCAAAGGTCAGTAAAATTAGGCTTGGTACAATTTTTTTTTTCAAAAAATGCATAGATTTTTAAATCGCCATTATTCTACAATTACCATTCAAATTCTTTCTTTTTAAAGAATAGTAGATTTCTACACTTATTAAAATATAGTAAAACGTGTGAAAAAGAACCTGTCTATGACGGAATCTTGTTTTAAACTGAAAAACGTGTTGATCCATGCAAAATTAATATACTACTACGTAAGAAAAGAATATATAATACATTTACACTTGCTAAGAAGGGAACTAGTCTATAATGCATTATTTTTTTTTCTTTTCTATGCAATGCAGTTTTAGATTTTACTATATAGCATTTTTCAGATTTTTAACACTTCGATACATGGAATACGGATTAACAATATTAATGATAACTGAAAACATTTACATACAAGAAATAGGTTTATTAAAAAAATTCATAAAAAAAATAAATATCGCACCCTGCGGCACTTCTATAAAAATGAAGATTATAAACATGAAAAGAAAAGTTAACATAAATATTTTTGGCTTGAACCCCTCGTACGAGACAGACTTTTAACCAAATAGACGTAAACATCAATGTTTTGTAGAAATTCACTTGGGCTCGGGCCGAGATTTTAACTTTTTTTCGGGCTGAACTTTTAACTGTTATACCGGGCTGGGCTCGGGCCGAACTTTTAACTATTTTACCGGGCCGGGCCAATATTTTTTTTGTACAGTACGGGCCAGGCCCGGGCCTGGAAATGTCGGCCTGTGCAGACCTCTAGTTCAAAGTGATGCACCCAAGTTTCATCACCTGTTATTACAGTCTTTAGGAAATTTGGATCATTTTGATCCCCTTTATCAAGTTCGCAACAAGTGATTCTGACAAATTCTGAAGTTATTTTAGCAGTGTAGTGTTCTTTGAAGCAGCTTCCAGAAAACAGTTTTTCTACTTGTTTTGAAAAGTAATCTGAGGAAAGTTGTTTTGAAGAAGAATGATGTATTTTTTGATGTAAATATATTTCTTGGTTTTTTATGATTTTACTCTCAGTTATTATGGAACGTCCTTTGTATGTATCTTATAAACTAGGTTTTGGAGTCGTGGCTGGTGTCATTCTTACTTTTAAAAAAATCATACTGTTCGTGTCAACATTGCTTTATTGGGCATAGAAGAACATATTAGATGGAGATCACAGTCATCTAGTATGGTATCCCGGCGTAAATTATTGGGAGTACAAATTAATTCGGTCCATTTTTTTTTTCGTTAAAAAAACATTTTATTTATTATCAAAATGAAAAAACATGTTATTCAAAGTATTGTCCATCGGCAGCCACAACCTTTGTCCACCTTTCTGGCAATTTTCGGATTCCATCTCTGAAAAATGAGTCCTCTCTGGACGCAAACCATGAATCGAGCCATTCTTGAATTTCTTCGGAAGAAGTGAAGCGGTGTCCAGCCAAATCGTGATGCATCCGTCCGAACAACCAATAATCAGAAGGAGCAATGTCTGGCGAATACGGCGGGTGGGGTAGGACCTCCCATTTCAACGTTTCCAAGTAATTTTTAACGACAATTGCCACATGGGGCCGAGCATTTTTCAAGCAATGCTCGGCTCAAACGCATGAATTGCAGTCGGTAGCGTTGGCCAGTAACTGTTTCGCCAGGTTTTAGCAGCTCATAGTACACTATCCCAGTCTGATCCCACCAAACGCACAGCATTACCTTCAGACCATGAATATTCGACTTTGGCGTTGATGTTGACGTCGATGGCAATGATTCACCAGGCCGAGCATAGTATTTTCTCTTCTTGGGGTTATCGTAGTGTATCCACTTTTCGTCTCCGGTAACAACTCGATGCAAAAAACCTTTCCTTTGTTGTCGTTCGAGCAGCAGTCCACTGATGAAAAATCGCTTTTCAACGTCGCACGGTTTCAACTCGTATGGGACCCAATTTCCTTGCTTTTGAACCATTCCCATGTTTTTTAAGCGCACGGAAATTGCTTGCTGAGTGACTCCCAACGATCCTGCAAGCTCTTGTTGCGTTTGGCACAGATCTTGATCGAGCAATTCCTCCAATTCGGCGTCTTCGAACTTTTTCGGCTGGCCCGGGCGCTCCTTGTCTTCGACACTAAAATCACAATTTTTGAAGCGTCGAAACCACTCTCTACATGATTTATCAGATGGCGCAGATTCACCATATACTTCCACAAGCGATCGATGCGCTTCAGCGGCACTTTTCTTCCAATTAAAAAAGAAAATCAAAACTTCCCGCAAATCTTGTTTATTTAGCACAAAACTCGACATATTGAATGCTCAGAAAACCAATTTTGTTGTATAAAACTCGAAGCTTCGTTGACTGAATATGGTTGACAAAGGTCAAACCTTTCTAACAATGCCAAAAACATCTATCATTATTCAGTAAACAAATCAGCCAGAGCCATCTATTGAAAACGGACCGAATTAATTTGTACTCCCAATATTTCCCAGTAGTCCGAACCCCGTGGCTACTAGTTGCTTTATTGGATGTAGAGGAACATATTAGACGGTAATCACAGTCGTCCAGTACAGTAACCTGGTGGAATCATTTCCCAGTAGTCCCGATACCGTGGCTACTAGTAGGAAACTGCTTGAAATCTTAAGTGTTTCTATGAGAAGAGCACCACCAACAGTCAATTCTAAATTTGATGTTAGTTAATATTTATTATGATTTAATAATAATAAATGTCAGCTAGAGAAATTTTAATTAGGATTTATGATAGATCACAAGTGCTTATTTTGACATTAATGTGAATTTATCTTTAACATAGTGATTTAATTTGATTTACATGCTCTAAATCCAATAACTTTCAAATATGAGGAAACATAATTAAAATTTATAGCTTAAGTTAATTGATCTAATGTTTATTTTAACTGAAGTTTAATTATGATTTTAAGTACTTATTTAAAAATAAACATGTCAATCAACTTTTATTTTAGCAAATTGCTTTCAGAATCTTTAACTCTTATGGGGTTCTAAAGATTTGAAGTGCTACATGGGGAAATTAATTTAGCAACCAACAAAAAAATATGCTAATTGCACTAAGTTAAATAGCATCTTATCAATTTTATAACATGTATATTGAAATTTCCTTATGTTTTCAGATTCCCAGAGCTCACTTTTGTAAAATTGTAATATAATTTTTTAGTTCTTTTGTTATATTACTATTTATTTGAACCTACAGTATTTTATAAAACGTTTGGAAAGTCGATAGAAGATTTTTGTAAGCAGTCCGCATTTAAATATTGATTTTGTATTATGTATTTCTCCTTAAAAAGAAATTATGCATATAAAATAACACTTTAAAGACAAACACATAACATTTTCTTGTATGTTATTTTATTTAATTTTTATAATGCCCTTGGTTATATCATGCTTATTTAATTATATCCCGTCAGATACAATATAACAAAGGGTCACTGTATTATTTAATCCATGTCTTCAGTTTCAAATATGAATTGAATCTTTTGACAAAATCTAAAAGTAGAAAAGTAGTGACTACTTTTGAAAAGTAGTTTGTAATCACTGTTCTTTTAAAACAAGTAGTTGTAGTTAACTAAATTTTCGATAAAGTAGTTGTAATTGCAGTTCTCTACAATTAAAAAGTAGTTTTTCTGATCCATGCATAAAAACAAAAAAAACATCTTATGAATATGTTTTGAAGTCACATTATACATTATTAGTAATAAGTCACATAACACAGATTATAGACAGATAGTCTTATAACACAGATTATTGTTAGGGGGTTAGGTTTTTAGAAGGTTGACAAGAAATTAAACAAATACCCAGATATCAATTGAAATGAGCGAAAAGAAAACTATCACATTTAAATTACATATCACATAAAACTGCACAGTCAAGAAAATATTGTACAAAAATTTCACAATAATTCACTGATCCATAATAACATAGCTTAAAATATTATTTTATAAGTTTACCAGAAGCAAATTTGTTTTGGCAGAATCACTAAGGCCTTGGAAGTTTTGTATCTTTCCCAACTTAAAGAAATGAATGCCTGTAGTAGGATGATAAGTGCCATACAAAAGTCTGTAAAACAATTTTAAACGAATAAAAATTATTTCAACATTTCAGTGCCTATGCACAAAAAACACTAAAAACAAATAACAAATATACTTAAAAAAATTATCAATCCTGTTCTATTAAATTTATCAACTGAAATATAAATTTAATTAATATTCAATTAACAATTCTTATTTTTTACTGTTCTTTGTACATTATATTATGTTGTATTTATTAAACATGCAAGAAATTTCAATAAATAATGCTATCTGCTAAATAGTGATAACAGTGTTCTCCATCCTTACTGAATTTTTGCATTAGTTTGGTGTTTTAATGTTCTTTTTTTCCTTATTAACCACTTGGGGACGAGTGGCACGCATGAAGCGCTCAGAATCCTTGTTTTTCCTCACCAGTAAAATTTTACTGTAAAATTTGCTTTATTTAATCAGTGCATTTTCTTGATTCAAGGAGACACAAATTTCTGTTTTTAAAAAACGGTGACAAAAGATTAAAAATTTCGTAAAAGGCTCCCGTCGTGAAGGGGTTAAGCATAATTTATTACTTTTAAAATTTACTTTTTTGAAAAATAAAATCAAAAAGTAAAATATAATTGGAGTAAAATTATATAAATGTCCATATAATTGCCTAATCAGTTACAAAATTCCACTTTTACATACATGGAATATAATTGCAGTATTAATCAGTGTGACTAAAATCCAACACAGACAGAGGGGAACAATGATTACCTGGAGTAATGATGGAGCAGGTTCATCCAGTTAATCAAAATCCATGTTTAATTGAATTCAAGAGGAATTTGTCAATTTTGAGGTATCTGTATTATGAAAGTGTGCACATCACTCAATCGCAAGAAAAGTGACACATCTCGGCAAAAGTAAATTTCACAGGAGAAGCAAGACAATTTGCATGATTTTACTGTAACATGAAATTATAGCACTTAGCCCTAAATGCAGGAGTGAAAACGTGTTTAAAAGCGTAAAACCCTTAAGAATGAATGTGTCCAGAAAAAGGCTGTTACTGGTTTACTGGAAATTATCACAATGGTAAAAATGAATTTGAAAGTTTTTTGCTCTGGAGCCAAGGAAATTAATTTGATTATACACGTGTTCTTAATGAAAATGCCTTGCAATGAATGCATTCAATGTTAAAAAATACCAAGCTTTGCATCTTTCTTTGCTACATGATTATCAGATGGACTCTATTTGGGTAAGTCTTTTTTTTTTTTTTTTATCTTCTCTTTCATGCTTGCAAGTTCTGTATATAAAATGAAAAGAGTTTTTTTTCTTTCCTACATGATTATCAGATGGACTCTATTTAGGTAAGTCTTTCTTTTTTTTTTTTTTTTTTTTTTTTTTTTTAATGCTTGCAAGTTCTGTATATGGGGCATTCTCACAATCTTTTGACTTTTCAGGAATAAAAATCTGGTGAAATTAAACTTACTAAAATAACATTTTAAACTTATAGACGAATGCCTTAATGATTCAAAATAAAGAAAAAATGGTCAGCAGCGAAATTTTTATTTAACTGAGGTTTAAGCTAAACTTGCGAGTTTAATTTTACTTATCATTTTACTGCTATAACTTTTTTTCTTCTAAATTTTTACTTATAATGAATTTGCATAGTATCAACAGGATATACAAATAAGAAATAATAACAATGTAGTATTTTTAGTAAAAAATTTTGGTATAATATTGCCTTAAAGGGGTGTTAAAGAAGGGACGGTAAGGGGAAAAAAAGGGGGACGGTTTAGGAAAAAAGGGACGGTAAGGAAAAAAAAAGGATGGTAAAGAAGGGACGGTAAGGGAAATTACCACCTATTTTTAGGCAAATCATGTTAATACTAAGTGATAGCCATAATGTTTATTGATTTTTAGTAACAGTTATTTACATTGGATTAAATAAAAAAAAAATAATTTAGCTCCAAAAGTGCAGAAATAAACTTTGGGGACGGTAAGACAACCAATAAAGTCACAATGCTTGAAATTGATATTTAAATGCTGATTTAAATTCTGCAGTAAATTTCCTGTCAAAAAATTTTAGCCATTCTTTCTCCAGCATTTCTGCACGAGAAAAAAATTCTGTGACTGCATCTTAAGTGATTTTCTGTATAAGTTTAGAAAGAGGGATGGTAAGGAATTTAAAACCCAGGGACAGAGTTAAAAAAATAATAAAATAACAATCCTAAAAATGTGTGCAGGTTAATTTTTTGCTACATATTTATTTAAAACTATAGTCCCAGTTTCGGAAAAAATATTACATTGAATTACTTTTATTGAAACAATTTTATACAGACAGCTCCAAATTTAAAAATCAGCATCAGGGACACGGGATGGTATAGGAATTTCGTGGTATATTTGGACCCCCAACATCGTCCAAAACTTATTTATCTCATTAATATTGTTATGCAGTTATGCAATGGGATGTTTTCCAGTATAAGAAATAAAAAAAAAACCTAGAATATGTACTAAAATAAAAATTATTATTCAGGGACAGAAAAATATAGAAAAGTCAAAAGATTGTGAGAATGCCCCATATAAAATGAAAAGTGATTTTTTTTCCCCTAATGTTTAAAGCATTTTGTAAATTTATACTTTACTGAATTGAAGCAAGTATGTTTAAAGCGTAGCTTGAATGTAATGTAAATTTATTTGTACTTCTTCAATTTAACTTAGTTTCTCACAACATGGCTTAATGATATTATGCCTTTAAAAATACGTTTAAACAATATAACTTGTTTAAGAGCAATGCCTAAGTGATTTGCATTGTTGACACTTAACATTTGTGTACACTGCTGTGTGTGTATATATTTTGATATGCAAATTATTAATAATACCAATTTTTACAATATTTTCTGAAAAATCATTTGCTTTTATAATGCAGCCTTGCAAGCTGCATTCTACTTCTTTTTGTTATTTTATTTAGTAGACAAAGTTTGGGAGCTTCACACAGAAAAATTATCAAGGCGCTTATGAATAAAATGAATTTTGTTTTCGTATAATTTAGAAAAAATTATTTTATTTATTGCCTGTTTGCACATAAAATTTACTTTGGGAATCCCGTGCGAAACCCAGGCTATATTCTACCAAAAGCATCAATAACCCAAAAATGACCGCCTAGATAAATAAGCCCAGTTTTAAAAGATCGGCCATGGCATACTGCCAAAATAATGAATCTTTCCGGCGGAAGGGGAGCATTAGGAGGAGACGAAATTTAGGTTTTTCTTAACCTGTTTGCGACGGCGCACACATTCAGAAGTGCGCATCTGAGGACGGAGAGAGGAAAACTTGATTTCACTTTCTATGCCGAAGGATTTTGCGAAGCTAAGTCTAACTCTTGTAAAGTGTTCTTAAAAGAATATAAAAGATTCATTTTTCCATGTAACCTTTTGAAATACACATACATGGAATAAGTTGTTATTATATATATTCACGCAAAAAATTGAGCTATTTTTTCCGATATTTTTGTATAAAAATGACTTTTTAGATATATATAATGCATATTTTAAAGACTTTTTTAGGTTAAAAAAATAATATAATATGATCACAAAATACTTATGTGCCTTTAATATAGCAACATATGAAACATTTTGCTCAAACAAAGAATAATTTTGTTAAAAAATAATAGTTTTACTTCTATTTTAAACACATTCCTTAAACAAAATAAGTGTTTTAATAAAGCTGATTTATTCACAAATAAAAAAAAAATTAAATAAAACTTGCAAGCAACTTCTGCATGCTATTTTTTAATACTTATTATACAAACATGCATATAAGATATTTTGAAAATTCTTAATTTAATTTTAAATATTTTTGAAAATTCAAAAATTACATGTAAATATACTATCAATCATAAAATATCTTGAATAATAATAATTGTAAGTATATCTTGAATAATTAAGTAAGTACAATAGAACTATGCTTTCAAATATACATTTTTAAACAATTATTAAATGTTAAAAATAATTTGGAAAATAAAAGAAAAAAAATGTACAGTAACATATAATAAAACGAAATATTAAATAAAAAGTATTTGTTATAATGAGTAAACTTGAATGATAACTTAAAATACATTCATCAAAGAATTTGTTGATGTTAAAATATCTTTATTTATATCTTATATATAAAAAAACATAAATAAATCCTTCTATATATATAAAAAAAGTAACGATTTGGAAATGGACCAATGAAAATCTGCGTAAATACCACGAAACGTATCTGATTGGTCAGAGCTTTCTGACGTCAAGGGTGCGGGTGCTTTGTCACCAATTTGGCGATATGTCGCCAAATTTGGCAACCAAAATTATTTGCCAAAAGTGACGCCAACTTGATGCTATTTCCAGTATTTTGCCAAATTTCGATAGACTCCCATTGAAATCCAATAGGGTTTACTTGCTTGCAGAAAATCAACAAATTGAGATATTTCAATGCAACAAAAACTAATATTAGCTTTGAATGCAGCTTAATTGAACTATTACATTATTTTTAAGCACAAACACTAACTATTTGCAATATTCGTAGCACTATATATATAATTTTATATTTAATAATTCTTATAATTACGAAACTCTATAACCTCTAATGATTATGTGCTTGGAGATAAGGAAATAAAATTTCAGGAGTTGGGGAAGAATACGTTTTAAATGAGGGAATCATTTAAAAATATCAATTAAGGGAATCATTTTGCTTAAAATAAAGGATCGCGAAGCGATCCAGAATGGAAACGCGAAACAATTGTGTCTGGGGTTGACTAGAAAATAGGGATGGCTCCGCAACACCGAATGGATCGCGCATTAATTAGGCGGGGGGTGAACGTAGTGAGCAGGTCCCCACCCCCCTTCCCTAGTTTATGAAATTAAAAGTATTGAATAATAATGAATGAAACTGAACAATAATTTTAAATATACTGATAAAAAATGCCATTAATGTAAAAGTACTTTTGAAATTGGAAATACATATATATGTTATATATAATTAAGTGTATCGAATAAATGTATCAATTATAACGGGTAAAACTGACTATTAATTCGAAATATGCATGCTAATTTATGCGCTTATTTATCAAAATAATCAGAGTTCAATGACTGTGTTAGAATCACTAACTCTCAGAAAGTTTACTTTCTAAAGACTGCGATTTTTGACATTTTAATGAGTTTGGGAACAAAAATAGATTGAAAATGCGAACGTTGACGACATTTACATAAAGATTAATTATTTGTATGGTAAAGCAGAAAACACTGTTTGATTTCGGGATATCTAAATAAGAACGACTGCAATTTCCCTATATTTAAGGATAAAAATGTCTTCGTATAAGTATATCGGGAAAGTGAATTTGAAAACAGATTAAAAAAAGTATTTCAGTGTTTTTTATTATTATTTTAAGTATTTAAAAGTATTTTTTATTATTATTTGCATATCTTATAATGTTTTTTCGACATATTAAATAGTTTCATGAAGGAAAAGTCCTTCCAGCCAGTGCCGGGAGGAAGAGGTAGCTTTCATATTCCTTATTTTAAAAAAGCCAACTTATATTATTCAAACACACGAAGCTCAGTTTAGTAGAAACCGAATATAGGAGATTCAATACTAATTTTTATCAATACTAAATCATTATGAATGAGAATTTCACGAAATTAGTCAGCTTTATCGAAGCTGCTTTTATTTAAAGTAACATATATTTGGCTGCCAAATTCGGCGATTTCATAAAGTGCCTGCCATTTTAAGACAACATGGTGGATGAGGCTAACCAGTGAACTTGGTCGAGACCTTAGTAATTGCTGTGCACATGCTCACTCACATCGGAATCGATTGATACATGCGAGTGCTGTTGGAGGCAAAAAATCAGATTTTTCAAAATGTCACCCACATTAGATATTGAAATTGCTATATCTGAGACATTTTTTAAGATAAAGATAAACAAAAAATGCTCCTGAATCTTTATATCAAGGTCAAATACTTAAGAAAGAAACCTTTTTCAATTTCTAATTTTTTTGCACCTCACTTTATATATAATTTTTTTTAATTTAATGGCCGCCATTTTGAAACAAGATGGCTGATGAAGCTGGCCAGCGAACTTGGTTGAGATATTGATGTATACTATCCACATGCCTTCTTACATCGAAATAGGCGAATACGTGTGTTATCGCGTGACAAATACAAGATCGTTTCAAAATGTTAGCCATGCTAGAAATTCAAAGTGCTATAATTCAACCATTTTTTAAGATATAAACAAAAGAACAAATTTTCAGAAACAAAAACTGCTCCGGAATGTTTGTATCAAGGCCAAACACATAAAAAAAATCTTTTTCATTTTCCAATTTTTTAATACTTCGTTTTAAATTTTAAATTAACTTTTTTTTAAATGGCAACCCTTTGAAACAAGATGGCAAATGAAGCTGGCCAACGAACTTGGTCCAGACATTGGTATGTACTATGTACAGACCAAGTTACATCCAAGTCGGTTCATAAATACGCCTGTTATCGCGTGATAAAAATCAAGTCGTTTTAAAATGTCAGTCACAACAGAAATTCAAAATGCTATAACTCAACCATTTTTTTAGATATAGACGAAACAAAAACTGTTCCGGAATCTTTGTATTAAGGTCAAACACATACAGAAAAAATCTTTTTCATTTTCCAATTTTTTGGTATCTCATTTTAAATTTAAAATTTTTTTTTAATTTTTAAATGGCCGTCATTTTGAAACAAGATGGCAGATGAAGCTGGACAACGAACTCTGTCGAGGTATTTGTATGTACTATGTACACACCAAGGTACATCCAAATCGGTTCATAAATATGCCCGTTATCACGTGACAAATATCAGGACGTTTCAAAATGTCAGCCACGCTAGAAATTCAAAATGCTATAACTCAGCCATTTTTTAAGATATAGACGAAACAAAAACTGCTCCCGAATCCTTTTATCAAGGTCAAATACATAAGAAAAAAAGAATTTTTCAATTTTCAATTTTTTGGTACCACATTTCAAATTTAAATTTTTCTTAAAAATTTAAATGGCCGCCATTTTGAAACAAGATGGCGGATGAAGCTGGCCAACGAACTCGGTCGAGACATTGGTATGTACTATGTATAAACGAAGTTACATCCAAATCGGTTCATAAATACACCTTTTATCGCGTGACAAAATTCAGGACGTTTCAAAATGTCATCCAAGCTAGAATTTCAAAATGCTATAACTCAGCCATTTTTTAAGATATAGACGAAACAAAAACTGCTCCGGAATCTTTGTATAAAGGTCAAATACATAAGAAAAAAATATTTTTCCATTTTCAATTTTTTGGTACCACATTTCAAATTTTAAATTTTTTAAAAATTTTTAAATGGCCACCATTTTTAAGCAAGATGGCGGATGAAGCTGGCCAATGAACTCGGTCGAGACATTGGTATGTACTATGTACACACCGAATTACATCCAAATCGGTTCATAAATACGAGAGTTACAGTATGACAAAGGTCAGATATATATATGTGTCAATTTTGAACGGAGGGTGGTTTCGGGGTCTGGGTGTCATGATCGATGAAAATATACCAAAATTTTTTGAAATCGCTTTCTTTCCTCCGAACGGCTGCAATAGGTAGCTTTTTGTAATGAAAGCTACCTAAAATGACATAATGAAGTAAAAATAGAATTATTGTGGTAAAATTAAAATGTTTAATAATAATAAAAGGACATTTTAAAACTAAAATTTCGAACCTTTCAAACATAAGTGTATCCTTTAACTTTAAGGAATAGATGTTTAAAATGTTAATTTATTTAAGAAAAAAAAAATAAGTTGTGTGTAATATGTAAAAAAATCCCTGCCAGCTCGGCCTACAGGCGCAGGTCGATTTCGAAGTTAAGTACTAATTTCACCAACAAAAATTAAATCATCATTAGAGATAAACCCACTTTGACAATTTTATCTGGCCATTTTTGACAAGTTTTTAATTTCATTTTTATATAAGAGCTGGTTTTATCAGAACTATGTTAAGGCAGTATTCAAAAAATATTTTTCCATGCTCATCAGCTCAAAATTTTGTGACACATTTTCAGATTCATTTTACTGATTCATCTTACTGACGTGATTTTTTAAGAGATTTAAAAGCGACCTATGTTTTTATTTTTCATTCAATTAATCAGAACTTGATTTATAAACAATTATTTTCTCAGTAGGACAATATTTTTAGTTTCCAACACAATCGCTTCGAGAAATTCGGTTCAAAATGCCCACTTTGACATCATTTTTAAAAATATATTCTGCCTCTATTAAAAAATCAAACTTTACGGCACATTATACAGTTTCTGAATAAGAGAACCTACCACTTGGATGCGTTTGAAAGCAAAAATGAATTTAAAAATAAGCAGTTTGGATTTGAGTAATACGATATTTTTTCTTCAACCTCTATGTATTTTTAATTTGTTTTCGCTGTAAGAAAGATATATAATAAATTTAAGTGGATTGGACATCTTGTGAATTGACAAAGTTATAGATTATTTTCTTCATCAATTTTTTTTTTGCTTTCGTTTTTTTTTTTTTTTTTCCCGGTAAGAATCGGTTTTATCAAAAACTTATCAGTGTAAAAGTTGTAGATAATATTAAGACAATTTACAATAAATTTAATTGGATTTGATATCTTGAGAATTGACGAAGCTATGAATTTTTTTCTCCCCAATATCCTATTTTTTTTGCCCCTTGAGCTCATTTTTAATTTTATCAAAAATCTATCATACATAAATTTCTGACCTTTTTTAGGAGTAAAAAAAACTTTAAACTGAGTCAATATGTAATATAATTAAGAAGTTATGGGTGTGACAGATTTCTGTCACATATTTCTCTTTTTATTCAAAATTAATTTAAAACATAACCTTATTACTTTGAATGCATGTTATCTCCCCCCCCCCCCTTTTTTTTTCATACTGATATATATATTTAAATTCATTTCTTAAAACCACACGGATTTTTATTAAACTATTTTCCTCCTTTCTGAAACATTTTTGATTCATTCCGCTTAAATATTCTGTTACTTTTTTCCCTTTCTCATTGAACTGTTCGTTACTGCATCCATTGCAAAAAAAAAAATAAAAATTATAAAACGCAGCTGCTGGTGTCAATATATCTTCATTTAATGGTATCGGCTTTTTGCCCACCGCATAGATAAGCAATTCTTAATATGCCTCTTAATATGATCCTCGGCATTTTTCTCAGACAGCAGTCTGCAATTTTAAGTAACAGTTATTCAAGCGAATGCCGGTCTGTAATATAAACACCTCCAGATATTTTTCTTTTGCCTCTCTCATCAAAATTAGATGCGGTCTTTTAAATCACTTTTCATGTATGTTAAATCTATTTGTCAGTTATTTTACCAGATGCCTTTCTTGGCATTTCGCAATTATATGTTGCAAGCATTTAACGTAATCATTTGGTTTAGATAATCATTCCCGGGATTTGTGGTATCGCTAAGAAATTCATATGTAGAACAGTTATTTCTGGCAACCATTTTTGCTCTGCGAATAAAACCTTTTGTCTGCTATTCAGTCATGGTGCTAATGTTTGAATTTTGGCGATGTATAGTGTCAAGTGTTATTTGCTTCTTATGAAATCACCCACTGTACTTTTTGATCTCGAGCTGCAAATATGTAAGACCCAGTGGTCTGGGGTTACGCTCAGGCGTACCTCTTATATGCGGATTTTCTCTCTCTGCCATTTAATAATTTTAAGTTATTTTGCCCTTTATATGCCTTTTATACTTAAAAATGTTAAATAAAATTTTCTAGTTCCTGTAATATGGTTGGAGTTTTGCATTTAAGTGAACCATACCACTGAACATCGTCACAACGGGTGTGTTTCGTTTTTCACAAAACCCCTCCCTATTTCCACCCCCTTGGTCTGATTTTGCCCATTAACGAACTTGATTGAGATTTTATACCCCTTGATTTTATGTATCGGTTTGGAAAAGATTTGTGCAGAATTATTATTGTGTCCATAAAAAAATGATATTTATAGATAGGTATATATAAAGTTTTTTACTGGGGGTGTTTTTGGGTTCTAGTGGTCATGATCGGTATAGATCTGCAAAAATTTTTCCGAAATTCCAACATATGGGAAAATATAATAGGTAGTATTTCATACGAAATCTACCTAAAAAACATTAAATAAGACTATTTATTTATTTAACTTTATTTTTTTAAATAAATTATTTATATAACCGAAAATTCCATCCTTATTTTTTAATGCACCTTAAAAAAGAATTAAAACATTTCTTTTATGGCAGTATTTATTTTTCATACCATTTAAAACTGTTTCATATTGTAGTATTTTATAATTAAAAATAATGCATGTTTAAATATCTTAAGTTATCCTAACACATTTCTTTAAATTGAAGATATCCTCTTCATCGAAAAGAAAATAAAGTATTATTATTAGATAAGAAGGAAAATCCTTCTTTTTTTATAATCTTGGAGACAAGTTAATATGAAACTACTTGTAATTTTTATTCTCCTCTCCATTCCCCATAAAAGCAATACTAGGGGGAACCCCTTTTCATTGCCCTCATTTAAATATGTATGTTGCTTATCATTTATAAGAATTAAAATTAAGAAAAATTAGCAAAATAGTCATAAATTGTTCATGCCTGTGCCTTAACTCTTCAATTCAAGCAAATTCACACACAAATCTACCTGTGTAATACATTTACACCTGTTGAGAATTTATAGGATCTCGTGACCCAGGGCGGAGTTTTGACTTCGTCATAATCCCGAACTGGTGAGAAAACTATTGTTTTTCTTTCAGATGGAATAAATTTATCTCGAAAATGGAGCCATGCTTGATATGCTCCCATGGAATTTCTTATAAGTTTTATTTAAGAGTTAAATATTTTAATTGTTGTGTTTAAGTTTGCTGTTAATAAAATGAAGAAAAGGCATCAGGACTTTAATTTGAATAATCTCAACACGGCACATGAATATAGAAATATTCTTCTATTATGATCGAATTCACGAACACCCTTTGTTTCTGTTTTATATTTTCGTTTTATTTGTGCCGAAACCCGGGACCTTTGGATTAGAATGTAAAATCCTAACAAATGAACAAAAAAGATACAAATTAAAGAAAGAGGGCAGGTGTTATCGGTGTTTTTTTAAACACTTACAGTCAGCTTGTAAAGTTAAAATTCAAAACTGTAAAACATGTGATAGTTTTCAACATAACTACCTGTTTTGCCCCCAAACAAAATCTAAAAAATTAGTCCAAAATCAAGATTCTGAATTAAAAGTAGTTAATCGAGTTCAGGAAAATGACACTGTTATGTCATCGGTCCTCGAGTCAGAAAATTCGAGGAAAAATTATACCACTTTGCTGCAAACTGCATGTGTTCAAGTGGAAAGTGGATCTAAAAAACCAATCGCCATAATATTATATGATTCGGCTTCCACCAAGACATTTATTCGAAGCGATTTAGCAAAAGCGTTAAATGCAAAACTCTTAATAAAGGAAAAACATTTCATTTACACATTTTCTAATAGAAATCCCACTGAATCAGAATTTGAATGTGTAAAAATAACTTTAAAAAGTAGATTTTTTCCTTACAAGTACATTAATGTTGAAGCTTTAATTACCGATGAAATATGCCATACTCATTTATGTCAAAATGTAAATCCCCGAATTAAAGATATTATCTCTAAAGAATATAAATGGACTGATATATTTGAAATAGAGTATCCAATTCAGATTCTGCTAGGCGTCAATTATATTTATCAAACTTTGTCTGGATCGCTTACAAAAATAAACAAGCAATTATATTTTCAAAGATCAATTTTTGGTACCAAATAATAAATGGGAAATGTTTATGGGAAACAGAATCATTTCTGTCTAATAAAGAAAGGGAATTAACCTCGCTTACAAAAATAAACAAGCAATTATATTTTCAAAGATCAATTTTTGGTGCCAAATAATCAAATGGGAAATGTTTATGGGAAACAGAATCATTTCTGTCTAATAAAGAAAGGGAATTAACCTCCCTTACAAAAATAAACAAGCAATTATATTTTCAAAGATCAATTTTTGGTGCCAAATAATCAAATGGGAAATGCTTATGGAAAACAGAATCATTTCTGTCTAATAAAGAAAGGGAATTAACCTTGGATAATTTAAATGTTTTCCAAAACAATTTTCGATAATGGCAGATATGAGTCACTTCTAATGTGGAAATCAAAGATATGCAAAGTAATTTAAGGGATAATTTTAATATTGCAAAGACAAGATTTATGTATTTAGAGAAAAGATTTGATAGGGATGAATCAGTATTTGAAAGATGTAATGAGGTAATGAAAGAGTAAGTGAAAGAAATGATAATTCAAATGTGGAGAATTGTGTTAATAAATACACAATGCGGCATAGAGAAGTTTATAGGGAATGTTCTCATAGTTCTAAAACTAGAGTCATTTTTGATGCAAGTAGTAAACAAGGAACTAATTACAGTTTAAATGAATGTCTTCTTTCAAAGGAAAATTTAAATGCAGAGTTAGTGGATGTTATTTTGGAATTTCAAGAATATAAAATAGGTTTTTGTGGTGATATAGCGAGGGCTTTTTTACAAATACAGGTCTCCGAATGTGACAGAAATTATTTGTGATTTTTATACTATAAAAACTGTGATAAATCTCAACCCGTAGTAATGTATCATTTCAATAGACATTGTTTTGGAGTGACCAGTTCGCCCTATGTTTTGGCAGCGACTATCAAAACCCATCTTAAGGGATATAAAATTACACATCCTCTCACATATGATATGTTAAATAAATCGCTGTATGTGGACGACCTTTTTTATGGAAGTTCCACTGTTCAAAAAGCATTTGACTTATCTACTGATGCTGTTTCTATTTTAACAGACACGAATATGACCATAAGAAAATTTGACACAAACTCTGAAGAGTTAAAAAATTTGTGGAAAAACTCCAATCCCAAAATTAAAATAAATGAACATTCTGATAAATATTTGAAATGCTAGGTCTTAATTGGTGTAATGAGGAAGACACATTGTGCCTGAATTTAATATCAGTGTTATCAAATTTAAATGAATTTAAATGTACCAAAAGAAATATTCTTCATGTAGCTGCGAAAATATTTGATCCTTCTGGATTTGTTTCTCCTTTTTTAATTCAAATAAAGTGCCTTCTGCAAGAATTGTGGCAACTTGGTTTGGAATGGGATGAAGAGTTTTCAGGAGAAATTAAGGACAGGTGGCTAATGTGTTGTAATGAAATTAAGGAACTATAAAAAATTAACATTCCTAGATAATACTTTCCTGATTTTGTGGATGGAGATAATATACAGTTACATGTATTCCCAGAAGCTTCATTAAAAGCCTTTGGAGCAGTGGCTTAAACGTCACATGACATTTCTAACACTAGTTTTGTAATTTCTAAGGCACGGGTAGCACTGCTTAAAAAGTTACCATTGCCTAGATTAGAGTTATTGGGTGCTGTAATAACTGCAAGGCTAGTTAAACACTTGAAGGAAATTTTTAAGTGGATTGGAAAGATAATTTTGTGGAGTGATTCCACTATAATGCTACATTGGATAAGAGGTACACCGTCCAAATGGAAGCCGTTTGTCTCCAATCGAGTAACTGAAATACAGAAAATCACAGATCCCAGTTCTTGGAAACATTGCATAGGCAAACACAATCCGGCAGATTTGTTGACCAGGGGGTTATCTAGTAAAGATTTAATAAACTCAAAAAAATGGTGGCATGGACCTGAATGGTTGACTGAGCCAGAACACATTTGGCCTACGGTAAAAGCATTTGAATTTGATCCCACTGACAAAGATGTTGAATCCGAGTATAAGTCTAAAGTTATAGTTAGCTCAGCAATAACTTATGAAAAAATTATTGATCCTGGCAGATTTAACAACTTGAGAAAATTATTAAGGGTCACTGCTTGGGTACTACGCTTTGTAGATATACTTAAAAGAAAACATGATTACAAAGGTACTCTTACGTCTGACGAATTAAATAATGCTGAACAGTTTTGGATAAAAGTTGAGCAAAATGCATTTTATTTTAATAAAATTACATGTTTAAAGAATGCCAAACCTATCCCAAATTACTCCAATTTGTTGTGTTTAAATCCCTTTCTAGATGACCAAAATATATTGTGAGTTTCAGGAAGATTACAAAAATCCCAATTGACAGCGGATGAGAAGCATCCTGCTATAATCCCTTCTATATCTGAATTGACTAAATTATTAATCTGGGATTCTCACGAAAAGGTATTTCATTCAAGTGTATTCTCACACGTTAGTACAGTTAAGAGAAAAATATTGGAGCATAAGAGCCAGACAAACTATAAAATCACTTCTCAAAAATTGCGTTATTTGTAGAAAATTCAATTTTTCTCCAGGAAAACAGATGATTGCTCCACTACCTGCTGATCGAGTGGAACAAGCAGCTGCATTTTCAGTCATTGGAGCTGATTTTGCCGGACCATTATTTGTGAAATATGATGATACCAAACATTATATTTTTCTTATAACATGTGCAGTGACTAGAAGTATTCATCTTGAACTTGTCAGTAATTTATCTACAGAAACCTTTCTTGCTTTTTGACGCTTCATTGCACGACGTGGCTTGCCTTCTGTGGTGTTTTCAGATAATAGACGTACCTTTAAACGTGCTGATCTGGAAATAAAACAACTGTGATCTATAGTGAATCATCAAGATGTAAAAAATTACTGTGCTTCAAACTCCATCAAATGGAAGTACATTGTTGAACGAGCCGCCTGGTGGGGCAGATTTTACGAACAAATAGTTCGTACTGTAAAGGTTGCTCTGCGGAAAACTCTAGGAAAGTCCTCTCTGACTGTTGTTCAGTTACATACAGTTCTTCTCAAAATTGAGGGAATGATAAATTCCCGCCCAATTACTTACGTTGGAAGTGATGCTGAAGAGCCAGCTGCTTTAACTCCTGCACATTTCCTTTTAGGAAAAAGAATATCTTCACTACCTCCAGTAAGACTTCACCTTGATTCAAATTTCTCTTCTAGGAAAATTTTTATAAAAGCTTTTAATTATCAAGAAAAGTTAATGAGATCCTTTTGGTCTAGATGGAAAAATGAGTATTTGTTAAATTTGAGATCAGCTCATTCTAGTTCGGTTAATACCAACACCCACTCTTTTAAAGTTAACGATGTAGTTTTGATCAAAGATGATCATTTACCTAGAAATTTTTGGAAATTAGGAAGAATTCTTGAGTTATTTCCTGGAAGAGATGGCAAGTTAAAAACTGAATCATCAATTATTAAACGACCAGTACAATTATTGTACAATTTGGAGCTCCAGAACTGAAAGTAAAACTTTTTTTTTTTTTCAGAACATTCTAGAACATTATTATGATGTATATATATTTAATGTTTAAGCAATATGATGTATATATTTTTTAAATTATTTACAGAAATATATCTTGAGTAAGTATCACTGAAATTATATATATATAATTTATACTTGCATTATTTCTTGAATTTTATATTTGCAATTTTCTTGTCTTTTTGATTTAAATTTGATGGTTAAATATTTTATTAGGGTTGTATTCAATCTCGGACTAAGTATATAGAATATTGTTATCAAAGTTGCATGATTTAATCTAGATGGAATATCGAACTTTGATATATCTTTCCAGGACTACATATATTATTTGGATTTTTAACTGAATTCAATTTTTAAAATTTATTTAATAATTTGTTTTAAAATGTTTCCTTTACTCACTTAGTTTCACTCTTGAATATTTATTATCTTGGATATATTATTGTTTATAATTTAAACCTTTATAATTTAATTTTAATTTTGTACTTGGAATATATACTATATTGATCTTGAATACTATTATATTAAGTTGTGTGCTTGAATAACTTAACATTACTTTAATTTAAAATTTATGTAAGAATTTGAATTTCTGAGAAATATGAAGTATTATTTGTTAAATGAAAACCAGGTTACTTGTATTGAAGTTATTTATGTATGATATACTTTCTTGGAAAATTTTGATGAACTCCCATGTTGTTCATGGGGCAGGATGTTGGGAATTTATTGGATCACGTGACCCAGGGCAGAGTTTTGACTACGTCATAATCCCGAACTGGTGAGAAAACTGTTGTTTTTCTTTCAGATGGAATAAATTTATCTCAAAAATGGAGCCATGCTTGATATGCTCTCATGAGTGGCATATGAATATAGAAACATTCTTCTATTATGTTCGAATTCACGAACACCCTTTGTTTCTGTTTTATATTTTCGTTTTAACACCATATATTTATTTCTAAATTTAAAGGAAAATAAATCAATGTTTTATAAGATTAATTTTAAATCAAATACAATTACCATATAGTGCAATATTATAAAAAAAGGCCCACCTTAACAGCATAGGTGACAATATTTTTGAAAAATGTAAATTTGTAACATCTAATAGTATAGAAAATACACATCACATGTAATTAAAGATTGAGGATTGGCATTAAGTGCCAAATTTTATGGATTTTGTGCACCACTATTTCTGAATAATAAAATTTGCCTTATACAGTTGAAGAATTTTACGAATAAATAATGCAAAGATTATTGTTCGAAAAGTAATGGCATTAAAAATTTATAATCTTTGCTACCTATTCATTAAGGCACATAGTCACATTTAATTACATTTTCATCTTGTTATGTTGTTGGCCCTTGAAATATATCTTGGTATTTTCATTGCTAATATTTTTTTGCTTAATAAACAACAATTCTGAGGGCAACAGATAAATAAATCTACATATTTTTAGGAACGCACTGAATAGAGATTTTGGCCGAATTCAGCTGGACAAATACTCCTAATTAATAATTTAGGATTTAAAGATATTAATTTTTTTATTACATTTTATTTAGCACAAATACTTTTATTTTGATGAACAATACTTTTTCACAAATAAACTTTACAATGGGGAAAAAAACCCATATGCTTTGAATTATCATTTAGGAAGAAGAGAGTGGGATTAGAAGGAAATTTTACAGTCATATAGTGTTTATTTGTTTAGAAAGTACAAGTAAAAAAAAAAAAAAAATTAAATGGTGCCAACTCAGCAAGAATAACATCTCTGTTCCATGGGATTTAGCAAAAAAGTTTTAAAATGTACCAGAGAGCAAGCAGTGTCTGGAGTGAGCAATTATTTTCTGATATTGGAAACATACAACGTTTTCTTAAAATTTTAAAACTAACTTATAGGTAAGATAGTGCAGTCAGGACAAAGATTTTTTTAACAGAAAACTAGCACTGCAATGCAACCCACTTATTCAATCAAAAATACTCACTAGAAGCTGAACCTGAATTTTCATTCACAACTTTAACAGTAATGAAGACACTTTAGTCAGATTTTCATCATATTAACATTGCTTTTTATGAAATGTGACGAAATCACTGGAAATGACTGAATCAGTGACACAATATATGTACTAACATCTTCATTCTGAGTAAAAGAATGTCTAGCTCAGTGTTGCTTGGATGTGAATAGTCATAATTTCCAGCACTTCTCATCATGTCTCATATTTCACAGAGAGCAAAGTACGTCTTTTGAAAATATCATTACAATATCTGCATCATTTTAAAAGTTACAAATGAAAGTCTAAGTTTGGCTTGCCGTGAAATAGACTGTATTTTTGAGTGAATAAGTTTGATTGTGATTCGGGTTTTCTTTACAAAAACTGTTTGCAATGACACCTATTATCTCCCTTAAAAATTTGTTCCATTTTGTTTAGAAACACTCCGTTTGTGAAAAAGCAAGAAACAGATTATTACTAAACAATATTCAGAACAGTTTTTATTCATCATTAATTCCTATAAATGTTATATAATAGTTAATTTTCTTAAGTGTCACTTTTCAATCAGCAAATAAATAATGCAACAGTAATTTCTTTCATTTAAGTATGCAATTCTATTTCTTAATTATTTTGAATTATTTATTGACAGATAAAAAAAGAAGTTATGTAAGGTTATCTGAATTGAATATTCAATAGACTAAATAGTTTGCTATTTAGCCTAACTGTATATTCAGTAGTAACCAAAGTCAGTAAGTCTAAAGAACCAAATATATATTGAATATTTGGTGCATCCCTGGTAGTTTTGTTTACACATGTAGGTCTACCTTTAAGCAGGGCTTAATTTCTAACAAAAAATGTACTGGAGCCCGGAGCTCTAGTTTTCTGCAGTAATAACAACTGCAATGTATTCATCTGTCCCCTCCAACCGCATATTATTACTTCATGCATTATTTGCAAAATTAAAAGCAATTTCGTCCTCAGCAAAAGAAAATTTCTAATATATTTTGACTATATGCATTTATATACTGTAATAAGATCTAATAAATGAACAAAGCAAAAAGATTAACATTAGGAATCGGAAATTTTCAGAAAATCCTACTCCTCAAGGATTTTTTTCTTATCAACTAGCAAAACATAACACCCAAAGCTGTAACAGTGTGCAGTATTTATAAGCTCCTGTGGATTTCGATTAATACTTAAATATTCACCAAAAATAAAGAAGTACTAGAGCTGTGCACAAATTAAGTACTGCATGGAGCTAAAAAGTTGATCAGTAAGATTATTTTACAAACTTGAACAAAAAGCAGCAAGTAAACATAACAAGACCATGAGTAAAAATGGTAGGTACAATTGCAGTTACTTTTGGAATTCTACGCCACTGTGCGGAAGTGATTGAGTCTACACATGTGAGTGCTAGATAGGAGTATGCTCCTATATGTGCGACATGCTAGTTCACTCCTGTAAGTGCTTTGATAGGAAAGAATGCAAAAAATTGGAAATGGGAGGAAGAGAAAAGGATAATTTAGGCTTCAGTTTTTCAGAAGTGCTCTTCTGCTGGGCTCCAGAGCACAGCATTTGAGCTTTGGTGAATTTCGACTAACATTTAAATATTCACTAAAAACAAATAAATACCGATGCTGAGCTCTGGTGAACTCTAGCGCAATTTAAGCACTACCTTCAAGGACACGTTTGCAACAAAAAAAAATGCATTTAAGAAAAAAGGTTAGTATTTATGCAGATTTTATAATCACCAATTCAAATTAACATTAATTAATTAATTCAATAAAGCTCATGAGTATAAAGAAATATCAAGTATGTATAGGTTATGCAGTTTGCAAAATATTATGAGACTCAGAATTAAATATTTTTAATATTCCTTCTTTTTAAATACATGTTTATAATTTAACTAGCTTTTGTCCATAGCTTTACTCATGTGGAATATAATATAATAATATAATATAATTGCAATTAGGAAAGTTAATTTTACATACAATTTTTTACATTTTTTTTTCATAATTTGCCTAACTAATAGTGCACCTCCAATCAAAATATATTCAGTAGAACTTTTAAAAAAAGCTATTCTTTCATAATGAGGTTAACCTAATTATAGAACTTTCTCCCATAACTCTATAACTAAGCAATATATAATGATGTTTTATATACTAAAACCTCCCCCAAAAAATTACCGAATTGACAATGTAAGTTCCATAAAAATCCATTTGGCAGAATGCGAGTTAAGAGCGTTCCGAATGAAATTCCCATTCATAAACGAGTTGACCTAATTATAGAACTTTCTTCCATAGCTCTATAACTAAGCAACATAAAATGATGTGTCATACATTAACCCCCCCCCCCCCCCAAAAAAAAAAAAATAAATAAATAAATAAATAAATAAAAATAAATAAATAAATGACAATATAAGTCCCATAAAAATCTGTTTAGCTGAATGCGAGTTATAAGCATTTGGAATGAAATTAACCAGGCTGGCCTAATTATAAACTTTCTCCCATAGCACTATAACTAAGCAATGTAGGATGATGTGTTGTTATATACTAAAAATTTTTCGCAAAAATTACCTAACTAACAACGTAACTTCCATAAAAATCTATTTAACAGAACGTGAGTTTATAAACATTTGGAATGAAATTCCCATTCATAATCAGGCTGACCTAATTTACAGAACTTTCTTCCATGGCTCTTTAACTAGGCAACATAGAATAACTTATTAAACATTAAAACCTTTTTCAAAAAATTATCTAAATGAAAATGTAAGTCCCATAAAAACCAATTAATCAAAAAATGAGTTATAAGTGTTTATAATGAAATTCCAATTCATAAACTAGATGGTCTAATTATAGAACATTCTCCCATAGCTCTATAATTAAGAAATATAGAAAAATGTGTTACATATTAAAACCTTCCCCCCAAAATTACCTAACTGGCAATGCAAGTCCCATAAATATCCGTTTAGCAGAATGTGAGTTATAAGCATTTGGAGTGAAATTCCCATTTACCTTTTACATAAGTAAAACACCCAGTAAATATAATGATTTGAAAAGTTTTTAAAGATGTAACAAAAAAATATGTACTTATAAAAGCAATAATGTTTTGTATGTTTGTGTGAACTGTTGCTGTTTGTGTGAACAAACACTTTTTTAAATATTATGTTCATTTTCGATAAAAAATTAAAGATTCAACATCAATAAAATTCGAATTCTAATGTAGCTCCTATACTTTTGTGTAATGAAGACTTAAATCACATTGGAAAACCAAATCTTAAAATGAAAGAATGAATAAACATCACATCAGAATTGAATATAATAAGGGAAATGTAATAATTTAAACATTTTAACATGAATAATTAATCATTTTATTTAATGAATGCATAATAATCATTACATACCTGTATGGTTCAATTAATTGTTTTCCAATTGTAATAGCATTTGCCCACTGGTTACTTTCAATGCAGGCATCAAATGCAATCTCTAAAACTTTTATATGATAAATATGGCTATTTTCCAGTATTCCATCTTGTTTTTCTAATACTTCCAAACAGGCATCAAAAATTTTCATAGCACTGGCTAGAATATAAATCAAACATAAAAGACAAAGATTAGAACTGTGCATATAAAATATTTACTATTATAAAAGCCTTTAACAAAACTTTTAGCAAATTCAGTTCAAAATTAAATATATTTTTCTTCATTCATCATTATTCTAATCCAAATCCTCCTTAACATGCTTGGTAAAAACCAGCACTTTAATAACTAACCAGGATTCTTAAACATAACAAAACTAGGGGGCTCAGCCCCCTGCTTGCTAATGCCTCCCAACCCCTGTGAATTGCTACGCGATTCATATTGGGATCGCTACGCGATCCCAGCTCGCTTTGCTCGCTCACCACTAGTTATGTCTACTCTAGCCAGAATGAGTGCTATCATAAATTATTATAATGCATTAAATTTACAAATATTTTTAATGCATAAAAAAGTAATGGAAATCTTTGTTGAAAATGTAAATAAAAATGTATTAAAAAACCTTGGAAATAGAATTAATTTAAAACCTTAGTGAAAACACAATAAAAAATATTTTTAGTTGGGCCGCTATGCGCAGTATCATCAGTAAGACTTTTTATTGGTGGGGGAGAGAACCTTAAATAGCCAAGTCAAATTTCATTATTTGCCAACTTACCGCAGTTAGAAAATGTAACATAGTTCTTATTTGTTAAAAGTTTAATAATATTCCCAATTAATTTTGTAATTTTTGCCAGGTCTATCAGAAACAGAAAATGTATTATAGTTTTTATTAAAGTTTAAAACAAATTTGTCAACTAAGTTTGTAAAATTGCCAAGTATAATAACATTTGCAAATGTTTGGGTGGGGAGGTTCCCCCCCCCCCCTTAGCGAGGCCCCTGGTGTGATCTGAGCAAGCAACATATGAAATTTGCAAATATTTCTTATGAATAAAATTCATGCAAAACTTTGTTGAAAATGTAAATAAAAATGCATTTAGGTGGTGCTGCCAATGGGTATAAAACATTTTAACATTATGAAATTTACAAATTTTTGAAATGAAAAATAATTCATAAAAAGTAATTGAAAATGTAAATAAAAATACATTTATCAAAAGTTTGGCCCTGTGACTAATCATCTTTGAGAAAGCTAAGCGAACTGGAAATTGATTCTGCTTAAATTTAAATGGCATGTTAGTGTCAGATGGGGTCCTTCTCCTTTCATTTTGCCTATAGTATTGAAAATCCCAGCTTAAATTCATTTAAAACTATAATAAGACACTGAAAAAGATGCTACGTATCATGCTAACAAACTGTAAACAAAACATATTCGCCTGTGTCTAAATACAATCTTGGATCAAAAAGCTGATTCGCTGAATTCCTCTCGTCACTGTAAAACGGACCAATAGCAATTGTCATTCATGCAACGCTCAAACGGTTTGTGTTAAAAGAGAGATTCTGTCTGGATTTTGATTTGCTGAGCTGGTTGGGACATGTGACCGTAACTTAACCACTCAGAATCGTCGCTGCGGCTGTTGCCAAATGGCAAGCTACAAATACAGGCTTTTTTTCGCGCTACGTAAGAGAAATATATATATAATAGATGTTGTCGGGCAAAGTTCACAAAATGTCTAGGGGTATGTGTCCCTCCCTCTCCCCTCCCCCAGAAAAAAAAGCCCTGGTAAAGACAACATTATCTTATGCATTTTTAATGATCATTTTTGTCATTCAGAAATTTTAATACTTTTTCTACATGTAATAATTACATCTTATATAGAAAGAATGTGATGAATATAGAAGGACAAATGATTTAAGAAAGGACAAATTAGATACTAAATGTTTCACAAAAGGTTTAAAAATGTTCTAATTAATAAATTGAAATTTTCAGAGATAGAAAGAGGATAAATATTTTCAGTATATGATTTTAAATGAATAAACTCTTGAATTTACGTTGTTGAATAATTTTCAACTCCGGATATCCCGATGGTTTAGGAAAATTGTCCATTTTTCATAATCCATCTTACAAGCATGAAAATTAAGCGGTAAGAAATGTTTTAGCCAAACTTTTCACAAAAGTGTCTAAAATACCCATTGAGATAAAGGAGAAACTTTATTTCAATTCTTTACCCGAATAAACAAACCTACACACTATGAATGACCCACTTGAGTAGTGAGTGAAGGAGAGATTTCTTCTCTAAGGAATGTGAGAGAGGAAAAAGAGCTGGGTGTCACTGGATTGTTCTTGTGGTAGATCAGGGTTGCCACTCTAATCTTGAAAAAAAATTCCCTGTATTTTCCCTGTACTATAACGTTTTTATTACTATACTGAGTGTGCAAAATATACGTGTGTATGTATACTAGTTAGTCATCTTATAATTTACCATTACCCAACTAATTGACCAAATAAAATATAATACAATATGAGCAAATAAAAAAACTCTTCAGAAGTTGTTACACTTATTAAATCCCACATTTTACATTAATAATAATAGAAACAGTAAAGCAATACTCATACATTCTGCTAAAAAATACTTTGAAATGTTTGTAAATGAATGTTAGAATATGTAAAAACTTTCTATCTAATAATTTAAAGAATATAAAATTTTAAAGAATCTTACCTAAAAACCAATTATTTCAATCATAATATCACAAAAATTGGAGGAAAAAAAAAAAGAAAAGGCTACTTACTTTATGCATTCAAATTGAAATATGGACCCAGGACCCATAAAATATAAGACAGCTTTGATACACAACACTGGTTTATTTTTTACTTTAAAAAACATTACACGATAATAGTATTAGTGAGAAATACGATTTAATGCTTCATCAAAGCACATGACATATTTTTTGTTATTCACAGACTTTTGAAGAGCAAGTTGGAAAAAGGGAGCTAATCCATAACAAATCAAATAGGACATTTTTGTGTGTCCTAAAGTACATTTTTTAGCAATATCACTGTCTGGAAACATGTGACAAAATATCTCAGATACATCATTGAACGAATTAAATGAAGAATGTGAAGCAACAAGCTTCATCGCCCACAAAATTTCGGCTTTGAATGTATTTTCCTGCATCACGAAATGAGACAGACCTTTTTTATTTTCATTAGTAACACACGCCAACATTTCTGAAGAAATCAAACTGTTATCTTCTTTCCTAACACTTTCTTTGGGTACCACAGACGTTTCTGAAGAAACCAAAGTATTATCTTCTTTCTTAACACTTTCTTTGGGTACAAAATAAAACATTGAAGTTGATTGTGAAGTTAGTTTTTTATGTTTTTTATTCTTTGCATGACTTGTAACAGCTTGCTTTCCCATGTTGCTTACGCTGATAATCCTCTTGCAAAGTTTACAATTGCAGCAAATGGATTTTTTGGAACTGCCGCAATCCATCCGGAAAAATCAGGATTTATATGCGAATCTATCCAATTCGTATTAAATACGGACTTTGAACAACTCATTATAAGAAATTTAAACGATTAAATAGCACCTCTTATTAAGTCAAACCAAACACAAGTTAAAACAAAACGAAACTCGAACATTCGTGAAAAAACGCGCGCTGGTTGCATCAACAATGTTTTGTTTTGGCCGTACAAAGTACACGGACGGGCTGAACAGAGAAAACGAAGAGATAGAACGTCACGCACAGTCGCAGATGGATGGGAATTGAGATGATGTGGCCGCGTTTTTGGATTCAGCCATTGCAAGAAAAGGGGTGTAGGTAGAAACGTGCTTTTAAGAAGTTTCGTTGAAAATGAATTTTCACGACGCTTTTTCAGTTTTTTTTTTCTTCTGCGGAGCGAATTTTTTTTTAAAGTCGAGAAAAAATAATTTATGTTTGAAAATACCAGAAACAAAAAAAAAAATTCCCTGTGTTTTCCAGATTTTTTTGGAATTTTTCAAAATTCCCTGCATTTTCCCTGTCTTTGGAGGGTAATTTAAAATTCCCTGTGTTTTCCCGGTGGCGTGGCAACCCTGTAGATACGCAGACACGCATTTGAACCGTAAAACATTTATTTCCACACATTATTTGCAGTGTTTAAAACTGTTTACAGCAAAATGACGAGTAAACTTGGTTCATGGATGCTCAATGAAAAATTAAAAATGATAAAAGATTAAAGAAGCAGTTCTTAATGGTTCACCTATGCAAGATCTCAAAATGTGCTGATTTCAGGTGTGCTTTTAAAAGACAAAGCAATAGAAATATCAAGAGAAATGGGTGGTTTGGAGTTCTCAGCAAGTAATGGGTGGATCAAAAGATTTAAGGTGCGAAAAAAGCTTTCTTTGAAAAAAATGTGCGGCAAAGCAGTGGCAGTAAGCCACAGTCAAGTCAATGATTGGAAGTTTCTTCGTTGAAAGATAAATTGGAACATTACACTTCAGATGATGTTTTTAATTTAGATGAAACGGATCTCTTTTTTCGACTCTTATCGGAAAAGATTTTGTGTTTTCAATCTGAGACTTGCTCAAGAGGTAAAAACAGTAAGGAAAGAGTAACTGTTTTATTAGATGCAAGCATGTCAGGTTCTGAAAAGTTTAAGCCATTAGTTATCGGAAAAACAAAAAACTGCGTTGCTTTCGAAATGTGAAGTCTTTGCTGTGTACTACGAAAGTAACTGAAAATCATGGATGTCATCTGAGATTTGGGAAAAGACTTTAAAATTCCTAGACAGAAAATTTCACTCTGTTAGTCAAAAAGTAGCTTTCATAGCAGAAAATTTTAGAGCACACATTGAAGTACCAGGTGTAAACTTTATTGAACAGATTTTTTTTGCCGCCGAATGCTACTGCAATTTTACAGCCATTAGATCAAGGAATCATTTTGAACTTCAAACGGAATTACCATAAACTACTGGTTGAGGACTAAATAAAGGTTACTGATGAAGGCCAGGACTTCAAGCCGTCTCTTCTAGATGCTCTAAAGTACATTCATAAAAGTTAAGCTGATGTATCAAGACAATTCATAACTGTTTCAAACATGCTGGTTTCACAGACAATAATCAGTTCATCAGATCCCGAGTGTATAGAAAGAAGGTAATGAAGAAGAGATCATCCCTCTTTCAATATTTTTTAAAGAGTTGTTAGATCATGAAATATAACAAGGGATGGATGTCCAGATGTATTTCATGTAACAATAAAAAAGTAATTCATCAGAAATCTGACTTTTATTGTTTTCAATTTTGTTTTTATGTTTATTTTGTTTAATAATAATGTTTTATTGCTTAAAAATGCAAGAACAGTTATGAATTTAAAACTGTCTTAAATTAATTAAAAATACAGCTTTTTATAAACATATTTTTCCTCCAACTCCAGCTACCGTGACACTCCGCTTATGATGATATTTTTTTCTGGTCATGAGAGTGTTGGGATAATGAGGTTTGACTGTAGTAATAGCAAATGCATAAATAAATGTATATTTGTTCTCAAGCGAGTTATATAGTATGCTTTTCCACACAGCAGAGCACAAAATTAAAAATATGTTGAAAATGCATTTATCAGACTTTAACACATTTAATTAATTAATACGTTTATCTTTATATGACTTAGAAAAGTTTCATGTATGGGCATTACGTTTTGGTAAATACATAAGCTTTTCTAAGTCCTTGTAGGTTTGTGTAAGAATTTTTATTGCAATAGAGTTTAGCACATGCGAACTCATAATATCAAAGAATATTGTAGCATCTCACAAATAATATTTTTAAAGTTAATTTAATTACAATATGAATATTTGTAATATCTGATTTAGAAAATCAATTGAAATTTGTGAGCATTTTATGCATTAATGTGTGAATATTTAAAAACAAGTAGAGAAAATGGTACCTAACAGTCCAAGACCACATAATAAGGTAGTCCAGACCCAAAAAAAAAAAAAAAAAAAAAAAAGTGAAAACTGTACAGACCTTTCTTTTCACACAAGATAGCTGATGTCATTTTACGTACTGGTAACATTTAAAAAAGTATAAAAAAATCATATTTGAATTCTCTCTCTAAATATCGATACCATAATAGGCAGTAAGATATCCGATTAGCTCCAGAACAATATTGCAAATAAGGATAAATGGTTTTGTACTAAATTCAAATAATTTGAGAAAAAAATGTTTCAGCATAAATTCCAAGCATTTTTAATGCATATTTCCAATCTTAAAAATGAAAAGATATCTTTAGAATAATGCTATTATAAGAAATCTGGTATGTATTTATAATAAATGTAAAGAAAATCATCCACAATTTTGCTTTGCTAGATCAATCTTATCCATAACAATACTCTGAATTATCTAGTATATATGTTTAAAAACAGATATCCTTTTCATTGATGAATTACAGTTTAGATATAAAAAATTTCTAAATTATTTTTTAAATATAACAATATCAATTAAAGGTATTTTTATCATCAATTTTTACTTTAAAAAACTGCATTATACTCAACATCTTTCAATAGCATTTAACTAAATTACATTTTTTAATGTAATGTAATTTTAACAGAAAAATAAATAAACAATTCCAACAGTACTAACTAATGACATTAACATAAACTTTAAACATACTCATTATATGCGGCAATATTAAGGTTTAAACTATAAGTTTTCAATAGCTATTATTGTTACTTTAGATTAAAAAGTTAAAACATAGAGAAATGAACATAGAAAAATTACAAATATAGATACCTTTTTCTTTTTTCATCTGTTTTAAGCGTTGAAATTCTGTTTTAAATTTTAGTATAAGTTCTTCTGTTTCATTATTATGAACACAAGTCTTTGTCATCAAGTCCTCCTGAAACATCAAATGTTACATTACATTACATGAAATCTTCTTTTGTACAGTTATTAGCCAGAAAACGTCAACAATTAATAATCAATTTATTGATAATGTCTTACTATGATTTGTGCATTTTTACCTTTTTTCCAAGAGAATGCCTTTGGAATTTACATTTACTATGGCATATTGACTTTATCTATTAATATTTATTCAATTGAAGAGCTATATCTTCGCTATATCTTCATCAATAAAAAGCAATATTTATATCAAATCTTAAAATCCAAACATTAATGAAAACATATGCTGAATAAAAAATGATATAAAAGTTATAGTGTTCTGAAATATAGTCTGCCAACATCTTGAAGATTCAATTATAAGTGTTTATAATAAGTGGGAAAGAAACAGTGTTTTCTTATCAAAATAAATTATATAAAATTCTGATTTTGAAAATTTTATTAATAATGTTTACGTTCTTCAATCTTTACAAGAAGTACTGAATTTGTGAAAAATTTTGACTTCCAGATTTCGATGGATTTATACATTTTAGACGGTCCCGAACACGATTTGACTGTTTTTTTAAAATGTCGGTTTGTGAATCATTCTGCCTGTATGTATATGAAAAAAATTTTGTGAGTACTCTATTGTGCAAGAACTAATGCACGAAATTTAATAAAACTTCAGATTCAATTAGACATTGACATGAGTTGTTGCTGATTAGGTTTTGATGTTAATCATCCAATATCTGACACTACTACACTGCATTTTCCACGATTTCCGCAATAACTCTACCTCAGGAACTAATGTACAGATTTTCATCAAACTGCAGATTCAGTTAGATGTTGACATAAGTTGTTGCTGATTAGATTTTGGTGTTAATTGCCCAATAGATGGAGCTGCTATGCTGCATTTTTTACAATTTCTGCAATAGCTCTATCTTCAGAACTAATGCACAGATTTTCATCTAACTTCAGATTTAGTTAAACGTTGACATACATTGTTGTTGATTAAATTTTGGTGTGAATAACCCAACAGGTGGCACTGCTATGCTGCATTTTTCAGGATTTACATATTTTTGTGATAATCATATCTCAAGAACTAATGCATGAAATTTCATTAAACTTCATATTCTGTTAGACCTTAACATAAGTTGGTGCTGATTAGGTATTCATGTAAATCATATAAACAGGTTGTGTTGCTATGCTGCATTTTCCCCAACTTTTGTGATATCTGTATCTCAAAAACAAATGAACAGAACTTAATCAAACTTGATATTCTATTACACTTTCACATAAATGAATTCTTATTAGGCTTAGGTGCATACTGCCCAACAGGTGTCGCTTTTATGCTCTTTGGGTTGGGAATTTTTGTTGCAGACATCTAAGAGAGTACATGCCGTATTTCAATAATTTGTTTCAAAAATGTGATGCTTATATCTCCTTTTTAAATGCATACAATTCAACGAACCTATACCTTTAGAATCCCCGTGATAGTGAATTTTGAAGTATTAACATGTATGAAATAGAAGAAAGTTTTAGGATCGGCACATCTGACTAGTGTTATAAATGTGAAGAAAATTAAGTACAAACAGGGTTACTAAAATACCAATATTTTGATCTCCAGCACATTATGGCAACTTTTTTTTAAGTGAAAAAGGGATCATAAGCAACTATTTCTGTCAAACAGGCAACTATTTCACGAAAGAGGAGACTTTTTTGAAAATTTTATGCTAGTTTTTCCCAATAAATGTTGCAATATCTGCAGGAAATAGGAAACACCAATTTTTAAAAAAAGTTGACCATTCCAGTACAATTTGATATTTTATAGATATTCAAGAACACTTTTCTCATTTTCATTTATTTTCTTCTTAATATTATTTTAACATCACCCTTGAAGGGAAAACATGAAAATAATGAATAACTTTTGATATTGTGGTTGTGCAATAACCACCTGAGAAATTTTGCGCAAAGTTACTTTTGAATATTTTTTTTTAAACTTTGAAGCCTAATTTTATAATTCATTAGATATTTTATGTATTTACTTTTTTTTAAATGCTACTTAATGACCGATTACCAGATCTTGGAATTTATAGAAATGGAAAAACAGAAATTTTATAGAATATTAGGAATTGATAAATGAGTAAATACGACTTTTTTTTTTAATTCACACCCTACCTGAAGGAAGAGGTTTGTGTGTAAGTGGGGGGGAGGGGGAAGTCATTGTAGAAACTATAAAAACCAGTAAATTTTGCAGAATGTCTAATATCAGCATATATGAAGATATTTTTGAATGAATAACATAATATCACATTATTTGTTTACCGTTTTGTATGTAAGATTAATGTTAGTTAAAGGAAATACAATATATTGGGTAACCAAAAAAGTTCTATCATTTTTATGAAATGACAAACGTTAAAGAGTGTTACATGCAATGAATAATAGATAGCGCTACAATTGCCAAAATGTGTTAATAAAGATGTAATGCAGAGTCATTGTATAAAAAGAGCAATTGAAAGGTTATCTCATAACAGTAGAAAAATAGATGCGAACAGGAGTACTCCAAATTGTATAATTTGTGCATGTGTATGTTGTATGAATTTAAACTTAGAACAAATGCTGTGCACACGGCTCAAAAAATATGGCAAGCTTTCGGAGAAGGTTGTGTCAGCACTCGCACAACTCAAAGGTGGTTTAGGAAATTTGCTACCGGCGATGAGTCACTGAAAGATACTCCTACGAGCAGGGTGGCCATATGTCATTAATGATGAGGAATTACAGGCTGCAATCGAAGAAGATTCCACTTAAACGTGTGAGATGTTAGCAGAAAGGTTCGCCGTCACTGATGAAACTATCCGTTTACATTTGTATAGTTTGGGGAGTGTGTACAAGCTAAGCAAAAGGATACCTCATCAATTGACATCTGCCCAATAGCTCAAGCGCCTGAACATTTGTTTGGGGTTACTGCATCGGCATCAAACAGAACCATTTCTTGTCGTGTATTAACCTGTGATAAGAAGTGAATATTGTACAGCGATCCCAAGAGATTGCATCATTGGTTGTTAGCCACTGAGGCTGTGCCACAGACCCCAAACTAAAGATCCATCAGCAGAAGGTGTTATTGCGCGTATGGTGGATCGAAAATGGAATTGCTCACTGTGAACTGTTACCATCTGGTCAGAAGATTACTGAGGATGTCTATAGTGACAACTCCGTCGAGTTCACCAATCACTTTAAAAAAATCAGCCAACTTTGGTGAACCGTAAAGGCATTCTTTTCTTACAGCATAATGCTAGGCCGTATGTTGCGTGTGTGACCTCTGACACAATTCAGACCCTTGTATGGGAACTGCTTTTGCATCCTCTTTATTTCTGACATTAGCCCTTGTGACTAACACCTATTTTTAAGTCTCAATAGTCGTCTATGCAATCAACAGTTCAGCAGTCGAGAGGCTATGGCAACAGAGTTACAGAACTTTTTCAACTCTAAAGATCGTGACTTTTATAGAAATAGAATTTATAAGCTTGTTTCCCATTGGGAAAAGGTTATTGCATGTGAGGATAGTTATTTTGATGAATAAATTGTATTCTTTCCTATAGATTTTGCTGTTTGTTTTCTTTCACCTAAAAACGACGGGACTTTTTTGGTTACCTGATATATAACTACTAATTAGCAAAAATTACAAATATAAAACAAAATACACAATTCAAAGGAATTTTTTTTCTGATTTGCTCAGAGTATCTTAAAGTTACATCACATAATTGCCATTTAAATGTATTCATTTAAAAATATAAATATTGCAAAATGACTTACATTATTCCTTCTTACATTCTCTACAAACATTCAGCTTTATAAATTTGTTAGTACAGGAGCCACAAACTGACTTCTTGCAATTACAGTCGAACCTCTATTTAACGAAGTCACTAAATCCCGGAAAAAAGTTCGTTATATGGAAAATTCGTTACATAGAGATTCACCCTTTAAAATACTTTAAACTACATAAAATAGATTTTAAATTCATAAACATTAGATATTTTTACTAAAAGTAATTAATCACATTTTTTTTTTATAAATTATATCGATTTGTTTTATTTATTTTACCCATCAATATCCATCATCAATTCATTTTTTTCTATGTGTTTAAATCTTTGAAAGCTGCAAGGAAAACAAAACATTGTCCGGGAATACACTGTATTTTCTGTTTAAAGTAAATAGTTTTACACAAAAATTAACGAATTTTAATAACCTTATCGTATTTATTATTATTATAACAAATAATTTTAATCATACATTAACATATGCGTCCTTAAATTTAGTTTCTGAAAAACTCTGTTAATTTTGTCTGAGTTTTTTCTTTTTAAAGTGCTTTCTCCCATAATATGTCTCGCATCTTTGCAATGCACCAAAAACCCCTTCATGCGTATTTTCTTCTAACTATAATCCGCGTCGGATTGTTTCAAATGATTTTAGCATTTCATTATACGAAGTTTTGTTAATTCCTGCGTCATGATCATTTCCATCATCATCATGTTAGTCTTCATCGCAATTCACTGCTGTATTGTTTTTATTTTTCACACTGTCGAAAATATCCAATTCGGATAGTGTTTCCAAGGTCTCTTCAGAATTAAGTTAAATACAGTTATCAATCAGCACATCATGGTTAATTTCTTCTTTTTTTCTCATCTGTATCCACGTTTTTAAAAGTTACTCTAACCCGGTAATTCTCCGTCAACTTCAACCTCGCGTTTCGGAGCTTAACTCTCAGTTGAATGCGAAATCCAATTCTCCGTTTACCCAACCTGACGAAATTCGAGGTAAATACTAACCTGGGGTTGACTAACTCAACCAAACTCTGGTAGGTAGGTTAGTGAACCGCGCATGCCTAGTAGAAAGAAAGATGGCGGTCGTTTTAAATTGTGCGCTGATGCTTCTTTTTTAAAAACAAAGCTTTTTGGAATTTACTAATTAAACGAAGCATTAATTATTAAAGATGGTATTATAAAAGAATGTGTCACTTACATTTTTCCCCTTTTTTTTGGATATTTTTGCTCTATGAATGCAAAATTATACTAATTTGTGTGTTGAAAACAAAGCTTCAAATTTCATTGATTTACAAAGTATTTTGTGGTGGCGCCATCTAACAAATCTAAATGGAAATATGTACTTTCAATACCAATTTTGTAAAAATATATGATTCAAAACTCTTTCTTTCTCTCTCTCTTTTTTAATAATAATGAAAAAATAGAAAACAAATTTTCTTCCATTTGAGTCCCTCGTTCATAGTTGCTTAAAGCATGAATTTTCTACCAAATTGTGTATATGTGATCAATTGTTCATAATAGATAAATAATTATTTGTTTTATTACATACTTAGTAAGTTTGAAATAATGATTTTTGTTTTAAAGAAACATTTTTTCAGAAGATTTTTTTTTTATATATAATTTCGCAATACATCAAGAATATTAATACATGTTCTCGGCCTTCTTCTAAAGTTATTAAACATGATCTCTAAAAAAATGTGTAATAATCAACACAGGATTTTCTAAGGCCTCGTCTTTTTTTTTTTTTTTTTTTTTTTTTTTTGCTACCGGCATGCTATTTTATCCAAGATATTTTAATTGAATCTGTACAGACATTTGTTAAATAAAATATATATGCATTTGAAATAATTATATGAAAATATCTTCACATCTAATATTCATTGTAAAAAATAAATAAATAAACCTATTGCGTTATTTACTTTTATTCTACTTAATACTACTAGTTTGATCAGATAATTGTTTATTAAACTTACATTAAAGAAAATGATTTTTTTAATCAAGATATTTTTTAATCAACTGTTTTTTAAGAATTTTATTGAAACTTTTGTTCTGTAAAAGAACAAAATCATGAAATCAAAATGGTAATTGCACATTTACTTATAAGAATTTTTTATTTAAAAATTAAACATGATAAGTATATGCATTTCCAATTTCAATACTGCCTTTAGTTTCGTTATTGAAAAGAAACAGATTAAGATGGTGTCAAGGAAGGACAGAACTCGCAGAGAGGATTGCTAGGTCATGTGATTCCTTTGGCCAATCAACTACGCAGATTTCAAGCGAGAGTTGACTAACTCAGGTCGACTAATCGCGGCTTGAAAGTTATCGATGAATTCGAAATATTAACCGGCGGTTAGATTTGTCAACGGAAGGTTTCTCAACTGAGAGTTGAACCGCAAGTTAAAGGTTGGTGGAGAATCGACCGGTAAGGGATTATCGTCTTCGTCCTCTGTACTTACCGAATTCTCACTGCTGACAAAGAAGGTGCCTGGTAAAAACCAGTTCCAAGGCCATTGAACATCATAAAATGTGTTTAAAGAAAGAATAAGTTTGAAATGTCCAGAAATATTTTGAGAAATGGGGAGAAAAAAAATTTAGATCACAAGAATAAGTTCGTTAAATAGAGAATGCACTTCGCTATTTGGAGGTTATTTTACAAAGAAATTCGCAAAATGTTCTTGATTCCAAGGAAAAGTTTGCAAAATAGAGAAATTTGCAAAATAGAGGTTTGTTAAATAGAGGTCCAACTATACTACAATTGTTCATAGTTTTATTCTGGCATCGATTGATTTGGCAATGTTTACGTTTCCTGCCTGAAGTAATGGGTGCATCATCTGTATTTGGAGCTAAATCTGACAGCTGAGATGTCTTAGAGGCGATATATTCTGTATGCAGTTCATCAGCTAAATTTAAAATAAAATCACGACACTTTATATTGATACCGGTATTATAAATCACACAAGCATTTATAGCAGCTAAGTCAAGAATTTAAAAAGAACTTGCACACGCCATTGCCGAGAAGCAAATTTTGTGGAACATTTTCTTGCCATTTGGTCAAGTACATCCACACCGTATTTCGTTGAGTTATAAAAATGAAGAACTCAGGCATCTTTTTTTCATTGCCATCGACTTTGAGTGTAGTATGTAAAGTGCTTAACAACAAAACATTTTTGTTTTTCTTTCCTTTATATGAGGTCAGATATATATTATCATGCTTAAGAATTTTGCTTGAATGCAATTCTCCCTTTGTGAGCTTGAAGGATTCGGGTACTTTTTTCTTTCCACGTTTCACAGTGCCAACAATGCTAAGTCCTTTATTTCTTAGAATTTTGGCTAATTTCAACATTGTGAAAAAATTATCAGTCGTTATGGTCACTTCTGTATTATGAAGTGGCTCTCCCAAGCGACAAACAGCATGTTCTCCAACAGTTTCCTCTATGGGTCTATTTTCCTTTTTAGCTAAATATGGAAAGCCCTTCAACAAATATTTTGATTGAACGTCAACTGCAAGCCAAAATATAATCCCAAATTTATCCAGTTTTTGCAGCAGCTGTGTAAATGGGCAACATGCCTTACTTGGGAAGAGTTGTTCATTTACCATTATATTTTTTCCTGGTTTATAACAAAGTAAACAATTTTCAATAACGTGTTCTAGATCTCTGACACTAGTGCAAATTTATCAATTCGAAGACTTTCAGATGTTATTGTCTTTCTAGTATTAACAGGACACAGGAAAAACTTTCATTATTATAACAAATCTTTTGAATAAAAAATATATCATCATTATTCTGTGGTTTATGATTTTGAAACTAAACCACTCATATTTAAAACTGAACAATTAAAAAAAAGGGGTAACAAATATATATATATATATAATAAAACATCGTTACAACATTAGACTTTGCACAAGGTAAGTTTATCTGAATAAATTCTACTGAAAAAAATTGCAGTCTTTAAAGGAAAAATTTACAACATAACATTATCAAAAAATTTTCTTACATGATATGATGATGTACATCTAGGACACTGACACACAAAATAATACTGTTCGTTAAGAGTTTGTTGTCTATCACGAAATAATTGCAACTGTTCAATATAACTGATGTAAATCTAAAATATAACAAAATACTATAATAATTATGTTAAACAACAACCCTGATAATAATCTATAAAAAGAATATACTTAGGCATTTGTGAATGATATGAATTTACCTTAGTTACATCTGTATGAGGAATTTTTTTCACTGCCCTAATGCATATATTTATACCATTGAAAACAACTTCTGCTTCAGGTTCACAAGAATGATCAAATATGGAAGCCCTAAAAGATATAATTGTTGTTTAAAAAATATTTTTATAAAAGCTCATTTTAATTTTTATGGGGATGAATTACATTAAATATAATATTAACAAAAATATACTATAACATACTGACTGATAAAAATGAATTGATAAACAAATAAATAAAATATAATTAAAACATTTAACAATTTAAGGTTGTTCTCAAATCCAAACTCACTACTTTCTGATACATTCATGAAACCATTTCTATCCATAAATGTATAAAATTTTCATTTATTCTTATTCACAGATCAAAAAAATTGAGCAATGCTTTTACATTTTCCTATAAAGACAAAAGATGTTTTAGAAAACAGTATGTTGGAAATTTAAACTTATTTTTGATCAATAGCCAAAGAATGGCCACCACTAGGAAGAAATCATTTGTAAATCAAGACGTACCACTTTACAGGAAAATGTAAAAAGTTTTTCAATTCTATAACTCGCATTGAAATAGAAATGTCAAAAATTTCATGCTATTATGGATAAAAATGTTTTGGTGGATGTGTCAAATATTTTCACATGCAGAAAAAAATAAAAACCCCACTTAATCAATGTATTCATAATAAATGGTCAAATGCGAGAATTACTCGCGCTCATAGGGTTCCGTACAATAAGTATATGAATTTTGAATTGTATTATTAAAACAATCGTTTTTAAAGAAAAATAAGACTTCGTAAAAACTATACAACGTAGGGTTTGGTATAGCTATATATATACTAGAAAAGTATGAATGGGTATACCGCAAAAGTTCAAAGAGTTATGAAGCCTAAATAATATCAAATATTGCTATTCTGTATAAATCTTATTCTAATCTGTTCATGATTAATTAAATTTGGCACTGACAAGTAAAGTACTGCATATTTAAACTTCATTTGGCATTTAATAAAATTAAATCCAGCGTCGTAATAATCTTTTCTTTTTACAGTGTATCTGAAACAAAACCCTTGTTCAAAGTTTAAACTTGGCATTTTGCTAAGCTTCGAAAGGAGGTAGCAAATTAGCAATGCCGCTTTGGTCTGTGCCGCGTTTTTCCATACATGTTTTTAGTTAACCTTTAAAGACACAGTAGGTGTATTCAGAGAGCCACTCAATGCAAACTAGTCGCAAATCCCATAGTATTTATGTGATTAATTCTCATTAAATTAATCTGTTTTTAACAACTTGATGTTTATTGCTTTTATATTGCTACTGGGCATTGCATTACACAAATATATCCTTAAAATTTGTTATCTAGGCTTTAAAAGTGATGGAGCATAGAATACGCCATCCCCGTCATTATGTATGTCCAAATCGTCCGTGTCTTTAACGGTTAATATCTCGGCTAATTACCGACGATTTTTTATGAAATTCATAATTAACAATGCTTTTATACTTCTGCTACGATAGGTACCTCTAGCATTGCTCAACACTTTTGCTGAATGCCCGTAAATCAAAATTTGTGTTTAACGGAAAAATGTGATTTTCTCAAAAACCAAGTAACCTATGGCAATCGCTATAATTTTCCTGCAAGGTTTAAACTAACGTCTACTACCTCTAATTTTTTCAGAATTTTAGTTTCAGTAGATTCGGAATTAGATCGGGGGGAGGGGGGACATATTTTTACACTACATTTTCGACCATAACTTTGAAAATATAATACCGAAAATTAAACGAAATATATTTTTGAGTTCAGCATTACGAGAGCTTTCACACGATATACAAAGAAAAGATTTCTTTTTTCAAGTAACTTAATTAGCCCCTATACATTTTTCCTAAATATGTTTATGAATATTTATTAATCTGTAAGTATGTGGGTCAATAGTCTTTATTATTTACCCCAATTTGAACTTTCCACGTTCCATAGTTTACGAGTAAAGTGGCTGTGACAGACAGACAGACACAGGAGTGATCTTATAATGGTTCCGTTTTTATTTTTTAAGTACAGAAACCTAAAAAAGTATTAATATTTAACCTTTCAAAAAAAAAAAAAAATTTCCAAGCATTGAATTTATAACTTTTTATCTCTCTTCACGTCTACATCCGCTATCCTGATCGAAATATGAAAAAAACAAAAAATACTCATTTATTCATGGTATCGTTGTCTTTCTAATGATGTCTTTGTTTAAAAAAATATTAATATTTACCTTTCAAAATAATTATTTTCTGATTACATCGTTTTTTTTTTTTTTTAAATAACTTGCATCTGCTTTTTGAGTCGAAATACGAAAAAACAAAAGATACCCACTTTGGTACTTTTTATGGTTCCAATGTCTTCTTGGGTTAAAAAAAAAAAAAAAAAAAAAACTTAAGTCCTTTTACGAATTTTCTACTCCCCCCCCCCCCCCCCCTTCCTCTTATTCACTGTGTTGCATTAGAAATGCATCTTACAATTTAATGGTATTTGTGCTTTAAAAGAGAGAGGGGACGGAAATTTTACATCATTTAGGTTTTCTCAGGAATTTTTGATGAAAATTGAAAGTTATATCTAAATGTCAGAAATGTAATCCGCAATCACTATAACAGGAGGGAGGGGGTAGTTTGTTTGGATTGATTTTTGTTTAAAAATATAAATCATACAAATTCGAGGGTGTACGCTGCCGAAGGCAATGTAGCACCCAACATGAGTTTCAACTGGAAAGATTTTCCTTAAAAATCAAAATAAACAATACCAAATAAAATCAAACAAACCGGGCTATGCATAACATGCCCGGTGTATGGTGTTGAAGGCAGTAAGCCACTCAATTCTAGGTTTGTTTGAATAGATTTTCACTTGAAAATATAAAAATCATACAAATCTGCCAGCGTGCCCCTGACATTAGGTTCATTTCAAAAATATTTTGTTTAAAAATGTAAAATCATTCAACACTGCTTTTAGGTACATTTAAGGTTATTATCACATATCCGGGTAACGATGGGTGAGTGAGCTAGCATACAATAAATATTAAGGATCATCAATTAAGGAGACTTAGTGTCTAAATAATCGGTCAAGTGCGAGTTTTACTGGCATACAAAGGATTCCTTACAATAAATTTACTATTTACTGCAATATTACAAAAAATCGGTGCTAAAAGAATAAGACTTTGTAAAAGACTTGGAGTTATTCTATGAATTATTTTTCCATTGGAAGGAAAAACATTGACTTTTTTATCACTATGATTTGCCTTACCTTAAACAAAAACCTTGCAAGAATGCAAAGTTTAAACTTGGCATTGTGTTAAGCACTCTTTAAACGGAATCCGCAAAGTTGCCTTGGCCTATGCTGTTTTTTTTCTTATAGATGGGGTTTTAATTAATATATTGGCTGATTATACACAATTTTTTTCGAAAATTGTTATCAACAACCCCTGGATGATTCTGCATCAATACGCATTTTCAGTGCTCCTTAACTCTCCCGCTGAGAGTCCACAAAATAGTTTGTGTGCAACAGAAAAATGCAATTTTCTCAAAAACTACGTGACCTAGGATAATCGCTATAGTTTTCCTGCAAACTATTTTAATAAACTTCTTCTACTTTTAGTTTCAGTAGATTTGGAAATAAGGGTAGGGGTGGAGGGAATATTTTTGCAACACATTTTCGACAATACTGACGAAAATATATTACCAAAAATTAAAACAAATATATTTTTGAGTTCATTGTTATAAGATCTTTCGAACGATATCCTATGTGATATACAATTTTTTCTTAAAGTAACTTAATTATTCTCCCCCCACCCACCCCTAAATTTTTCCTAAAAATATTGTGAAAGTCTAATCATATATATTATAAAGCAGTAAGCTCTAAAAGTTCCGTTCGAGTGTTTTCAAAAACTACCTGGTGGATTTTTTTTCCCAAATTGTATCATTCGATAGGAAATATTCCCGGGGTGGTTTATGAGAAAATATACAGGGATAGTTATGATTTTTTATAATAAATTTCGTATTTTACTGCTATTTTGAACGAAAAGGTTGCCAGTGATTATCTTTTGGCGAAAGGTTTGTTGATTAAAGAATTAAGATGGCTATATCTGTTAGAAAATAATATAAACACCTAGCGAATAAATGAAAAAATACTGATATTTAATTTAAAAAACAACAACAAAAAAAGTTTTAATAAGACATAATATTATAAAACGAAAATATTTAATTTAAACATGGAATAAATTTTTGTAATGCTTAAAGTATAAATTATTGTGAAATTTTACAATTGGTACAATATTTGGCGAATTATCGCTTGCGATAGGTTAAAAAAATGAATCTAAAAATTTGATTTGACAATTTTGAATGGCAATTTGTTTTTCTTTTTAGCTCTTTTATCGCCTGCGCCAGGTTAATAAAAACGTGTCTGAAAACTTGATGAAATAAAATCTTGGTTACATTCTTTAGTATTTTTCTTTTTTGTCAATTTAATTATTATTTTTATATAATTCTCCCATCATATGATTTACAGGAAAAACTAGAAGTATTTGTAAAAATGGCTGTATTAGTGAGTTACATGCTATTTATTTATTACCTTCATCGCCAAACAATGCAATTTTAAGCCAAATAAGACAAAAGTGTGAAATAAGCCGAGAGAAGAGCATTTCGGAGTACATTTTTATATTCAAGCGTAAATTATATAAAAAGCAGTTAAAATTATAATTATGTAGTCAATCATTTAAATTTTAGTGTAAATGTCTTCCATATACGCACATATTCTAAAATAATTTACTTTCAAAGATTTAAAATATTTTTTACCATACTATGGAATACCATTACTATGGAAACATGCCGTTTTGTTTTCCTCAAGCATGTGATTTTTATATCCTCGAACTCAGATCATTACTTATTAATTGAATATTGTGCATTATGTTATTTTTTTAACATGCCGAACACATTGTCGATTTCACTTATAGGAATATTCACTGCTTTAAAAGTTAGGATATAAGAATATTGTTAAGAAGATTTCAGCAATTATACATTATTACTATAAAAAATAAAATAAACATTTTGCAATAAATAAATTAAAATGCAAAATCACACAGAAACTGAACTGTTAGAACTTTGGAAAACAATAAAAACATACCAAAGTAAAATAGTAAATATTGAAATGAGTTAAATAGAAGTTGTCTGAGAAAATTGAAACATGTGAAATAACAAACAAAGCGGAGTACATGCATATGCAGATGACACACACATAAATTTATAACACCAAAGCAAACTGTTCATTCCAGGGAAATTAAAAATGCATTTTTATTTATAAACTCATTCTACAAAGGCTACAAATGTTTTTGTTTACAGTTTTCCAGCTTATAGCTGCAATTATATTAAAGCATGCTACAATGTTTTTATTCCAAAAATTAACTTGTAAAATTGGTGGTGCACGTGATACACAAGGATTTGAGATTTGAATGTCTCTGGCTACATTAGCATACCTGTCAACATGTCAATTTTAAAAACCGTATAATTTTTATAATGTATTTTTAAAGCACGCTTAAAAATATGTGCAACGAAAAATATAATATGGTTTCTTATGCACAAATTCTCTAAATGTTTAGTTGTATCAAGAAGTTCTTTTAAACCACTCTTACCTCTGTGAGAACATTTAACATCTGAATTGCACATGATGCAATGAGCAAAGGGTTATCTTTCACAAAATCGAGTTATAGACAAAAATTCTTTTGCATATGATTCTTATGAAAACTTGACTATACTGCTTCATTTTCACTTTTTCCATTTTATAATAATAATGGAGAATAACAAATAAAAAATAAAATAAAGCTTATAAAAAGAGAGATTTACATTTTTTCTGCAATGGCATATTTTTACTTATTCTCTTTGCTGTAGAAGAAAGATAGAAAAATAAGCATGCATCAGATTTGAAATTTTATATTTTACATGGCCATGGTAGATAAAATAATATTTTGCAACACATTACTACTTTTTTCTAAAAACCATACAATCTTATGCTTCACCTGTACAACCATACATTTAGAAATGAAATTGTATATAGTATGGCCAAATCATACATGTTGGCAGCTATGAATCAGGAGTATACTAGTAAATATATATGTATCTGATAATACTAACTATATTAATATCATTAATTACTACTAATAATATTTTTTTTTATGTTTCTTATTATTTTCTGAATTTCAAACTTATATTGTAAAACTGAATTTCAGATTTATTTGTGGAGCTTCCAATTCCATCACGAGTGGCATAGCAATTAGCAATTAAAAAATTAAGAGGACAGAGGTGCCAGTAATCATTTTCAAAAAAAGTTGAAAAATTAGAATTATGAATAATTAAAAAACATTTAGGATAATAATTAATCACTCAAAATAATAATTAACCTTGTAATCCTCAAAAACCTTGTAATACCTCAAAATAATCATTAACTAATGACAACCTTGTCATGAAATCAATAGTACTAATTTCCAGAGTACTAAAGCACTAATTTCCAGAGAAATATAATTGTCAAACTATTCAAATAATGAGGGTTGAGGATGGCATTGTTCCTGTGAAATAAAAATTATTTTATATAAAAAAAAAATTCACAGAAAATAAAATAAAATTAGTGCATGCAATTATATTCTCATTATAAATTATAAGAATTACATCTCTGGAAAGTAATTGAAATCATACTTGCATTAATACCAATAGGAAAGAAATGAAATTGTGTGCTGAAAGTCTGAAATCTAATGTATAAAAATGAAAATCTGTCTGTCTGTCTGTAATTCTATACAAATCCACTGTTTGGAAGCCAGAATTGTGAAATGTTATGTACATGTGTATTAAAACACAGCCGAGGCAACTAAAGTAATTTGGAATCGAAATAATTTATAATTAATTTTTAATTGATAAAAATCCATCAATTTAACAGCAATTTCCTATCAAATTGAAACATTTTTTGTTATAGTAGTTGCCAACAATTAAAAATCCACAGTAAAATTCTTACCACAACAATTACTTTTCTATTGCAAGATTTTCACGTGAAGAATGAAAATTAAATAAATAATTTGACGAATTAAAAAAAAAGTGAATGTTACGTCATAACTTTTCTATTGCAAGCCGGTGAATAGGTGAATATATAACGTCATATGAGTTTGAGTCTAAACAAAACGTATTGAAACATGATGAAAACCCGATTATGGAAATATTGGCATCTATTTATATAAAATCTAAGTCTCTATGTCTCTTTCACCATTCCGGCAGAACCGCCTAATTGTAATGAGTAATTGTTGAAAATTACTAATGCAGGGTTACCACAGTAGCACCAAATGTTGACCACCTTGGCGAAGTATGGACAAATTTGATGAAATATCGCCAAATTTGGCGACAAAAGTAAGTTGTCATATATGAAGCCAATTTGGCAATAGCTAGCTAATTTGGCAAATTTGCCATTTAAAACCATTAATATTTCATATTTGAGATCACCGCAATTTAATTAAAACTTTGTGCTTTTAAGGATTTTTTTCAAAATCTATGGGTGAGAATTTAAAGTGTAATATACAAAAATGTACGTCTTTACATCTTCATGCCGATTCTACTAATAACATAACAGCCAATAGATGGCACTGTACTGTTTGAGCTCCTAACTGCCCGATTTTAATGTGCTTTAGGTACTTTTCCAGTATAGGGACCTTGGCAAGATAGAGAAAATTAAATTTGGCAACATATTTTCTAGCAAATTATTCACTGTTTCATATACACAAGTAATTTTTCAATTTTTATATAATTTATTTAATATAAAGAAGCATTTAAACTATTTTTGTATACAAACTGAGGTAAATTGTATAGAAAAAAACAACAATAATACAGATATAAATAAATGTTTACAGGTTATATAAATAAACAAACTTAAACGTTCATTAATTTTGTTTTCATAGCTGTTTATATCATTTGGCAAGAAAGTCTCATTTCTGAAGCCCAAATTATAACAAACTTTAAAAAAGTATGCCAAGGCTCCTATACTGCAAAAATACTGCACTTAATATAGTTGGATACAACTGTTAAATTCTCAATACTTTTCCACTTTAGGGGCCTTGACGAAGAAGAAAAATTGGCAACATATTTTCTGGCAACCTATTTGCTGTTTCCTTTCATATACACAAGCATTTTTTTCAACATTTATACAATTTATTTATCATAAAGAAGCCATATATCTAATTTTATTATATAGACATTAATCTGAAGTGAACTGAACTAAGCTTTGAGTATTGTGTTGAGATGTGAGTGTGGGAGAAAGCGGCGGTGCACTGCTTCTGTGTTAAATAAATTCTTATATCAAGTAACCAGCGCCTTTAAATAATTTGTGTTACAGTGTGAGTTATTAAACATGGTCCGTCGACCCAGCGGAGGAGTACAATTAAAATAATTCGTGTCCTTTTGAGAACAAGAACAAATTCAAACAGTAGGTGATTTAGTTTGTGTTTGTGCTTAAAGATGTTTAGTTCACCTTTGTTGTGAGAGTGCCATGATAATTTGTGCCTAATAAGAGAAGTTGGTGACTAAGAAGAATTCAGTGTTGAGATATTTTTATAAATGTGCCCGTGGAGTTATACAGCTAAATCTACTTCGTGATTGCCGCAGCGACTGAGGTAAGAGCAATTTTCCTAGTTTTGATTTAGTTAAATTATGTCTATTATTGATAATGTAAATAAAGACGAGCTTAAGCTTGTCGTTGAGGAATTAGGTTTAACTGCTCCTGAAAGCAGTAAAATTATAGAATTGAGAGATATTATAGAGAAAAGTGAGCATTACTCAAATGAGCAATTAATGAAAGATGTAGTCAATTCGGTTGTTGAGGAGTATAAGTCCCGAAAAGAAACTGAGAAATCTAAACTAGAATTAGAGAAAATTAAATTAGCGCAATTAGAAAAAGAGTTAGAAATAGCAAATATTCGCAAAGAACCTTCCCAAAATTCTGAATTTGAAAAAATTAAATTAGCTCAGATAGAGAAAGAACTAGAATTGGCCAAAGTGCGTAGAGGTTCCTGCGAAAATTTATCGTCCTTAACAGAAAAATCAGAAACGGAAATAGTGAGCAATAACCTAGAAAGTTTTATTAAAAGTGTTAAAACATTAACTATCTGTGTACCGACGAGAGCTGAGTCATTTAACCTTTTCTTTCAATCACTTGAAAAAGCGTTCAAAACTAAAAATGTACCCGAAGAGTTTAAGGCAGAAATTCTTCTAAACATTCTCGGGGAAAAAGCGAGTAATTTAATGATTTATTGTCAGAGGAGGAGTTCATTAGTTATGATAAATTGAAAACTATAGTCTTAAAGGAATTTCAACCTACAGCGCAAGAGTGTTTAAATAATTTCCGGAAAATGCAAAAATTACCGTCAGAAAATTACGTTCAATTTGCATCTAGGTTGAAATCAATTTTTCTATATTACTGTAGTCTGCATGAAGTAAATGATTTTAAATCATTATGCGATCTGATTGTTTCAGACAGAATTTTCAATTCGTTAGATCGCGATATAATGAATCATATTGCAATTAAACAAGCAGAATCATATTTTAAACCACAGCAGCTTGGCAGAGAATGCAATATTTTCTTATCGGTTAAAAATAAAAACAGAAATGAATCAAATTCGAGAAATTTCGTAAGTGAAAATAAACAAATAGCGGGAAATAAATTGCGAAATGCACGCCCTGAAAGGGGGGTCTCAAATATTTTCCTTTCGGAAACAAAAAATAACAAATGTGTTTTGTGTAAAACTATTGCGTATCATGCATTACATTCTTGTCCGCAATTCAAAAAACTTTCGATAAAAGAAAGAGTTGAAGTTCTGAAATTAAACAAAGCATGTTTCAAATGTTTAAATTATAATTGTTGTGTACAGAAATGTAATTATAAAAACTGCGATTATGGATTGCCCCATAACAAACTCATTCATTTTCCGAGGGAAGAAAATGATTTGAGTAATAATCAAAATAAATTTCGAGGTCATGTGTTTCAAGCAGGTGCAGAAATAAAAGCTTCAAGCGAAGAAAAATTTTCCTTCCCTCCGAGCCAGACTGTCGCCACTAGTTTCGAAAGAAATAAAACAAAAACTGTGTTATTGAGTACGGCTCGCCTTTTCATGAAAGATAAATTTTCAGAATGGCAGGAAGTTAGATGTTGATTGGATGTCGGCTCGCAATCGTGTTTGATAACTTTTCCGTGTGCTAATCGGCTGCAACTTAAAATTAATAAAACAAACACTTTAATTTCGTGTTTAGATGATTCTTCTATCACAGTAAAGGGTTGCGTAAAGACAAAAATCGGGAATAGAGATAAAAGTTTTGAAAGGGAATTGAATATGTTAGTAGTAAAGAAAATTACAGATTTAATTCCGCAAAGAGTGATTAATGTAAATGTTGAGGTCCCAGATTTGACTATGTTAGCAGATTACCGATTTAATTTTCCTGATAAAATTGATCTGTTGATAGGTGCGGAAATATATTATGAATTATTAAGACCAGGACAAATATATTCTCAGAGTTCGAAATTACTTTTTCAAAATACTGTATTTGGATACGTGGCTAGTGGAAGCATAGAACAGGGAGATGAGGTTAAAGTTCATTGTGGGCTAATTCAGGAGGAGGATTTAAACAAATTCATTAAAAAAGTTTTGGGAAGTCGAAAACATTGAGGTAGAGTTACCAAAAAATAAGGAATTTCAGATATGCGAGAAACATTTTGCGCATACGCATTCGAGAAATGCAGAAGGTAGATACGTAGTGAAAAGGCCTTTAAAGGAAAATCCTTCGTGTTTAGGCCGATCTAGGGATCTTGCTCTCAAAAAACTCAGGTCGCTGTGGACTCGCTTATCAAGAGATGAGCAATATTTTAATCTGTATAAAGAATTCTTAAAGGAATACGAAGATTTAGGGCATATGAAACAGGTGAAAGAAACAAAAGAACCTGATATTGTGTACTATGCTCCACATCATGGTATATTTCGTCCAGAAAAATCGACAACTAAACTGAGAGTTGGTTTTAATTGTTCTGCCGCGACAACAAATGGGACATCCCTGAATTCATTACAATATAATGGCGGAGTCATCCAAAACGACTTATTTACAATTATGATTAGCTTCCGAGAACATGTTTATGCTTTAACTGCAGATGTCAAGATGATGTATAGAATGATTAATATTGACTGGAATGACGAGCTCCCTGAGTCAGAATATCACGAGTGGCACCAATTTCTTATATCGCTTAAAGGTGTTAATAATATACAAATAAGTCGACGTATTATAATTGAAAACCCGGAAATTGTTGAAATACATGGTTTCGCAGATGCCTCAGAACGTTGTTATGGAGCAGCGGTTTATTGTAAATCTTATGATTCTCTAGGAAATGTGATGGTGAATTTAATAGCTAGCAAATCACATGTTACACCAGTAAAGAGTCTAACTATTCCCAGACTTGAACTATGCGCCGCAGTTTTGCTAACCAAGCTGGTAAAAAGAGTCTTATCATCCATGAAAGTAATAGTTACTAATGTTTTCCTGTGGCCCGATTCAACTATTGTGTTAGCGTGGATTCAAAAGGAACCTAATGATCTCAAACAATTTGTGCAAAATAGGGTGGCTAAAATTCAAGAAAACTCTAGTCCTGAACAGTGGTGTCATATCTGCTCTGAACATAATCCAGCTGATAAACTTTCACGAGGTATGGATCCAGATAAACTCATTGATTGTGACTTGTGGTGGCGTGGACCCATTTTTCTTAATAACACTGACTATCACCAAAATTCAGTAATAATACCAGAAGCTAATGAAGAGTTCAAAAAAGAGCTCAAAACAAATTCAAATCCTTTTAATGAAGTTAGTGTAATGAACTGTAATGTTACAGATAACTGTTTTGTTAATGACTTAATTAATCTTAGTAATAATTATATAACTATTTTACGTATTCTTAGTTATATTTTCAGGTTTGTCATGAATGCAAGAAACCCACTTTATAAGTATGGTGGGCCTTTGTCAACCTCAGACTTGGAGCAGTCAGAGATTTATTTAATTAAATCTGTCCAAAGGGCAGAATTCAATGCAGATATACGTAGTCTGCAGACCAAAGGTTCGGTAAGTCCAAGTAGTAAGCTAAAAAGCCTCAACCCATACTTAGATGAATTTGGAATTTTAAGGGTTGGAGGCCGGTTAGATAATAGTGATTTAAATTTTGCGAGAAAGCACCCAGCGATTTTGCCTAAGTCTAATAATTTTGCTGTAATTGTTGTAAATTATTATCATAAAAAATACCTTCATGTCGGTGCTTCAACATTACTTTCTTTGGTAAGAGAAAAATTTTGGCCAATAAATGGTCGTGCAACATGTCGAAAGGTAGTTCATCAGTGCATCCCATGTTTTAAAGCTAAACCAGTTATTGCAAATCAGTTGATGGGCGATTTGCCAGGGATAGAGTCCAATTGGACTACTGCTTTAATATTTCGGGAGTAGATCTGTGTGGCCCATTTATGGTCAAAGTGGGGTATACACGTAGAACTATCTTGCAAAAAATTTATATCTGTATTTTTGTTTGTTTTGTATTTAAAGCTGTACATATAGAAATTGTTTCAGGCTTAACCTCCGAATCATTTATTGCTGCATTGAAAAGATTCATTGCACGCAGAGGTAAATGTGCCAAATTGTATTCGGATAATGCGAAAAATTTTATTGGTGCAAATAAGATTCTTAAGGCTTTTTATGAGTTAGTAAAAAAACCTGATGAGAAATTAGCAGCCTATTTATCCACGGAAGGCATTGAGTGGAAATTTATCCCTCCCAGGGCGCCGAATTTCGGGGGTCTTTGGGAGGCCGCTATAAAATCATTTAAGTATCACTTTAAGAGAGTTGTGGGAGGTGCTAATCTCACTTATGAGGAACTTCTTACTGTAGTCATACAAATCGAGGGAATTCTAAATTCCAGGCCTTTGAGTCCGTTATCAGATGATGAGAATGATTTTGGAGTCTTAACTCCGGCTCATTTTCTGATAAACAGGCTGTTAAATTCCATTATTAACCCTGATCTAACCAATATAAGAGAAAATCGCCTCAAAAAATGGCAAAGAATAACTAAAATTCTACAACTTTTTTGGCGTAAATGGCATCATAATTATTTAAGTGAATTACAACAAAGGGGTAAATGGAGATTTGAAAAAGATAATGTAAAAATCGGAGATTTAGTGGTGTTAATAGAAGAGAATTTACCGACAAATAAGTGGCCATTAGGCAGAATTATTGAGGTGTATTACGGTCACGATAACAAAATTCGAGTAGTTAAAGTAAACACTCAAAATGGAACCTTTAAAAGGTCGATAAGTAAATTATGTGTTTTACCCATGCCTGATGCCAATGACAGTTAAAAAAAAAAAAAAAAAGTAATTGTGTATATATGTGTGTTGTATTGATATTTTTTCAAAGGATTATATTTAAATTAACGTATATAGTGAATTTTTGTATTAATTTGTGTAATTTAGAGTACTTGGTAAAAATTGTTATTGAATGTTATAAACATGTCAATGGGGGCCGGTATGTTCCATGTAGCGAGACATGCCGCGCCACCTATAATTAAAATTACAGTGACTATAATCTGAAGTAAACTGAACTAAGCTTTGAGTATTGTGTTGAGATGTGAGTGTGGGAGAAAGCGGCGGTGCGCTGCTTCTGTGTTAAATAAATTCTTATATCAAGTAACCAGTGCCTTTAAATAATTTGTGTTATAGTGTGAGTTATTAAACAGATATGACCTGTAATCCGCAAAAAGCCTCAAATCTACAAAACACTTGGAACGAAGCTGTGTGGATTAGTGGTCTTTGACTGTATTACAGTTTTTTACAAATGAGTTTCGTTTTAAAAATCTGTTAACAGATTATATTTACAAAGTAAGTAGGTAACATGTCGTCTGGATTAAATGAAAAAAAAAAGGAGTGAAAATTATGTAAATTAACTTGCAATCATTGATTTTTCAAAACAAACATTCTTAAAATTCCAGGCAACACCAGGTACTTTAACTAGTATTAAATAAAATGTGTCCAGAATAAACATGTGATTTATAGAGTTGACATTCCAGCAGATTTAGTAGTTAGAAATATAATAGATTTTTATAATATTTCTTACATGGAGAATGGTTTTATCAGAGATGCATTATCAAAGATTAAGGGGACGGTTTACTCTTTCAACAATCTTTTTTTTATTTAAAAAAATATGGTTCAAATGATGAACTCACTGCATATTCAATGTTCAACTAAAAGTGCATTTAAAAATAATAATAATAATAACTGCATATTTAATTAAACTTTTTAAAAAATTAAAAAGAAGTTGAATTTTTTTAAATCCCTACTACTTTTTTAAATATTGATATTTTTGTCAAATTTAAAAAAAAAAAGATTTTCAAATGTGTATTACCCAAGACTGCACATGGATTTTTAGATACATCTAATATTACATTTAATATAATTTTTTGACTGACATATATTAGTATAAAACGATGAAATCTAACACATCTTCATATATATTTTTAAAACAAACAAACAAACAAAAAAACCTGAAGGCTAATTTCATGCACAGATTTATCACATCTATTTATATAAAATCCAAGTCTCCGTGTGTGTCTCACAATTCCGGTAGGACCACCTCCATGATCACAGCTATGTTAAGCTTCCTATGGAGAAATTTGTATCAGCTTCAACAATGAGTAATTGTTGAAAAGTAATAATACCAGGGTTACTACAATAGCGGAAATGTTTTACCAACTTGGCAAAATATCGCCAAATTTGGTGACAAAAATAAGTCATCATATATGAAGCCAACTTGGCGACAGTTCGCTAATGTGGTGAAATTCCCATTGAAACCCATTAACTCTTCATAATTGAACTCACCACAATTTAATTTAAATTCTGCGCATTTAAGGTTTTTTTTCAAAATTTATGTTTATCGGTCAGAATTTAAAGTGTAATATATGAAAATTTATGTCTTTACATCTTCATCCTGGTGTTACTAATAAAATAACCACAACTAGACGGCACTGTACTATCTGAGCTCTTAGCTGCCCGATTTTAATGTGCTTTACATTACCGGATACAAAAATTAAATTCTCGGTTTTTTTCCAGTACAGGGTGCTTGGCAAAATAGAAAAAACTGCCTTGGCGAAGAAGGAAATTTGGCATCATATTTTCTGACAACCTATTCACTGTTTCATTTCATATATGCATACATTTTTTTCAATATTTATGCAATTTATTTAACATAAAAAAAACCATTCATCTAATTTTATTCAGAAACAGATGTAAAAAATATATATACATTTAATTAAAATACATATACAAACAAACAAAAAATTTAATCAAGTTTGTTTTCATAGTTGTTTATATCCTTTGTCAAAAATCTCACTTTCTGATGCCCGAATTTTGCCAAACTAAAAAAAAAAAAAAAAAAAGAAGTCAAGGCCCCTGTAGCGGAAAAGTACCAACGTCTGTATTATTTGAACTATCTACACCATACTTTGTACTATATGCAGGAGGGGAGAACAACGAGGAGGGGAGAAACAATCTAAATTGTCCAAAATAGGGATTTTAAAAATTTAAACAAACATTGAATAGACATGACCTGTAATCCACGAAATGTCTCAAATCTGCACAACACTTCGAACCAAGGTGTGCGGATTAGTGGTCTTCTACTGTGCATAGTTTTTCATAAGTATGTTTTGTTTTTAAAATGTGTTATTTTCATCTATCACTGTGGAACAAGCGAGAAAAACTCATTCTTGCACATTCTTTTATATATCGTTATATCTCATTTTCCGTCATTTTTGACAGGCTAACTTTCGAGTATATAATAAAGAACATGACAATTAATTGGCTTTCATCTAATATTAAAAAATAAAAATCGATTTTTTGATTAATTTTGATGTAAACTGTGTCCTTAAAGAGAAAAAAAAATGACAATCATTGGAACAGCTCGTGCAACAAAAGAAAATGATCTTCATTTGAAGGGTAGAGTTCAAGTTTCATGAGCTCTTCCCTTTCTTACATTCCTGCCCATCACATTATCACTGCACTGCTTAGAATAGATTGATGGGCGACTATTTTTTATTTCAATATACATAATCATGAAGCAATGCTTTGTAAATATTGTGCAATGTTAATTATAATTGTGAGGTCTTTAATAAAATAGAATGTATTTTAAATTTCTTTCACATATTCCATTTAAAATTTTTCTTTTTCCAAATGAGATACTAATTGATTGTGAGGTCTTTAATAAAATAAAATGTATTTTAAATTTCTTTCATATATTCCATTTAAAATTTTTATTTTTCAAAATGAGATACTAAAGGTCAGAGTGCATGTGTTACACAAGGTGCAACATACATGAAAAAATGTAGTACAAAACATGGTTGAATGCATTAAAAAAAAAAAAAAAAAAAAAAAAAAAAAAAGAAAAGAAAAGAAAAGAAAACAGTGGCCCTTAATTTATTCTCTAAAATGCAATAAATTTAAATAAAAGATAAAATCATGTCATGAACATGCTCTAATTAATTTTTCAAATAAGTCTACATGACAGTACATAAGGAAAAAAATAGCTTCCAATTAGAATGTTTAAAACAAACAGTGCAGCAAAATAAAAAGGAGAAAAATACATACACGTATACATGTAGAACATTTTTATTAGATCATGGAAGAACACATTTTCATTAACATGTTTGGATGCGATAGAAGGAAAGATGACAATGAATTATTCTCACCCAAGATAGATACCACATCCTATACTTTGCATTTCACCATCACATATACTAAATGTATTTACACACATCTAAACAAGAAAAAATTACAATGTAAAGTTTGATTAAAAATATACACAGTGAATACAGTTAAATTCATGCAAAAAAAAAAAAAAATAAAAATAATAATAATAATTTTATTAATAAAAAATACAGTTGAATTTCTGATTAAAAAACTTCTATTTTATAAAATTATCTACTGAATGAGAATTTCAATGGAACTTTTATATTGAACAAAAATAACTCCAAATAACAAATATGAATTTCTATTTAATGAACTTTTTGTAGACTAAAATTTCAAAGCTCTAATCATTTTTAACCTACCAAGGAAGACATTTTCAAACCACTATGTTGTGGCCATCAGAAAAGTTTCTTCTATATAAATCACACCAATTAAAACATTTAAATAGTACAAGAAATTACATCAATTTAGCACCATTAATTTTTATTCATATCAAAGTATATCTGAATTTGAAGTTTGGTGAAAATTGGTGCATTAGTTCTTGAGATAGAGCTATAGCGGAAATTCTGAAAAATGTAGCATAACAGCGTCACCTGCTGAGCGATTAACAACAAAACATAAAAAGCACTAAATAACATCAAGGTATATTTGAATCTGAAGTTTAATGAAAATTTGTGCATTAGTTCTTGAGATAGAGCTATAGTGGAAATTCTGAGAAATGCAGCATAGCAATGCCACCTGTTGAGCGATTTGCACCAAAACATAAACAGCACTAATTCATATCAAGGTATACCTGAATCTGAAGTTTGTTGAAAATCCAAGCATTAGTTCTTGAGATAGAGCTATTGAAGAAATCTCAAAAAATGCAGCATAGCAGTGCCACCTGTTGAGCAATTTACACTAAAATGAATAAAACATCAATTCATCTCAAGGACTAACTGAATCTGAAGTTTGATGACAATCTGTGTATTAGTTATGGAGATTGAGATAATTTGGAAATCGTGAAAAATGCTGCATAGCAGCGCCACCTGTTGAGTTATTTACACCAAAAACTAATCAGCAACAATTTACATCAGAGACTAACTGAAAATAAATTTTTATTGAATCCCGTGCATTAGTTCTTGAGACAGAGCACCCACAAAATTTGTGTCACATACAGACAGACATTTTGTAAAAACATGTTTTTCTGAATCTCTGTGCCACCCCTAAAACGTGTAAATCTGTCGAAAACCAAAAATCGAAAATTTTCCCGAATCCAATACTTTCTTCTTGTAAAGATAGAAGAAAGTAAAAATGATTTAATTGTCTTTGTCAATCATCATAGTATACAATTATACATAGAATGACACAAAATGTATAACGCTTCCGGGGTTGAACTCATCCGTTTCCTGATAATCCAAACGCGGTCACGTTAGGCTTAAGCATTCCAATGCCGTATTTGCCGACTGCCTTATTTAATCTGTCTATCTATTTGTTATGTAACATATTCTTCTTCAATTTTTCTCAAACCTTCAAAAAGTATACAATTATAACGCTTTAAGATCTAATTTAAAAATAACCAGATACCAACAACACGGTTCCGATGTATACAAGCGATTACCGTTGCCATTCATAAGCACAAATTACAAATCCAAAAACAAATGAATGACTCTTTCAGCTATTCATTAAATGCTCTTAAAATATTTTGCAAAAGCATATTAATATTTTGAAATACGTTTTTCACTTTTGTTTACATTTATTTACAGTTTGAATTCAGTATACACGGTTAAAAATATCGCGAAAAATTACCTCTGTTTTTCAAGGCTATCTATTTTCTGACCAATGAGAACACTTTATGGTGTTCAGTGAATATAGCTATATTCGGCGATTCATTCCCGTGAATTATTTTGTACCGGATTAACGTTTCCGTTCTAAAAACAAACGTATTTCAAATTATTTAGAAGCTTTATTATGGTTTTACAAATATTTTAAGAGCAAAATCGGATGTCGACCGTATTTTTTAATGATTCGTTCAAAGAGTCATTCAATTGCTTCTGGATTTGGAATTTGTGTTGTACATGTGGCATCATGACACACGAGTGATTGTTGATTTGATTTTCAATCTTAAAACGTTGAGTAAAACATGCTTTATTTTCCACTATTCGCAAAAGTTACATTTTTAGACAGATTATTCAAAATAAATTAATATTTAAGAGATTACATTCAATTATCTAATATTCTGCTGTGATAACTTTAGTTTAAATTAGATTGGTAGCTTTATCTATCCCTATATGAAAGTAAACAAACAATTGATTCATTCGTCTTGAACTTTTAAAATATTAAAACAAACGTTTATATGCTCTGTTGCGCCATCTGTCGGTAGTTAAAAAAAAGAAATTTTCTTTTTAAAATGTTTTTTGAATTCTGAAGACATTGGGGGGGGAAATGAATATTTCTTATAAAATGAAATTAGAATATCAGAAATATGTAATGCCGTGTATTACATATATATATATATGTATATAGTATATCAATGCATTATTACAATAAATAAAATTTTGTATTTTGTAGGGAAAATAAATTTGTAATTTAATAACAGAATTTGGGAAAATAAATTGTTAATGTAATTAATAGTTGCAATTTACTTATGTGATAAAAGATGATTTTTAATTATCAAAATTTATTACAGGTTTCTTTTATGCATGTTTAAAAAAAAATCAGGATTTTCTCTGTTCAACTTTTTAAAATTTAAGTTATATAATTATTATTTTGGCAATTAATAAAAACAAATAAACTTTCTGTTGGAATTGTCTTTTATTTTACCACATACCATCAGATAAAATAGTTAATTGACAATATGTTTTAAAATAACATTATTAGTACTAATTTGAATGTTTTTGTGAAATATTTCTTCAAATTTTGTGAGTGAAGTTCATTTGCATACTTTATATCAGTATTTTACCAATTTAATTAATAATTTTCTTGCCAATTAAATTTCAATGAAAAATGGGCTGTTTTTACTTTACCCCACCTGACCCTATTAATCAGACAAGACAAAATTTATTACTTCACAATTCTTTTTATAATGCAATGCTATATAATTTTTTGAAAATGCAAACACGTCATTCTGACGGGCTATATTCTAGTGCAATTAGAACCTTCTACTTACAAGCATTCACAGATGTATTTAGTTACAAACAGTTGAAAGTCAAAGAACAAATTGGATAAGACGTCCTCTTATTTGAATTGTTGAAAATGAAAATGATACAATCACTTCTGAATATACAACAAATAACAAAATAACCTAGAAAGTGGATAAAACCTACCACTAAAGAAAACTTCCTAAAAATGCATCTTAAAGGGAAATTATTAAAGTTTTCAAAACAATTTAGTGTCTTCTGCAATTTTAAGAGAATTGAACCAAAAACGTGAACAATTTACAACTGACATTCTTTAAAAATTGAATTTAAAATCAAATTTTGGATTACTTTACTGTAAATTTCATAAATAAAATTTTGAAAGATAAGCTTCCATTTTAATTTAATGAAAAAAACCTAATTACTATACATAAAACTAGTATATTGTGGCCATCACAAAACTTTCTTCTATATAAATCACGTCAATTAAATCATTTAAATAGTACACGAAATTACATCAATTTAGCACCAATTCATATCAAAGTACATCTGAATTTGAAGTTTGATGAAAATTCGTGCATTAGTTCTTGAGATAGAGCTATAGTGTAAATTCTGAAAAATGTAGCATAACAGCACCACCTGCTGAGCGATTTACAACAAAACATAAAAAGTACTAAATGACATCAAGGTATATTTGAATCTGAAGTTTAATGAAAATTTGTGCATTAGTTCTTAAGATAGAGCTATTGTGGAAATTCTGAAAAATTTAGCATAGCAGCGCCACCTGTTGAGCGATTTACATCAAAACATAAACAGCACAAATTCATATCAAGGTATACCTGAATTTAAAGTTTGTTAAAAATCAAGTATTATTTCTTGAGATAGAGCTATTGTGGAAATTGCAATAAATGCAGCATAGCAGCGCCACCTGTTGAGCTATTTACACCAAAATGTATAAAACATATATAATATTCATCTCTAGGACTAACTGAATCTGAAGTTTGATGAAAATCCATGCATTAGTTCTGGAGATTGAGCTGTTGTGGAAATCATGAAAAATGCTGCATAGCAGCACCACCTGTTGAGCGATTTACGCCAAAAACTAACCAACACCAATTTATATCAGGGGCTAACTGAATATAAATTTTTTATTAAATTCCGTGTGTTAGTTCTTGAGATAGAGTGCCCACAAAATTTGTGTCACATACATACATACATACAGACAGAGTCACATACAGACATTTTGTAAAAACATGTTTTTCAGAATATCTGACCCCTAAAACATGTAAATTCGTCAAAAATTTTCACGAATCCAGTACTTTCTTTTTGTAAAGATAGAAGAAAGTAAAAAGAGAAAAACGACAGAAATTACAATTTTAAATTTAGTAGTTGAAACAGAGCTAAGAATGAACTGTAAATTTTGCACTTTTAAAACAATATATGACTGATTTTTTTTATTTTACAGATTTTCTGTAAAATGATTTTTTTTTTTTTTTTTTTGTGTGTGTACTAGTAGAATTAAACTAAAGTTGTACACGGTAAAAGTGAAAAGAGTACAAATTAGTCTTATAAATATCTTTTAATAAACAGATCAACATGTTTCATACACACAATCAATTATAAACATCAATATTGATAATTAAACTATTTTCAAATATTTGAAAATGAACTTGATAAACAAAACCAGGAGATCAAAGGTATAATGAAAGCAGGTGCTTTAATAAAAATGGCCATCTATGAATGCGAATTATTTTATCCTATTGTTTTTCATTTCTAAAGTGTCTCATGCCAAATTCTAGAAGACTGAATCAATTGCATATATTCTTGCTGCACATATATGTTTCAATTGATTCTCGGATAACAGATGGGAAATAAAATCTGGAAGGATAAATTATTTTACTATTTTTAACAGACAGCATCTCTCCACATTTTGTTCATTATCGCTACTGGAGATTGCACGGGAAGTGTGTATGTGGAGGGGGTATTTCCTTGTCAATGTCTGGCTACAAGGAACATTCCTCGCACCATTCTTCTGTTTTGAAACAGGTGCACTTCGATGATAGGGATCTATTTCTTCGTTTCATAACTGGCCAGTGGAGAGCAAAAACATGTTCCCGAGCATTCGTAGATTCATTCACTGACTTTTGGGCAATGGCTGATGAAAAGCATAAATTGAACGTGTTATTTGAAAATAAAATTAAAATCTTCAAGTTTGTGGATGAAAACAAACTAAAACAGAAAATTGAAATTGCTGCTTATTTTAAAATCCCTTCTAGCACTCTTTCAACAATAATCAAAAAACTGCAAAACAAGCAGAAAAAAAAACCTATGATGGTAGAAATATAAAAAAATTAATATTCAGAATTCAGCCTATCCTGAAGTTGAAGAATGTGTTCTAAAATGGTTTGCCAATACCGTGATCAAAACATTACTTTGAGTGAATTGAAGTTTGTAGCAAAAAGTAAAGGATTTTGCAAAAAGAACCAAACTTGATGGATGAATTTAAAGCAAGCAAAAGTTGAATGGAAATTTTCAAAATAAGGCACAACATTGTCTTTTAGAAACTTTGCAGTGAAAGTGCATCAGATGATGCTTCTACCAGTGAAGAGTGGCTTTCAGAACTTCTAACTTTTTTAAAGGACCACAAAGCAGATGATGTGTTTAACGCATCAAAACTGGATTATTCTACCAGTGTTTGCCCAGCAAAACAGCTGTGTTTAAGGGTGAAGAAATCTGAGGTGGCAAACAGAGTAAACTTTGTGTAACTAAACTGTTATTTTGACAGCAAATCAAAGTGGTAAAGAATAGCTTCCTCCACTTATTGTAGAATGATCTAAAAAGCCGAGGTGCTTTGCTAAAATTAAATCATTTCCAATGCTGTACAGGTCAAATATAAAGGTTTAAATGACAAATGAAATTTTTGCTTATTGGCTGATAGGAATGGATAAAAAAAATGGGGTAAAAGTAAAAGATGCATTCTCCTTTTCATAGAGAATTTTAAAGCTCACTCTAATCTTCCAATACTAAAAAATATCACTGTTAAATTTTTGCTGCTAAACACAACTTCGAAATTAGAATCACTCAACCAGGGGATAATCCATAGCTTCATAGTTGGTTATTGAGTGCAAATTGTGAGAACAGTTCTGGATAGTATCGGTGAAGCACCTTCTAGCACGCCTATCAACATCTTACAGTCAATGTGAATAGATGACTATGTATGAAAAAATGTTACAGAAACAACAAGAAATTGTTTCATCAAAGCAGGATTTTTGGAAAATGTAACTGAATTGATTCCTTGAAGCAAGGAACTAAAGGAAGAGGACTGAATCTGGAACAGTTGGAATCGATACAAAAGGCATATCACACTGAGATTTCATTCGAATTCTTGAATGTAGACAATGAGCTTGGAGCATGTGGTATTATGACTGATGTAGAGATTGTTTCAAGTATTAATGCAGAAATTTCTGATGAAGAAATCAAAAAACTACAACATCAACAAGAGTATGAAAACATTGATGTGAAAGAAGCCGAGAAGGCAGTTGGCCTACTGCAGAGATTTCTTGAATCAAATGAAAATATTAGAACTGAAGCGTTTGGTGCCATTGCTACGTTAGAGAAAACTGTGCAATTGCAAAAATATTTTGTGAGACAGCAGACTTCAATTAAGGAGTTTTTCTTCCGAAACAACTGAATGCATTTCTTAATGAAGAGTTGGATATTATTTAATAAAACATGTATGCATATAACACAGTTTTGAAGGGTAATTAGTTAATTTAGTACATTGTGTGTAGCTTTTGATGAATCATATTTTTTTACAGCAAAGAGCAATTTGTGAGATTAGATTTTTTTTAGTTTGTCAAAACCTCCGTATCTCAAGTTTTTATTTTTTCCCCAGAGATTCGAAATATCAAGATTATACTGTAAATAGAAACTACTTTTATTCATACCACATTTTATTTAGAATTTTTTTTGTGTGTGTAAAAACTCATTTTTTGTGCTTTGGGGGGATTTTAAAACTGTTAAATGTCCCTGTTTTTTATTGCACCAGTGGATAGCTTTATCAAATCACATTATTAATTAATATGGTAAAATACCAACAAAATTAGACTTACTTTACCAAAAACTTCTATAAATTCTGAAGGTGAACATACATTGCTTTCTCCAATATAATCTTTCAAAGCTTTTATTAAAGCAACCATTTGTTGACAGGCTTTGAGATCTTTTTTCATTTCTTCAGCATCTAAAATATATAAAATTGATTTTAAATAAAAACCATCTCCTTATATTGCATATGATTAATAAATGCACTTAGATTTCTTATAAGAATATAAAAATAATCAAGAAAGTCTATACTCTGTTTTGGTTTCAGGCTGACTATTTATTTATTTATTCTTATTTGATATTTTAGACCCATTTTAGACGTCATTTGATACTCCCTTGTTATAGCTGCCTTTAAGGGTTAATTACCAAGAGACTGAGATGTATTATTGTATTATGTAACAAATATGACATTACAGTCATATATGACACATATAGTGGACTCTCGTTACTGCATCTCTACTTAATGAGGACAGTTTTGTTTCCCTATCCTTTTCTATTTGCAATTAATGTTAAGGAGATACTTAACTACACACTGGATAATGTGAACAATTTTTTCACAAATCAACTGGGCAGAATTGAAACTAATTCTGTACATTATTTCTTCAAAAATATTTGGTGAAATGTTAGTTATTGAGAGATGAAGAAATTGTCAGTGACAATAATAAATGATAAAGAAAAAGAAAACATTCAACTGTCAAAAGTGTAATCAGATCAAAAGTTGCTATTGGTGTTCACCCATGTATCAATCAAAATGTGATATAACAGATCAAAATTCCAAGCTTGTCTGAAAACTGGAAAATGGCAGAATAAAAATATCATTTGTTCAAATATCGCAAAGAAATGTGAGATATTACTTTAATTAAAGTTAAAATTATGTAAGTACAGTGATTCTTTTGCATATTTTATTTTTCCTAAATAATTAATTCTGTTTTTTATTAACAAACTGTCATTAATTTACTTTTTTACTAAAGTTACTAACTTAAAAAAAAGTTGTTTCTTTTAGCATGCAGTTGGTAACTTATTCAATTTCTGTTAGAAACTGAATTCAACTTATTAAAAAAGAAAAAAAAAAACTAAACCTGTGGCTGAACGATTCATTAAGGATCAGGACCTACAGTGCACAACTCTGTTTACTTGATCCTGGGCTCCGAGTTGCTATGCAGCATATGCCCCGGCCAGGTGGTCAGCCCAACGCGAGACCCTCGGTGTTTAGCTCTCCAGCAAGCTTGGTACTCATTTTATCGACCCAGAAAGGATGAAAGGTTGAGTGAATCTTGCCCAGCCAGGAGCCGAACTCACGACCTGTAGCAAAGCAGACAGGAGTGCTGACCACTACACTACTGGGCTTCAACTTATTCAACACAAGGCATTATTTTAGGCCATTGAAATGCTTACGTCATTTGTGGACTTTAGTAAGCAAAGCCAAAAATCAACTTTGGTTGGAAGTCTACATGACTAGCCAAAGTTCACTATATATATCGTATATGTATATGATGTAATATATAGCTATGATATATATATAGCACATAAGATGTAAATATTATGTATTATATGATATATACATAATGCGTACAGGAAGCAAATATGATTTATATGTACCATATAAATCATGTGGCATACACAGGGCGTCCCAAAAAGATTAAAACATGATTTAATTTTTACTGATTAGAGATACATAGGCAATGTAAATTGCAAAAGGGCTCAAAGAAGGTAGTAATTAAGATTATGTTGATGAAATAGTCCTGCCATTAATTTTTTATATTTTTTAATTTTTATACAGTCCCTGCATCCTATAAGTTACATCTAGGAAAATTTTTGTTTATGCTCTGGCAAGAAAAACAGTAAAAATTCCCTTTTATGAAATTTCAGATCTTTCTTTAACTAAAAACGGACAGACTATTTTTTAGTATCAGAAAGCTTCAAGATTTCATAAAATTAAAAGAATCAGAAATCAATAAAATTTTGATTGAAGAAGAATAGAATTTTTACTGTTTTAAATGTTAACACATGGAGATTTTTTTCTAAATATAACTTATAGGATTTAGGAACCATATAAAAATTAAGAAAGTGTAACCTTTTTGAAATTGAATGGCAAAGTTATTTTATTAATATAATTTTAATTCCTATCTTATTTTGAACACTTTTGCAATTTTCATCGCCTACATAACTCTAATAGGCAAATATCTATATTGGATGTGGATAGAAGTTTGGTGAAATCATAATTGAAACTTATGTTGTTATGTAAGGATATTTTGAAATTTTCATGAGCTACTAATTCTGGAATTTTTTTAGATAATAAAGTAGATTTCTTCAGGGGGGCTGGGCTCCGCCCCCCTGAACCCCCATGGTCTCATTAAATTTACATATGTAACTTTTTATTGATTGCGCTAACGGTTATTGTAAATCTTAGATTTCTTTTTACACTTCAGAGCCTTATTTTTCAATATCGGTGGACAGAAAATGATTTACACTGAGGCAATTATATTAAAAGTTTAAGTTTTATGAACAAAAATGTAATTTCCTTTAAAAAATAAAATAACTTCCTTTCATATTTTCTGAAATGAGGCGGCATTAAGAAGTAACACTCGTCAAAAAATATTTTTTGAAACAATCTTTTTTAAGAAAGAAAATATTTATTTCCTGATAAAATGACATCATTTTCGACAGAGATAATTTTATGGTGCATAATTTTGACATTTACTATCTATTTGCTTTTCAAAAGTTTTTTTTTTTTTTTTTTCTCATTGAAATTTTCGATTAAACATTAAACATTTCTGTTAGCCGTGTGCAGATGATAAACCGTGGTAACATTTTTTTTTTAATAAGAAGAAGTAATATCATAACACAAGGCCCTTTTATTTCAACCTCAAAGGGTATTCGTTTTATTTTTGATATATGAGGTCAAATTCTTCTTTTCGTATTTTTGTTTTATTTCCAATATGAAGACGAATTCATGTCTATTTTTTATTTCATTTTCCTCTTGCACATGAAAATCTTTCAAATCAAAATTAACTATTTAGGACAAATTATTATTCCGGGATCTATTTTCTTGGCAACAGTAAAAAAAATGATTTCTAAATTTTATAGCAAAATGTCAATTTATTCCTTATGAAAATAATGAATTTTTTAATTTAAAAGAAAAATATTTGAACAAAATAAATCGAACACAGCCTTTCCTTATTTCTGGGGTAAATTCCATCTATATGTAAAGACGCAAAAGGCATTAATTCATCTCTTTTGACGTTGATTTTACTCCAAACAATTACACATACTTTCACATTTACGATATTTTTAGGTGTAGTTTCGTTGAAAGGCAACAGTTAAAAGAAAATTAAAACAATGAAGTATGTGCATTAAAAAAAAAAGAAAATTCGTAAAAGAAAATATTTGATATTATTGGAACACATATATAAAATCCCTCCATAAGTTATACACCGAATTTAAAAACTCTGACAAATGTATACACAAAATTTCAAACTAATATGAATAATGCATGGTTCTAATTAGGAAATTTCATTATCCATAATTTACCACTTAAATCCTTCAGCTTTATGAGCCATTTCCTTTCAACAAATAAAAATGGAAAAATCGTCTGGGCTGCTATAGAAAAGCATTATCGTGCAAAATAAAATATTCTATATTTTCCGAACGAATGAACCAAATATAACAAAAAACTATACAGCTAAATCCAGGTACTTCACTAACATACCCACTTAATTTCAAGCTAATCGGATGCTTTTTGCGGCAGTTATCGCGGAACAGACAGACTAACGGTAACCAAAACTTTTCGTGGCTCCACAGTAAGCCTTCACTGACATTTCGGCAATTATCATATTATTCCGATAGAAAGCAAGTGTTCCCTCTTTTTCTATAAAAGCATCAGAACTTTAAAATTTTTAATTTAAGATTATTTTCAGGGTCGTGCCAATCGTGAAAGATTGTTATGAGGAAGGAATTGGTTATAGTTAAAAAAGGTGCACTTTTTTTAGAAAATTAATAAATGTTGTTCGATTATTCAGCAGATAAATTGTAATTTCTATAAATTTCATGCATTTATTCATGAAACACACTTCATTAACTTGCCCATAAGATTTTCTTATTAAAAGAGAAAAAATGTGAGAATCCTAAGTATAAAGCATATTTTTATTTGATACCAAACTTTTCTTTTGATAATATTAAATTTAAATTTTCCTATAACAGTCATTTCTATGTAAAAAATAGTTTAAAAATGATAATTACTTTTGAAACATTTTTTTTTTTTTAAATATTATGCAATTTTTCTCTATTGTATATTTTTGGTATCGGGCTCGGACTCTGATGACACAAAATGTTTCGGGCTCGGATTTAAAATCGCTGGGCTCAGGCAGGGCCGGGCTCTGAAAAAAGAGAACTCATCTCTAATATGCACCTAGTGTCACATAGAAAAATAAAAACTAGTCGTTGTGGGGCGCCATAATACTTACCCATCATGGATATGCATAATATAAAATATGAAAATATAACATGTGTAAACTATTTATAAAACACATTGCAATTCCAAAATAAAATTTAAATGTATATTTAAATATTTTTAATACATAATAAAGTCTATTACTGAACTGCAGGTACAACTTGATTATCCCGTCGACCAATTTCGGCAAATTATATAAATCGCCAAATTACTCGCAAAATTAAACAAATTGGCATCATTTTTATTTCAAATAACTAAAGAACAAATAAATTAGTAAAAGATTAATAAAAATACAAATAAAACGTTGAATTAAAAATCACTTGATGACACAACAAACACGTGTAACATGTTTAATGTCAAGTTAATGGGACATTTACGATCAGGTATTGTTGGCATCTTATAGCATAGTTTAGCGACAGTTTTTTGATCGACAGGATAATGATGTAGTACCGAATTGCATAAAAGAAACATCCTTATAACACCAAAAATGACAATCATATTAACTAACAGTTTACTGCATCAGATTAAGCATATCATTTCCAATTAAAATATATCTTTGAATTGAAATTTGAATGAAATACAGTGTCATGAAAAATCAAAGAGTGTGAAAAATATGATTACAAATATCTCGGCAACTAATTATCCGATCGACTTCATTCTTTATGCAAAATTTATGGTTTTTTATTGCCTTTTATATTCACTCCTTAGAAAACAATTTCGAAAAATTTTATATATCTTTTATCAGAAGGAATATTGCGAGAGTTAAAAAAAAATAGTTCCAGATAATCAAGGTTACTGATATTCAATAGGCTTCTTCCCATTATTACATACTAAATACACACCAAATTTCAAGTCTCTATCTCAATTTGTTCGGGAGATAGAGTGTTTACAGATAGATGGACAGCAATTTTTTTTTCTTCTAAAAACATGCTTTTCAGAATTTCCAGTATCTAAAACATGCAAATCCATCAAACAAATTTTTTCGATTTCTAAAACGATTACAAGACTTACCCTATACTACGTATGATGGGTAAGTAATAGCTATTCAATTTAGAATTATGTTTCTTTCAGTTTATGTTTAAAAAAAATAAGCTTAGAGGACTGTTACTATATGGAAATTGTAATAAACTTTCAAATTTTCAACAAAAACACCAAATTTTAACATCATATATGGATTGTTTGGTAAATGTTACTTTCAGATACTAAACGAGAAGTTAACTGGTGGAGTAATTAAAAAATATACAGATATAAAGTTTAAAATGCCTAATATTAAATCCCTTTTTAATAGTTGTGAAACAAACTACAATGCAGATAGTTTTTTAAGCATAACTCAAAACTATTTGGCGGAAAAACCTGTAATTTTTATTGTCATATTTGAAGCTTTTAGAGATCAATTTCTGTTAAAATATTTATAGGTCCCATTTAATATATTTTTTATATTAATTTCAAAACATATATTGTTTGAAATTAATGTATCGTAACCTGTGAAATGTTTAACTATTTCTAGAAATTTCATATGCTAGAAATTATTATGTTATTATTTCTAGAAGCTATCTGAATCCAAAATTACAGCTCATTCCACCATTTAGTAGATCTTGAGTTATCCTTCTATATATAAAAAAAAGTAATGATTTAGAAATGGACCAATGAAAATCTGCATAGATACCGCGAAACGCATCTGATTGGTCAGAGCTTTCTGATGCTATAAGGGTTACCAAGGGTGGGTGGGCGGCTCTGTCGCCAAGCATTGCCAACTTGGCGATATATCGCCAAATTTGGTGACCAAAATTAGTTGCCAACTTGGCACTATTTCCAGTATTTCGCCAAATTTCTATAGACTCCCACTGAAATTCAATAGAGCTTACTTGCTTGCAGAAAATCAACAAAATGAGAAATTTCAATGCGACAAAATCTAATATTAGCTTATGAATAGAGCTGAATTGAACTATTTACATTATCTTTAAGCACAAATACTAATTATTTACAATATTCGTAATACTGTATATAAATTTATATTTAATAATTTTTTTAATTATGAAACTCTGTAAGCTCTAATGATTATGTGCTTGGAGATAAGGAAATAAAATTGTCAGGAGTTGGGGCGGAGCACGTTTTTACCAAGTGGAATCTTAAGATTGTATGCATAGAAAATAAGGGATCGTGAAGCGATCCAGAATGGAAACACGAAACAATTACGTCTGGTTGGCTAGAAAATAGGGATTGCTTTGTGATAGCGAATCAAATTGGGAAGTGATTACGCAGGGGACAAGGGAGCATAGCGAGGGAGGCGGTGCCCCCTAGTGATTAAAAAAGATGCAACTGCTAGAACAAGTGAAGTTTCTATTCATTTAGATCTACAGTTTGACTTTATTTATGTTACTGTTAGTAATTACACAATGAATTAATTTATAGTAATAATAATCATCTTCAGGAGCTAAAATTCTGATTATTAAGAGTTTGTCCAGTTCATTTTCCTATCAAATGACATCTATTGCTTAATTTAATATCCAACAATTAATATTAATCAGTTATATATAATAATAAAAACATTTTACAAATATAATAAAGAATTTTACTAAAACATGAGTAAACAAGTAGCTAAAAATAACTTACGAGACATAAGCCTGCGAAAATTCATTTTATGACCATAAATCATTTCAAACGGCTCATCCAATCCAAATTTCTATTTAAAAAACATTTAGTAAAAGAAGATATAAATTATGCTACTGTATAAATTGTATGTAGAATGTATAAATTAATATGCCAATAAATATTAATATGACTTTAAAAAATCATTATATAAATAAAAAAAATTAAACTTAATTGCATAAACGTTTGACTATAAATTATCAATTACTCATATAAACTTAAGGGAAATAAATTATACTCAATTATAATAAACATGAGGGTCATGAATACATTTGCTGATCAGATAGAAAGTTACAGATTTAAAATTAAGAATGTTACATTTGAATTTAACTGCCAGCTCCACTTTACTGTCTTTGATTAAAAATTAATGGTACTTTTTAATATTTTGCCACTCTAGGTGGCTTTCTAGTCTCACCAAACATATAAAGGTATAATTACAGCCCTGTTAGGTGATATATATTAAATTTTAAATATAATAGAATGCAGCAATTACTCTTTAAATTATTTTTTGACTGTGTTCAAATTTGTCAACTTTTCATGATATTGGAATTGAAATTGAGAAATAGTTTAAGAAATTCAATTTATTAATATAAATTAAAAAAATTAATGCTGCAGTTAAAAGAAAGAACATTTTTAAGTCATTCTTTTACTTTCTCCTTTGTAGAGTAAGTATAGGAAAAATATACATCAACAATGCTATGCAATAACATGGATGTTTTGTACAGAAAATAAAACGAACAGTTTTCATTGTTTCCTGTCTTATGATCATAGAATAGAATTGTGGGTTTTTTTTTTTTTAAAAGAAATTAATCTTTAAAAATATTTATTTATAACAGTAATTCTCAATAGAAATGAGTTCAGATTCTTTTATTTTTTAGCAAGAGTTTGCTTATTTAAAATCGGAGACAAAAAACTTTGTATAATCTGAGCACGGATCCAATACCAAAATTACACAGTAGAAAATTGTTAATAACATTTTTAAATTGTTTCAAGATTAACTTAAAAGTTATTAAAGTATTTAAAATTCTCTTACATAGAAATAAATATTAATCCTAAATACTCCTTTATGAAAACAATTCAGGATTTTCCAGTCATGGAAAATATGTTAAAATAACAAATTTGTTACTTATACCCAACTACTGGCAGAAATCTGCAAAAGTCACAATTCTTATTACTTTAAAATATTATTGTAAAACTATGGAAGAAAAACAAGAATTATTATTTCCAATAATTCTCAAAAAGACTTTAAATATAAAGCGAGAACAGACAAGGAATATCCCATGACTTCTTTATGTTAATAACGCTGATCGCAGAATGTCTTCAGAATCAGATAGAATATTTCTCTTTATATTCCCTCAGCAACAATTCAATTGTCCTTCAAACTGATTTTTTAAAGATTGTAAAAAACAACAAAATAACAGTTACTTTATTATGCAACATTCCCTATTACACAATTCCGTTGAATATCTTGAAATTTTTTTCAATATCAATCAATATACTTCAATTCAATATACCCCGGTAGCAGAGAGTTCGAGACGGGAGACAGGCATCGCAGATTTTCTTTTCTTTTTTGCAGATTCTTTATCATCGAACCTTTATTTCACTTCATATTATGTTTAGCTCTTTATTACTTAATACAAAAAGTTAAGATTATTATTAATAAAAATTTATAAAATGCCTAAAAACACTACAGGTAAGTGATTGATTAATTAACGCTTCAGTTGTAAAAATATTTTACCTGCAGATTATTTTTTGCCCCTGAAGTATCTGTCGCAAACACTTGGAGAAATTTCTGCAACTGGGCATCATATATGGTCTCACAAATGAAAATGATCTTGCATCTTTAGATATTTTCAAATATATATATAATTTCTCAGAAGGAAAAAAAGAAATAGCTTGTAATACAAAATGTATTAGAACTGTTTGAACTAGTGGAACGGTACAACCTAGAAAAAAATGCTTTTGAACAAATTTAAACTTTAGATAATTGTTATATTTTTCATCATAATTTTAGTGTGTCATGGAAGTTTAACTCTGGATTTAAGTGTGGTATGAAGTAAAAGAGGTTGAGGAACACTAATTTATACAATCAAGTCTTATAGCCCTCATGTAGTTCACTGAAACAGGACTCAGCTGGTCACAATATATTTTCAATAATTTAGAAGACATACTTTATAAAATTACATAACAAGTATGATAACAATTAAAACATAAAATTTAATATTTAAAAAAGAAATGGAATAATAATAATAAACATTTTACTTTTATCTTAAATAGAATGTTAGCTATCAATCTCATAGATGAAGAAGGCACATTTGGGCTTGCGTTTTTTATAAACTTGCATTCTTCTTTATGGCTTTCCCATGCTTTTGCCTGAAAATAAATAAAAGGAATTAAAATTGAAGAAAGATACGTTCACAAAATATCTTTTAAAACAGCAGCTGAAATCATACAAGACGAAAATCAGTCACATGAGTAATAGCATATTTAAAATGAGAGATAAAGCTTAAAATAAATAAATAAATAATATGTAATTATATAATGTTTGAAGTAATGCAAATTAGAAAACAATTGCCTTAGTGTTAGTAATATTTGTGAAAAAGAGATATTTTATTTGGTAGAAGACCAATATTTATAACACCTAAAATTATTTATATTATATATTAAGAATTCAATAGTTCTAGAAACAGTTATACATACTAGTAAATAATAATAATAATAAATCTTACTTCCAATTTGCACTGAAAAGCACACATTAAATTTAATAAGTTTTGCTAAAATTTGAAAAATTACCATTACATTAAATACTGAAATTTCAGCTAAAGAAATGTCCAGAAATAAATAATAGAGAATATATAGAGAGTTTATAGAATAATAGAGAATTTATAGAAATAAAGAAATTATTATTTCTTCAATAGTTGTTAAATCGTATATTAGAATATTCAATTTATTAGCCAGGATTTGACACCCTATAGTCAGACAGATCTTCCAAACGATTCTAGTAATGAGGGCAACTAATACTTTACTAATAAAATACATATGTAGGAAAAGATTGAATACATTTTTTATTTGGTATAATATGCATATATATATATATTTTAAATTATTATATGTAATGCCTAATGTCGCAATCTATATTAATTGTAAACAATAACTTACAGACTAGGATATTATTATTATTAGTACTATTATTTTAATTTTATGTGGAAAAATTTATATAAAATCACTATTGGAGGAGTAACATAAATTTTAGATGTGCTAACAAATTCAAGTTTCCTTCTAACAAATTTCCACTATATAATTTTCACAAATGGGTGATCACTAATGTGTCACATAATAAAAGTCATTTATACTACAAAGATCAAACAAAAGGAAAATTTTGTGAATTGTGAATTTATATTAAAGAAGATTCCTTTTAAAATTCAAGGAATTTCTAAAATTCCTATGGACAGTTTTTCAGGGAAACTCATCCATAGTTTTAATTTTCAAAATTCTAAAACCCCTTTTAATACATTTTTTACTTACAAAGTGGATTTTTTTTTAAATGTTTGCTTGGTTTTCTTTCTCATTCAGTGACTTTCTTCTACCTCTTTTTCCTTCCACTGTTTACCTTTCAATCCTCATCCCCCCCCCCCCCTCAATTCACCCTTACTCCTAGTTCATTGTGTTCCTTCAAGGCTGGCTGCACTACTATGAAGGTGAGAGTGTTTTACCTACATTGAGACCTTGATTAATTGTTCACTCTATATATAAATATTTTTTGTAGTACTTTCTGTCACATTTTAGAGACTTTGCCAAAAAAAACCTTACAGGTGAAACATTCTTTGACACTGTAAAGCATTCATGCAAGTCTGAATCAGAGATCTAAATAAATTAAGTAAACACCACTTTCTTCCAGTGAAACCTAGGAAAAAGAATGAGTTTCACATTCATTTTATGTTCATGCATATTGTGACTAACTGAAAGCTTTTTATGTGATAACCATTTATTAAGCTGCATTTATGTTCTAAATGTTTCTTAAATTATTAAAAAACTATACGTATATTGCTAAAATTTTGATCTAGAAAAGATATTATAGAAACTCATAGATTATTTCATAGTACAAATTAGAGATGGAATTTTTGAAATCCGTTCACAGCCTGGTCCAAGAAATTGGAAAGAAGTGGGAGGGGGAATGCAGGCTAAACACAAACACTACTGGAAGCCTCTATTAGATAGCTTATCTTACATAATATATCCATTGATTGATATGATATCTAAAAATATTATCTAGACACACGGCAGTGTGTCAGCCAAGTTCGCCTGACATAGCCATGTGTTATTTACACGAACCATTTCGAGCTGTTTTCGTCAAATTTCGATGCTCTACTACTGAAAATCTATGAGACCTACGTACTTGTTATACGAAATGTGTAGTAAGGCCACCCTAATTACCTAAAATCCAAAATTTTATAAATAACGCATAATTAGTTTCCGAGATAATGACATTTGAAAATGTCTGATAATCAATAATTTTACCACTGACTGACTCACTCACTCATAAAAAAAATCTCGTATATCTACTGCAGCTACAGACTTCAAATTTCGTGCGAAGTTCGTTTACACTATAAAACTAAATAAAAAAATAAAAAAATTGAGAAAATCGATGAATTACCCACCTGGGGGTGCCCATTTTTACTTTAACATTATGTCTATTAGACGAAATTTTAATTTGCCTTAGGAGGGGACGCTGTTCTGTGCCAAATACCACCCAGTTTCTCACCAACATGGCGATATCTCACCAAATTTGGTGATCAAAATTAGTCGCCAAAAGTGACGCCACCTTGGCAATATCTCTAATATTTTGCCAAATTCTCATAGACTTCCATTGTAAACCTATCTACTTACTGGGGGTTTATCTGGATTTACTTGCTTACAGAAAATCAACAAATTGATATATTTTAAAAATTGAGATATTTTAAACAATTCTTTCTAAGTGATCCCCTAATTAGGTTGGAGGAGTGAAATTTTGCATACTGATAGCTGAACACCTCACATCAAATGACAAACCATAAAATTTTGAAAAAGTCGTACATTTAACCCTTTGCGCTCCAACATGTGTATTTTAAACAAGTCTTTCTAAGAGAGCCTCTAATTAAGTAGGAGGCATGAAATTTTGCATACTTATAGCTGAATACCTCACATCAAACCACAAATCATAAAATTTTGAAAAAGGTCGTACATTTAACCCTTTGGGCTCTCGCATGTGTATCTTAAACAATATTTTCTAAGTGAGCCCCTAATTAGGTTGGGGGCGTGAAAATTTGCATACTTATAGCTTATACACTTATAGCACACATCAAATGACAAATCATAAAATTTTGAAAAAGTCGTACATTTAACCGTTTGGGCTTCCACATGCGTATTTTAAGCAATTCTTTCTAACTGAGCCCCTTATTAAAAGGCAGATTTGAAATTTTGCATACTTATAGCAGAACACCTGTGGCCAGGCGACAAATCATAAAATCTTGAAAAAGTCATACGCTTAACCCTTTGAGGTACCACATATGTACTTTAAGCAATTCTTTTTAAGGGAGCTCCTAATTAAGTTGGAGACAGGACTTTTAGCATACGTATAGCTGAATACCTCAGACCACACGACAAATCATAAAATTTTCAAAAAGTCTTATATTATTTACTCCCCCGGGCTCTAACTTGTGTATTTTAAGCAATTTTTCTAACCTCCGCCCTTTTCACCCGGGAAGCACTTTTCCAACTTTTGCCGACACCCCTTTGACCATTCTTTCATATTATGCACCATAGCCTTACATATTTTAGTTCCACTTTTTACCGCCAGGGGGCGCCTACTTATCTCGGGTGCTATGGGCTCAATCCCCTCGACTAATATATCTACGGATAGTATGTAAAACGGAGTTTCGTTCGGATAGAGGTTTGTTTAGAATAGAGTGCGCCCCTGGTTGCGAAATGTGGAACTAACAGATTTTTCAAAAGGATAAAGTGTTTTTAAAGGAATATTAAACAAAACCCTCGGTGCAATCTGTGATCACACTTACCCACTTGTTATTTTCAAAATCATCAGAGAAAAGGATATTTAGTTAATTAAATTTGAAAATCCAGGAAGGGGCAATGTCCTGCCTCTGCACTGCCTCTTTGCCGGCAACCATGGATGAATGATACATAGTGTGTGGCATAAGCACATAACTTTATTTTTCACTTTCAGTACAAAAAAGCAGGCCCAGCTATAGGATATTTAATTGGAAAATTTAATATAGAAATTTAATAGGAATTGTTGTTTCAGAAACAATAAAAATTTCGAATCAATACATTTCGTTTCAAAACATGCATTCAATGTAGCAGTATTAAAATATAGATTTCTGCTGCAAATTGACAGCCAAATAGTTTGTTGTAGGAAATTCAAATTAAAATTGAATGTTGCTTGGTGAATAAAATAGTCACATGTAAACACATTAAAAAGCATTAAGTAAAGTGTCTAAATATATTGTAACTTTACAAAAAGTAATGATATCTAACAAAAACATAGCTGTGAAAAAAGGGAGCCAAGTTCTGTAAAGACAATGGCAAGAAAAGAAGTGATATCTAAGTTGGTGCCAAATTCAAATAAAATTCACTCAAACTTACCTACTGAAGTATTATAGCATTTTTTAAATTGTTTAGAAATAAAAATTATTGATAGCATATTAATAATAAATCTAGAACTTGGCAAGTTTTTGATAAATGTTATGCCTATCAATTTCATGTCTTAATAAAATGGTGATGTTAATATTAATTTCAATGAGATTACAAAAAAAAAAAAAAAAAAAAAATTTGGTACTTTTCGGTTAGCCAGGCGCCAGTGTCATATATACATATATATGTATATATAAATGTATGTATTTATAGATATATATTTACATATATCTATATGTGTTTATATACAATATATGTATATGCATATATATGTATATTTATATATATGTATGTATATAAATATGTATATAAAACACTGGCGCCCGGCTAACCGAAAAGTACCAAAAATTTAATGTAGTTTTATAAACAAATGACTCATGTTAAAGATGTGATAAACCAATAAATACACAGATACACTCCCGCTCGTCCTTGGTTATCAGTCTAGCACCCACCCTCCAGAAACCTCAATGCAAACAGACTAAGATACCTGACAAAGAGACAGATATACTTACGCTTGTTCTTGTTGATCCCTCTAGAGACTGCACACCTTTAACCCTTTCAGGGGCAAATATCTTTTATTCGTGAAATGCTGAAATGATTGAATCACACCAGAATTAAAAACAAATTTATTTCAAAATGGGTGAAAGCTTCTTTTCACGAATTTAATAAAATTAAACTTTTTAGTCCTGAATTCTGGTGTCAATGTGGCATTTTGCAGTTAAATTAGGTGGGCTATATTTTATCCCACCGCCCTTCAAGGGGAAGGAGCTCACTCAAATTAAGGCTTCCAATCATGAAATAACAAGATTTGATATAATAATGTCATTATTAAAAATAAATGACTCATAGGTAAAAACTTGCCAAGTTCTTGATTTATTATTAATATGCTATCAATAATTTTTATTTCTAAACAATTTAAAAAATGCTATAATACTTCAGTAGGTAAGTTTGAGTGAATTTTATTTGAACTTGGCACCCACTTAGATATCACTTCTTTTCTTGCCATTGTCTTTACAGAACTTGGCTCCCTTTTTTCACAGCTATGTTTGTGTTAGATATATTTAACTGGAATATTACAATCAGGTGGCTCTAGGTACAGGCTTACTGTGCCTAGTGAAAAATCTGGTCCTGGAGCTGGTGAAATGTAGTAAGGAAATCGCTGTGTAAGATTTTCCACTAAATTACAGTAAAAATAGTATTTCCTTGTTATAGCAGCTCCCAAGGATAAATTGCGAAAGTCCAAAATGTAAAGTTATATGATGTTTTATACATTTATGACATATTATCCTTATATGACCCAAGTTATAGTCACATGACATAGACATATGACATGTGTATAAGACATATGTGAGATGTGCATACAGAGCTTTAGAAATTTGATAAAACCTAGTAGCCAGCAAAAAATTCTAATCACTAACAAAAATATTTACCTACCCCTGCCTCTTCCGTCATTGATTTTCAAAAAGCAAAACTTTTTTTTATGAATTAATTCAGAAAAAATAATAACAAACATAGTTTAAAATTATTAGTTACATTGTTTAGAATAGTACATAATTTAGAAATATAATATAATCAACATTTTCTAAAGAAATTTATTAAATTTATATATTTCTGAAAAAGAAAAAAAAAAAAGAAAGAAATAGCATAATGGCTGAATTAACTGGCATGTTCAGCAAATGTTGATTGCCAAATGCTAGAAATGTACTAATAGTTACTTGAGTGGTACAAAATCTATATCTGATGAGAGGGACATTAATGAAATAGTGAAGCAGGAAAACAATTTTTTGCCTATTTTCCTGTCAAAGTCAATAAATAATTCTGAATTTATTATTTTAATATTTGCATTTGTTGAACTTATTTTTGACAAAATAAATAAATAAATAAAAGTTTAAAATATTTTTTCTTTGAATATAATTTCTAACAAGGAAGGTCTCCATACGGGCATACTCAGAAATATCTGAAAAAAATACAGAATGTTCTTCGCATATGGATATATGTGTTTATAAATTTTTTTTTGGCGGAACCCCGATACAGCATCCGTAAAAAAATAATGAAATTTTTGTTTATTTGGCGATTTATCACCAGTTGGCGAAGAAAAAAAATACGCTTTTATTTAGGAAAAAACTTTTTATGTTGAATTTGTTTATATAAGTTTAATTTAAATAACTTTAGTTTTGTCATTTTTAATTTGTTTTAACTACAGTTTTGTCATTTTTAGTTTGTTTTAACTATGGTTTGTCATATAAATTTATATGTATTTATAATAAAATTTAAATATCATATTTTATGATTTAAAACAAAATTTAATTTGATTTAAATTGTTTCAAACTCAAAAATAAGGCAGCTAGAATACTGTCAATTTGATTTTGTTGCTATGGAAACGATTTTGTCATCGATATGAAAATGTATTATGGCAATGAAATGTCAGCTGGCTATAACTAAAAATAGATATTTGCAACTTGCAAAGCATAGAAAATATTTTTACAGTGGTAAAATTAAATAACTACAGCAACAAGCAACATATATATGTAATACCAAAAAAAATATAATAATCTCTTTCATTGATTAAATTTAAATTCATTAAAAACCGTGCATTCCAAAAAACAATAAACTATTTTCATATGCATTAAAATCGTTTGCTTTTGGCATGGAAAAAGTTTGCTCGCCAAATTGTGTGTCACTTTCGTATTTTCGCGCCAAATATTTGAAAGTATTTTATTTTTTTACAAACTTTCTACTGAAATTCCGCTGTTAAATTTAACTGATCCCTTATTATATACATGAGTAGTTTCACTGGCATTTTTTTTTTTTAACATATTCCGAGTATACCCTGTAAGGAGACCTTCCTTGTAAGTATATTTTTTAATGTTTTGTAACTTTGCAACATCTATAATGAGACATCTTATAAAACTTTTAATTTAACATCGTGACTAAGATATAAGTAACATATACTGCTTTTGATATAAATTGTAGACAAGTAACATATTGACTGTAAAAAAAATATGCTTATTTATAAAAATAAGCCAGCTCGAACAATAGAAATCTTTACATGCTTATATAAAATATACATATCCCAATATCAGAAATATCAAAACAAATTAACTTTCCAAAATAATATGCATTGCTAATATAAACCATTCTCCTGTGCTAGTACTGTGTAATCAGAATCAGTAGTTGGCTGGGGGAAAATATTTATTTTGATCCAACAATCTATGATAAGAATTGAATTTGAAGATAAATAAAACCCCCCCAAAAACTTATCCTTCTGAAGTGCAATGAATGATTTTTTATTTCCATTTACTGCAGATGATTATCCACATACAATTATAAAATATTCTTAAGTAAATAATGTAATAAAATTAGTAGCAATAAAATTCTTATCTAAAAGAATGATTTAGTTTAAATAATGTCAATAACAATTTCTCATTCTTAAATAAATCATCCTCTCTTCTTCCTGGATAACTGAGTGTTTACTATATATAATACAAATTCTAAATGAATAAATATACAGTATCATAAGAAAAACAATTTTTCTTTACTAAAATCAACTTTTCTGACAAAATTATTTTGACGGACAATGTTATGACATTTTTTTGCAATAATTTTTTTTTTTTTTTCTTTTTAAAAGAAGCAACTCTCCATAAACAAGGAGTATACCCTCACTTAAAACTAAAAAGGCCTTAAAATTAGCTTTGATATGTCGACCTGGATATCTTTTATGATCGCTCAAGGGAGGGGCAATTGCAACTATCGCCCCTCCCTTGGATCTGCTATTGGTGTAACATATAATGTGATATTACTATTATTAAAAATGTTACTTTCTGTTTAGAAAACAAGAATTGGAGTATATGAAAATGAATTTTATAGTGAACAAAAAAAGTTTTCCAACCTGACATTCTCTGTTACAGAAGTATACAAAGGAACACTGACTACACCGTTTAATTTCCTTGCTTCTGAAATGTAGAAAAATATTAAAATGAGAATTAGACATAAATGTTTGGGTCAAGTGGCAAAGCATTAAATTACACAGTGAAATATTTATCTATAGACATAATTCTTTAATGACACAAAAACCCAAAAGTTACAACAGACATAAAAATCAGGGTTGGGTTTTTGACATGACAGTGGTAAAAAACATGTTTTTACCGGTTAATTCCGTCAAAAACCTATCATTTGCGATTTTCCTCCAATTTATAGTGTAAGTGTAGCATACAATACATTTCTAGATTAACTTTTCCTTGTTGTTCTTGTTATTATTATTATTCACAATTACTTTATTAAATTTATTTAAAAGAAGAGCATTTCCTAAATGGGGAAAATTTAAAAATACTAGAGTAAAAGGAAAGAACAATATTTGTCATAGTCTCCACTAATATAGATTCTTTTAACTGCAATGAACATTAATATTATATGATAATAAAAGGTTATTATAATTATTAAATAACATTCTACATGGATTTTTAATAAAATACATTAAAATTATTTTAGAGATGCAAAAATGTTGTTACATGGTATGGCAATAGATGTCAAGCATGGACTGTGGCCATTGAATAAATTGTAATATTTGCAAATGCATATCTTAGGTATTTCATAAATGCAATTATTGTGATTTTCATTTTCACTTCAATAAGCAGAATCTTAAAATCTTAAATTAATAATTTTTTTTATACAAACATGTAGGACCTGATTTCAGGTGAAAGCTCTTAGATTTAAAATTTAACCAGAGTTTTCCCCAGACACTTTCAGGAGGGTGCTGCATCCTGCCTGCCCTTAGGTTTACAAAATAGCACCCCTCTTTCCCATCATTAAAAAAATTAGCTCCCTTGTTGCCCCCACCTGAAAAAAGTGCCTTTACTCCTTTGTTTATTAAAAAATTTACTTTACTTGCATAGTAAAATTTGACTGATTGCTGTCTTTAAAATAGTGTTCTGTCTATTAAATATTAAAAAGTAGTTTTTAAACTCAAAAGAATGCCTTTAAAAATTTCAAGAAATGCCCTTAAGAATCGAAAAGTGCCCTTTTCCCACAAGCAGCACGCTGCCCTTTTTTAAACCTGGGGGAAACTCTATTTAACACATAACAATATTTAAGAAAAATCAGAATATAATGTCCTGTTCCTGTATACATTTTACTTAAAATTATTTAGGCATTATTTAAAGTGAATTGAAAGAAATAACACATTGCATATTTTTATTACATAGATATGACTGTATGAGTAAAAATCTTTTACCGTTAAAATTATTCTTAAATTATTATTAAATTTACAGAGATTCTTAAATGTTTTATTTATTTTTTAATGCAGTTAACTTTTTAATTAATGGATCTACATTTCTGCTTTAAAGTAATATTTAATTATTTATTTATTTTAAGGAAATAATTAAATTAACAAAAAATAAATTACTTAACAAAAATATATAGTTAAAAATTGAGTTTTCACATGGTTTAAAGTTTAATATGGATTTGCAATTTTAATCTCTACAAGATTTAACTTTGAAGAACAAGTCTTATTCCTTTCTCTCAAAAGATGTATGCAATTCTCAACTATTAAAATATATTTTATTTCATTTATATATTTATTTATATAAATCAAATTTTGTGATATAGAAATAAAAATAATCAATGAACAATTTTGATTTAACACTTTAAGAAATCTTACTTCTAAGGAAATTTCTGAGAAAGATATTTAGTTTTAAAGAGTGTAATAAATTCTGCCGAAATTATACACATTTTTTAATCTTACACTTATGGGTTATAGAATTTCTTTAAAAAATCTAATTTTTACAGAATATGCCAAAATAGCTTAAGATTATTATAGAGATCTGCTAACAGAGATGTATATGTATTATTATAATGCAATTCTTTTTTGTTTTTCTCAGATAGATAAATATACTTCAGAGTCTTTTCGATATTGAATATTTCATGTAAAACAACTTAATACTAAAGACAGAATGAAAAAAGATGATGTAAAAACAAACTACTACTAAAAAATGGGTTTTTGACAGTTTTTGACAAAGAGGTTTTTGACATGACTGTAAAATCCATGGTAAAATCCGGTAAAAACCGTCATGCGTCAAAAACATGCCAACCCTGATAAAAATATTTAACACATAGTTTTTACAGAAGTTGTCAATTTATCATATGCTAAGCTGGAACGCCAGTTAACAGTTGAGGGAATCCAATTACAATGATGGGTGATAGCAAAACATTGAGTAGATACAAAAAGCACAATCTAACACACATATAGGATGTAAAAAAAAAAATCAGGATTAAAAAATAAGGTACTTCTTAGTTATCCCGTCGACCAAATTACTGTCACCAAATTGTAAGATTAAATGCCAATAATGGTTGCCATTAATTAATTAATTGTAAGATTAAATACCAATAATGGCCAATAAAACCATTAATTTGACATTTTATTTGTACTTTTATTAATGTTTTACTAATTTATTTGTTCTTTCGTTATTTAAAATAAAAATAAAGTCAATGTGTATAATTTGGCGAGTGGTTTGGCGATTTATATAATTTGGCGAAATTGGTCGGCAGGATAACTAAGAAGTACCAAATAAAAATGGATTTTTTAAAATTTAAATCAGATTTTTATAAGTTTTTTCCCTGCGTTAGAATACGGAATAGCTAACAATAATTTTAGGTTTCTAAAATAATTAAACCTCTAATTGCCAACATAATCTATGTTTTTAAGCTTTAATTATAATTACTAGTTAGTGTAATTAGAGTAATTATAAAAACTGCATTAATTTTCATTAGTAGTATACAATAAAGTTACATACTGTAAAAGCACTTACTTTCACGAGCTGTAACTTTCGCGAAAATGATGATATCAGTGATTTCGCGAGTTTTTTATGAACAGAACCGAAAGTTGAAAAATCCTGAAGCTACACAAATAAAGACCCTTTTGCATAAGACATTTTAAGAAACTTCCTTTTGTCCTGACATAATGATTCGATACATCAAGAACATTCTTGTACCTTATTACTAGGGATGCAACGGATATCCGGCAAATATCCGATATCCGGCACATCCGGCTGATTTTTCAATATCCGAAATACCGTCGGATATCCGAATCACAATCACCGGATATCCGACTTCTCTGCCGGATATCCGGCAATGCGTAACAAAGCAAATATATAAGGATAAGAGAAATCGTTTGACCCAAACAATGCCGAACGACTTTTGTTTATAATGCAAAATATGAAAGTAAGTCCACTATTTATGAGTAAAAGGTAATTCCCAAAAGTTTAAAGAATTACCAGCTTTCCTAACATTGGTATTTGAACTCTCTATAATAAATTTATGAATTTATGTTTACATCTTTTAGAAAATTGTACCTTTACTTTCAGAATGTGAAACAAAATCTGAAGTTGTTTATTAAAGTATGACTTTATTAATTTTCTTTCTCTCTTTTAAGTTTAACAATTAAACAGGTCTATTTTTACTTTCTTCTATCTTCAACAGAAGAAAGTATTGTAACTGAGATTTTTTTCGATTTCTGGTTTTCGGTGGGCTTAGACGTTTTAGGGGTCAGATCCCAAAACATGCTTATACAAAATGTCTGTTTGTCTGTCATCATACCATCAAAAAATGTATGAAGTTATGCATAGAATTGAACCAATTTTTTTGTAAATATTTTTGGCTATAGCCAGCTGGCCCTTCTTCAATATTGGAACATTCCACTGAAAGGGGCGCTGTAATCGTGATTTTTGTGCCATCAAAAAGTGTATGAAGTTATGCATACAATTGAACCAAATTTTTGTGTATGTTTTTGGCTGTGGCCAGCAGGTCCTTCTTCAATATGGAAGCATTCTGTCAGAAAGGAGTGCTGCTGTAATTGCGATTTTTGTGCCATTTTCATTATTGTATTGTCGAAAAGTGTCTGTTAAATATGTAATAAGTTATCCATATAATCGAACAAAATTTTTTGTGTATGCTTTTGGCTATGTCCAGCAGGTTCTCCTTTAAATTAGAAATATTCCACCAGAAGGGTGCGCTGTAACAGTGATTTTTGTGCCATTTTCATTCTTGTATGTACCATCGAAAATTGTATGAAGTTATGCATAGAATTGAACCAATTTTTAGGGGTTTATTTTTGGCTATGGCCAACTGGTCCTCCTTGAATTTGAAAATAGTCTGCTGGAAGAGGGCGCTATAATAATAATTTTTGTGTTATTTCCATTATTTTACCATCAAAAAGTGTATGAAACTAAGCATAGAATTGAACCAATTTTTTGTGTATATTTTTGGCTATAGCCATCAGTTTTTCCTTGAATTTGGAAATATTCCGCCAGAAGGTGTCACTGTGACAGCGTTTTTTGTAAAATTTTCTCAATTTTTTGCAGTTTTTGTACTGTATATTGGTGGCTCGTGAAGTCATGGGAACTTCGCATCCTGCTAAGCTGTCTACTCACAATCAGCTGATGTACAACAGAATAACGAAAAAAATTATTGATTTTAATAAATATGATTGAGATTAACTTATTCTTATTTTGATTAATTGACGAGCAGAAATCTTAGATCAAAATCAAAGTTGGTATAATATTGAACTAATAATATCGAAGTATTAACATTTAAAATTACTTTTAGAAATATTAAGACGTATGAGATAGAAGAAAGTTTTGGGATTGGCACATCCAATTAGTTATATTTGTAACCAGAGTTGTATAATATAGACACACTCCTGCACGCGGAAAATTTTCCGCAAAATTCGGAACTTTGCGGAAAATTTCTTAGAAAAGAAAAGTAGTTTTTGTTCTTGTATTTGTTTTTAAATACCGAAAAATTAAAAATGTTCTCCAATTTTATGTACGATTTATTTATTGTTTGATAGGGGTGATTCTGTTCCGAATTTTCCGAAAATTTAAGGTTCGGAAGAATTCGGTTCCGAAAATTAAAAAAAAAAAAATCGTCCATCAGTCCGAAAATTCAGACACAAAAAAAATCACTGAAATATATTGCGGATTTCAACAAATGATTGCCAAAAATAAACCAAATCCGTCAATCGTTCGCAGAAAAAATACCCAATTTTGTCAAAGCATCACGGAAAAAATGAAAATTTCGTTAAAGGACCGTGGAAAAACGCTAATTTCTTTAAAGAATAATCGTGGACAAAAAAAAATTTCTTGTCAAAGAATAGCAGAAAAAATGCAAATTAAGAGAAAAGTCAAAGAAGTGCAGGAAAAAAATGAATTTCGTAAAACATAGCGGAAAAAGCGCGAATTTTGTCAAAGGATCATGAAAAAAATCCCGCAAATTTCATAAAAGAATCGCGGAAAAAAACTAATTCCGTTAAAGGATCGCGAAAGAAACACAAAGGCCGCAGAAAAAGCACGCATTTAGTCAAGGGATCGCGAAAAAAAATGAATTTTCTCAAAAGGCCACAGAAAAAACACGAATATCGTCAAAGGATTGCGAAAAAAAAAGCGAATTTCATCAAAGAATCGCAGAAAAAAGCAAATTTTGTGTAAAAGTGCAGGAAAAAAACTAATTTCGTAAAAGCATAGCGGAAAAAGCACGAATTTTGTCAAAAGATCATGAAAAAAATGAAAATTTCGGCAAAGAACCGCGGAAGAAACTAATTTCATCAAAGGATTGCGAATTTCGTCAAAACGCCGTGAAAAAAGCTTGAATTTCATCAAAAGATCGCTAAAAAATGCAAATTTTGTCTAAGGGTAGGAGAAAAAAAACGCATTTTGTCAAAGGATCTCTAAAAAAGCGCGAATTTTGTCAAAAAAATGCAAATGTCAAAATATCGCGGAAAAACGGAAATTTCGCCAAATGATCGCGGAAAAAAATGAGAATTTCGTCAAAGGGCTGCAATAAAAACTCATCAGTCTCTTTAATGATGATACCTAAGAATGGACCTCTCCTTACAAAATGTGATTCCGTTGTTTCAGAAGCAATGTCCATTATTGCATTTTGTGAGAAGAGGTCACAATATTAAGGATTGGGCTGTTTCTAAATGCATTGACAAAATAACTGATAAGAATTCACCCCTTCATATCATGGATTTTTAGTTTTATTATTTTTTTAGCCAACATAATTATTCTGTAATTAATATTAATTAATTTTTAAATTAAACGGTAATTATTTTAAAACTACTATTTAAAATTCATACAGTCAAAGTAATATAACACGTCATTTTATTAAACATTAAATTTGCAGAAAGTTTTTGACCCAATATTTATGTGCGCAGAAAGTTTTTGGTTTTATGCAAGTCTGTTTGTAACTTCATTATAAATAAAATATTTAAAATTAAAAGTAATTTTCTTTTTACTTATAAATATCACAGTAATTTAACTTAAAATAAAACTAAATGTGATTCAAAGCAAAACACTATTAAATAATTAAAACAGAAAAAAGGCATCAACTAAACCTTTATATGGAGAAAATCACTCTTTAATCATGGGTATATTAGTAGATATTTTATGTTTAAATTATAAAAAGAATGTATGTATTTCTTTGTGAAAATACTCTACAATTATAGACATATTTAATTGGTTAAAATTTGTTACACAAATTATCAGCATTTCATTGTACAAATTAATTATTAGCAATTATCAATATACTCAATCCCATATCCAAATCCAGTAGCAATTATCAGCATTTCATTGTACAAATAAACAGAATATTTTAATGTTTAAATAACCTTTTTTATACAACATTATTAATATACATTACATGGCTTGAATGGCAGATACATGTCTTGAATTTCAAGATGGGATGGTAGGATTCGTGCCCTAAAGAATATTGGGGGCGGGAGACTCCTGTTTCTGAAAATGTTTCTTTGTAAAACGACGATGAAGTCTCAGGACCGGCTGACAAACTTCGTGATATTTTCCACTATCAATTGGCAGATTTCACAGTTTCTTCTTACAACAAATTGACAAATTTCATGTTTGTTTTTCTGCATCTGACAAAAAAATTTTGCGATTTTTCTCCGCGACCGACTGTACGAATTTCTTGATTTTTTTCTGGAGACAGATTGGTGAATTTCATAAATTTTTTTTCGCAATCAATTGACAAATTTAGAAATTTTATTCTGTGACCAATTGGCAAATTTCCCTGTTTGTTCTTGTGACATACTGATGAAAGTAACGATTGTTTTTCTGCATCCGATTGAAAAATTTTGCATTTTTTTTCTGCGACCAGCTGAGGAATTTCACAGTATTTGCTCGTGACGGACTGGTAAATTTCACGATAGTTTTCCATGATCGATTGACGAATTTTGTGATATTTTCCCACTGTCGATTTCCCATGAACTTCAGTTTTTTTCTCGCAACCAATCGACAAATTATTTTATTTATTTTCACCATGATTGACGAAATCAGCAATGTTTTTTCTATGACCGTTTTACGTATTTTGCGATGTTTTACCTGTCTGCCCAAAATAGGAAATAACTAAAAGGGCAGCAACGGCCACTGGAGACTCAGCTCTATCAAATTGGCCAATAGTCAGCACTAAACAAAATGAGATTACACTTGTGATACACATGAAAAAAAAAAAAACTTTGATGAACTTAAAAAAAACGTAATTAGAAACAACAAACTAGTTGTTTCTCGCAATTAACAGAAATTAGGAGATGACTTTTTGAAATCAACCTTTTCTCGTGTAATAGAAGAAATCAATTGACTATTCCCTTTTCAAACTTTGGATATGGATTTGATAGCGTAGATTCCAATGCATAGAACATAGTTCAATTAACGAAAATACCAGTGATTACAGTTTTGACTATAATTCCATTAAGGATATAATAAAAAAATTTGTTCAGAAGTGACATACCATCACAGATGTGCATTATTCATGTAAGTTAAAAATTAATGCACATCAGATTTTACAAAGTTTTCTAAAACTTTTTAAGAGAGCATAACCATGTGTTTCCGATAATTTCTAAAGTTATAAAATCGCTCTGTACTGTTTGTCAAAAGTGTAACTTCTGAAAGAGGCTAAAGTATGCAAAATGGAATAAAATCTAAATTAAATTCATTTAGCAACCCGATTGTTAATTGCCCATAACATTGGGTGAAAATTGAAAAATAGACATGGTATATATAAAGCTTGATTCTGTTCCTTTGTTTTAATAAAATAAAAATTTTGAATAATTATCTTGAGTTGTTAATTTAAATTGTTTCAATGGTATTTTGTCATGTCTGTATAAATGTAATTCTTTAAGTAGCACATAAAAAATAACGGGGTGTAAAGATTTTTTTTTCCCTTTCTAACTGTTCAACTCCCCTGCATTTATAAATTTTGGGTACGAAACTCCCCTCTTGGGAAAACTTGAATTCAAGCCATGATATTCAAAGAGATATAGTTTTTGTAAATTATATTTCAATACATTTAAAATGTTTCAATGATGTGTGAAACATGTTTGTAATTTATTGTTTTGAAATGACATTATATAGAGAAATAATTCAATATATAACTAAAAACATATCTAGGGCCGGATATCCGATCGGATATCCGGCCGGATATCCGAATCCGGCAGAGGAAGGAGCTTCGGATATCCGGTATCCGATATCCGGCAAAATCAATATCCGGTGCATCCCTACTTATTACGACAAACAGAGAGAGCTTCTCGGATAGTTTCAGAACAACCTAGTGTAGCATTATTCGACGTTTTTAAGGCACACCAAGATCCTCTTTTTCTGGCTGAACTAGAGAATAGGAATGTTATTCCAGTTTTTGCACACGCTTCCTGCACAAGAGAGCTAAAGCCTTTGGACTTAACTGTAAACGGCGAGATCAAGCGTTTTCTCATGAATGAGTTTATTGAGTGGTATTCTAATGAGCTTAAATTTCTAGAGGAAAAAGAATCTGTGGACCTGCAAATATCACGACTAAAACCGATTCATGTTTCTTGGCTTGTGCACACATTTAACAGTGTTGAAGTCAAACATGAGATAATTTTGAATAGTTTCAAAGAAGCTGGTATAAATATTGTAAGTGAATAAGTTAAATTCTATTTGTTGTATTATTGTTTTTATTCAAGAAATAGTCATATAATATTCAAGAAATAGTTGCAAGTATTCAAGAAATTTTCGTACTTATTTCTTATTTAAGTAAGTGTAATAATTAAATTTTGGATAAGTGAAAAATTTCTGAATTTTTATTGTTATTTGAGGGGGGAAAAAATATTTTGTGAGGCTTAAATTTTCGCGATTACGACAGGCTCGCAAAAATAAGTGCTTTTACAGTAGATTAATATTTTGTAATAATTATCTAAAACAATATTAAATACTATTGATATTTACAGTTATTAAAATTATTAATCACTGCATTTAATATTAAATTGTTAACAATGCTTGATATTAATATTTATTTACAATTAATTCTCTAATTAAGTAAAAATATACATTTTTATGCTTTAATTACTAAAATGATAATTTAGTATTCATTTTACAAAAAAAGGGGGGGTGCTAGTTCGGTATAAAAGAGATCATTACTTCATGAATAAAAATATTAGTATAATAGTAATGTGTTTCTGTTTAGTCATAAGAAAAAAGTATATAATTTGTTAATAAGATAAATAAAGTGACATTAATTTTTAAGGATTTTATGAATTACAAATTGAAAAATACAATTAAATAACTCAACATGATTTCATATCTTGTTTTTTCTAAAGATATAAAGTTCTATAATTTTTGCAAGGTCTTGGGAACACTGATTTAGAAATACTGTGGAATGGGGAGTTTTTTACAAGAAATCTCTAGTTACAACTAAAAGTGAATTTCACTATTGTTTATAAAGGGGTGTATTTTGCCAATTTTAAGAAACACAGGGTGCTGCAACCTTAGAAAATGAAGAGGGAACAGTAAGTAATTGCAGAATTATTAAAAACTGCAAATAAGTATAATTTCATAGCTCAAATAACAAAACAAGCAAATATGTTTTGAGCTCATTTTGCATTTGTAATTAAGCAAATTACTATTAATTACCTAAATCTAAACTTACAGACATGCATATGTATGTTAACAAAAAAAAAATGTGAACAATTATGAAAATTAGTGAACAGATGCTGTATATTCCCTCGTCCGCCATCTTGGATTGTTTCTTGGCAGGGAAACCCTTTTTCCGCCAAGTAGTAAATGTTGCCATGCAGCGATTTATGCACATTTTAGGCTTAACGAAAATAAAATGTAAATAATAAAATATAAACCTGAAATATAACATCACTAAAACAGTGTTTTTATTAATATTCAATAAACCTTATCAACAAATGCCAACAAAACATCGCTAAGAAATCCAAGATGGTGGACGAGGGAATATACAGCATCTTATCCAAACTTAGTTACACATACAAAGTATAAGAATAACCAATTATATCCAAAGTCTTCAAAATATTAAATAGCAGCTTTGTTACCACTCAGCAGGGATTCTTAACATTCTGTGCTTTAAATTGAAAAAAAAAAAAAAAAAAAAAAAAAAAAAAATCTGCCTTTTCAATTCCTATCAATAAAAAATCTGAGCCTCAGGTGTAGCAGCACCTGCCTTGACAATTCTCATCCAAATTTTCAGACCCCTATGTGCAGTAGATTTTCCTAGCCATTGCAGACACACACACAAAACATCTTTCTTTAATTAAGTACTAGCTGAACCACCCGGCATTGTCCAGCCCCATGATAACAACCTTAAATATACCTAAAATCCACAAGATCTGTTCGTTCTTTCCACCGCGAGGGGTTGCACTCTATTCTAAACAAACCTTTATTTAAACGAAACTCTGTCATTCATTGTATTAGTTGAGGGGGGTGGAGATACAAATAAGGAAAAAAAAAAAAAAAACTAGAGCAAATGGGAGGAGGGGCTACATAATATGAAAGAGTGGTCAAAGGGCTATCAATCAAATGATATATCCCATGAGGGGTTCAGAAAAAGTTACAAAAGTGTCCCCTCGGGGAGAGGGAAACTAAGTTTCAGAAACAGTCACCCCGTACCGAGTGATCCCCTTGATCAAATTTTCAAGAAGATGCGATGTAAGGGGCTAAGGCAATTAGGAGCCAAGTTACTTAACCAATGATTTCAAATTGAAATGGTGAGACGCAATGCGGTGACGAGAGATAGGGGAGACTGGGTACAGTGGACCACTTTTGCAGTTAACATTTTTTTTCGCTTTACTGGAGAGACCAATCTACCTCAAAATATTTTTTAATATTCTTTAAACCTTTCTACATGCCTCATAATTTCCGCAGAACATAGTTCCCAATACATTTTTCAAAAAAAAAAAAAAAAATATATATATATACACCCATAAAGTGGACCAGTGTGCCCCAGAAGCAGGGTACACTGGTCCATCCACTGGGGCACAGTGGTCCACTATTAGTTATTGTCTAAAATATAATATAAATCTATTTATAATTAACCTAATTCTTTTTTATTTCCCCTTTACCTCCAAAATAATATAATAATACAAACTTGCAAGTAGCATTTTGAAACAAAAAACATAAAACTAAAGAATTATCAAAAAATTTATTATGTTTTGAAAATAACAATATGAGATACAGGAGTGATTGCAAATAAGTTATTAATTAAGTATAAAAAAAAAATCAGCAAACATCAAGACAAATATGATGATGAAAAATTTATTGGAAGCTCGAAACAGTCAGGATAAAATAGTTCATAATGAGCTAAACATGTGCTCTGAAGCTATAAATAACCAATACAGTGAAGTCATCTATTATTTATTAGGCTACAGTTATATTTTTCAAAGGCAGTAAATACAAAACAAAATATTTCTTACTATGTTAACTCTACAATGCATGATTTTCATTTCTCTCCCCCCATCCCCCCCCCCCAAAAAAAAAAAACCCTGCTATATTGAACAAGACAACTTATTTTAAAAATCACACATGAACTATAGCACAAAATTAGCACTTGCCACTCACCAGGCGTCAAGTAACACTTAAAACATGGCGATTGACTTTATTGTCCTCAATCTCCAAACTCAATGGTCACCACTCGCCAAACGCAATGGTTGAAAGATCGATGCCAGGGAGGAAAGGGATGACATTCGTTCGGAATTTACGGCTTCCAATTCGGCGATTCTCCCAAACGTAAGAAAAGAAAGTAGCAGGGGTGATTCTGTCTCGAATTTTCCGAAAATTTAAGGCATTCGGTTCCGAAAAAAAAAATGGTCATCAGTCCGAAAATTCGGACATAAAAATATCACTAATTTCGATATGGTCGCCGAAAAAAATCAATTTCGTCAATCGTTCGTAGAAAAATAATCACCAATTCCGTCAAAGAATCGCGAAAAAAATGTGAATTTCGCCCAAGGACCACGTAAAAAACGCGAATTACGTCAAAAAATCGCGGAAAAAAGACAAATTTCGTGAAAAGATCGCGGAAAAACGCAAATTTCGACAAAGAATCACGAAAAAGAATTACAAAATTCTTCAAAGTATCGCGGAAAAACGCAAATTTCGTGAAAAGATCGCGGAAAACACGCAAAATTCGTGAAAAAATCGCGGAGAAAACGCAACTTTCGTAGCAAAATCGCGGAAAAAGCGCAAATTTCGACAAAGAATCGCGAAAAAGAATCACAAAATTCTTCAAAGTATCGCGGAAAAACGCAAATTTCGTGAAAAGATCGCTGAAAACACACAAAATTCGTGAAAAGATCGCGGAAAAACACAAAATTAGTGAAAAGATCGCGGAAAAAACGCAAATTTCGTCAAAAAATCGCGGAAAAAACACAAATTTCGAGAAAGATCGCGGAAAAACACAAATTTCGAGAAAAGATCGCGGACAAAAACGCAAATTTCGTGAAAAGATCGCGGACAAAAACGTAAATTTCGTGAAAAGATCGCGGAGAAAACGCAATTTTCGTCAAAAGATCGTGGAAAAAACGCAAATTTCACGAAAAGATTGCGGAAAAAACACAAATTTCATCAAAAGATTGCGAAAAAACGCAAATTTCGTCAAAAGATGGTCTAAAAACGCAAATTTCGTCAAAAAATCTCGAAAAAAATGCAAATACTTTCAAAGAATGGCGAAAAAGAACCAACAAATTTCGTTATAAGATTACAAATAAACGCAATTTTGTGAAAAGATCGCAGAAAAAACGCAGATTTCGTCAAAAGATCGCGAAAAAAAACGCGAAATTCGTTAAATGGTCGCAGAAAAATGCATATTAGTTAGTGCCGAGGGGGGTGGGGTCCTTCCTCTGCTGTAACCTTTCTGAAAATTTCCTGTGAATTTATTTCATTGCAATTAAGAGTAAAAATAAAATTTTTCAGTTGAGTGTAATCATATCGAATGGTAAGTAATATATATTAGTAAATTACAATGTTGATAGTTAGAAAAAACACAATTTTGTATGGAGCGTGCATAACTTTGTTACTGGCCAGTGGTTAAAAAAAACTAGCCAGTAAAAAAAATCAGTGTACTGACCAGTGGGTAAAAATGTTAATTTTGACCTATAACGTGAACTGTTATCCATAATTTAGGAGAAAACTAAAGTGTCAGATGGTTACATTATAATCTGAACAACATATAATTTGAAATTTAAAGTGTGCCAAATGGCTACTCTATGCATTGTAGGGTTAAATAGTCATTTTTCTTTGTTTACTTTATTTTATAGTTAAATAACTATTTTAAAACAATATTTCTTTATAGAGAATAAGCAATTATTAAATAATTTGAAAATTCTTCATTACAGGAGCAGTATCCATTGCAGACTACTGTACCCCAGCAGTGGGCAGGTCCACTGTGCCCCATGTTGAATTTCAATACATTTTCTCTTTAAAATATTATTTAAAGTTTTCTTTTAAGCATATAAGCTTTTAAATTAAATAAAGACTGGTGTCTTACCTTTTCAAAAAAGTTGTTTTATCTTATTTATCCATAACCTTTAATTACTCAATAAAGAAAAGTATGATGATGGAAAATTTTACTTTTAGGAGCTCAAAACAACCAGTCGGGATAAAAGGGTTCATTGTTCATTCTGAGCTAACGATGTGTTCTGAAGGTTATAAGTAATCAATCCCATGCTGTTATCAATTAGCCTAAAAGAAAAGCTTTAAAAATAGGTAAAATGCAAGGGGTAATCCACTGTACCCCACTCTCCCCTACATAATATGAAAGAGTTATCAAAGGGATGTCTAATGATATATCACATGAGGGGGTCGGAAAAAGTTAGAAAAAGTGCTCCCAGCAGAGCAACTAACACTCTAATGATCAGGGTGCAAACTGAGGGCAGAAACGGTTACCTGTACCGAGTTACCCCTTTCATCAAATCTTCAAGAAGGGGCAATATAAGGGGCTCAGATAGTCAAGTGTTTGGTCATGCTTTCAAATTTTGAATTACCCTGTATCTGAGCATCCCGTCCCTTGAAATTTACTCCCTTTCTTTAAAATTTTAATGTGTTATAAAAAGTATGTAGACGAGGGCTTCATAAAAAAAAATCTGACTAACAATAATGATATTTAATTCAGAAAACACTACAATTTAAATAATTTGCGATAAGGTTAAATGCAGAATACATTTCTTTTTCCATATAAAAATCAGTTTTTTGATAAAATAAAAAGTTACAGGTGGATTTTTTCAAATTTCTGGAATAGAATATTATTTTGTGTGTATGTACTAATTTTCAAATCCCTACCTGAAATGGTTTTAAAATTTTCGACTTCCTGACTGCAGTTTTATTCACAAATAAATTTCTTTTTCCGTATAAAAATCAGTTTTTTTTTATAAAATAAAAAGTTATTGGTGGATTTTTTTCCATTACTTTTTGATAATATAAAAAGTTAGGGGTGGATTTTTTCCATTTTTTGAATTTCTGATGTAGAATATTATTTTCATGGCTAGAGTAGCACAGTTGAGGTTTATTCCAAGTTCCAACACAGTGAAAAACGTCCAGACCACAGATCAAACCTCAATACCTTATCCTGCATGAATACCCTGGTCCTTCTCTTCATTATAGAATATTATTTTGCATATATGTGCCAATTTTCAAATCCCTACCTGAAATAGTTTTAAAAATTTATATATAACTTATAATCTCTCACTCTCTTATCTTTCTGGCAACCCTCTTCAGCTCTGAACCATCACAACAGATGTTTGATGCATTTATTTTGTTGTTTTGTCAGGTTCTCCGAAAGATCATAAATTCTTGCTTCTTTAATGGGGTTTTTAAATAATATCTCAGCTAATTATCAAAAATTTAACATTTTGAGTCTCATGTGCATCCGGACCTGCCTCGGACTGTCCTCACCAAAATTTTCAGACTTCTAGGTGCACTAGATTGCGCACACGCACACACACAGAGAGGGAAGGAGAGAGCCACAGATATGGGCTTAGTTTGGCTTGCTCATATAAAAGTGTTTAATACAGTAATACAGGAAAATTTTATAATCACTTTTAAAAACATTTTAATATCATAGTTGAAATAACATAAAAATAAAATAATTAAAACTTTAAGAATGACACAGATCTTTGTAAAATGTGTAAAAATAAAGGTCAATGTTGTTTTGCAGAAATTTGAGTAGCAGTTTTGAATATATATATATATATATAATTTACAAAAAAAAACATAAAATTCAAAACATGAATACTCAAATGATAATTACTTTTTCAAATCACATATTTAATAAAATTAATATCAATTCTATAATTAATGATAAAAATTGTTATTTTCCCATTAATAATCTTCATATATCAAAAACCTTTAAATATCCAAATACAATTGGTAGAAAGATCTTTAACTACAATACATTTTCAAAAAATACATCTGCTGCAAGTAATTTTCCATGTAAATACAATGACCCCACTCTAAAAAAATACATAAACAATGATCATGGACATATAATCACTGGAAATCTTGATATTGTTAATGATTTTAAATTGAAACAACTAATGGGTTATGGTACTAAATATAGACTTCCATCTAAATTTAATGTTAAATCTATTATGAAACAGTTTACATATGATATTGATATTTTTATTTATAAAATTTCAATCTCTTATAATAAGCCTATTGAATATTTTAATCAATGGAAAATATTAGTAATTGAAAAATTAACTATGGCTTTAAAAAATAATATTGCTGATTTGGTTTCTATTAATAAAAAGCATTTTTTCCAACAAATTAGTAAATTACAAAAAAACTACATTATTACATATGTAGACAAATCTCCTAATAATTATGCTATTATATGTAAATCTTATTATCACCAACTTCTGACAACTTGTATTTCTTCTAATAAGTCATTTCAAAAAACTAATGAAAATGTAATTGTAAATAATCGTAAAATTCAAAGTTATTATAAACTATTAAATATTTTATCTACTAACTTTAATTATCCTTATTTAGTTCTTATTCCCAAATTTCATAAAACTCCAATTATATTTAGGACTGTAACTATTGGTTGCAATACATATAATAATAAAGCCAATAAACTTCTCTTAAAAATTTTTAATCAATTATATGTACTAACTACAAACAATGATAATACACATTGCATAAAAAATAGCTATCAACTTGTCAATATTTTAAAAAATCTTCATTGTGTATATAATATAACGACATATGACTTCAAAGATCTTTTTAATAATATAGACCTCTTAGATTTACATAATATTATAAATGCATTATTTAAAAAGTATTATAAAAAACTGGAATTACCATCTAATATAGATATTGCATATTTTAAATCTTTAACAAACTTCCTTATCTATAATAATTATATATTGCAAGATAACACTTTATATTTACAGCATGTCGGTATACCACAAGGCGGTTGTACATCCAGTTTATTATCAGACTTATACTTATATCACTATGAACGTACTTTTACTAATAATAATCTACATTTATATTGTTATATTGATGACATAATTTTAATTGAAACTGATCAATCTGTAATTACTCAATTTCCAGTAGAATATCCCACTAATTTGGAATTAACGGAAAACCTTTTATCTAACAATACAATTAACTTCTTAGATCTTAAAATTACAATAAAAGACAACAAAACAATCATGGATTTATATGACAAACGTAAAGAATTTAAATTCAAAGTTAATACATTTACAAATTTTAAATCTTGTCTACATCATTCTGTATTTCGAAATATAATACTTAATCATTTATATAGAATAAAATGTTTATGTTCTTCTCCTCTAATTAACAATAATATTAAAAAACTAATTTATGATGCATTAAATCATGGTTTTCCAAAAAAAATTCATATATTCATTTATATACAGTTAGTACTTTACTTACATGATCTTTTAAAACAAATTAACACATGCGTAAACAAAATTACAAAAAAATATATAAAATAAAAAAATATCTATAAAAAATTAAAAATTGTAAAATAATATATAAAAAATATTATTATAGGTTGGATGGGTGGGTAGATGTTAGAGTACGGAGGAGGGTGGTGTTGTCTGGATAATACGCAATAGTTAATTTATTTTTTTAAAAAAATGGGGCTTTTGTATTATCACTATTTTTAATACGTATTTTATAAGGATGTTGATTTGATATTTTATATGTAATTGGTGACTTTCATTAATATTAAATTTAGCTTAATTAAAGTTTTATCTAATTTACAATCATTTGTTATTAAATTTTAATTTACTCAGGACAATATCATATTAATTACAAATAGTATGCCATTTTTATAGTGATTAATACACATATAAGTGTATTTAATATAACTAAAGTTATACTGTATGTATTAAAATTGGGTAATTATTTTTATTATTATTCCTCTATTCTTTTTAATATTGATCTATTTTCACTTTGCGTTATAAAATTTATTATCGGATTAATGTGTTTGAATGTCCCACATTCATACTTTTTGGATTTTTATGGCTGTATGAAAATAATCCACACACTATATTTGAGATTTTTAGGTAATGGGAATTTAAGTATCTGATAATCTTCTATATACTTCCATATGTTTTTTATTTCCTGTTCATTTTATAATTATCTTATATATAATAGTTATTATTAACGATTTTTATATTATTTATAATATATATTTATATTAATTATTATTGAATTTATTTTATAGTATATATCTATATGCTATATATTATCAATGTTATAGAATTATTTAAATTCTTAGTGTAGTTTAAATGAGTAAGAGAATAGAATATTTTGAATGCTTTTTTTAAAAATTTTATTAACAATAGTTTTTTTAAAAATATATAGTGAGGTTTATATTAGGTTTATAATTATCTATATATACTAAGGATTTGTTTGGTTTTGCTGTTGATAAATTTTTACATTCAAAGGCTTTCAATTGTTCATCTTGTGACATTTGAATAATAATACTAGATGGCAGCACCAAAATTTGTCTTTTGACGATAAGTTATAAATTTTGTCTTTTGCAGCTCCTTTTCAGTTGTAATTTCCTACACCAGGTGGATTTTTTAGCTAAATTTTGACGATATTGTTAAATAGTAATTAAGTAATTTAAAAGTGCATTTTAGTTATTTTAAATAATGTAATTACTTTCTATTTATTTTATTTTATATTATATTAACTGTATTTATCATGGTATTTCAAAATATATTAACTGCATCCCTTGGTATCAATTACTGTGATTTCTTAACTGTTTTATTCACCTTAATCTTTACGATATTATGGTAGCCATGTGTGAGAGGATATATTGAAAAAACTGAAATATTAATCGGTATGTTGTGTAATATTTCTATTTTATATGCTATGAATATTTAAATTGGTTTTATTGATTTTTCCATTTCATATTATTTGATTCTATTCTGTTTTCATTTTTAATCTATTCACTTCATTATAATGGTTGTTCGGGCACAGAGAAAAATAATTTTTAGCTTTAGCTTTTTTTTCTCACAGAAAACAACCATTTTTCTTATATCATTGAATTCTGTGCCCTTGAAAACGTAATTCAATATATAAGCTTTTCCATTATTTGTCGCTGTCCACTTTCTTCTTTTTTCTTTCATAATAATTCTTATAATAAATTATTTGGCACTTTTTTTTTCTTTTTCTTTTTTTTTTTTTATAATTATAGCTTTAATTCATAATATTACGGTTTTTGATGGTGGTAGGTTATGTTTAATTAATGGTTATATATATATATATATATATATATTTTAATATTAAATTTCAACTAAATGAATAATTAAGGCATACATTTCAAAGTATCTTTCAGATTTTTTACAGTTTGGTAAATTGCTATTTTGATAAAGAAAGTGAAAATGACCAAGAATTACCCCAGGAACTCAGTGACTAGGAATTAGTCCTTGGGTGACCCTAATATATATATACTAGGGGGATCTGCCCCCTGCAAGCTACGCTCGCCAACCCCCGTTCAGACACCACAGAATCTAAAAACACGCTAATCTGATCGGCTTTAAAAATACAGTCGAACTTGGATAATTCAAACGTCTTTAATTCGAATTCGTGGATAATTCGAAGTTTTTTGTCGGTCCCTTGAAACTTGTATTCAGTTAATGCTAATCTTGATTATTTCGAAGCCCAACTTCTTTAATTCGAAGTTTTTACCCTTTCAAAAATGACAAAATCTAGTTTCAATGCAGTTTATATAAAAAGTGGCCGCGTTATTTTCAGCTATTGAGGAAATTTCGAAGTTCAACTTCTTTAATTCGAAGTTTTTACCTTTTCAAAAATGACAAAATCTAGTTGATGATTATGTCAACATTGATAAAAATATAGACATTTGTGGAGAGCTATCTCAAACAGATATTCTATCCGAAGTTCTAAACAATAAGAACATTGCAACAGAAGACGAAGATATTGAAGATGAGGTAGAAGAACAGAGGCCGATTCCAACTTCAAGTGAGGCAGACTTTCATCTAGCGGAAATTCGTCGTTATGTAGAAGGACAATCTAACGTGAGTGAAGCTGTGTTTCGAGCAGTAGATATCCTTGAAGATTTTGTTAAAAAATCAAGTAAGCTCTTTAAAGCAATCTGTAATATCTCAATATTTTAAAAAGCTGTAGTTTTTTTATTTAAAATTAATAAACATATTCTTTTTCGCAATTTCTGTTGCGATTGATTGTTTTACGACATAAAAATAATTTTTTTTTTTTATAATTCGAAGTTTTGCAGTAGTTCCTTGCACTTCGAATTATTCAAGTTCGACTGTATTAGAGAAGATTGAATTATACTGAAAAAAGCTGTGATCTCCCTGTAAATGGGTTTCCATTCAATTCCCTTTGATTGCAAAAATTTAAGGGTGAATCAGTTGCTGTTAAGACATCCAATGGCTATTTTCGTTTTTGATTAAAGAGGATCAGTTAAACATTTCTTTGAAAAGAAGCTAAAATAAAATAAATTAAGTATACAGAGTCTTTGTCTCCCAGTATTTTAAAACAATCTCTATAACAATAGCCTAAGTCATGTGACTATCATCAACAGTTCCAGGCGGACCACTTCGCTTTTTACACTCTAGGTGCCATTTTGGTACTTTAATGTTAGCCAGGCACAGGTGATAAGTCGCCAAATATTAATCTATCGCCATCATTTCATCTATATTATAATAGTTCAAGTCATCAATTGCCATAAACAAATACGTTCTGATCCCTTTACCATTCATATGAAAGTTTGGCACAGATGTCATATGGCGCGATTTTTTAACGACGCCAATTTGTGGAACGCATCAACAGCATAAACAACATCCGGCTTACCATATCAAGCAAAATAACGATACTTTGGCACCAGTTAAGTGCCCGTTCCGTATATGACATTGGCGTTAGAAAAAAATCGCGCCAATATGGGACCGTAAGTTTTTCATTTTGATTAAAAAATCAAAATTTTTTTTTCGAATACTACATAAATTTTGCCATGGTTGCAAAGAATTCCTGGTACTGTTACGCTAGCCGGATGCAAATCTCGCCAAAAGCTTTTTTTCAACTCGCCAGTTAGCATTTTTTTCTTTTTTGAGTAGTAATATTCGGCCAGATGTCATTACGCACAGCAGGTTTGGCGTGATTTTTTTTTTAAAGAAAATTTGGCGAAAACCTCGTTTTCAAATACCTGTTACATATGCATTTTTGGTATTACTTAGTTATCCCATCAACCAAAAATCTATCGCCAAACTATAAGATTAAATGCCAATAATGGTTGATCGTAAATGTCACATTAACTTGACTTTAAGCAAGTTACATGTGTTTACGTCATCAAGTGATTTTTATTTCGACTTTTTATTTGTATATTTATTAATGTTATATTAATTGATTTGTTCTTTCATTATTTACAATAAAAATTATGTCAATTTGTATAATTTGGCGATTTATATAATTTGTCGAAATTGGTCGACGGAATAACTAAGTATTTTTTAATTATTTTCTATTTTTTTCTAAAGGAAATATGAAAAGAATAATTAATAATTATAGAACAAAATAATTTATATATTTATTTATTTATTTATTGAACAACAAACATATGACGTTTTGTGTGCTTGACATGAGAGCCCGCTTATAAGTTGGAGACAAGATAGCACAAGGAAATACAGTAGACTCCCTCAAATCCGCACAGCTTGGGACCAGAGGTTGTGCGGATTTTAGAATTTTGCGGATTTCTGGTCATTGATTTGTTTACATTTTTGAAACATTAATTTGATTGGTAGTTAAGCAAGGGAAATTATAATGAATGCTTACAGTAAAGTGAAACATTAAAATAAGTAAAATATTAAAATAATTTATTAATTTAAAAATAAGTAATTATTAAAATAATTCCGTAAAATAAAAATTTAGAAAAATATTAAATTATTACGAATGAAATCGATTCAATTCGATTCCAAAAGTCCTATGCTGCCATCTAGTGATAACAAGGAGAACAGTGTTAATGCTATTATTAGTATATATAGCTTATTTCGCTCACTAACTTTTTCATTGTTATTTAGAGTCTTGAATGCTTTTCTTATACTGCTTTGTATGTTTAGAAATAAATTTCTCTATAATTAAATAATAAAAATTCCGCGAACAATAATTTTAAAATAGCGTTCCAGTTCGTGGATTTTTCCATTTCGAACCCTGGAATTTTTGATATAGATATGCTAATTATATCAAAATCAAAAGTAATGTAAATTTATTTAGTAATAAATCAGCTGTAATAGCCAAAAGAGAATGATTAACAAAAAATTTAGTAAAAAAAACATTGCGGTAGTCGCTGATTTCGGCGCCATCTTGAATTTTGTTCCTGCAACTTAACTGTAAATTTCATTGTTTACATCTGAAAAAATACACGGATTTTAGGCGTTCGCGGATTTTAGGGTCGCGGATTTAAGGTAGTCTACTGTATTACAACACAAGAGAAATACACCCTGGGAGTTCCACACAAAGAGTGTGTGCAATGGAACCAGTGGGAATCGAACCCACAATCTCTTACGCTCGCAAGCGATTTAATTTATATAATTTATAAAAAGAAATAAAAGTAAATAAACATTTATTATCAAATAAACAACAATAGCCGGGCTACCATGTCAACCTTTTCTGAAATATGAAAAAAAAATATCTGTTTGATTAAAATTTGAGTTGCCATCATTAGAAAAATGTATATCAAATTAGAAAAAAAATTAATATTTTGAAAACTAATTCGAATTTAAAAATTCTAATACCAGTTTTGAGATCTGCGGATCAATGCTGATTTTTGGTGTTAATTTCATTGCAAAGTATTCCATATTTTAGGAGAAATCGCTTGAAACATAATAAGTAAGTTTAATCAATCAATTCATATATATCCGTTTCATAAATTCGTTTCATTAGGATTTTATATAGGGTCATCCGGAGTAATTCCTGGTCACAGTCCTTTTTATGTTTTAAGAACGCTTCACCAAAATGAAAAAAATCATAGAGGTACTCTGAACTATCCTCATTAGAATTTATTACTTAATTATGAGTTTATTGTTTATTTATTTTGAAAAAAAAATCTTTTTGAAATGGCTTGTTAAATTTCTGTAAAATAACATTGGCCTTAGTTATGAGACATTTTTACAAAGATCTTTGTCACAACTCAAATTTTAAATATTTTTCTTTTCTTTCTTTTTGGTTCAATTACCAACTACTTTAGCTATTAAAAAATAGTCTTGAAATTTTCTATACCATTTTAAATAATTTACAGAAGTTGGTCAAATATTGCCCCGTGTATCTGGGGTAAATCTTGGTCACTGGGGTAATTCCTGGTCTATGTTTTTATCATCATTTAATTCCTTTTTCAATTCCTACTATTAGCTCACACTCTCCCTATATTTATTTATATATTTATATATTTATTTTGTACAAATTTTCAATCGTTAATAAAATACTCATTATTCATCCTATCAGGTTGAAATAAATTTTTTAAAACTTGTACTGGATGACAATTGATGTTAATAAAGTTTTTTCAAATATTAATTAATTAATTAAATTTTAATTAATTAATTTTAGTTTTGCATGGGAAACAAAATGGCCACCATTGGTTATTGAATTTCAATGAAAGTATTTTCAATAAGGGTTACCGTAGGGGGGGGACCTGTTCTGTCGCCAAATACCGCCAGGTTTGTTACCAACTTGGCGATATATCGCCAAATTTGGCGGCCAAAATGAGTCGCCAAAAGTGACGCCAACTTGGCGATATCTGTAATATTTCGCCAAATTCCCATAGAGTTCCATTGTAAACCTACTTGCTTATAGAAAATCAACAAATTGAGATATTTTAATGCAACAAAAACTCATATTAGCTTAATTATATTAAATTTTTCTTTGATGGCCTAAGTAGGAATTGACTTTAAAAACAAAATTTTTATATTACTTGTTATTATCATATTTAGTGATTTTAATTGTCACAAACCCTTTGAGAATTAACTGTAACCACCCTGTTCACCACATTTCAGTTAATTGTAGTTCTTAATAAAGTAGAGTCATCCGTGGTAATTCCTGGTCACTGAGTTTCTGAGGTAATTCTTGATTATTTTCGCTTTTGTTTTAAAAATAACAATTTATGAAACTGTAAAAAATCTCAAACATGCTTTGAATCCTTTGCTTTGAAATATATGTCTTAATTATTCATTTAGTTGAATTAAAATTTAAAAAAAATTACATTCAAAACTGCTACTCAAATTTCTGGAAAACATTGATCTTGATTTTTACACATTTTACAACAGATCATTGTCATTCTTCAAGTTTTAATTATTTATTTCAACTAATGACATATCACAGTCTTTAAAAAAGATTATAAAATTTTCCTCTACTATATTAAACACTTTTAAAAGAAGAAAACAGTAAGTGCTCAGAGAATAAAGCACACTCTATGACTGAACAATTTAAGTAGAATTACTATCTCCTTGCAAAATTCCAAAATGGTGCATAAAAATATATAGTACATAATGCAATAGAGGATCCTAATTATTATGCTGTGTATTATATTAAAGGTGTGTATCGAAAATTTCTTGAAAAGGGAGCCGAAAACTTAAGTTGACCTAAACAAAATAAAATTGATAACAAACATTCAGTTATATTTTTTATGGACCAATAAATTTGCAAGTTATTAATAAATCCATTCACAGTCGATTAGGCCTGGGCCTTAAATCGATTTAACTCTTAAATCGATTTAAAGCTTACATTGGAAATCCGATTTAACCATTGGTCTTAAATCGATTTAAGCTAAAATCGGAAATCGCGATTTAGCTAATGTCTTAAATCGCGATTTAGCCAATGTCTTAAATCGCGATTTAGCCAATGTCTTAAATCGCGATTTAGCCAATGTCTTAAATCGCGATTTAGCCATTGTCTTAAATCGCGATTTAGCCATTGTCTTAAATCGCGATTTAGCCATTGGCTTTAAATCGATTTAAAACAAAATACTGATTCAGAGCTAACATCGGAAAACCGATTTATCTACTTTGATGTATCTACCACTTACATGCCAAGCTGGTGTTAAATCGATTTAGGAGGATCCGATTTAAGCAAACATCGCAAGCCTCGATGCTTTCCGATTTAAGACAAACAAGGCAAGCTGGTGTTAAATCGATTTAGGACGATCCGATTTAAGCAAACATCGCAAGCCTCCATGCTTTCCGATTTAAGAAAAAGACGATTTAATGAAAACAAGGCAAGCTGGTGTTAAATCGATTTAGCAGGATCCAATTTAAGAAAAAGGCGATTTAAGAAAACGATGATTTAAGTAAGAATTGATATTTATTTATTTATTTTGTAAACAAGATTCAGAGTTTACTAGATTGGAATGTGTATTTTTCAGAAATTAAGAACTTATATAGTGGAAAGTTGAAAGGAAAAAGTAATGTTTAAATCTTAAAATCCAAATTCATCGAATTTCAATTTATATGCTAATGCAATCTTTTGATGATAAATTAAGTTTTCACATATTTAAGTAACATTGCAATATGTATTTTTTATTTTCCAATATTCTGTAATTAATTAAAATGTTTTAAAGTAGAATCCTGCATTGTTTCAAAAGATTGTTTTCCTGAAATTCATTCAGCATTTATATGATTAAAAATAATAATAATAAAGTTTTATATTTAAAATCCAAACTCATCGACTTGCAGTTTATACTTTTATGCATTCTTATGATGAAAAATTCATTTTTTACATGTTTTAGTAATATTTTAACATTTATTTTTTATTTTCTATTACTTTGTAATTAATGAAATTATTTTAAAGGTATAGTCATGCATTGTTTTGTGTATCACTATTTGGCCGTGATCCACATGAAATATTTTTCTTTTACTACTAATATTTTTTTCCTGAAATTGATTGAGTATTTATGGTTGGAAAAAAAAGAATAAAGTTTCATATTTAAAATCCAAATTCATCGAATTTCAGTTTTTATTTTTATACATTCTTTTAATGAAACATTCATTTTTCACATGTTTGGGTAATATTTTAATACATATTCTTTATTTTTTATTATTCTGTAATTAATTAAAATATTTTAAAATAGTCATGCATCAGATTTGACATCCGATTTCAATGCCAGTCACATGGATTGAGTATCTTGCTGAAATTGATTCACTATTTATATCCAAATTCATCCATTTTTAGTTTATATTTTTATGCCTTATTTTCATGAAAAATTAATTTTCATATGTTTAGGTATTATGCGAATATTTTAGTTTTAATTTATTATTATTTTGTAATTAATTAAAAATACTTTAATAAAGTTCTGTAATGAGTCAAGTAACTTTATTTTTACAGCAGAATGAGGGAGGGCTGGAGGAGGCATTCATTAGATTTTTCTGCAGATCTGCGATTTTTTGCTTTTTTGACATTTTGTTATCATTAAAAAGAGATATATTTTAAGATTATATTTTATTACTAATCTTAAAGGATGGAAACAACCACGAAAAAAATCAGCAATTTCAGTGATGTGCTCCAAGGGTCACACTTTCAATCCTTCTCCATCCGCTATATAAATGTTAGCATTTATGTTAAACAAATCTTATTTTAATCTAAAAGTTAAAAAGATACGAAATTGCACCTTATTTCTCATATCTTCCCCCCCCCCCTTTTTTTTACTACTTTTCTCATCATGGTAAATGAATAGTTAAATTCATCATTGAAGTCTTTTAATATGCTTCTGTTTTACCTCAGTAACTTTTTAAATCTGTGTCTGTAAAAAAAAAAAAAAAAAAAAAAAAAAAAGTGTATGTAGGCTGTTAGCAATGAAGTGCTATTTGAGTGGGCTAGGGGAAGCCCCTCCCCCCCCCCCCCCCCCCTTAAGGAATTTAGATTGTAGCATGCATAACAAGTCAGACAAAAAAAAAAAAAAAAAAAAAAAAAAAAAAATCATTTTCTTTTATATTACTTCTTATAGTTTATAAAATGTATTACAATAGGTCACTAATTTTTAAAATGGAAAAAAAAAAAAAAAAAACTAGTGTTTTGGGACATTCAAAGCTTTTTTATGTGTAAAATATACCTCTTTTCAAAATTATTTGACAAATTAAAAGCTAAGTATACTAAATAATACAGGAGGGGGGGGGGGAGCACATAAAGATCGTATTTTGTTACTAAAAATTAAAAAATAGGCTTCCATATTCTAAAATGTAAAATCGGGTTTAAATCGCGATTTAGCACTAAATCGCGATGTTGGATGGATGATAAATCGATTTAAGAAATTTCTACATCGCTCAGTCCTACAGTCGATACTAATAAAGTAATAAATACTGCTTAATGCTGTAAAAATGCATAAAAATTCTTTGGCTAATTAATGTTTTGTAAAATGTATAAGAGTCTTTTGCACATCAAATAACTTTGTATTTATGCACAAAACAAAGTCTATGCTTTATTATTCCACAATTATGAGATGAACAAAACTTTTAGAAGATTGATTCTACTTATTTTATTACTCAGTCATAAAAAAATTAACTGTACTACTTTATTTACATGAAAAAGGATGCTGACCGATAATTACCCCAGAAGTGACCAAGAATTACCCCACTTCCGGGGTAATTCTTGGTCATTTAAAAATAATAATTATTTTAATTATAAGTGCATATATATTTAAGTAAGCATTTTATAATATAGCCATCAAAGGGGGCTTATTCCGCAAAAAAATAGGAAGCAATACCTTTAATAGTTTTTATAATAATTAGATGTTGATGCTTTTTGACCAGGAATTACCCCGTGTGACCCTATATAGGTTAGATATATTTTTTAATATGTTAAATGCAAAAAATTATGAAAAAAAAAAAAAAAAAAAAAAAAAAAAAACATTAAACTAAAGTCAATTCCAGTAGTAAAAAAAAGGGTACTTCTTAGTTATTCCGTCAATACAACTTTTTCTGCAACTATTTCTTTATTATCTTTCCTTACTAAAGAATGTTTTCTCATCGATATCTCCTTAACCTTAGAAAAAGGTTACTTATTTATTTTATTAAGAAATACTTGAGATGCAAAAACACTGCTAAGACACATCGTTGAAATAATAACTGCTGGCTTGACGAACACTAATTTATTTACAGGACAAACAACACACACACAACGAATATTATAACATTAACTTCTGGTTATTTTATACTATTTCACAAAGACATTAAGATGCCGATGTTATCAAAACACAATCAGGGCGACACACCACTGATTTTCACTCCAACATCTCACTACACGATCTCCGCCGCGACTGCTCGCTGTTCCAGTTCGAATAGTTCTGCCTTGGCGAGAGTTCACTGTTTGGCGACCGCCAATATCCGTGCTTCGCAAATATTAAAGTTAATGCGAGTCTTACACGTCAATCCTTAAGGAGCACATAGTTCTCCTTAGAGACTATGCTGCTAAGAAAAGTACAGTTAGTTTCACAAACACAATGTTAAAGGAAAGAGCCTGTTCGCTAGCCCAAACTTTTTAAACACATAAATAATAAAAAAAAAAATATATATATATAATAATAAAGTAAACAACAGTCGTAATAAAACATAACATAAAATATCAGAATATTTAATAATACAATCATTATACGATAAGTTTATATCTTTCCCTAAGGGAATCTGGAAAGGGCATCAGCATTAGCATGCCTACTTCCTTTCCTATAGGTAGTTTTTAGATTATATCTTTGAAGGGCTAATGCCCAGCGAGCTAGCTTGGCCCCGTGGGGCAATCCCTGGGAATTCTGTTTTGTCAAGTTGGACAAAGGTAGTACGATGCTTACAAATTTCAGGATATAGTCTCTATAATAACTTGCTATCCCCAGAACTGTTCTCAATTCTTTCTTGTTGGTAGGTGTCGCTAGTTTCTTCATAGCTTCCATCTTTTCTGGATCTGGGGCATGTCTTCCTGATCCAACTATATGCCCTAAAAATTTTACTTCTCTTTTTCCGAAATAGCACTTTTCCAGATTAACAGTAAGACCTACTTCACGAACGGTCTGTAAAACTTCACATATATATTCCTTGCTGTCAGTAGCAATTTCTTTTTTCTCAATTGCCTTTCTATTTCTTCTTTTGTCTTTACGAGTGTCAAATATTTTTGTTTTTTGTTTCCTATTTTCTATACTAACTTTTGACTGCTCAGAAGTTTTTCTGTTTCTTCTTGTATCATCCTGAATTTCAACTATTTCTGTTGTTTTCTTCTTATTTTTGGTATTTTTTTTCGACTGCTCAGCATCTCTTCTAATTCTTCCTCTATCTTCTAGATTTTTAACTTCTTTCAGCACAGTGAAATCTGGTGACTTTTCGTCTGAACCAGTCTCTTCTGTTCTTTTTCTCGAAATTCTTTCAAGCGTTTCGTTTTTCAGGTTATGTTCTTCATCATCAACTCTTTTAGATGTTTCTTCCTTAACTTTAAAATGTTTATACTCATTTTCAAGTTTGTTCTTTTCCGCTTCAATCTGAATAAGATCATACTTTAATGAATTATTTAATTTTTTATACTTTGCCAGCCGTATTTTCATTTTCTCACTTGCTCGCATAAATTTCTGTATTTCTGCTTGTTGCTCCTTTGAAAATGTTTTTAAGTACTTGTATGCTTTATGTAGACCATTAATATCATTATTCAGGACACAAATAATTTTTTCCTTTGCTTTGAGCTTACTTTCTAAATCCATAATCTGCTCACTATACTTAAAGCTGGTCGTATGACATTGTTTTAATTTGGTTCTAGATGCCGCTTCATATTTTTCTAAGATAGCAATCAACTGCTGCAAAATTGTGTTTTCTTTTTCATGATTAACAGGACTGACTGTAAAGTTCTCCTTCAACTGTTTCAAATTAGACTGCATTTCTTCAATTTTATAAGTCTCTTTAATCTCTCCCTTTTCAAGTACTTGCACCAACTCATAGACATCTTCATTTTGAGAAATGGTAACATTCAGCTTGTTTTGAAGATCATTGTTAATTTTTTTTAACTTGACTAATTCATCATTACACTTTCTGTTCTTGGATCTATATTTCCCTGTTTCATTATTTTGAAAACTGATGGTATTAACATCTTCTTCTAATCTTTTGCACTCAGATTCTAATCGTTCTTTAAAACTCATTTCAGGTTCAATTTCAAAAGAAATTTTGTCAAACTTGTTCTTAAAATTTTTCTTCACATATTTGAGATTATTTAATTCATGATAACATTTCCCTTTCTCACATTTCAGTTTCTCCAATTCATCTTTTTGTGAATTTATAGTTCTAAGAACTTCTTCTAACTTTTGGCTCTCGAATTTTTCCTTAAAATTCATCGCACATTCAGACTTTTTATAAGCAAGCCAAAGTTTTTCTTCTAAATCACGGTTAGTCTTTTCCAACATAACCACTTCATTCTTGCAGGCTAAATAATCTGCTTGTAATAAATCGAACTTTTCAACTTGTTCTTTGACTTTGCCCAATTCATTAGTAAATTCGTATCCTTTCTGTTTCTGAAATTCAAGGTTTTCTGTTAAAGATTGCAGTTTTGTTTGTAAGCCTTTCTTTTCAGACTGCACTTTTGATAATTCTTCTTTCAAAAACATACATTCTTCCTCTATTGAACTGATTTCTTTCTTCTATTTTTCAATAACTTCTTTTGAATTTTCAAGGACCTCATTAGCATATTTTAATGTTTCTTTAGCCTCATTAGCATCAGATTTATACTTTTCAAGAGAATCACTTAATTTATTTATTTCTTTTCAGTGAACTGTTTTCAGATACTCAATTTCATTCTTTGCTTCAGATTCAGTTTGATGAGAAGCAATTGTAGTAGTTTCAGAAACTTCTGAATTCGCTTTGAGTAAAATGTTGGTATTCCTTATTTCTAGTTTTTCCAGTTCATCACACTTTACCGAATTTGTTTTAATCGGTGAGAATACCGGCCCTGTGATTCGAGCTGATAACACCTCTTTATTTTCTACAGTTCCTTCTGTAGTAACCAAATTACTAATAGCACTTTCAATCCTGCTTCGTGTTCTCTGACTATTATTTTCAGGACAAACCCGTGCAAAATGAGTTGAATCTCCGCATGCAAGACATGTAGGTTTAAACGCCCTGGAATCCCTATACTTTTGACAACTCCCTTGATATTTCATTTTATCAAATTGTTTGTCATTTCCTCCATATTTAATCGTTTCCACAAAATGACTGTTTTTGGGATTTTTGAAACTTTCCTTTGATTTGTACTTATCTTTCTCTTCCAGTTGCCATCGAGGAACATCCTTTGGCTTAGTATGGACTGAACTTTTCTTGAACCCGTCTCTCAAACTTTCGTATTCATCAACTTTTTCTGCAACTTCTAGAGGGTCGATCAATTTATTCCATTGATGCAAGAAGTGTTCTTTCACTTCGTTTGGTACTCTGCGTTTGAGTTGATCCGCTACCAATAATTTCTTTAATTGGTCGAAATTCTCAACCTTTAATTCATTTATCCATTCGTTGAAATAATTGTTCAGCGCATGACTGTAGCTTCTCCAAGACTCTTCTGGTCCCTTTTGATGCCGGAAAAATAATTGCCTCAACTTTTCAGGATTTAGCTTGTAACGCTTTAATAACATATCCTTTACGAAATCATAGTCATTGGCTCTCTCAGGAGGCTCTCGAGCTATATTATTAGCCATATCTGTTGGTAACAATCCCAGTAAATATGCTACCCATTCTGATTTATGTACACGCGCCATTGCCGCCCGACGCTCAAAGTTTACTAAATACAGTTGCATTTCGTCTACTTTTTCGTCGTATTTAGGAGTTATCTGCATTAGTTGTACTCTAGATCTTGTTTCGTTTGAATTTTCAACTCCATCACCCAAATCTACGTTATTTCTTCTTAATTCCAACCGTTTCATTTCTAGATCGTGATCTCTTTCTTCTTTCCGGATTCGATCCTCTCTTTCTTCTTTCCGAATTCGTTCTTCTTCCTCTTTTGTCGCACGCCGAATTCGTTCTTCTTCCTCTTTTGTCTCACGCCGAATTCGTTCTTCTATGATTCTACTCAGAGATACTTTGGCCTCATCTTCGACGAAATTTTCATTTTCTGATATTAATTTCCTAATATCTGCCCTCTTATTATCCATGCTAGCTTCTATACCCAGTTCTGTTGCTAGCTCGATTAGATCTTCCTTCCTGCCCCTACCCAGGAATGCCATGGTAAAAAAAATTATTCTAACGAATTCAAAATGCTAGTAATCAATTAAAGACAGCGTAATAAACCTCAAGACTTATTAATTCCCACAAAAAAAATGTAACTACAACCACTCATTCAAATAACTTTTCAATAGATCCGTTTGGAATTTAAATGCTTATTTCAATCATTTAATTAAATAATTCTATCAACGGTATTTTAAATCTAGTCAAAAATGAACTTTCAAAATTATTACGAAAAGAAAAAATCATATATGAACACATAATTAAATCAATTATTTACTTTCGTTTTGAATGAGTTAAAAAAAAAAACACATTCAGCAATAATTAAAATGTACTAGGGTTGTTCTCTACAATACTTGCAAATTTGGCCAAGCAGTCTGACTTGAATGATACATATGTAAATTTCATAAAAATTAGATAAATGGTAAGAAATCAGTCAATTATTGAAGATTTTAATAGCAGCAGGTATTGTTTTAAAAATTTGACTTAACAAAAAAAATAAAATAAAAATTTGTGGAAAAAATAAAATAAAAAATGTGAGGGAATGACAAGTGAGGGAATGATGAAATAAGACATTTTTACTAAGTTGTAGGGGAAAATGCAAAATTATGAAGAAATCCAAACTGTTTCCTTTAAGAGCAACACTTAATATATAATGTATGATAAAATTAAAATTTTTGATATTTGTAAAAAAATTAGTATTCACTGTGAGGGAATGACTGCTAATAAAAACACTTCCAGATATATTGACTGAAAATTTTTTTTGAAAAATTAACAAAATCTTACACCACCAATTTATGTTGCTGGACTGACAAGTGCTCAAAATGGCTTCTTCTCTGTGACGGATGCTAGACTGCTACTGCTCTTTAGTGGTAGATATTTGAGATAATAGCAATGTGTGAGGGAATGATGGTCTAACATGGGGAAACATGTAATTGATTGAGTAGACTATATAATAATAGTAAAAAATAATATCTTTATTATTTTTTGTAATGTACCAAATAAGAACTTTATTTTGCTTAGGGTATTTTTAATTATTTTTATTTCTGGATGGAAAGAAATAGGCAACAAAATATGGTAGTACAGGTGGGGGAAAGGTGAGGGAATGATGTTTGCATGATATATATTACATTTTTTAATACTAAATTTATTTATTTTTAAATTTTACTTTCTGTCCCTAATAAACTATGTTTAGATCTTCCAATAAAAATAAAAATAAATGTAATGAAATTAAGAGCATTTATATGACTGGGAAACACTTTTTGCACTATTGTAGAGAATAACCCACTAATAGGGTCAGGTGGGAGTGGTCAGGCGGGGTAAAGTGGTCATAATTCATAAAAAGGGCTAAAATCCTGACTAATATAGAAATTTGAATAATTTTCTTTTAATTTTAGATTTATTAAGTATTGATCAAAGTTTCTCACTCAAAAAAACATTTTTAGTAACATGTTTGAGCCACTGAGCACTCATTTTGTCTGTCTTTGTTACACCTTGTTCTTTTAACTCTTTAATTAACTTTTCTGCTGCAATTTGTTTATTCCAAATTTTGTTAAATTGGCAGTTCAGAAAGCTTTACACATATCTCAAGAACATATTTTCATTTATAGCTAAGTTATATTTATCACAGATTTTATTTCATAATAGTTTTAGTTACATGGGGTAAAGTGGTCATAGGGTTAGGCTTAACTTATAGATATTTGATCTGAGTTAAATTATTCATTATATACAATGCCGGTTTATTAAATACTAATAATTATTAAAAACTAACTGCAAATAGTTATTATTTAATAATAGTTTATAATATGAGGGTTAAAAAAGGTTAGGTTTAATTTTTAATAGGTTCTGAATAGTGAATGAATTATATAAGTGTAAACTCGAATTACTTGCAAAGGTTACATCAACTAATTTAACAACCAATACATTAACTACTTTTTCTAATACCTATACTTGTATTATATAAGAAAATGGTCCACAAGAAAGTCCTGAAATGATTTTTAATGTTGATGACGCTGGAATGGATATGGATAGCCAAAATAGTCCAGTTAAAAAAATTTTACACAATGCAATGCATTATATAAAATTCAGAAACCAAAGGAAAGATAATGTTTAGTGTTCCTTTTGGTATATAAGCTAGTGGTTATTACATTCTTCCATTCGTAGTTTATGAGTGAGTATATATGAATTATGGATAAAGGGTGGTCGTGCAGGAGCATTGTATGAATCATGGAATCTGGATAGATGCAGGATTCTGTACTTGAATCTTGGATGGATCATTTTATTAAGTAGATAGTACACCGAAAGCTTACAAAAGCCTGTCCTTTTATTTATGATTGTGATGGACATAAATGAATTATGATGCTGTGGAAAAAAGCTATCGACAATCACATTATAATACTCTACCTGCTACTTCATACTAGTCATAGCCTACAACCATTAGATCTAGGTGTATTTTTCCCCATTAAAAAAAGCCTGGAAAGGAATTTTAAAGAAACAGTATCAAGAAAGCAGACTGCAAAATATGTAAAGAAATTAAAATAAGCTATATTGGCAACATTATCTACACTCATTTCAGATGTGAATAGAATTGGTAGACATAGTTTTAAAGGAACAGGAAATGTGTCCAGTCCAAGATCGGGGTAGTATTGACAGAAAAAACACTTGCATTATATCTGCAAAAATAACAAGAGGAATGAGATACTTAAAAGTTGCATAAATTTCCAAGAGGAAAAAAACAACAAAAAATATCATCAACATTCTCTTTTGAATCCATTTATAATCGCTAAAGATGACATCTCAAACCATATCTATAGGACCTTGAGTGTTGCTAATATATGAAATGAAGAAATCAATAAAGCAATTTATTGGGAAAAAACCTGATTATTTTTCTTAAAGTATGTTTAAAAAATCCAAATTTGGCAATCATTATATTTTTTCCAGAATCAGGTGTGATCAAAATCATTGAAGAACCAAATTTTAACAACAAACAATTTTAACATTACAAATTTACACTTTAATAAAATAAAATGGCGGATAACTTATTATAAAGGTTGTTTAAAATGTTTGTAAATAATAAAATGTCACTTTTTATTCATTAGTTTATTTTTTTATTACACTTTTTCAATGTGACCACTTTACCCCATGCACTACTCACTTTACCCCACCCCCTGGAGTAAAGTGGTCATAAAAACATGCCTGAAAAAATATGTTATAAAAGGGTGTTATTCCACAAAAATATTTCTGAAATGGATATGGATGTACTCTAGAGTAATGTAATGTAAAATAACACCCAAAATTTTAGAAAATATCACAGAAATTCTGATGTTTATATCTTCAGAAAGTTTGAAAAGCCTGTTTTTATGACCACTTTCCCCCACCTGACCCTATTCCCTTTCACCAAATTGCTTTCAATAACCATTAACCCTAAAATAGTAGAACACCAAAGAATTATAAATTAGGATGTACCTTCAATGTCTATAAATAACAAATGCATTCATAATATTTGTTTCAACACTCCGTACTCATAAATACAATTTAAATCATAATGTTAGTTTTGATTTAAAAATAATATAAAAGAATGCCTTCATAACACTAGTTTCGATTTACGAAACTCAGGATACTTAAATAAAGCATAAAGAGAAAAAAAAAATACTAATTCCGATCTATGAAAGAACTTTCTTAAACAAACAAACAAAAAAAAAATGTAATCACTATTTTCAACCTACGAAACTTGGTTGCACAATCAAATAATAAAAATATCAATTTCACCTCTAATAAAATATGAAATAACAACCTTTTATTTTTTTTTTCTTTCTTTTTGTAGAATGAGGAAATCATAAATAAACACAACTTTAATTATCTTCCTGCATTTTCAAATTGCGAAGGTAATAAATAACCAATTTAAAAAAACAAAACATATTCCATAATTCTATTAGTACGTCAAAGTTAAGTAATGTAAGTATTTCCAAAGCACTTTCAAATTATAATATTAATCTCACTTATTTATTTTGCTCTTATGAAATAGCAGAAAAACAAAATATTCACACCTGTTTAGTCTTTCGAAAACATTTAAAAAGAAAGGGAAAAATAATTCCATAATAATTTACGCAACCGCTATTGAACTTTAATCCCAAATCAGTGAAATATTCCCTTTATTTTACACTACATTTATCTTATTTTAACATTACTGCATATTTAAAATTATACACCTTATTTATTTAATGAAATTTCAGATGCAACAAACAATACTTTCGTTTCAAATTTTACATTCAAAGAAATAATCAATCTAATGATAAGTAGTGTTAATAACAAGATGATGTTAATTCAAGTCTTCAAGTTAGCCTTCATTTAATTACTCATTCTGTTCTTCATGAATCTAGACAATAATATTTTTAATTATTTTAGAGCATAACAGAATAATATAATTTTATTTTTGGGCTAGCATAAAAACGAACAAGACTCTTACCTCTTTGATATTACCAAACCCCGTGAGAACAATCGTGCTGACTGCGCCAATACAACTTTTTCTCCTCTATTTCTTTATTATCTTTCCTTACTAAAGAATGTTTTCTCATCGATATCTCCTTAACCTTAGAAAAAGGTTACTTATTTATTTTATTAAGAAATACTTGAGATGCAAAAACACTGCTAAGACACATCGTTGAAATAATAACTGCTGGCTTGACGAACACTAATTTATTTACAGGACAAACAACACACACACAACGAATATTATAACATTAACTTCTGGTTATTTTACACTATTTCACAAAGACATTAAGATGCCGATGTTATCAAAACACAATCAGGGCGACACACCACTGATTTTCACTCCAACATCTCACTACACGATCTCCGCCGCGACTGCTCGCTGTTCCAGTTCGAATAGTTCTGCCTTGGCAAGAGTTCATTGTTTGGCGACCGCCAATATCCGTGCTTTGCAAATATTAAAGTTAATGCGAGTCTTACACCGTCGACCAAATAACTGTCGCCAAATTGTAAGATTAAATGCCAATAATGAATGCCGTTAATTGTAAGATTAAATGCCAATAATGGCCAATAAAACCATTAATTCGACGCTTTATTTGTATTTTTATTAGTGTTTTACTAATTTATTTGTTCTTTTGTTATTTAAAATAAAAATTATGTCATTGCGTATAATTTGGCAAGTGGTTTGGCGATTTATATAATTTGGCAAAATTGGTCGACGGGATAACTAAGAGGTACCAAAAAAAGCAACCCTAAAGGGAATCAACCAATCACAGGTATGATCCATGTCAATTCAGGCAGCCAAAGAAAAAATCTTACCTTCATAGTCTCAGAAGTTTTTGAATTGAACGTATGTTAAAATTCAATAAAAAATAAGATACTTGTATATTTTGGTTTTGCCCAAAAAAATTCCTGGCCCGAGATACAGGCCGCCAAAGATGGCATCCCGGGCACCATTTCCAATTCGCCATTTTCGATAAAAATTTTAAAGTGCTCTATCTCTAGAACGGTGCAAGATATTTTGTTGCGGTTTTTTTTTATTTTAAAGATAATATTCTTCTGTTTAAAATGATACACCCAATTTTGAAAAATGTATTCAACTTTTCTTGTGGCAACCTTTTGAAAAAAAAAATTTTTTTTCAAAAAAAATTTTTTTTTTGAAAACGCCAGTCCTAAAAATTTTGATTTTTTTGCTGTTGATCAATACCATTGGGAACTATCTTCACTGTAAAGGAGAACTTCCACTTTTGAGTTTAACAAATTTTAGAAACATCTAAAAAATACAGTTCCAGTAAAAGTCACTGAATTTTTGCTTATTTGTATCATATTTGTAAGGATAAGCCTACTATATATCCTAAACAAGTTAAAAATTGCAATATCAAATGTGGCAAATGAGGTGCGTGCATAGTATTAACTAGATTTATAAATATTCAGATCTTGGTGCAATAAGTGTTACACTCTTGGGCAAAAAGGCATGAATACAAAATTTACTATAATACCATGTATTAAATTCAGTAATACGGAAGTAATATGAATCCATCTTAAAAGGACTTAATTGCCATGGCAACCTAGAATCATTGCCTATCATGGTATATCATTGAATCAATTATGTATTATAGGATTTTTAAATAGAATGAAGAAAACTTTTATTAATGTCGTTTATGTTTTAATTTGATTTTCATAGTATTTGAAGTGATACATACTTTATCGCAGAGGTTTACAAAAAATTACTTCCTGTGTCATAGAAAGTGCATAGTGTTTACAGGGACACACAAAAGATTTCGGATACTTTACCTTATTGGAAATACTGTACATTAGCGATGATTGCTAGAGGTGCATTTTTAGTTGCGATATGAGTTTTTAAGTTTAATTAAATATTTCCATATTACGTTGTGTGTATAAAGGCTGTAGATCATATACAGGGCTACACAAAAGAAATCGTAAAGGTATTGCTGGAAGTGCATTTTTAGTTGTGTTTGAGTTTTTAAGTTTAACTAAATTTTTCCATACTACATTGTGTGCATAAATGCTGTAGATCATATACCTACAGGGCTACACAAAAGAAATCTTAAGGGTTTACCGAGTATGAATGAAAGTAGCTTGAAGGTGATTTTTAAATGAGTTATGCATTTTTACACTGAACTACATTTAGTATACTAAGATATGTTTGGAGAATATAGATAAAATAATATACAGGTCCACGCAATGAATTAGATACATGGCCGTCTATGGATGATAATCTCTGGAAGTGTGATTTCACTGGTTTTAAGGATGTTTTAATCTTAATTAAATATTAGCTAAATAGTGGCATGTATATAAAGATAGTAGGTAAAATACAGGGTTGTATGAAAGTATTCAAGTATGCTTCCGTCTATTGACATAAATTTCTAAAAGTCAAATTCCGACCTATTTATGTGTTTTTAACAATTTCCAACATAGTTGAAAGTCTTTATGGATTCGATTTGTCTGCCCATCTGTCTGAACTTTAACTTGTATTAATATAATTTGTATTGCTGTGTAATTGATATATGTTATTGAGATTGTTTTACTATGTTCGGTATTGAAAATAAAGTATGTATCACTTCAAATGCTATGAAAATCAAATTAAAACATAAAAGACATTAATAAAAGTTTTTTTCATTCTATTTAAAAATCCTATAATACATATTTGATTCAATGATATACCATGATAGGCAATGATTCTAAGTTGCCATGGCGATTAAGTCCTTTTAAGATGAATTCATATTACTTCCGTATTACTGAATTTAATATGTAGAATCATAATAAATTTTGTATTCATGCCCTTTTTGCCCAAGAGTGTAACTTATTGCACCAAGATCTGAATATTTTATAAAACTAGTTATAGTATGCACGCACCTCATTTGCCACATTTGATATTTCAATTTTTAACTTGTTTAGGATATATAGTAGGCTTATCCTTACAAATATGATACAAATAAGCAAAAATTCAGTGACTTTTACTGGAACTGTATATATACAGTTCCTGTAAAATTCTCTGAATTTTTTAAATGTTTCTAAAATTTGTTAAACTCAAAAGTGGAAGTTCTCCTTTACAGTAAAGATAGTTCCCAATGGTATTGATCAACAGCAAAAAAATCAAAATTTTTAGGATTGGCATTTTCGAAAAAAAAATTTTTTTTGAAAAACAATTTTTTTTTTCAAAAGGCTGCCACAAGAAAAGTTGAATACATTTTTCAAAATTGGGTATATCATTTTAAACAGAAGAATATTATCTTTAAAATAAAATAAACCGCAACAAAATATCTTGCACCGTTCTAGAGATAGAGCATTTTAAAATTTTTATCGAAAATCGCGAATGAGAAAGGATGCCGGGTATAGGTGAAAATTAGCGGTCGCCACTCGCCACATGGCGATTAAAGTTGTAAAAGTGGCGATTAAAAAATCGGCCATCGATCGCCACTTTAGTCGCCATTCGCCAAGTGGCGATTAAAAATTTTGTTAACGATCGCCAACGGAAATACAGCATTTTTCATGGAAATATGCATCTCTACTTTGATTACACCTAAGTAGCAAACTGGTTAATTCTTTTTCCTGCCGGATGCAAGCAGATTTTAATGATTTAGCTGTATTTTCAATATTTTGAATTTTCGTCATATGCTAGCTCCTCACTTATTTTTTTTACAAGAAATTTCTATTTTTTTCAAGAATTCTGCAAAATATATTCATCAGCTTTAATTCCACATGCATTTCAAATAATTTATTCCTTTTTTTTTCACTGGATGGAAGCAGATTTTAAAGACATTGCAGTATCTTCAATATTTCGACTCCTGCCACATTCTCACCAGTTAAATTATTTTTCTTCAAGAGATACGTTTAATCCTGCGAAATACACTCACCAGCTTAGATTTTAACTGTGTGTAATTTGTGTAGTATGTTATTAGCACATTTACTTATTAAATAAAATCTAGATAACATTTTGTGTTTTATTTGATTTTTTTTATTATTATTATTGTATACACTTAGCTGTTGGAATTTTGATTAAGTTATTTTTTATATAAAGAAAGTAATAGTAATTTGGTTGATAATTGTGTTTATAAACATATAACAAATAATCCAAAAATATATTCTAAAAAATTAATATAACAGATTTTGTGGTTTAAAGTAATTTTCTTGAATTTTGACTGCTTCCCTATTCTTATCATGAATAGTTGGCTGGTATAAAACTCTGATTTATAGAAAAATATGTATATATACAGCGATTATAGTTTATCTAGATGTCAAGAAAGTTTGAAACATTATAGTGGCCACTAACTTAAAAAAGTGGCCACTAATGAAACTGAGTCTACCGGCCACTGGCTACTAACTCAATTTCCCAGTTTTCACCTATAATGCCGGGGATGTCATCTTTGGCAGCCTGTATCTCGGGCCAGGAATTTTTTTGGGCAAAATAAAAATATACAAGTATCTTACTTTTTCTTAAATTTTAACATATGTTCAATTCAAAAACTTCTGAGACTATGAAGGTAACCCCCCTGCCTGAGTTGATATGGATTCAGCCCACAGTAACAACATCGAAACATTTATATGCCCCCCCCCCCCCCTCCACCACAAAAAAACAAGTTGGAAATTGCTCATCAAACATGGCAAATGAGGTGCGTTCGTACATACTATAACTAGTTTTATAAATATTTTTTGCACCGCATATTGTACTGAATGTATATTTTAGAGCACTTCGTGAGGGCATATCAATTTCATTCCGTTCGAAAGGCTGTAACATCATTAAATTTCACTTCCAATAATTTTTTCCCATTGGCCATAACGTAACGGAAAACTTTTGACTATCCCTGTAATTAAACTATACAACCGATTTTCATAAAATCTGAAATGACTCAACAAAATTTTGCAACAATTATACATTTAAAATTTCAGACCATTCGGAAGGCTGTAACATCATTAAAATGCCCTTGCAATAATTTTTTCCCATTGGCCATAATGTAACTGAAAACTTTTAACTGTCCCTGTAATTAAACTATACATCCAATTTTCATAAAATTTGAAATGACTCGACAAAATTTTGCAACAATATATATTTAAAATTTCAGACCATTCAGTTGGGCAGTTTTTGCTCTATTATATGCGGACAGACAGACGAACTGAATGACGACTATAGGTGCTACGTATTTCTATACAGTAGAGCGCCGATTATCCGAACAAGTTGGGACCGATGCTAGTTCGGATAAGCAAAAGTTCGGATAAATGTACAGACAATTTGTGTTGTCTTACAGGATGTTCCTGACTATACTATAACCTTTACACTTTATCTAGGCTTAGGACTGCTAGCTCCAGTTAGTGTTGGCGTGTTAAAATTACTTATTTATTTATGTCTTTTTTAATTTTTTGTTTACTTTTTTATCATTTAAATTTTTCTTTTTTTATCATCTTCTGAACTCCAGGGATTATAATTTCAGCAAAAAATCTTCCAATTGTTTCTTGCTTCAAAGAAAACATTCTTTTCAATGCTGTCATATCTCAAATTATTCTTAAATACGCAAGTTGGATAAGATCAGCGTTCTTCTGCCATTAGAGCCATTTCATATCTGTTTCCAAACATTCAAAGGCTTCGTTATGTGACGGACCTGGGTCATTTTCAGAGCATTCGTTTTCATTTTCTTCAATTTCTTTTTCGTTGTTATTGCTCCCAACGATATACTAATCGGGATTCGATTTCGCATGTTAAATCTAAAGGGGAAAAAAATGAGAGAACATGGTGTTTGGATAGTTGGAAGTTCGGTTAAAAAATTTTTGAGATAAATAGATTGTTCGGATAATTGGAAGTTCGGTTAAAAAAAATTTTTTTTGAGAGAAATAAGCTGTTCGGATAATTGGAAGTTCGGTTAATTGGAGTTCCGATAATCGGCGCTCTACTGTAATTACGAACGCACCTAATATGGAACTTTTCTCGAAATTAGTAATCGACAATATTTATCATGGGGTAACAAATATTTCCACATTAAGCATACAATTAACAAACAATATAAAATACAGAATACAACATACTCAAGAAAGCAGTAATCACATCGCTTGCCCCGAACATCGTTACTTAAAACATAAACATAAGGCTTAGAGCTATAAATTAAATCGCCAGGTTCAAAACTTGACATGTAGCTTAAGTAATTACTTTAAGTTACTTGAGGAGCAAAAAAATATTGAAAATTACAAATAGTTTTCTATAATAAATAATTAAAATGACTGGAGGTTCATAATACCGCCACACAGTTCGCCAGGTGATGAAAAATTCTGTTTACAAAACAACATGTTTACAAAAGAACATAGTTGTAGTTTTTAATGGGAAGAAATTTTTTATTATAGTTTTTTTTTATTTCGTGCAAATAAATTCATTGTAAGTGTGAAAAATTTATATTTTGAATTATCAGAGGATAGTTTGGTAATTATTATTATTATTATTGCTAAAATGAAAATGAGAACACTTTTTATTGTAATTGTAACCATAAGAAATGTTTCACCTTCAGAAGTGTTGCCTAGTAACAACGCTTGTGAAGCAGTGACAGCGAGCAGTGGCCCTGCCCTTCAAAAATCATGAGATAAGCTTGAGAATTAAGTTGTATATTTATTTTTACTTTGAATAGAAATAATACCGGACAGCTATGTATTTTTATCTCCATAAATATTTTCCTTTTTGAGATTGTTTTAAGTATTTGTGCATTACCGATGATGTGCTTCAAAAAACGCACGTGATATGTTTCATCAGATCTTTATCATGCGTATTTGTTTATGTTTGGCTATCACAGTATGACATTGATATGTGATGCTGACAAATTTCATTAAAGATAAATGATAGTGTTCATTATTTTACTCCGTTAATGTTCTTATTCGTTTTTCCAATTTTCTTTTCAAATAACTGAAGAAAATGGATTACGGGGAAATAAAGGATGATGTATGTTTTTGTTGAAATTTATATTCTAATGCTTTTCTCTAATTTCTATATTGCATTTCCGATGATCTTTTACAACACTAACCGTATTTAAGCGCATATTTTCCAATATTTCTTTGGCTTTAAAAGTGTAAGTTATGAAAAATGTATGAGGTTTTTTAATATATAGGGGAGAGTGGGATGGAATGGGACAGTAGGTTTTTCTCTTTGTGTATCATTCTAAAAATTTCGGAACAGATGTGTTATTATCCCACCCTCCGCCATCTTGGATTTTTTTTGGCGAGAAAACCCCTTTTCCGCCAAGTAGTAAATGTCGCCAAGCACCCGTTTCTACGCATGTTTGGCTCAACGAAAATAAAATGTAAATAATAAACAAAATTCGCTAAACTGGCAAATCAGTAATCCTTGTATGAGCGCTTCGCGCACATTTAACGGAAAAAAAACATCGCCGAATTCAGCATTTCTCGCAATATAGCATTCTCAAAATTCAGCAGTTCTCGTCTTGCAGCAATCTCAAAATGTAAAAAACTCTTAAAACAGCAAAATATACCTAAAAAACGAGACTCGCTAAAGTGGCAATCAGCAATAGTTGTATGAGCGCTTCGCGCTCATTTTCCGAAAAAAAGCATCGCCGAATTCAGCATTTTTCGCAATATAGCATTCTCAAAATTCAGTAGTTCTCGTTTTGTAGCAATCTCAAAATGTAAAAAACTCTTAAAGCAACAAAATATAGATAAAATTATCAACATACCTTAACAGACATCTGCTTTCTTGAAACCTACAGCACAAAATATAACACCGCCGTCATTTTCCAAAATAGGCTTAATACACATTGACACGCTATAAACAAACACCCCTTTCATGTCAAAATTTCCTCATATTTCTTAATTACTTCAGCAAGAGCGTTTAAACGGACTACAGAAACTATAGTCAATGAAATACATCCAATAAATTTAACATAAAAATAAAAAGACAGCCATAGAACACGATATCAAAGAGTATCTGGTACAAGAGTCAACCAACCGTCAACAACCACACCCGGCAGTGAAATGAATGTTCACGCTCTCGCGTCGTAAAAAAGGGGTTTGCCATAATAAGTTACTAGACGCCAAACGCCGGGGTTGCCAGAGCGATAAAAATCGCCAAATACTCAACATCGCGGAGGGTGGGATAATAACACATCTTAGCCAAAATTTCATCAATCACACACTTGCAGGGTCGGACTGGGCCAGGGAAAAGGGCGCAGACCTTGGATTTTCAGAGGGTACAAAATTTTAACGAACTCACATCAATTTTACTTGCTTGTTTGTAGCTGGCTTTACAAAGTTTAACACATTCACGCAGTACCAAGTATGAAAATGGCTTAATATTATATCTCCGAGTCTAGATAGAAGACTTCGCTATATTCCCCGTGCATATTTAAAGTTCCATCAAAGCTGCACAATGCTACGCAGTTTTCTAAAACGAATCATTTGATATCTAAAAGTTCCAGCAAATTGAAGACAGATTAGCTTGTAGTAGATGACTGATATCAAGGCAAAGACTTTTTTGTTTTATAATTGTTTCAATAGGTACCTTATAAGAATCATGCAAAAAAAAGGGATCACTCCCTATCAATTCTCCTGCAAATGACCATATAAAAAATCTGTAGGTACCGATGGATTGTGAATAATATCCACTATTAAATGCTGTTCATAAATTTTGCTTTGGGGATTGTCTACATATAAAAAATGGACGAACGTTGATTTTTCAAGTGGCAACATCCACTTTTGACACGAAAATAAAATGAAAATCTTACAAGAAAAAGTACAAAAAATATTCATTCACCAATAAAATTATACAGGAATTTTAAATTTAATATATACTTTACTTTAAACAAAATCCTACAAAGTATTTTTGGTACACTGCTAAGATTTTTTTTTTCTGAGAATACTTTGATGAAAGAAGACGATTCCTTTAAATTATGTAAAGGAAAATATTCTCTGCATCTCGAAAACTAATTATTCAAATGAGCTGTAAACTTACATGTCGTTGTTTTTAACGATTGAGATATGTTGTATGCAAAAATTAATGTAGCGCATAATTCATAATTTTTAATATGAATTTATTAATAGTTTTCTTAATTTAAAAAAATGTTTTTGAATACAAAAAAAGCCTGTAGTACGTTTCGGTTTATTCAGTGTATCTCTTTAATAAATCATTCAAATGACTTTAATGAAACCTTAGCATCCTCAATTTTAAACACTTCTAACTCTATCCTGATGTAAGATAATGCGTATAAACAATGCCTTTTTCCTGGATGTCTCAATCCAATAATTTTAAATAAGGTGTCAAAAATGGGTGTTATTATTTGAAAATTCAAAATTGGTACAATTTTCAAAATGTAGATGACTTCGGAAACATTATTTATACATAAAAATACTTAGTAGACATTATTTCCAGTCAATTGGTTCCTACAGATTTTTTTCGGAATTAGTAAGGGGTAACCACTTTTATTCCACTTATAACCAAGATGCATTGAAAATTGGTAGAAATACAAACAAGGTTTTTTGCACTAGGCGCCAAAATAGAGTTTCTGCGGTGCTGCTAAGGCCTTAAACCTTTTTTTTTTTTTTAAGTCTATTTCTTTAATGTAATATGAATTAGTTATCAGTCAGTTAAAAATGAGGTAAATTCAATTTCTCTTACAACCTGAAAGTAATTACTTTTGCTGAGTCAGGTATTTTGTAGGAATAAGCATTTTGTACCCTTAAAAAATCACTTTATGTATGCATAAAATGCTGAATTGATATTTCATTATTAAAAGGTATCTACAATAAAAAAAGTACATGAAAAAAGTCGCTTTATTAATCTCAAATCCCCAAAATAATTGAGTAAATTTACTCTTCTCAGCACACTCTTCCCACGATTTTCAAAATTATGATCATAATTAGAGATGAATGGAAATATTTAAGTTTCTATAATTCAGAAAAAAGCCCCAGGGATTGTATTCATCCAAGTTGCAGGATCCTGTGGCCAGCGTTTTTATTATTATTATTATTATTATTAAAAAACCTATCATAATTTCCGAGTAGCATATCATCACTTTATTTAACAATAGATTTTTCCTTGATTATATTAAACAATTTTTTTCATTCAAAATACATACTAGAATTTCCTAATAGCTATTTAACCACGAAAAGTCTGTCATTAAATAAAGCGAAGATTACTAACCGAAAATTACAGTGTAGATTTTGAAAATTAAAAAACGCCAGCTGTGCGATTCCACAGCTTGCAGGATTGTAATCCAGAAAGCTGCGCGATGCCACAGCTTGCAGGATTGTAATCCAGAATTGTCATAAACTTTGTATTCCTCCACCACCTCCTAAATATTAGGCCTGAGCCCTGACATAAAATGGCTGTCGTAGGCAGAATTTTTTCAATGTTTGTACGGTCCCTTCAATTTGAATACCAACAATTTAAAAAAGTTTTCCCGCTTTATTTTTCTCAGATTGAATAAGTCAAACAAAACTTTTGGAAAATACAGGTGGGTATCTAAATTAAAGGGACCGTAGAAATGCTTTAACAATTCTGCTTATGACAGACGTCATTTTTGTGTCAGTGCGTACTTAGGCCTAGTATTCAGGGGGCGGTGATTCCTCGAAAAGAAAGATAATGTTTTCCAGTCAACAACAAAATACTCGCAAAAAGTTTTTTGCCTTTTGATACATATTTATTTCTATTCTCAAGTTGTTTTTAAAAATCACGGTTTAAATTATAGATGCATTCAGGGCCGGCTTTAAAACGGGAACAAGGGGCAAGATACTAAAAGTGAAAGGACTAAAAATGTGCAAAATATTTGGTAAAAATCTAAAATTTATCCAAAAAAGCAATGAAAAAAATTAGCCCAGGGCGCCACGGCTACTAAAGCTTTCCCTGTTTCCCCTCTCAATCGGATGCAAAGATGCCCACTTTGGTTTCTGATCCTGAAATTGTTTCGATATATCTGTAATGTCTTTGTTATAATAAAAAATACTTCTCTTGTGCTGTCTGTCTAGTGGTTGTTGATTACTCCCTACATGAATTCTCGAAATTTAGTACACTAGTCAGAATACATGTGTACAATGAGGGAAAAAATATTGGAGTGGCTTAGGCCCTTACGATGCAAAGTTTTCCCTAAGCGCACCGGCCCTCGAGCTGATGGGCTGCCGGGTTAATCCGAACCTGCACACTAGATGAAGCAATGTCAGCCCAATCTTAATCAGTATATATATATAGGAAAGGATAAAAAGCCTTTAAAATTCCAAATTTAAATTAAAATCCGAAGTCTCTTTCTTTTAACTTTAAATCTATTTCTAAAACCAGTTTCTCCCCTTGTAACTTTGTTTCCCAGCAATACATCTTATTACTTTCAGAGATCATTTTAGGACGATTCTTAAAAGTGAAACTGCTAATCTAAGCGCTTTTTGCAGGCATCTGTGGGTAGGGCTCCGAATCAATTTCTTAGTCATCATCTAGGACAATCCCACTGGAATCATTTCTTTATTATTACATATATATATAAGTATATACATACACATATACTTACATATATATATAAGTACAGTACAGAACCATTTATCTGGAATGCTTGGGGTCAGATATATTCCGGATAACTGGTTTTTCCGGTTAACTGGTTGTGCATTAAAGCAGCATCTATTTGATAAGTTTTGCGGAATATGTGTGGTTGTGGCATTATTTCTGATTTTAAATTATTAGATTACTTGGATTAAAAATCAATGCAAGAGAGATCAAAGGTTAACCAGAGTTTAAAAGAAGGTAATTTATAGGAATCCTTTTGGAACAAAAATTCTTCTGTTTCCTCTGCATAAAAATTAAAACATCTAAAATACAACTAAATATGTTTTCTTTTCAAATACTAGTTGTTGTCATCAAATTATACAGCTGTTTCAAGCAAAGCCTATGTCAAACTGGCAGTGTATGACACCTTTTTCTGCAAAAATTCTGAAATCAGTCTATCAGAAATATCATTCCGGTTAACTGGTTTCTGGATAAATGGTTCCATACTGTATATATATAAGCTGCGGTGGCTTTAATACGTAAGTACCGAAAAAGATTATTTCACGAATCAAAAGTATAAATTTATTTCATATGTACTTTTTATGCTTTCTGTATATTAATGACATGTTTATGCATAGATGTAGTAATAGTTTTCCTATTTACAGAACATTATACTGTATATTCTCCATAATTTAAACTACCAGGGCCCGACTTAGATTATGGAGGGCCCCAGGACAAGCATAATTCTGGGGTGGGGGGGGGGGGAGGCTTCTATCTATCTATAGAATTTTTTTGTGAATACTGTGGAAGTGGCTAGTACTAAACATCATATATATTGTATGTATGCATAAATTTTGTACCCAGTACTGCTCACATTTGTATACAAGGTATCACATAAGAAAAAAAATAATAGTATGATAATAGTAAAAAAAAAATAGTATTCATGCATACTATATATATGTATATATATATATAATTTTTTTATATCTTTTTTAGTATCTGACAGATGGATATGCTATCATAAGAGATTTCTTAAATTCGGATGAAATCGAGAGCTTGCTTAAAGAATGTTCCAGTATTGTAGAGAATATGAATCCTCCTGATCATTGTACTGTGTTTCATACACAAAAAGACCAAGTATTATTTTAATATTGCTTTGAAAGTGTTATTTATTTGTATGTTATGCATTTGATTGTTTAAATATATGAAAGAACGAGTATTAGATACAAAGACCTAGAACTGAAATAATAATCTTTCTTTGTCAGTATCTTTATGATATTTTTTACATTTGAAAAATGATGGTAATTTTCCATTGGCAATGTCCAAATTGTCCAAATATTATCAACAGCAGATATTTTTTTATTTTGGCAATGGTGCAGCACACCATCCTTAGTTAAAGATGTCACATGCATACACTAGTAAGGAACTCACATGTTTGAAGAATTAAAAAAAATCTTTTACATATTTAATCAAAATACAAAAAGAAATCAATTATTTTTTATGAATAGTTGTGAGACCGAGAATATTTAATTTAAACATCGAAATGGCACTTGTAATACACACATGCAGAAATAAGGAATAAAGCATACGTATTTCTTATTTTTTAAAAAAGCATTATTTGATAGTCGCATATAGAGATGGAAATTTTGAAGTGGTGGAAAAAAAATACAGTTTTTTTCCAGAAAAATTGGAAATTTTGGAAAAAGGATTTCTCACAAATGTTTCTAAAAAATAAGTTATATTTTCTTTTAAAATATAAAATAGTAAACTCTTTTAATATTTCTGCACACTAAATGAAATTATTTTCCCCTTACATGAGTATATTAAAAAAGAGAGAGAGAGATAACAAGCCAGCTTTTAAAAGTTTATCCTTTCAGCCTCAGAATTTTGACAGTAGCTTTTCTTGCTTACAACACCAGTGTTTGTAATATATCATGTGTCTGGTGAAATGATTTTTCAGTTGCATTTGTTTTATTAGTAGAGCTAATTAAAACAAAAAAATCTCAAGTTTCAACCAATATCACTGCAGTTTGAAAGCAATGTTAAACTGTATTGTACATCCCATCTACATAGTACTAGGTTTCAAATATATAAATGATGCCAGTTTAAAAGAAACAAATTATGATAGTTACTATATAAACTATTATCATTTTTAAATCTTCCATTGTTTAAAAATTGGTATTATTTTACAATATTACATTTTTTTCTTCTTACAATTACAATTTTCTTGTGTATTTAGTTTGGTACAGCTTTCCAGTCTAAACCCAAATCATGTTTTAGATTCTTAATATTGAAAGCGATATTTTTTTTTTAATGTAAGTTTTAAAACAGGTGGATTTTTCCATATGTTTGAAAGTTATTTTCAACTAAATTTTTCACAGAAATTTGCTTACATTTTCTTTGCAAAGTTTGTATACATTTATATTTTTTAAAAATACAGTTATACAACTCTGAGAATGTATATTTCAGGAAAAGATAGAAAATAAATAATTTTAACTGCATGTTATTATGAAAATAATTTTTCTAATAATAGTGAAAAAATACAGCTATGCAAATAAAAATAAATGTATGTTTCAAATTTAAATTTTCCACCTCACCATTTTCATTAATTGGTATATTATTGAAATAATTTTCATTTTTAACAAGAGAAGTCGCATTTAATTATCTTATCAGGGATTTGCTTGGATTTTTTTATCACACGATCCTGTTTTTGTGAAATTGTGAACTTTCGTATATATTTGTAAAAAATGTAATCAGAATTTTGTGAATTAGAAATTACTATATTTACATTCTTATTCAGACATAATTGAGATTGTCCTTTGTACATATATACAGCCAGATAATAGATTCGTTGGAGATTTCAGCTATTATGCAACAGATTTTTTTTTTTTTTTTTCAATTCTAAAATCATTACATTTGTGAAGGATTCAATTTGGAGATTTAAAAAATTTCTGAAATGTCTATTTTTAAGATAAAGAATTTTGTTAAGGGTCGTATGTTATAAAGTGAAAAAATTGTGAAGGATTCTTTAAAAGACTCAAGTTCTTTCTAAACAGATCCCTGCTTACAGATAAGATTTTCCATGTTAATGTTTTCCTGTTTGACACTAAACATGAAAAAAATATATGAATAAAAGTACCAGAATATAACTAAAAACTAACTAAACTCTGTGGCTATACAATCCAAGAAGGATCTGGGCCGACAGTGCCCATCTCCGTTTTCTTGACCCTGGGCCCCGAGGTGCTATGCAGCATGCGTCTCGGCCAGGTGGTCAACCTAACGCGAGACCCTCGGTGTTTAGTTCCCAAGCAAGCTTGGTACTCATTTTATCGACCCCGAAGGGATGAAAGGCTGAGTCAACCTTGCCCAGTCGGGAGTCGAACTCTCGACTTGCGGTGCGGCAGACAGGCGTGCTAACCACTACACTACTGGGCTTCACCAGAATATAGCAGTTATAAAATTTTCACTGCATTATTTTATAAATGAAATTTAATTTTTTTTCCAATTTGGGAAAATAATAAATATAACCCTTTGGGGGAAAAACACTGTTTCAAAGTTTTTTTTTTTTTTTTTTTTTTTTTCCAAAATCTTCAGGGGTTTCTGAGCATTCCCATCTCTAGTCGCATAGTTGCACTGATAATCAAAATAACTGTTTCTGGAAAAAATAGTATTGTTTCTTCCTCCAACATAGACTAGCCTTTAATTTTCCTTATAATCAACAATAAATTGAATAAAAAATAATCTTTGTGACCACCCTGTAAATAAAAATGCTTGAAAAGAAATGTAGCTGTAGCACATGACTATGTGGGTCCTGTTAAACATTTGTTTTCATTTATGCAAATATAGCATGTTGTGATGTCTGGAAACGTTTAGATTAATTTCTCTTTCGATTCTTTTGGCGCCAATGCCATACGTCACGTGGTATGCGGGCGCGCGCGGAGAGAGAGGTGGATATTGTTTTTTTCAGAGTAAAAGTGATTTTGGAGAAGGGTAGCCGAGCCGTGCATGTTGGCCGGCGTGTTTTTTGGATTTGTGAAAACGGAAGCTTATCGGGTGCTAAGAGCACCAAAGGATTATAATTTGAGTAGTTTGTAATACAAGTTAATAATATAGTGAAGTGTAGTTCGTGGAGTTTAATATGAAGGTTGTGCACCTTGTGAAACCCTTTCTTTTTTTTCAGTGTAAATAGTCATCATCATTGTGTCGTCTTGTAATGTCTTCATGTTCGTTTTAAATAAACTCAATAATCTTTGATTTAAAAAAGGAATGTTATTTTAAACAAGTTATACACCACGTGGGATGGTCAGAGGAGCGGCGCCGACTTTACACGCTCCATTTCGAAGAACCAGAGATATTATAAAAGTAAGATGCATGTTTAAGTATTTTTAATTGAAGATAGTGTTTGAAGATATTTTAAATAGATAAAGAGAAAAGTATATGATTTATTTATTATGATTGATTTAAGCATGTCAGAAGAAAGTTGCTATTTATAGTATGACAATTATTGCTTGATTTATTTATTTAAGATGATAGTATCGGTTATAAGTAGAGTTTATTATAAAAGTGTTTGAATTGAAAAAGAAAAATGTTTAGCATTAAAGGGCTGAAAAAAGAAGATTTAGTTGTGGTCGCAACCGAATTAGGATTAAAGGTAGAATTAGAGCATAGAATTGTAGATTTGAAAACACTCATTGAGGGAAGCGACCAATTTGCTAAGGATGCTGAATTTGTAAAGGAATTTTTAATTACCACTGTATCAGATAGGATAGAAAAAGAAAAACGTGAAGCCGAGTTACTAAAAATTGAGAAAGAAAATGTTAAATCGGAACAGAACACTGCTCTAGAATTAGAGAGAACAAAGTTAGAAGTCATTAAAGCCCAATTAGAAATGGCGAAGATAACAGATGATAAGAATTTGGATTCGAGGGGGGATGGACAAAAATCCCATACTATTTCTTTAGAATCTTTAATTAAAAGTGTTAGAACCCTGAGTATGCCAGTCCCGACTAAACCGGAAGCGTGGAATTTATTTTTTAGTTCGCTCGAAAAGGCATTCGAAATGAAAAATGTTTCGGAGGAGTTAAAAGTTGAAATTTTACTAAATTTAGTGGGTGAACGTGCCGCACATTTATTAGTTTATGTCAATACAAATGAAATGAAGAGTTATTCGAAGGTTAAGGCTTTAATTTTAAAAGAATTTCAACCTACTCCGGAAGCTTGTCTAGAAAATTTCCTTACGGCAAAAAGAATGAAAAATGAAAACCATTTACAATTTGCGAGCAGAATCCGAGCTAATTGGGAATTTTATTGTCAGCTCAGGAAAGTAAATGATTCCGATACGCTTAATGAATTAATTGTTACCGATAGATTAATGAGTTCATTAGATTCAGAAACGCGGAGTTATGTTAAATTAAAGCAAATGGATGACTGGTTAAAACCACGCCAAATCGCGGAATTATGCGATAATTGGTTTACTTCAAAAGGTAGAACTTTTTCAGAATTATATGATAGACCGATAAAATCCTTTCGCAACTATGATGAAACCGGAAGTGTGAATCATGGGAAATATATCCCACCTCATATCAGAAATAATGTTCTTTCTCGCGATAGGAAAACTAATGACATTTGTAGGCTATGTAAACAAACAACTCATTTACGTTTCTGCCCGAATAATAAAGATAAAAATAAAATGGGGAATTTTCAAAATCAAACGAAAAAGGAATCGGGTATTGAGAAAAATAAACATGATGATAAATTAGTTGCTAAAGTGACAGCTTTATGTTCTGAGAATGAGGCAATAAATACGCAAGCTTTGCAGTATCAGGATGTGTTGTTAGGCGGGCAGAAAGTGAATACATTGATCGATAACGCGGCCGAAATTCCAGTCGTTAATTCAAATCAAATACCGGATTCATTTAGAAATAATGAAAATTCAAAAATTCAGTTGATATCTGCCTTTGGAGAAAAAATAACCGCTGACCTTATAACTTTACCTATAGCTTTAGATTCCGGAGACTCAAATAGTGTGGTTAACAGCGTAGATGTTTTGTTCGCAGCAACAGATAAATTATATGGATCATGTATTATCACGCCAACGATTTATGAATTATTACGATCTGTTCAGAGTCGAGGGGAAGAAAATAGATTAGATGGTGTGTCTACGGAGGAGTTGCAGTCAGAAAGGGGGGAAGAAATTAAATGTGAAAAAGCAGGGTGTAGTGAAAGGGAGCATCAAAGTATGAATGATGAGAATTTATGTTTATTAAGTCAAAATGAAACTGCAGAAAAAGAGTTAATGATTAGCTGTATTGAAAAGAAAAATAATAGCGAAGATTTAAATGTGGGTCGTCAATCAGATGCGAGTATTTACAGGGCGCAACAGAAAAGTTGCGAATTGTTACAGGGAGCTTTCAAAGATGCAGGAAAAGAGAAAAATGGGTTTGTTATGCTAGACAATTTGCTTTATCATAGGGAAAGAGTTTCGGGAAATCAAGTTATGCAATTAGTGGTACCAAAGGTGAGGAGGGAGGAAATTTTAAAAATTGCGCACGAATCAATTTTCGCTAATCATCTTGGCATGAAAAAAACAAAAGAGAGAATTCGTTATTCATTTTTTTGGCCAGGTATGTCGCGGGATGTGGAAGAATATTGTGCGTCATGCAAGGATTGCCAACTACGGAGCAGGGAGAGGGCCAGCGATCAGATACCCATCGTCCCTATTGAGAGGCCGGAACTTCCGTTCGACATTGTAAATATTGACATAATCGGAAAAATTGAACCTCCGTCAGCGCGTAGGCATCAATACGTACTTACTTTGGTAGATCAACATTCGAGATGGCCAGAGGCAGTTCCGTTACGGACAATTACGGCTAAAGCTACGTGCGATGCATTGTTAGAGATATTTATGCGGACAGGAATACCCCGCGTAATAGCGAGTGATCAGGGCAGAAATTTTATATCAGGGTTAATACAAGAGTTTCATGCTAGGCTGGGGGCGGCTCCTAGATTTGCTACGCCGGGGCACCCACAGAGCTCGGGATTAGTTGAAAGGTATAATCAGGTATTGAAACATATGTTACACTATATAATTCGTAGTGACCCTAAAAATTGGGATAAACACATCCCCTATCTATTATTTGCGTATAGAGAAATTCCGAATAGCACTACGGGCGTATCGCCATTCAAATTAATGTACGGAAGGGAGGCCAGAGGGCCACTGGCGGTATTAAAATCTACATGGGCAGGCGAAATCCCACTACCTATACATCTAGGAAAGAGCGCGACCGAATACCTCCAGGAGTTAAAAATTAATTTAGAAAGGGCGGCGGAACAAGCGGCAATAGTGTCGGAGGTTAAGCAAAGCTCTTATGTGAAGTACGCTAATCGAAGAGCGATTTACAAGGAATTTAGACCGGGGAACCAGGTATATTTATTAATTCCGGACTCCACGAACAAACTTTACGCGAGATGGACCGGGGCAGCCGAAATAGTGGCGCGATGTAACCCTGATTCTTACAAAGTGAAATTAATGAACGGTAATGTTAGAAATGTCCACGTAAATAAGATAAGAAAATTTACTCCTAGGGTACAGGCGGTGGGGGTGATCTTCGAAAATGAGGAAGAATTAGGGGAGGTCCATCCCACCCCCAGTACGAAAGATAACTCCGACCTATTCAGTATAGAAGAAGTTGATCTAAGTCATTTAGGAAAGGTGGAGAAAGAAAAAATGTTAGATTTATTGTATAAATATAAAGGACTATTTTCTAGAAAAGTGCAAATAGCTAAGGTAGGAGAGCATAAAATAAGAATAAGTGACGCAGAAAAGAAAAAGCCGTATGTTTACAGAATCCCTGAGGCCCTGAAACCTCAAGTAGATAAACAAATTGAGGAGTTATTGGAACTAGGTCTGATTGAAGAAAGTGAGGCAGAGGCGCCACACCCAGTAGTGTGCGTAATGAAGAAGGATGGGGCCTTGCGCCTATGCGTAGATTTTCGAGTGCTTAATGCAGTTACAGTGACTGATGATTTCCCAATGGAAAATGCCACCGATCTATTGTTCAGTATTGGCAGGGCCAATGTCATAACTACAATAGACTTATTGAAAGGGTATTGGGCCATACCACTAGAAGAAGAGAGCCAGAATCTGGCGTGTTTCAAAACTCACAGGGCTCAGTATCGCTTTAAAGTAATGGCCTTCGGGCTCAAAAACGCAGCTGCGACTTTTCAACGAGAAATGAACAGAGCACTGTCCGATTACAAAGATTTTGCCAGAGCATATATAGACAACATATCCGTCTTTTCTGAAACATTTGCTGAACATCTGGTGCATTTAGAAAAGATACTTTCTAAGTTATCAGACTTAAGATTTTCAGTCAACTTGAAGAAATGTGAATTCGCAAATTAAGTACTTAGGACATATCATCGGGTCCGGCAGCCATCGGACCGACCCCGGAAAAGTGGAGGCTATTCGAAGGTTAGCAGTGCCTCAAACGAAGAAACAGTTGAAAAGTATCCTTGGTCTATGTAATTATTACAGAGATTACATCCCTAAAATATGCTGAAGTAGCATATCCTCTAACTGAACTGACGAAGAAGAAGAGTCCAGAACAGTTGTGTTGGTCAGAAGACCATGATCGGGCGTTTAATGAGTTGAAAAGAGGTCTTATCGAAGCACCTAGTCTACATACTCCCGTTATAGGAGTACCGTTTGTCATCGAGTGCGACGCATCTGCAATCGGCATCGGCGCGTGTTTATCGCAGCGAAAAGACGGAGTACTGTACCCAGTGAGCTATGCCAGTCAAAAGCTCACCAAAACTCAACAGGCTTGGCCGACGATCGAAAGGGAGGCCTATGCGGTCATCTGAAGCCTCAAGAAGTTCGAAACGTGGATTTTTGGTTCACCTGTGGAACTTATCACCGATCACAACCCACTAACTTTCATCACCAAAAATGCACCCCAATCTTCCAAACTGCAACGATGGGCACTAGCACTGCAAAAGTATGACATTGTGATTTCGCATCGACCAGGTGCCAAGTTGATAAATGCAGACGCACTATCTAGACTTGAAACTGTTGAATAAGAAAACAAACTGTGAAAAACTTTCATGAACTATTTGATAAGCGACTGTTTACTTTAAAGTTTTGATTCAAAATTTATTTAGTGTGTTACTACAACTTTTGTTTCCTTTTATATGTTTTATTTGTTATTGCATTTATTATTGTTATTATTAAGTATTAATTCTGTTTTGTATTAGTAGGTAAGACGAGTTTTAGGCAGAGTGCTCAGATTCTTCAGACATGTAGTTTGTATATTTTTTTTTATATGTATTTGTTAACTTTTATTTTTATTTGGGTAATTTTGTTTAAAAAAAAAATGGAGTATAAGGACATCTCCAGACTAAATTTCAGATAGAAAATTGAGGGACCCCCTCCCCCATTTTCAATCTTGGCTGGGGGGTGTGATGTCTGGAAACGTTTAGATTAATTTCTCTTTCGATTCTTTTGGCGCCAACGCCATACGTCACATGGTATGCGGGCGCGCGCGGAGAGAGAGGTGGATATTGTTTTTTTCAGAGTAAAAGTGATTTTGGAGAAGGGTAGCCGAGCCGTGCATGTTGGCCGGCGTGTTTTTTGGATTTGTGAAAACGGAAGCATATCGGGTGCTAAGAGCACCAAAGGATTATAATTTGAGTAGTTTGTAATACAAGTTAATAATATAGTGAAGTGTAGTTCGTGGAGTTTAATATGAAGGTTGTGCACCTTGTGAAACCCTTTCTTTTTTTTCAGTGTAAATAGTCATCATCATTGTGTCGTCTTGTAATGTCTTCATGTTCGTTTTAAATAAACTCAATAATCTTTGATTTAAAAAAGGAATGTTATTTTAAACAAGTTATACACCACGTGGGATGGTCAGAGGAGCGGCGCCGACTTTACAATGCAAATATAGCATGTATATTCATGGAGATATAAAGATTTCTTTTAAAAAAGCAAGAAATTTTTGCATGTTTTTTGTTTATAACATGTAGTGCTTTTGACTAAATGTAAAGCCCCTTTCAGGAAACCTGACAGAATAAAGTAGAAACAATATATACTGGAATTAGAATATAAACATATTAAACATTTGATGCAATATGAGCATTTATATGAAATAATTTTTAACTGTGCATGCATGAATGATAAAGATTTTTTTTTTTTTTTTTTCATAATTTAGTAGTTGACTATATTGGGTAACTCATATAAAAAAAAAAAGGCCAGTCAAATATTGTGAAGTTTTAGTTCCCCTTGGAAAAACCATCAGAATGAGCCCATTCCAAAAAAGAAAAAAGAATTATCAAAACCGAAGTATTCATCCAAAAGCTATATGTGGAATATGTTAAACACAAAGTTCTTTCTTGGAATTTAACTGACAAAAATGTGGATATCCCTTATTATCGAGCTACTTTTAAAATGCAATTGAAATTTAGTCCACTATATTGTTGATATCTTTTTTAATTTTCAGAATATTCAACTGACTGTGAAGCCTATATTGTTGGCTATTCAAATTATTGGAAAAAGTTTATTTTATTGTTTAGTGTATGCACAGTTAAGAATTATTTTATACAAATGCTGATATTTCATCAAATATTTAATCTATATTTATATTCTAATTGCAGTTTCTTATTTACTTTGCCAAGTTCCCAGAAAGTGGTGTTAAATTTGATCAAAACCTGCATGCTAATAAAAAACATGAAAATACATACTATTTTTACACAAATGAAAACAAATGTTTGACTTGAACCACTTAGTCTTGTATGACAGCTACTGTTCATTCTGAGTATTTAAAAGTGATCCCAAATATTTTTTTATTCCTTTTGTTCTTTGTTCCCTATTTATACATGTGACCAAATTGTCACTAAAAAATATAGGATTAAACATGTTCTTTACATCACTAAAATTCCAGTAGAATTCACCCAATATGTCTCTAGATATTCGACAGAACATCTAAAATCGAAAGTATATAGTGACTTTTGCCCATGTAGCTTGACCTTGTCGTGGTCTCATGACCCCACATTTTAAGTGATCAGTTTTAGAAGAAGCTCTGTTAACTGAACTTGTAATCTATAGGAAGTTTAAATCAACAAGAATTAAGATTGCAATAAAGTGACTGCTAAGCCAAAAGGGTCTACCGACGACTGGCTACTTACTAAAAACTTCAAATTTCAGGTCTATCTCTGGATAATGTTTTATGAACTTTATCCTCTTTGCACAGCTACCAAACTTCTATTTTTTTTTTCTTCCTATCAAACATATTTTCATTTAAAAATATACCAGTATTTCTGTAATTGGGTTTTTATCGTGATTACAATACTTTCTTTGTACAGTACTTTTTTGATTACAATACTTTAACAAGAATTTTACCTAATAAACAAAATGAAATAGGTACTACATAGAAACAAGACACATTTTCATTTTTAAAAATTTCTGTGTTTATAATTCTTGAAAAAAAAGCTATTTAACAATAGAGACTTTGATTCTGAATTCTCGTGTATGTCTTTTATGAATGTATTTAATTGCCTGAAAAGAATTTTATTAATTTGAAGATAAAGAAAACATTCTATCTAAATATTAATGAAATTTGTATGTATTATTTATTTTTATCCATCCTGTGATTCATTCAAATTATGTTTTTCTGTTTCTTCGGTCCATAAAAAAGTATTAATGACTATGTTACACTTTTCCATTGTCTATATGATGATAATTATCACTCAAACTCCAGTCAACCAAACCACTCATAGAGACTTCGAATAACCGCTGTTTTGTTGATAGAGTGCCACCACCGATATATGCATGATATCGGGCACAATGTGAGAAGGATAATAATTAAATACTAACTTATTCAATTAATATTAAAGAATAATTTATTTACATAAAAAATTTTACAATTGTAGGCTTAGATATAGCAGATCCTGCAAAACACTAACTTATATGTTAAAATGATATCAATGTAATGGGTAGCATTAAACTATGTGCTGTCCCTTCTCACTTTACTGAACTCAGCAAGGCTTATCAGAGAGCCACTCAGGTATCTCCCTTCCTATACATATTTCTCACCACAAGAGTCAATCTTCTCTTAGGAACATTTCCATTGGCAAATCCATGGCTCGAACCTCCAGCCTCTACCCACAAGACTTCAGCCAAGACTACCCAACACTTTCTCTCAGCTTCTCCCTCGAGAGAAAAACATGTAGGGTCATCCCTTGTAAATCAAGGAATCCCCTTATCTCTCACTGCACTTTGCTTCTTCGCTCAGTCATTCACTCGGGATTCTAAAGACTTTTCTCTTCTTCACTTTATCTATTCTCTTTGTTGTCCACATTCTCATATACAAAAGAAAAGAAATACTGGTATGTCATTTACACAATGGCTCTTTTCATACAATAAGATATGAATATAATAGCTCATTTCAAACTTCAAGATAAGAAGAATGTTTCTCTAACCCAAATACCTAGAAAGTGATTTACATGCAAAATACAATCAATAAAATAAAAATAATATTAATTAGCAGTAATCTTAATTAGTCACATGTTCATTAACGTCAGAAACCTGAGACTTGAAAAGAAATCTTTTGATTATGACTCAAGTTTAGTTGCAGTGTAGAAGTATTTTTCATATTTGTTTAAAAATCTAAAAAATTTTCTTCCATTTTTCTTGATGTCTAGCAGTTTATATCCCTATTTTTGCTTTTTGAACACATGGTTTAAGGAAAGTGTTGTAATCATGATTCATGTGTATGGCTGAGTGAACATTACTCCCAAACTGAATTTCTGATTGAGCTTCCATTTGGTGAATATATGTTATAAACCGCTGTCGCAAGAACTGTCCAGATTTTCATACAAATCAGCACACAAATTAGGTATTTAATTCTTTTTTGCCTCATTTTTAAACCATTTAGCAATACAGTAGGAAAATTCCCAAGGAAATGTGACTGAGTCTAAGTGATAAATATTGTGGTGATGTAAATCAAGTATATTGGATTTTTTTGTTGTTGTTGTTAACTCAGAGGGAAAGTGATCAAATAGTAATATTTTTCATTACAAAAAAGTTATTTCCATTTTCTATTGTATAATTTCTTTTTAATTTCAATTAATTTAAAACTTTTACTTTAAAATTCTCAATAGGATCGAGGTGATTACTTTCTAAACTCTGGTGACAAAATTTCATTCTTCTTTGAAAAAGATGCAGTTGATGAAAATGGTATTTCTTTTTATGACTCCTTTATTTTAATTACTTAATATAGCTTAATCACTTTTTATTTAAAATTTTCTGTTTTAACAACATATATTTTTTTCAGGTCACTTAGTTGTTGGCAAGCATAAATCACTGAACAAAATTGGGCATGGTAAATATTGAGCATTTTAACATTTTACTCAGGTTCCAAAAATTATATCAGTTCTGTTCTAATTTTAACAACAAGGGGGAAATGCAGTGAAATCAATACAGAATGTATTATGAATTTTAAACAATTGTAGTTGTCTATTGTTTTAACTAAAAGATTGTTATGTATCAAACTTATTAATTAAGAGTTGCATTTAAACATTGGTAATTTAGCATAACTCTTAAATTTGAGTTAGCATGCAATGATCACAGTGCTTAATTTTTCATCCATCTCTTAACAAAGTTAGTTCTTGTGGCTCTAACAATTTATTAATAAAGATTGTATTTAAAAATTGATAATTTAGCATATGTCAACGAAATAAAGAGAAGCCAGCATTAAAAAGCATGCTTCAAACTTTTAGATTGTGACAAAAAATATTAAACATTTTATTATTTATTTTAGATTATTTTACAAAACCTGGTATAGGGTTTCAGACCAACATTTGAGAAACACTGGTCTACTGTATACAAAGACGACTTAAGACTCTGTATACAGTAATGCTCTCTGTTGTCAGATAGGTGTACTAGGTGCTATCTAGATGCAACTGTAATACACCGCTCACACCGAATATTTAACGTATCTTAGATTGCTATTTTTGAGGTGGAACCCTTGCAGGATTGAATGCCTGTTCACATTGCAAAACACGAGCCGTTAATTCCCAAATTGGCTCATCCGATCTCAGCACTCTGATCCTTCGTTAACATTAATATTTTGGATTACTTTACTGTGATTTTGGTCAAATGTAACAAAATAAATCAATTTAAGTCATTATAATTGCATTCTATTTTACATTACACTAATTCATAAGAAAATAAATATAATTTTCTACTATATAAATATCACTTTTAGCCAATCAGATTGCTGGGTTAGGTTGAGCCAATTTGGGAATTAATGGCTCGTTTGCAAAACTGATCTAACAAGGAGAGGGTCCGAGGTTGATGTCACCAAATGCGATGGACATTTGTGTATCGATAGAGTATAGTTGCCGAAACGTCAGTGAAGGCTTACTGTGGAGACACGAAAAGTTTTGATTTCCGTTTGTCTGTCTGTCTGTTCCGCGATAACTGCCGCAAAAAGCACCCGATCAGCTTGAAATTAATTGGGCATATTCGTGAGATACCCGGACGTAGCTGTATAGTTTTTGGTTAAATTTGGTTCATTCGTTCGGAAAATATAGAAGATTTTATTTTTCTTTATAATGCTTTTCTACGGCAAGTCAGACGATTTTCAAATTTCGATTAGTTGAAAGAAAATGGCACGTTTGATTAATGGATTTAAATGTCAAATTATGGATACTAAAATTCCAAATAAGGGTTTTAAATTATTCCTATTATATTGAAGTTTTATCAATATATCTATCAGATTTTTTTATTTACGTGTATAATGTTTTGAGGACATTTATACATGTATTCCAATAATATAAAGAATTTTTAAATTAATTTTCTTGTTTTACATGATACATATTTCTTTTTTTTTTCCTTTTCTTCGTTGCCTAGCAACTGTTATTCGTAGTCTATCATTGCGTCAAATATGATTGAAGTTAGTAAATTACGTTAATTTTGTTGCAGGTACTATTAAAAGGCTATCACAAAAAATATTTTATCGCGCCAAACCGATGCAATTTATGCAATTAACAGTGGGCACGATAATGAATTATTTTCCAGTAGATTTATAGATCTCCAGATATGCATATTTTGGGGGGCTTTTAATATGTTATTGCTATCGCATGGATTAGGATGTTTAAACTAATGTTTAACCATGCTATAAGTGAAAAAAACGTACAGTTAAAGGCATGTAAATCCTTTTTAACACTTTCCAACATGGATGAAAAATATTTATGACTTCAGTTTTTCTATCTGTCCCCTGCCGTGTTTCTCTACGTACTCTAACTCACGTAAATATAGTCGGGATTACATGTAATTGATATACGTTATTGAGGTTTGCCAAAGTATGTTTGGTATTAAAAATGAAGAGTGTAGCATTCATAGCTTAGTTACAGGGGCACTCAAAACTATTCCGTTGCATTATAGTCTTTGGGAAAAATCGTCTGCGGTGTATTTTAATAATGTTACACAATTTTAAACGTAATGAAATTTATATACTTTATTAAGGTGCACTAGAACCTGGTTACTATAAAATATGTTATGTGTAGCACTTACAGCATGCGTACAGGGAACTCAAAAGTATTCATAATATTACAATCTTTGAAGAAAATCCTTTTGTGGCGTTTTTTGATGATGTTACTCTGTTACAAAATAATAAAATTGATATGTATTTTTGAAACATTTTTGTAGTATATGGGGTGCAAAGCATATGTTTTTTTCAGTGTCACACAAAAGTGGTCGATTAAAATGTGGTCTACGGGGGAAAAAAAACTCTTCACAGCTTATTTTAACACATTAGCGACGGGAAACGAGAATTCTCGTTTTTATTCAGAATACATCATTGGCTAAGGGAGTGACTTCTACCTTAGAGAAAAGACATTTATATTGTGTTGTCCATATTTTTTATAGATTGTAAGACATTATATATTACATCCGTACATTGAAACATATTTACTGCTACATAAACATGAAAAACATATCTCAGAAACCAATTTCCGAGACACTTTCAGAAGAGGGAGGAGCTTCTACTGTTTTTAAACCCAGATTTAATTAAATTGCCTGTCGTCAATGTGTTAATTGTGTTGCACTAATTCAAACATTATGAAATTAAATTACATTACTGTGGTTGACTACAAGAAGCTTGAATATGATTTGTATCGTATTTATCGTTCATTTATAGGGTCACATAAAAAATTTCGGATACAGTTCTGGTCTATTAGGGATGATTTCTGAAGAGCATTTTCGATTATGGTGTGCGTTTTAACGTTAAGTAAATTTGTGCTTAATAAGTAGTGCTTAAATATTGTATAGACCATGTACAGGGATACACAAATGAATTCGTAAGTATAAATGAAAATGAGCGCGAATTGCTTCAGTGTTTTTTTTTTTTTTTTTTGAGTTATGTATTTCCCAGCCCAATTACATTTAGTATACTAACAAATGTTTGCAGAATTTAAATAGAACCATATACAGGACTCCGCAGAAACTGGATATATGGTGCACACTATGCATACTAATCCCCGGAAATGTGATATGAGCAGTTTTAAGAGGGTTTTTTGTCTGCATTAAATTTAAATGTTATAGACGACGCGTAAAAATCTTCACGTAATATACAGGGCTGTAGAAAAGAATTCATGTACGTTTCCGTCTATTGGTAGAATTTACTAAAGGACATTAACACAATTAATTGATAATTACAAATGTAAATTAAATTACACTACGAAGGGGTTCAGGGGGGCAGAGCCCCCCTGATTTACTAGTTAGTATATAAATATAACTAGTAACTATATAAATATAACAGATTTACTAGTTAGTATATAAATATATGACTGCCATAAAGCGCAACATCCATGGGGTCTTCAGAAAATAAGTCGCAAAGTTTAAGCTACAGTTTATAAGTGGATAAATTTCCTTCTTTGGCAAGCGGTTCAGTAGCATGGTCATAAGCATGCGGGATTTGGGATTTTTCTACCCGAGTTCGAATCCAGATCGGACTTGTTTTTCAGAACGAAAATTTTTATTAATCATTTTCAAACCGCAATTGAAAAAATATGTATTAAGTTTTAAATTCTGTTGTCACAGTTTCTATTGCTGTTTTGGTAACACACTTTTTGTATGTGTAGTTTGGCAACACTGATTTTGTTGTTCTCATTCTTGGATGTGCTTCTTGCGTATGTCACCGTGTCATGTAATATACTGTACTCCTTTATCTATTAAACTTAAGTAATTTAACTGAGTAATGAATAATTTGATAATATGTATAATAATTGAAATTTACAAAAAATATGGATTCATTGTATGTTTAAATATATAATGAAAAGTAAAAAAATATATATTTATATGTCTGTAGACCAGAAATTTTTTGTTGTTATTTAAAATTATTTACAGTTATTTCAATGGATAATCTACTATTTTTCACAGAGGAATAAATTAAAACATGTGATATAAATATGTGAATAATTATATTATTTTAATTTTCTTCCTATATGAAAGTATTTTGAATATTTGATGATTTTTTTAATACACTTTTTTTAATTCTTAATATGACTTTTTTTTTTATTTTGGATTTTTGGTTTTGTAATTATTACCTACATAATAATTATTTTCAGCAATTCAATACCTTTTTAGAACTTATTTTTAAGCACAAAGATAGTTATTCTTACTATAACCATAAGAATCCAAGATTTAAAAAATTCAAAAGTTTAAAAACTAGTTGGTAAAAACAATACATTTATTTCACTGGGAAAAATAGTAGCTTATTTATGTAAATAACAGTAAATAAATATAAAAATTAGCTTAATTTTATGAATTATTAACATAGGGTGTTAACGCAGGAGTTTAAAGCTTTGAATTTTTGTAGAGGATGCAGGTTAGAGCCCAAGCTTGGCAAAATGTGAAATATTTTTGTAGATAATTCATTTCAATAATGACTTTTTATTAGGAAGAGAAGTTATAGGATTTTTATTTTATTATTATTATTATTATTTGAATGCTTTATAATTAAATAAAATTTAACACTCAGTAACATTTTGACAAAATAGTGATTTTATATTTAAAATATTTAAGCTAAAATATTTTGCATGTAATTATCAATTAAATAAATTGAGCTGATCTACAATTTTCTGACCATTATCAAGGAATGTATATGCGTGTGTGTCAGAAAGAAAAGTTTGTCATTCATTTGCGTAAAAAATAAAACAGAAGAAAGAAAAACATTCGTAAGAGCTATAAAAGTAATTACCTTTATATCAGGTTTAATATTTTAAAAATGTGTAAAAATGTAAAATAAAATTCAAGTAATAAAAATGTATATTATAAATCGTTAGCTGCATCAAGTTTCCAATTTAGGTGTTTAGATAATTAGACAGATAAAAATAAAGTTTATGACAGCTTTTAATGATCATGCAGTTAAGAAAAATAATAATAAATAAATGTTGTTATTTTTTATTTAAAAAAATAATCTGTAGTATGTAAAATAAATACTCTAAGCAGTATTTTTAGGTAAATTTCTGATAAAAAGCAACCATAATTGGTTGTAAATTATAAACTTAAAATTCTTTCACTTCATTGAATAGATTAAACTGACAGCATCATCTATCGCCTTAAAGAAATATGAATCACCGATGCAATATTCAATATAGAAATCCGTCACATAATTCGTCATTCAATAATTAATTTAAAAGCAACTAATTAAAAATTCAAGAATTTTTCTAATGAAACATTCACGTTATTTACCGTCAAATCTTGGTGGGCACTATCTGGTATATTTAAATATGCAAAATTTCATAGTTAAAAAAGCACTTATATGCTACAAAATATACATTTAATTCATATTTTTTATAAATTTCAATTATTATACATATTTTTTCAATTGCGGTTCGAAAATGATTGATAAAAATTTTCGTTCTGAAAAACAAGTCCGATCTGGATTTGAACTCGGGTAGAAAAATCTCAAATCCTGCATGCTGCCGACTATGCTACTGAACCACTTGTCAAAGAAGGAAATTTATCTGATTATAAACTGTAGCTTAAACTTTGCGACTTATTTTCTCAAGACCCCCTGGGGGTTGCGCTTTATGGCAGTCATATATTTATATACTAACTATACTCTATCGATACACAAATGTACATCATATTTGGTGACACCAACCTCAGACCCTCTCCTCGTAAGATAACTCAGTGAGTGTCAGTGTGTTTGAGATCTGAAAGTTGCGCAGGTGCAGCGCTCTATTACTGACAGTTGCCCATTGACCACACATATAAGGAGCTCGACTTTTGTCTTTCTGGTCTTTTAGTTTTATTCAAAAATATTGAAAAAGGATTTCTTAAAAATTCGCATGTTCCATTCATTAATTTAAATTTTACTAGGCAGTAATCGCAAGAAAATTGCTACAATGAACTTTTAAAGGAACGATTTGACTATGAAAAAATGAAATTTATGACTTTGCAAATTTTGCATTCGAATTATTCCTACTTTTCATGAATATTTTATAAGTGCTTTCTTTTTATGAATGTAAGAGCTTTCATATTTTTCCTGCTCTACATTAAAAGTTTCAAGACTTTCATAGTAGGTGCAAATGATTTTTTATTTCTTTGCACTTATATATGGTTTGATATTTTACTTGAGTGTTTTAATTTTAAAACTACTTTATACGAAGAATTCGAACTTTTGTTAATAATAATAATAATTCAACTTGTGTTAAAAATTATCAAATTTTTTCCTTTATATTTTTGTATTCAATAATACATATTTTTAATTTCATATGCATTATTCGTATCTAAAATGCGCCATAATCGAAAAGTTGTGCCCCAAATATTTTATTAGTGGAAGGCCTAAAAAATCGTGCGTAGTTGGGAGCTCATGCTCTTATTAAACACACTCGCATTATATAAAATGAAAAAAATACATTTAAGCAATTTTATTCGGTGTCATTGTACATATAAGATTATTATAAAATATGTTCTTTTGTAGACATGTACTAAAAAAGAATGATACTAGACTAATTTGTTTTTACATTCTTCTAATAAATAAGAAGAAAGTATTGGAATAGAGAAAATTTTCGACTTTCGTTTTTAGCTTGATTTACACGTTTCGGGATGTCTTGAATGCGATTTAACTATTTTTGGGAAATGTGTGTATGTCTGTTAGTCTGTGTGAGACACAATTTTTGTGGTCCTTCAATCTCAAGAACTAATGCATGGAGTTTAATAATAATCGAACTTAAGATTAAGATAGATCTAGGTATAACTTAGCTTTAGGTTTATATTGCCCAACAGGTGGCACTGCTATGCTTAATTATTTTATTCCATGATAGCTATATTGTAAAAACCAATATACAGAATTTCATTTAACTGCATATAGGCTTGAACTAAAATACTTGCCGATTAACTTTTAGTGTATATCGCTCAACAGGTGGTGCTACTATGCTGGGTTTTTCATGATTTCCGCGATAACTATATCCAAAAAACTAATGGACAAAATGTAATCCAATTTCATATTATTTTAGATGTTCAAATAAATTAATGCTGAAGTACCACGTAGATTAAAAGTAACTTTTTAAAATAAATTTTCTGGTTCGTAGTGCTGATTTTTAAAAAATCTGAAGTTGGCAGGTGTGCCGTGAGAGCTATATCTCAAGAACTAGAGCACAGAATTTCATCAAACTTCATCATATTCAGTTAGTATGATGACATTTTGGTGTATATCGTCCTACAGATGATTTTTTTCTGTGCTGTGTTATTTAGGATTTTCGCGATTTTTATATCTCTGCACCTATTGAATAGAACTGCACCAAACATTTTATGCTTTTTCTGAAAATCAATACTGTCTCAATTTTGGCTTAAAACACTCAGTAGCGGGCGGTGCTATCCTATGCATCATGAAAGAGATTCCTTATCGTATCCACAATCTAGAGGTCTGCACGGGTCGGAATTTCCAGGACTGGGTCCGGCCCGTTTATATTTTCACAGTTCACGGCCTGGCCGGACAAAAATCAGTGAAAACAGGCCCAGCTCGTGGAAAAATCAATTAAATGAGGCCTGACTCAATTTCTACAAAAAAAATCGGATTTTTCTAAACATACAATTAAGATTCTTTTAAAGAATACTGCATACATATTTATGGGATAATTTTACAGTATATTTTAAAATTACTATGTGTTCGCAAGACAGAAAATACACAATAGCAACATTAATTATTACTTAGTGTTAGACGTTTCAACATTCAAATAAAGATTCATTAAAAAATTAATGTAGTTTAGAATAAAAGAAAAAAGGAGGGTTAAAAACAGGATAGTTTTTGAAGCTGTATAATAAAAAGCAGATTTGTGAAGCTACTTTTCTGCCATTTAATAAGGCTTTTCTCAAATCCAAAGGAGCTTTCTGACACATTTCAGGATTCATTTCTTTTCGGAAGCGCATAAGATTGGCAGGTGCTCTTATTCAGAAACTATGTAATCAAATAACGTTATTTTTTTGATAAAGGCAATACAGTGAAACCCCGATTTAACGTTATTCAAGGGACCATAAAGAAATAACACTAAATGCGGGAAAATGTTAAATCGGGGTAAGATGAAAACAAAACACTGACCATAAAATAAAGACTAATTTACGTAAGAAATGTTTCATTTCTTGATTTACAATGATTTAGACATCAGGTTTCTAAGTTATGTTTTAAATAAATATTTTATTTCACTTTGCATCCTGTTTTTAGCAGCTACATCACGAATCGCTTTCTCAAGGTATGAGAGTTTGTGTAAGTTTTTCTCTTGGTCTTCAGTATTTCAAAAGAATGCTTTCAGTGTTATGAAAGTTCTAATGGCTTCCAATTTTCAAATTCCTTAAACGGTGATATTTCATGTTTTTTCTTTTTTTTAAGCCTGTTTTTCCATTTTTTACAGTTTTACTCCATTAAATCTACTTAGTGTAAATTTGTTTACGAAATTTGAATACGAAATTCAAACTAAACATATTAATTATAGTTTATGGCTTTCCCAATAACTTCCAATTTTTCATGTAAAGAAAAAAGCTTTCTTTTTGACGCCATACAATCTAAAGCTATGAAAAATCTCTAACGAATTCTATCAGCTCCGTTGTAGGTAACCTTGTGTTGCAGTACAGAAAGCACAATCGAATAAAATAAAAGGTGCAGGTGAAAAAGAGGGGGACTTTTGAATGATTTTTTAATGTTTTGATAAGAAAGTTTTTTTAAATCCCAAATTCTGACTAATTTAGAAAAATTTCATTGAGATTTTATCGCTCAAAAAAACGTTAAATGCGGGAAATTATTCAAAATGATAACGTTAAATCTGGGATTTTTTAACATTACAAGTATAGGGAATTAATTGGGACTAGCTAAAAATGACATTATATGCAGGAAATCGTTAAATCGGGGTTTCACTGTATATCTTTGAGAAAATAGTGCCAAAGTTAAAGTTTTGAATTCAATTTCCGGAAGCGATAGCACGGGAAAGGAGAAAAACCTGCAGTCATTTGACAAGAATCTCTTATATTTCAATAAGTAATTTATTTTTTAAAAAATGGAAACACGCTATTCGATTACAAATCCCTTCAATTGTTGGGCCTGTCAATTTTAAGCCTTTACAGCAAAAAATTAGTCAGAAAATGTGTCAGGAATTTTCTCATTGTTGATCAGTGAATTTGAGAACCACCTTGAGATATATTTCCGTTAAGAGAAGTTCATTATCGCTATTAATATTTTTACAAAACATATTGCCTTCCCTACACAACACAACCTGAAAACAATAAAGTCCAGTTCCAGCCCTGTTCAACTATGTAGAAAAAAATGCAAGTCTGATCTCGTCCCAGCCCGAGTCTGCTGAAAAAATCAAGCCATGGCTCAGACACCATGTAACTGTCCGATGCTGATCTTTACGCTGGACGTGTTACATTTCTGTATTGAAGTTGTCAAACTAGCATCGGCTGGTGACGCACATTTATACTTATTCTCGCGAAAATCACATTAAATGAAAATGGCTCATATTTTATCGGCTTCCATTATAGATTTATAGCGGTCTGGTAGGCCCCTTAATTTCTTTTATCGGCCCGGCCCATTTATTTTGTTTCTCGGCCCGGCTCGTTGAAAAAAATTGTTCTAATTCTGCTGGCCCATTTGAAAATTCGCCTTCATTTTGCCGGCCTGGACCGCAGGCCGGGTCAGGTATGGACCCCAGGTTGGGCCGGGTACGGACCTCAGGCCAAGCCCAGGCCCATGCAGACCTCTACCACAATCAATTCATGCATTTATTTCTACTGAGCAACTACCTTTAAAGGATAGTTTATTCATTATTAGTTATTCTTGCAATTTTCATACACTTTTAAGCACATTGTTGCTCCAATCTTTCAGTTTTGTTTTTGTTATCGTTCGTTGAGTTTTAATTAATTTTGCTTTTTTATTTGGAAATTTATAATTTCTAAAAATTTAATGAGTTTTGCGAACCAGCTTTGCATTTGACTAGTGCAATTAAATGCACAATAGTTTTCATTTTTTTAAAATGTATTTTCTAAATACATGTATTTTGAATTTTTGAAATTTGGAAAGTATTTTGTATTTTAAGTTGAAAAAACAATGTATTTTGTATCGAAAATGGTTTTTCAATGTATTTTGCCCAACTCTGGTCAATCATAGTTTATAAACTGTAGCTTAAACTTTGTGACTTATTTTCTCAAGGCCTCCTTGGGGGTTGCGCTTTATGGCAGTCATATATTTATGTACTAACTATACTCTATGGATACACAAATGTTCATCGCATTCGGTGACACCAACCTCGGACCCTCTCCTCGTAAGATAACTCAGTGAGTGTCAGTGTGTTTGAGATCTGAGCAAATGTAAAGTGTGCACATGCACATAAAATAAAACCAGCTGCCACAGCCAATCAGTTAAAGCGAAGTTTTATAGTCAATCATAGTGAGTGGTAGTAGGTGTATCTAGCGTGAGAGAGTTTGTGGAATGCTCTCAGTGAGTTGAGTTATGAGTTCGGTACAATATTACATACCTGGTGTCAGTGGGGTATTAGGGTCTTGGCCTCTCTGTAATTCTAAAAAATTCAGTGGCCATAAAACTTTTATTTTATAGCAAATTACAAAAACAGTTGTGTCAAAACAAATTATCTTTAAAAGGTCTTTAGTCTTTTAAATAAGAAATATTCAGATTCCAATTTAAATATTATCTCATAAAATTTTATTTTATTCAATTCTATTTTTTTAGCTCTTCATTGGCTTAATCCTGTTTTCAAACAGGTAACCTTCAGTGATAAAATAAAAGTAAGTGCCATTATTTCTTTTAATCTTATGACCTTTTATGTTTAATACCTCACATTATAAATCATCTTATTATTATTTAATTTCTAACAAAATAAAATATGCATGTGACATGGTTATTTTTAATATTTATGATACAAATGACATATTACTTTTATTGTTTGTGATATAAATGGCTAGGGTTGCAAAAAACCCAACCCAGTCGGGTTTTATTGGGTTTTTTGTTATTTTTAAGAAGTGAGGGCAGGGGGAATCCATTATTTTTTTAAAGTATATGTATTAAATTAAAAAATCTTATTATATTTTTATTGATTAACTTAATATACAAGCAATTTGAATTGAAATAACACAAATAAATCAGTGTAAAAGTCTGTAAAAAAGCTATATCGTATAATATTATATAATAACCACATATCACATATTTCAAAGTTACTTTAATAGATTACTTTTTATCTGTATTCACCACTAAGAACACATTTTTGAAACTAATCTTTTATTATTTATTAATCAAATAATGCTTGATAATATTTTCAAGATATCTATGGTTCACTGTATAAAACAGTTTATTCTTTGAACATAATACCTAGCTGTTACTAAAAATATTTAAATTACAAATGATTTCAATTATCTACATAACTGATAGTAATTATTTAATTTGAATATTTTGAAATGAAGTTATAATAATTATATAATATCCAACAATGTTTATTTTTATCAACAAACATGCATCTATATGTAATTGGAAATGATATTTAAAAAAACCAAAAATCCCAGGTTTAAAAAAACAAAACAAAAAAAACAGGTTTAAACAAACAAACAAAAGCCGGTTTATTTGTTTTTTTTTTTTTTTTTTTTTTTTGAAAAAAAATTCCTTTTTCTTTGGCCAATCCTGGCCCACAGTGAATAAGTCAAATTTGTATCCAGTTGGGAACTTATATTATGAAGTTTTAATTTGTTAAATCTTGATATAAAAGACTGTCACTTTTGATCTATGCAAAAATGTTATGATTTGCTATGTATATTGGTTTTGGCATTTTTATTCCTAATGTTAACAGGTTTTTAAAAGACTTAAGCACATTATTTCATTTTAACTTTGTCACATTTGGATTTGGCAGTACATCCACAATATGTTTTAACCCTTTATCTACTGAATTATGAATTCATGAAAATTTTATCTTCTAAAGCATTTTTCGTGAATTGTTTAAACAAGATTAGAAAATTTACATAATCATTTAATAAATTTTAGAAGGATTTTAGAAGTACTGATGGGTTTAGAAGGATTAATTAAATTTTAATTTATAGGGATTTTGTGCAATATTTATAACCCTACTCAAATTTTTTATTTTAAATGTTTTTCCTAGTATTTTGTAGAATTAGGAAATGTACAAATATAATGTTCTTACAACAGAAATATAGAAATACTTTCGAATTGAAACCCCCCCCCCCCTTTCCCCTTCAGCGCTAGAAAGATGCAAAAGCAAAAGAAATCGTTCTTTTAAAAATATTTTTGTTTTGTGTAGCCAATAATGCTTTTGGAACAAGATAAAGTAATGTATCTATAACTCATTCTAAACAGTATTGCTATTAATCGATGTATTAAATGAATTTTATAACAATTTATTTTAATGGTACTTATAAGTACCATCAGTAGATAAAGGGTTAATTGGATAGTATAACTCTTTAAACACAAAGGTTTAAAAACTAATATAAGAGTTACTGAATATTAAATAATAATATCATGGATTGTAAAAAACCCAATAAAACCCACTTTGACGTGGGTTTTATTGGGTTTTTTAGAGTGGTTTTTACCCAAAAAAAAAACCACCCGGGTTTTTGGGGTAGGTGGGTTTTTTGCAACACTGGCTATAATTGTATGGACTGTGGAATATTTTGCAACCCTCTCTAGCTGGCCTCTCTTAGCCCAGACAGAAGACGCCAGATCACGTGGTCTGACTAGAGAATTAATATTAAAAAACATTTTTTCTTTCTTGTTCCTTTTTTAGTTTAGTTTTTTTGTGAATGTGAATCTTGAACGCAGCAGGTAATAAGCTGTGTATAGGTTTTTTGTCATGGTCTTTATAGGAGAAATGATGTTTTGATTTTGAAAAGGAAAATTTATTTTCGAATATTAAATCATGCTATTTTCTTGGCTTCTTTACCGAAGAATATAATTGCTGATATTTTAATATGATCATCTTGGATTCCCAGCGAGGAATAACAAATTATATTCAAATGTTTTCGTTGTATATACTGTATATATTTAAAAGTGTAAATAGAATAATCAAAGTTTTTTAATCTTCCTGTGATTACTTATACTGAACAACATCTGCGCCACTTTCTTGTGAAATATGCTTAATTATTATTTTAATGTGATTTTGCATGAATCATGAAGTTTTCATCTAAGGTCTCCCAACTTTGATTTAAATTAAGAATAACGTGAAACTGTTGAATTTCATGAAGATTATTCTTTATGGACCAAATTTAATGTAGATACAACATCAAAAAAATTACTAAACATATCCCCATTTTGTAAATGTACCATTCAAAAATATATATGGGGCATTCTCACAGTCTTTTGACTTTTATGTCCCTGAATAATAATTTTTATTTTAATACATTTTTTGTGTTTTTTTTTTAATTTCATATCCTGGAGAACATCCCATTGCATGATTGTATAACAATATTAATGCAATAAATAAGTTTCGGATGATGTTGGGGGTCCAAATACCAGGAAAACTCCTATACCGTCCCATGTCCCTAATGCTGATTTTTAAGTTTGTGGCTGTCTGTATAAAATTGTTTCAATAAGAGTAATTCGATGTAATTTTTTCCAAAACTGGGACAATTGTTTTATATAAATATGTAGCAAAAAATTAACCTGCACACATTTTTACGATTGATATTATTTTTTGAACTCTGTCCCTGGGTTTTTCATCCTTACCGTCCCTCTTGCTAAACTTATACAGAAAGTCACTTCGGATGCAGCCACAGAATTTTTTTCAAGTTTTTTCTCATGCAGAAGTATGCTAGAGAAAGAATGTCTAAAATTCTTTGACAGGAAATTTACTGCAGAATTTAAATCAGCATTTAAATATCAATTTCAAGATCGTGGCTTTATTGGTAGTGTTACCATCCCCAAGGTTTATTCTTGCTCTTTTTGAGGTAAATAAATAAAAAAAAATTAATTTAATCCAATGTTAACAACTGTTTCTAAAAATCAATGAACATTGTGGCTATCACTTAGTCTTAACATGATTTGCCTAAAAATAGATGGTAATTTACCTTACCGTCCCCTTTTTTCCCCATTTCGTCTCGTTTTTCCTGTACCGTCCCCTTTTTTTACCTTACCGCCCCTTCTTTAACAGCCCTTTAAGACAATGTTATACAAAAATTTTATATTAAAAGTACTACATTTTTATTATTTCTTATTTGAATGTCCTGTGGGTACTATGCAAATTCATTATAAGTAAAAATTTAGAAGAAAATAAAAAGTTATAGTGGTAAAATGGTAAGGAAAATTAAACTCCCAAGTTTAACTTAAACCTCAGTTAAATAAAAAAACTTTTGCTGCTTACCATTTTTTCTTTATTTTGAATCATTAAGGCATTCGCCTATCAGATTAAAATGTTATTTTAGCAAGTTTAGTTTCACCAGATTTTTATTCCCGAAAGTCAAAAGATTGTGAGAATGCCCCATATATATTATATATTTTTTCTTTTTTAAGAAATTTTGGCATATTTTAGTAATTTAAGAATTAAGCCAAATTATAACTATGTTATATATATATATATGTAAGAAAATTATAAAGATTGGACCTATTGATTAGTTTTTGTAATGAATCGTCCCTCAATTTGGATACGGGCCCAATGACTGATAATCACGGGTTTGGCGGGGTAGCCAACTAATCCATTTTATCGTTAAATTAATAGAAACACATGGCCCTTTTTAACTGGTAACCCTAGGAGATGAGCAATTTCAGAGATATACCTCTACGCCACTTGCTATCTGAAGTCTAACCTGTAAGCAGCTATGGAAATTGATTGCCACCTTTTTGATTATTTAAATAAAACTTAATAAAGTTAATTTCAGTGAATACTGTCATTTCGTTAAAATGTGACAGTATTATGAGTCGGCTGGATAATACTACCTGCTCAGCGGGAAAACATGAGAAGTGAAGAAAAGAAAAAAAAAAAAAGAATTCTTGGTGCTACACGATACGGAATAAGCTCCGATTGAACATTCAAAGAGGCCCCAATTGGGTGCTGGGAAAGTGTTCACTATGCTCCTTCAAGTAGTGTAAATACAAGAAGTTCGCCTCATCAAAGAATCTGTCAGCAGTGATATGCTTTTAACTCTTCAATTCCATTATAGAAAGTGTCTTCCCATTTCTTCTACTATATCTTGAAGAATATCATCTTAATTAAAATCGATCAAAATGTAGATCATTTTCAACATATTCTGCGTTTTAAAAGTCAAATATTTCAGCAGTGATATCCGCATTTTGTTTTAACAGTGCAGTGAAAGTTTCACAACATGAAAACTGCAGTCTCTAAGTGGAATTCATCTTCTTCAGTTGTGTTGATGATTTTATAGTGATTTTCTTCAGAGCATCTCTAAAAGTAAATTTCATGCAGTGAAAGATAGCATCGTTGCTGTCATTGCTTTTTATTTCATGATAAGTGCGCACTACAATTGCTTAAATACAGAGATATAAATTTTTTCCTTCTCCGTTTTTGCGGAATGTTTTTTTTCTTTTATTTTGTGTGTGTGTGTATGAGCTCATGGGGTACCCTAGTGTTATTTATTTTTATATAATATTATTATCCATATTATTTTTTATTTTTATTCTGATTACATAATTTAAGGTAAGTGATTTAATAAGTAGTATATCTCCAGTGATGTTTTCATTTTTGGTATTTATGAAAACCATGGTTTTAAAGCATTGCAATCTTTTGAAAAAAAAAAAAAAAAAAAAAAATGATTCATGTTTTCTATATTTATTTCTTTAATTATTTTTAACTATTTTATTCTTTTTATCAATTTTATGCACATGCTTATATTATGTTGAGAATGTTTAAACATTTTGACGGATATTAAGAGTGTTATAATATTTAGATTATTAAAAAGTTATCTTAAAATTAATTCAAAATGGAAAATATTAAGAAACAAAAAACTGTTCTCAAAGCAAAAATTACCCGTATAAAAAATATCATAAATCCCAAAATTTATGATCAGACGATAACTCTAGAAGAGTTAGATTTGTATCATGGTCAGGTGCAAGATATTAGTACAGAATTAAGTAAAAATCAGGAAAACGCCGTTCTTGAGAGCGATACAACAGAAACGGAAGCTATAATTGAGGAATACAATGAAATTGCCCTTAAATTGGATGCATTAACTATCGCAATAAATACATCACGTAATAAATTAACTAAGAGTTTAAGCATTAACGAGGGTGGTTCAGAGAATAACAATAAAAATACAAGTAATGTTTTTGAAAAAACAGTCAATCTTCCCAAATTTGAATTAAAACCCTTTTACGGAGAAGCTGATCAGTGGCTCTCTTTTAAGGAGATTTTTACCACAACTATAGATCGAAATCCAGATTTGGGAGCCGTTTCTAAATTGCAATATCTCTTAGCTAGTGTAAAGGGTCCTGCCCATAAATTGATTTCCGGATTTCCTCTTTTGGAGGTCAATTATAAAAATGCATGGGACACCCTTTGCGCTCGCTACGATAAGATTAGGGATTTGGCCATAGCACAAATAGGCAAGTTATACAATTTAAAAAATATGAAAAATTGTTCCACTTCCTCTAAAGCTATTTTCGATATAATAGATACCTGCAACGAATCACTTCGAATTCTAGATTCTTTAAAACTTACTCAAAATGCTTTAGTGGATAACATGATAATTTATACCATAGTTCAAAAATTAAGCGATAATCTCAAAGAGCGATGGGAACTATCCCTTACCCATAATAATATGCCTAATCTCACGGAATTTCTAAAATTTTTAGAGATTCAAGCTAAAAGCTTGTTAACTTTAGAGAACCCAACTAAAACAGATGTAAGAAATATAACTTATGTCAGAGATTCTTCCGATAGATCGAAAGGCCACAAAAATTTAGAAAATAGTAAATGCGGTGTTTGCTTTGATTCGCATGCCACCCACACTTGCAGAAAATTAATAACTATGCCTGTAGATAGCAGATGGAGAACCATCCAATTGAATAAGTTGTGTATAAATTGTTTGCGTAGTGGCCATTTTGCAAGTAAATGTGCATCCAAGATGAGTTGTAAAAATTGCCAACGAAAGCATCATACTTTACTACATAAATATGATGTTCAGGGAAATGCAGGAGCAACAATTTCATCCAACTTAGCAACCCACAGTAATGAGACTCAACCCCAAAACGCCCATGGGTATTCCCCTGATCAAGGAATACACATGAATTCTTTATGACGGTTTATTGTGCCCGGGTACCTCAAATGCAAAAATTACGAAAACCATAGAAACCCAAAAACTTGTCATAATGAGGTTCAAATACCCTTTTTATTGGATAGCGGAAGTACTCTGTCCCTCATTCCAGAAAATCTAGCTACAGCTTTGGATATGACGTCTATTCAAAGTTGCCATCCTCTTAATGTTAACCAAACCCAGGGACAGGTACAGATTTCCGAAAAAGTTCAAGTACCCCTCCAAATAGGGAATATCAGGCAAAATAGCTCCTTATATCTAGTAAGGTCTTACTTGCCATATGCGATACTGGGAACCCCAGAATTACAAAAATTCCATATCTCGATGGATTTTTGCTCAAATACTCTGACTCAAGATGGAGTCATCATTATGAATGACCAAAACGTTTCCGGTCAAATTTCTCATGAAAGTTCATTCAACCACACCTTAACTTTAACGGGTGATATGAATTGCCAGAAGCCGCTTAGTTTTCCTTCCAAATCAAATCAAGCAAGTTTGTCTCAAGAGGGACATTGTTGCCTTGATACTCAAACTCTCTCGGATTATGATGATATAACTTTTAATCATTATACTACTGAAGAGAACCTACAATTGGAAGGGCTTCTGAGCGACTTCAAAGATATTTTTGCACGCAATCGGTACGACGTAGGTAGAGTCAGATGGGAACCCCAGCGAGTAACTCTCACCTCGGAACTTCCTATCTCGCTTAGGCCTTACCGTACATCACCTAAAGATAATGCAGAAATTCAAAAACAAGTACAGGAGTTGCTGGATGCTAAACTCATTAAGGAATCCTGTAGCCCCTATTCCTCTCCCGTGACAATGGCACATAAAAAAGGAGAAGGTAAAACGCGTCTTTGTATTGATTACAGGAAAATCAATGCCATTACGAAGACAGATTCAGAGCCTTTGCCGCGAATAGACTGGCTTTTAGACAGACTTGTCAATGCCAAATATTTTTCCACGCTAGATTTAGCCTCTGGCTACTGGCACGTCCCCCTCCATCCTTCAGACACAGAAAAACTTGCCTTTGTAACCAATCAGGGACTTTACGAGTGGTTGGTCCTCCCATTCGGATACAAAAATGCTCCGGCTCAATTCGCAAGAGCTCTCAGAAGGATCCTAAATAAACATAAGGTCAACTTCGTTACCAATTATTTCGATGACTTTATAGTTTATTCGGACTCCTATGCCGAGCATTTGGTTCACCTTAAAACTATATTCAATATTTGCCGTCAAGAAAATCTAAAACTAAAACTTTCCAAATGTAATTTTGCCAAATCTCAAATTGACTTCCTTGGCTATGAAATTAGTAATGGCCAAATAAAACCAGACAATGCTAATACCGAAACCATTAAAAATTTAATTCCTCCAAAAAATGTTAAAGAATTACAAAGATTCCTCGGATCCATAAACGTATACCATAAATTCATTGACAAGTATGCTAAAATTAGAGCCCCTCTAAATAAATTATTAAAGAAAGACACTCCGTGGGAATGGTCAGAAATCTGTCAGCAATCATTTGAACTACTTAAAAATGCATTAATTTCTAGACCTATTTTGAGATTATTTAATCCTAATCTCCCATGCCATGTTTTTACTGATGCCTCGAAGGAAGCTTTAGGTGCTGTATTGAAACAAATGGATGAAAATGGAGATTTACATCCCATTGCATTCCACTCAAGGCAACTAAGGCCCTACGAGCGAAATTACGCTATCACAGAATTGGAGTGTCTAGCCATAATCGATGCTCTTGACAAATTCCATTATTATCTTCATGGAAAACCTTTCACAATACATACCGATCATGCTGCTTTAGTATGGCTTAAAAAGATAAAACATTTAACCGGTAGATTATTCAGATGGTCACTAAAATTAAGCATGTACGATTATACCGTAAAATACAATAAAGGGTCCACAAATTTTGAAGCCGACATGCTCTCAAGAAATCCCATTTTATCAAACGTAAATCCCCACATTCATTTATTAACCTTAGATGAAATTAAAGAACACCAAGAGTTAGATAATGTAACAGGACCTAAATTTCAAAAATTTAATGACATTTTGGTAATTCACAAAAAGGGTTTTCAAAAAATTGTCGTACCTTTCTCCTTAAGAGAAAAATTATTAATAACAACCCATAATCAATTTGGCCATCCAGGAATTCAAAAAATGCTAAATTTAATTTCACCACAGTACTACTGGAGCAGCATGACACAAGATATTACGCAATTTGTCAAACATTGTGAAGTCTGCCAACTAAACAAGAAATCCCACCAACCTAAATTTGGCCTTCTTGAAGCCTTACCTCCTGCAGAACAACCCTTTGATATAATATCATTAGACACAGTAGGAGGCTTCAATTATTACAATTCAACAAAAAAATACATGCACTTAGCTATTGATCACGCTACTCGTTATGTTTGGGGTTTTACCTCTAAAAATGTTACAACAGAAGTTTATATTAATATTCTAAAACAGATTTTTAGCATTCAACTTCCCAAGAAAATTTTAACGGACAGAAACCCTGCTTTTACAGCGTCTAAACTGCGTAAATGGGTACATAAACATAATGTAAAAAAATTACTTACTTCATCTCACAGGCCCCAGTGTAATGGGAAAAATGAACGCGTAAATCAGTCCATTTGCACTCGACTAAGACTTAAAATCAATGCTACACCTTCAAACATTCCATGGCCCAAAATTCTGGAGGAGGTGATTAACGAGTACAATAATACACCGCATTCAGTAACCAAATACCCCCCGGCATACTTAATGTTTGGCCAATTTCCTTATCCATCAGTATTAGGCAATGAAAACTATTACCCTACGGTTGAGGAAGCCAGGAAAGAGGCTTTCCAAAGAACTGGTGAGCACCATTTAAAAAACAAAGTCAGATATGACCTAAAATTTGTGGAAGCACCTTTCAAACCTGGTGATCTCGTAATTGCAGAAGAATTTCATTATCCGAACACCAGGAAGTTAAGCCCGCCTTTTTCTGGTCCATATCAAATTATTGAAAAGTTGTCTAATGTAAGTTTTAAAATAAATAAACCTAACTGGTTGACAAAGAAGGACTATGAAGTAATACATGCCTCCAAACTAAGGTACTTTTTGCCCAACGATCAATTTAAGTTAACACCATCTATGTAAAGTATCAGATATCATATGAACTGTTATGGGATGATATTTGATAGTTGAATTTACATCTTTATGAGTATAGTATAATTGTATTTTGAGAGTCTACACTCTACTGAATGAAGTCAAGACATTTTCATTCAAGTTTGTATTTTATATGTAATGTTGGACTTAGAAATTCTAGAATATATTTCCTATTTTGATTATTTTATTTGGCACATAATATTACCAGTGTCTTGCATTTATTAATATAACTGTTTTTATCATGTTCAATTGTTTATGGTATTGAAAATTTTAGTGGTATTATTCTTATTATTTGTATTATTTTTACTATTTTTATTATTGTTGTGATATCACATGTTAACTATACGAAAGAAATAACTCATCTCCAGGCAGCTCGATTAAAAGTAATTCACTTCCAAAATTTTAACATCCCTTTAATAAAGAATGCTTTATACTTTCCAGGCGACCCTCGTGTATGGAAGCCGGCCCATCCCCGGGGACTTGTCTGGAAAGGGGGGAAATTGTAAGAAAATTATAAAGATTGGACCTATTGATTAGTTTTTGTAATGAATCGTCCCTCAATTTGGATACGGGCCCAATGACTGATAATCACGGGTTTGGCGGGGTAGCCAACTAATCCATTTTATCGTTAAATTAATAGAAACACATGGCCCTTTTTAACTGGTAACCCTAGGAGATGAGCAATTTCAGAGATATACCTCTACGCCACTTGCTATCTGAAGTCTAACCTGTAAGCAGCTATGGAAATTGATTGCCACCTTTTTGATTATTTAAATAAAACTTAATAAAGTTAATTTCAGTGAATACTGTCATTTCGTTAAAATGTGACATATATATATATACCATATATACTCGTGTATAAGTCGACCCCCTAACTTTCGAATGCAAATTCTGGAAAAAATCAAAAACCCACGTATAAGTCGACACCCTAACTTTTTACTTCAATTTTGCACAAAATCAAACCAAAGATTTCACTTGGCAATGCGTAAAGGTAGTAAGTAAACAAAAACAAATCATTGAAATTTTTTAAAATGATAAATTATTATTATTTGTATATTGTATGTATTATTTTTTTATTCATACACATAAAAAGCCATTTTGCAATATTCGAAGTTTTTGCTTTTGCTTTTTTTAACTGACTCGCGTATAAGTCGACCCCCCAAATTTGCTTACCGAAAATTGTCAGAAATTCCTCAACTTATACGCGAGTATATACGGTAATTGTATATACAATCAATAATTATAAGTTTTATATACAGTGGTGGCCAAAATTGTAGACATTTTTTGAAATTTTCATGTTTTATAACTTTGTGTGCTTATAGAATATATTAATTTTCCCTTAAATACAAATGTTTAGATAATGTAGAATTTAATTTAAAAAAAAAAAACAGAATTAAAATATCTACATAAAAAAAAAAGTTACGCTTATTCCAGTCTAAAATACAAACACAATTAGTCATGAATGCTGAAGTGTATTGTAATAAAAGCTTCCTAGCCAATCACAATGACTGTTCTGAGAACCAATCAAATGTCAGTAACTAAACTGTAGTATATTTTTATTTGTAAAAGCAGTATTTTTCTGGAATGAATTTTGCAAAAGGGTGAATACTAGTGTAACTAAATTAGTAATTTTTTTTTTTATGCCTCTATTTTTTCTTAATGCAAATAATTTAAAACAATGTCATCAACAACAAGAACTGTTTGGACACCTATAAAAAGAAGCGGAATTGTCATATTAAGAGAAAATATTCTCTCTTATGCTGAAATTGCAAGACAGGTTGGTGGATCAGTCACTTTATCTGGCATACGAATGTTGTGCTTACATTATGAAGAAACTAAATCAGTGATAAATAAGATCAGGCCAAAAAAAAATGCACAAGTGCTTCTGATGATAGAAAGGTAAAAAGGATATGTCTCAAAGATAGAAGAATTTCATCAGATGCTGTTAGATGCGAAATGAATGCAGTGGGTATTTCAATTAGTTCGAGAACAATAAGGAGAAGATTAGCAGGTTTTGGACTGAAAGGTAGGATTCTGGGGGAAAAAAAACATTTTTAAATCTTCAGCAATGCAAGAAACGAGTTCAATGGCCAAAAGAACACCTTAATTGGTGAAAGCAAATAATCTGGAGCAATGAGACTAAAATATCGCTCTTTGGTAGTGATGGGTAGTGTGAGACATAGAGTAGGGGAAGAGCTGCATTGTGATTGCATTGAAGCAACTACAACGAACCCAACAAATGTCAGGATTTAGGCTTGTATGTCTGCAGATAGTGTGGGCTGCATTCAAGTGATTGATAGCATTCTGAATTGTCACCTTCTGCTCAAAAAATTTTTGAGGGAAAATACTATTATTTTACCATTATAGTGAGTGATACAGTTTTTCATACATACATTCAAATTATTGTCACTGTCTGTTTTTACAACTGATTAAATATATTCCCTTCAATATGATATAGAGAGTTTTCTATCTTCTTATCATATTATCAGCTTTGTAATATAAATTTTTGAGATTTTTTCCTGTGAGTCTCTTGCGATATTTATTTTTTACTCTATTTTGGGTGTAAAAAAATATTTCAACACATAAGGCTTAATTTGCACCAGAGCTCAGCTCTAGCTCCAGCACCTCTATGCTTTTAGTTAATATTTAAATATTGGTTGGAATTCAGCAGAGTTCTTAAATAATGCACTCCAGAGGATAGCAGAACAACACTTCTTAAAAACCAAAGCCTTAAAATATATTTTCTTTTCTCTCCCATTTTCAATCTTTTGTGTTATTTCCTACAGAAGTGCTTACATACGTGACGTAACATATCTCACTCGTAGGAACATACTTCTATTTAGTGCTTGCGACTGTAGACTTAATGTTTTTCTATCTCAATGGTTTGAATGGTAACAAGAAATGCCATAATTAACCACAACTGCATCTGCTGTTGTATTGGGCCGGGTTGCTTGGTCAGCGTTCGGACGTTGGTGTATGGGATTTTCGGGGGACCGTCATAGACCAACGTGAGTGTTGGTCCGTGGTTCCCCGAGTGTGCAATGCTCCAGAGGAGGCTAAAGCGGGACAATCCTGCTTGGGACCCTATTGAGGAATTCTGGTGCCGGTCAGAATGACTAGCCCGTCCTCATAGGTCATTCCCTTGCAGTGGGTGCCGTGGCAGTCCTTTTGGAGGGCACCATGTGGTGATCAGTAATGATCAAGTACACGTACATAGTTTGCCTTACTTCTTTACTTGTGATTGTGTACTGTTTAATCGCTGCTTTTTGTACATGTTTGTAAAATATTCTTATTGATCAACTTTTTAGCTTCAAACTGTGCTTAATTTGTGCCGAAGCTCTGCAGGAGTAAATCCAGTGCTACTATTTTTTTAGTGAATATTTAATTATTAGTCAGAATGCACCGGATCTTATAAATATTGTGCACTGAAGGCCAAGTGAACAGCGTTGTATGTTGTGCTTTGCTTGTTGATACAAAGAAACTCTTTTAACTAGGTTTCACTGAAAAATCTCTATTAATGCTTTTAATGTTTTTGCTCTGGATATTCATTAGATTTTATTGTAAGTAAAATCATTGCATATAGTATATTCAAAATTTTCTTTTGCTGAAGACGAAATTGCTTTAAATTTTGCAAATAATGTATGAAATATAAATATGTGGGTGAAGGGAATAGGAGGTACACTGCAGTTGTTATTACTGCAGAATATTAGAGCTCTGGCACTTTTTTGGCTAGAAATTAAACCCTGATGTAGTGCAACTAAGTCTCAATGTTTTTCTCAAACTTTCGTCACTTCAGAAAGATTTAGACTTTTGTAATTGCTTTTTAATAAAACATCCAGCTAAACATTATGTCTGAAGAAACTTTACATAGCTTTTTCTTTGTGTATGTTTTTGCTGTTATGGGAAGTCATCGAACCTTGGCTACCCTCTAAGGTCATCGCTAATAAGTAGGCCCATAGAGGTTGGATTTTTACTCTGGTCAGGTCAGTAGAATAAAATATGATAGTAGATTTAGCAGTGAAAAGAAAATTAGGAAGGGGGGGGGGGGAGGAATTCTTGAAACTCACCAAAAATGATCTTTTTGTACATGAGTGTTTAGGGTTTGATCCAGGCAAATTTTGGGTCTAATTAGGATACTTCACAAAAATCCATTTAATAAAACCGGCCCTTCACAAAATCCCACTTAATAAAATAGGCCCCTTCTCCAAATTCCTTTCCATAAAAACATAACTCTTATTATTATACTCTTATTATATACTCTTATTTTTATTTTGTTTGGGTTTTAAAATGTCATCAAAAATGAAAATTTTAGCACAAGGACTTGAAGAAATTATTATTAATAAATGCTTTGTTCAAATTTGGATTAAACGGGATTTCATCTTTTATTACAAAATGTTAATTTTCACAAAAATATAATAAATTTCACAAAAAGAACTTTTAATTTTTTCAAAAGGAGCCTCAAGAAAAAACCCCTGCATCGACCCCTAGTGTTGAAAATGCTGCTCCTTAGTGAAAATAAACAAAATCTGGCACTTTAATAAGCTTTATGTAAGAATTTTTTTTTAATTTTTGAGATTTTGACAGTCTTACACTCTATCAAGAGCCCTGTTATTATAATTGTTTTAATTTTTGTTAATATCTTATGGTTTTAAATGAAAAAATTCTTACTTGCTTTTAACATCAAATAGTAAAAAATAATCATAAAACGTATGTTAGAGTAAGCTGAGTAACAATTGTTAAGGTTTTTCAGTAAATTTTAATGTGAATAATGCCTATTTTCATTTCATAAAAATTTGATTATACTGCAGCATTATATTTTAGTTATTCCTTTATATCATATTTTTCAACCTCTCTCTTACCTTTCTCTTACAGCTCACTTCAACTCCTAATTGAACTTGTATAGCATACTTGGCCGACTTTTAAATTTGCACTGCATACTTAAATTATGGCAATTAAAAAATGTAGAAAAGGAATTCAACTTTTTAAAATATTTACCAACACAAACAAAATAATTCATCACAGTAAAAAAAAAAAAAAAAAAAAATGCAAAGTAATTTACAACTTATTGTTAGGGATTAGCACTAGTACCAATTCCCCAACATCTTATACTTGTAAAACTGATTAAAAATTATGTTGATAAAGCAGAGTTCAACAGTGAAAGTAGATCCGAGGATGGATTTCTAAAAATATGCAAATGAGAAAAATAATGAAGTACGTTGAATGAAGAAATGTTAAAAGTGGATGAAGTAAATTGACAGGTGAGATAAAGCTCCAGGCTTAAACTTCTTTTATTAAGTTCCAAAGTTCACAGTAAAAATATCTTGATAAAAACAGTCTTTAAAATAAACCAAATGTTGATGAATAAACAATGAATCACTTTAAATCAAAACAGCCATTTAAATACTTTAACTCAGAAGCCATGAAGAACAGAAAAGATTAAATATCGTAACTTTAAAAGATGATTTTAAAAACAAAACAAAAATAAAAAATAAGCCGCATGATTTTAAATGTTTACCACAAGATCAAATACAGCATCCCGAGAATGCTCAAAGCAATTCTCGTATCGAGAGCATTGGTAGATAAAACAAGTAAGTAACATTTCCTTCCAAATAACTCCTTTAAATACAGCAGCTGGAACGGCACGTGTCGACACGCCCACTCTCCAGAATGATCTACGAGATGGTGATTTGCCGGTGACGAACTACGTCAACTAATTCATTCATAAATCCGTTCCCGCCATCTGTCGGGAGAAAAATACACCACGTCATACGCTCTCGTAAATTCTACTATGTCGCGTGGCAAACGTAAACATCTGAAGTTGTAAAAATAAAGATACGGCGTTATCAATGAACTGTAACTAAAGAAACGTAAAGCTGAATAAATAACTAAAGGATTAAAAGAATGAACGCAAGATAAAAGGTGAGTTTAATTTCAGAATACTTTTAAATACAGAATACTTTATACTTATACTATTTAAATGAAATGATCTTAATAAAAATAAAATTTATAAATAAAGAACTGTAAATTATACTACCAGGGTTAATGTACTATTGAATACAATTAGAGGCATTGAGAATTGGGAAATGAGCTTGTTAATATTTCCTAACAAGTGCCCCCCCTCTCAATGTCTCAATCGAAAACGAAAAATAAAAGATCTAAAAATCTTCACTGACCATGGAACACCTTCTTTCTATAAAAACGGTTAAAAACAATGAACAAAACTAAAAAGAAAAATATTAATCCTAACACTTAACATGAAAAATGCCTGATAATGGCTAGCAACTAACAAAAATTAAGCATTAATAAACTCCCAATGCTTTAAATTTAACAACTAACATTAAAAACCGAGAAATGCCCAACAAAAATTTCCAAACGAAATCCCACCAATTAACCAAAAAAAACTTCAAAGTCAAAAGCCAAAAGATCCAGCATAAAAACTTGCCTAAATCCATTCATGGCCTCTTTATAAAAATTCAAAATTTAAATTTCTAACAATATAAACACAATTCAAACATTTAACAAATTGAAAAATATCACACTGAAAAATCAACATACGTACCAACTTACAAAAGTAAAGTTTCAATTTGAAACTATACATACTAGCCAACTCCGTCATCTTGACCACAGCTAAATATGCAAATTTATACAAAACTTAAATAACCTTTTATTTAACAAGAACAAAGATAGAAAAATTAACTAGAGTAGCTTCATCAGTCTCTCCCAATAGCTTTCAAAATCCAGTAAAAATGACAAACTTAAGCAATAACTTGGCATCTGATTAATAAGACATAACAATAAATAGCTATACACTTATCCATCTACAGACAACATCTTACAGCAATATCCATTTTCTCTACCTACATTCGCACAAATATTCACATTGAAGATATCAGATGCCTGCAAATAAAAAGATCTATTAGAAACAACATAATCAATACAAAAAATAGTCCATTATCATAAGATATATTCCTGTAACAAAACTTCTATATAAATATAACAGTACTAAATCCAACTTAAGACTTAACAAAGGTATAACAACTTTAAAAACATAAAACCTCAAAAAAAAAACTATTGCTACAAAGGAGAGAAACTGGATTTCCTAAACAAAAATTCATATTCTTAATTTCTATTACTTTAACTTTAATTTAATATATATTTAAACTTCAAACAGATTAATCAGAAACTTTAAACTATTAAATAGATATATCCAAATATTTTAAAGTTAAGTTACATATACCCCTCAACCAACTGATAAACGGGGACTAGTGACATTCTCATATATAAAAACTAGGGACTCACAAAATCAAAAATACAATGCCCGCAGAAGATCTGCCAGTGGCGGTTACCTCTCACACAAACTACCTCAGAAAGTTCTCTGGCATTTGTCTCCCAAGGGACCACCCACCCGAAACGGTACTGTGGGCTGCTCAAACCCCCAAGAATAGAATGGTAAGAGGCACCATTTCCACCATTGGATGGGAATTAAATGCTTAACAGCTAGATGAAAAAGGTAATGAAAAACAATTGTGATCAAGAGACTTCATAAAAAGCTAGATAAAAACTTGCTAAACATCGTTTGCTTAAACCATGTAAATGGCTATGGCCACTCACCACGTACACAGGATTACAAACTTTATACATCTTAATACACGTAAATCTTATACTGAAGAAAAATGGTGGTACGCAGTATGATTTCTAAAAACTTCAAACAGAAATCTAAAAACAATCTGAAAAACTATTTAAACATTAAAAACCTGTATCAAATACAGTTCTAACAAAAATTAACAAATCGTGTTTGGTTTGAGGCTTCGTAAAGACATCACTGAGGTTTGACTTACTAGGAATATATTCTAAATCAAAAGCTTCACTGCAAATTAAATCCCTAATAAAAAATAACTTGACATCTATATGACGAGATTTATAATTTTCTATAGGTGATTTTACGAAGTTAATGGCCGCCTGGTTATCTGCATAAAGCTTCGACTTGATACCTAAATCGCGTATGATTGCTCTATCCCGACACTCCTGCAGGATCCGGTCAAACCAAACCAGGTTTTTGGAGGCCTCAGTCATGGCGACAAATTCCGACTCCATTGTGGATAAACTGACGCACCTTTCTTTAAAAGTACGCCAGTCCACGGGGGAACTGCCAACCATGACTATTTGCCCACCAACCGATGTTCGGTCATCCCGATTCGCCGCAAAATCAGCGTCGGAAAAGGCAACCAACTTCTCCTCGTTACACCGTAACCGGAAGTGTCGAGTATACTTTAAATAACCAAGCAACCGTAATAACCCGTCCCAATGTGAAATACCTGGATTAGACTGAAACTGACTATATATATTAACCGCATAACTAATATCTGGTCTGGTTCTACTGGCAATGAATGATAAACAACCCAGTAAGCTTCTGTAAGGAAAACGAGCCATGTACCCCTTTTCAGAATCAGAAGAAGGACAATTAACCTTAGATAATATAACACCCTTACTAATAGGGAGAGATGAAATAGGAATTCGAAAATTCTTAAATTTATCACACACCTCATCAACATAACTAGACTGGTGTATACATAACGAATTCCCCTTTTCAACAAATTCGACCCCTAAAAGTTTACGTGTTCTTCCTAAAAGCTTGATGTCAAAATGCTTTCCAAGCAAATCCAGGATTATGTCAATCTTCTCCTTAAATTTTCCAAAAACTACGAAGTCATCAACGTATAGTAGCAGAACTATATCAGAATCAAAAAGGTAAGTACAGTTACATGACTCAAATTTCCTAAAACCAATCTTTAATAAAACTTTATGGATCTCATAATACCACTCCCGGCCACTTTGATGCAGCCCATACAGTGCGCGATCCAGTTTGCAATACATATGCTCTTTACCGGGGATAACGAAACCGGGCGGTTGTGACATAAAAACAGACTCCCGTAGCGGGGCGTATAGGTAGGCGCTTGTTACGTCACACTGAACGTGTGACCATCCGCAACACGATACTAAGAGGGAAAAGAAAAATCGAATCACTCCAAAGTTTACAACAGGGCTGAAGGACTCCTCATACGATTCGCCCTTCACTTGTTTAAATCCCTGGGCCACCAAACGGGCCTTAAAATGAGCGATTCGTCCTCTTTCGTCCCTCTTGACCGTGTATACCCACCGACAACCCACTGGGGTCACGTTTCCTGGCAAATTCTCCAAATGCCAAACCGACCGTTCGTTCATAACCCCGATTTCCTTTCGCATTGCATCAAACCACATCGCACGCTGCGGAGATTTCTGTGCCTGCTTAAAAGAGTTTGGAATTATTATATTGTCTAGTCATGCAGATACATTTGAAGATTCAGGATTATCAGAGTTCTCGTCATCAGATTCAGAATGTATAGGGACTAAACCAGCATACGTATTTGAGCCACTGAAATCAAAAAGATTTGGATCATACTTAATACCATTTACATTACAATACCTCTCAACTTCTGCAGGTGATCTTAATCTATTAGTTTTACCTTCCTCAAAATAGTAAATATCTGTTCTGTCCCTGGAAGATCGCTCTACGGGTTTACGTAACCACCTAACTTCTCGCTTGGAGGAAATAGGGGTCTTAACGTCTTCAGCTTCGGAATCAGACTCGGAATCCGCAACCCCCTCCCCATTAACCCGGGAATCCGGTGGTATGCCAGGAGGATTCAAGGGTCCCCAAGAATCTACTCCTCCAGCATCTTCACCCTGATTATCACCGGAGTCAATGGAGAAAGGATCACAAGATCCCGGGCCCATCACAAATCCACTGCCTCCAGGAACATCCTCAGGAATCTCTCTAAATGTAACACTAATAGTTTCAACAATTTGATCATTTTCAGGTATCCAGATCCGGTAACCCTTGGTATTAAAAGCATAACCTACAAGATAGCCCTTTTTTGCTTTTGGATCTAACTTTGAATTACGTTTCTGGTGAGGAATTCCCACATAAGCAGTTGTCCCAAAAGGTTTAAGATGCCTCACAGATGGTTTTCGGCCCCCATACAATTCAAAAGGAGTCTTCGTTAAAGACTTAGGACAGACCCGGTTCCAGGTATAACAAAAATATTTTAAGGCCTCTGGCCAAAACCTGGGATTCAATTTACTTTCAGCCAAAATAGTACGGACTCCATTGACAGCCGTCTGCATAAACCTCTCAATGACCCCATTCTGTTGGGGAGAAAATGGATTTGTCAACTCGTGATGTATTCCCTTTTCATCAAAATATATTTCAAAATTATCATTGACGAACTCACCCCCGTTATCAGACTTAAAATTCTTCACTTTTCTACCCAAGAAATTTTCTGCACGAGTAATATGAGATTTGACAATATCAAAAACATCCGATTTTAATCTCATTGGGTATACTGAAACTCTACGGGAGTAGTCGTCCATAATTGAAAGAAAATACCTATCCCCATTTCTCCCAACAGTTCTACAAGGTCCCCAGACATCCGCAAATAAAAGTTCTAAGGGATGTTCAGAACGAATGCTGCCAATGGGTTTAAATGAAGGTCTTATAAACTTATTCAACTTACAGACTTCACAATGAAAATCGTTATCTTTCAGATCAACCAATCCCCGGACCCCATTTTCCTTACATGTATGAATCAAAACAGAGGGACTAATGTGCCCACATCGGCGGTGCCATAATTGCATTTTACTTATACGTTTAGCATTACCTGCAGAATTAGATTCAAAAGACACATTTTTCAAAGGTTTAGGAGCCCTAGGGAAAAGCTGATAAAACCCATTTTTCAAAAATGCATTCAATAAAATGATGTCTCCCCTCATGATGTCAATTACGCCTCCACCACCCAGAAATGTTAAGCCTCTCTTATCCAACTGAGGGCCAGAGATTAGATTACGTCTTAGTTGGCTCGAGTACATCACCTCCGTAAAGGTGAACACTCTTTGTCCAAAGCGTAATTTTACCTCTCCCTTACCCTCAATCGGAAAAGATATATCCTTAACAGCCACATTCATTTGTTCATCTGAAATATTACAAAATTTAACAAATAAACTACGATTAGAACAAAAATGATGTGAAGCACCTGAATCAAAGATCCAGGTGTCAACATCCGATGCATTACATAAACTGGCTTGAGATACAACATAAGTTGACTTACGTGAGCTGTCAGGAAAGTCCTCTATATCTGCTCCATGCTTTCTGGGCTGTTGTCTGGATACATGATTCTTTCCAAAATTACGGGATCTTCTGTAAGGCCTGGACGATGGAGATCTAGGATACTGTCTGGAATCACGAGAAAAACTCCGGCCAGCAGTGGAATCAGTCGATGAGTCACGATAATCACGTCGGTGAGATCCTCTACCTCTGGGCACAGTCGGAGAAAAATCAGAACTCCTGGATTTTGGTGATGAGTCTGCATAAGTTGGATGGCTCTGTCGATCAGAATTATAACGAGAGTTCAGATACTTGCGACACTTGCTTCGAACATGACCAGAAACCCCACAATGCCAACATTTCTTATAAAAACGTGGTTTCTTCTTATATTTTACACTATTAGCTGATGGCACGTACTTAGAACTATCTTGATCACGAACAGTCAATCTGGTCTCTTCAGACACTAATTCTAAAACTATCTTTTCAAACTTAAACTCGTCTTCGGACCACCTCAAGATACTCTGCACAATACCATCATATTTCCGTGGTAAATACCGTATTAATTGAAAACTCAAATAAATCTCGTTAAACCCTTTATCTTGTTCTTTAATTATACTCATAAGCCTCCTTAATCTAGTTGCAAAGATACTTATCGACTCGCTCTCCTTCTTTCTGCACTCTATCAATTCACTAAATGACTTCATCAAAAATGACCTAGAGTCGGGATGGAAATGTAACCTAATTTTGTTCCAAGCTTGAACAGCATTTGTACATTCAGCAATTACACGCTTAAATTCTCCCTCAATATTCAAAAATATTGCCGAAAGAGCTTGCCTTGAACGCTGTTTAAAAATGCTTGCATCTGATTCAGTTACTGTACTACTCAGGACCAGCTCCTCTTTACCAGATTCTATAATGTCCCACAGTCCTTTGTCAATTAGGACATATTTCATGTCAATACTCCATCCAGCATAATTCGTGGAGTTCAGCTTTTCGATTGTGTTGCCGGCCATTTTTCATCAACTCAAAAAAAAATAAATGAAGATGAATGATAAAACTAGAATTTAAAAATATAAAAACTTTCAGACACGTACTAAATCTTCGCCCCCCCCCCCCCCCTCTTTTTAATCACGCTGCGTCATTCTTTTTAACTTAAATATTTCTCATAGACCTCTATAAAGGGTAAAGGGCCAACTGAAGATTCTCAAATTCAATCTTTCCCATTAATCCATATCCTCAAATCTGGACTTATCTGGGCCCATAACCAAAAACTGTTAGGGATTAGCACTAGTACCAATTCCCCAACATCTTATACTTGTAAAACTGATTAAAGATTATGTTGATAAAGCAGAGTTCAACAGTGAAAGTAGATCCGAGGATGGATTTCTAAAAATATGCAAATGAGAAAAATAATGAAGTACGTTGAATGAAGAAATGTTAAAAGTGGATGAAGTAAATTGACAGGTGAGATAAAGCTCCAGGCTTAAACTTCTTTTATTAAGTTCCAAAGTTCACAGTAAAAATATCTTGATAAAAACAGTCTTTAAAATAAACCAAATGTTGATGAATAAACAATGAATCACTTTAAATCAAAACAGCCATTTAAATACTTTAACTCAGAAGCCATGAAGAACAGAAAAGATTAAATATCGTAACTTTAAAAGATGATTTTAAAAACAAAACAAAAATAAAAAATAAGCCGCATGATTTTAAATGTTTACCACAAGATCAAATACAGCATCCCGAGAATGCTCAAAGCAATTCTCGTATCGAGAGCATTGGTAGATAAAACAAGTAAGTAACATTTCCTTCCAAATAACTCCTTTAAATACAGCAGCTGGAACGGCACGTGTCGACACGCCCACTCTCCAGAATGATCTACGAGATGGTGATTTGCCGGTGACGAACTACGTCAACTAATTCATTCATAAATCCGTTCCCGCCATCTGTCGGGAGAAAAATACACCACGTCATACGCTCTCGTAAATTGTACTATGTCGCGTGGCAAACGTAAACATCTGAAGTTGTAAAAATAAAGATACGGCGTTATCAATGAACTGTAACTAAAGAAACGTAAAGCTGAATAAATAACTAAAGGATTAAAAGAATGAACGCAAGATAAAAGGTGAGTTTAATTTCAGAATACTTTTAAATACAGAATACTTTATACTTATACTATTTAAATGAAATGATCTTAATAAAAATAAAATTTATAAATAAAGAACTGTAAATTATACTACCAGGGTTAATGTACTATTGAATACAATTAGAGGCATTGAGAATTGGGAAATGAGCTTGTTAATATTTCCTAACATTTATAACAAAAGGACAATAAATATATAATTCTTAAAAAATATATACTTTTTTTTGTCATTTAATCATATAACTGAGCTTTACAAAAGTTTTTTAGAATATCTTTAATGCAAGATAAATTTTTTCAGACCAGATAGGAATAGTCTGCATATTCCTTAATATTCTTTGAAGAATTTAGCTGTGGTCTCTGTTTCTTTTTGATATTTTTCCTTGCAGAAGAAGTCACATATACATGTAATATTGAAAATTGAAGATTTCTTTTCTAACTTTTGAAAACTGGCAATTGAGAGAAAGCAAATAAATTGTAATATCTGTTGTTGAAATTTATTTGCAATACTCTACCATTTTTTATTTCTTTCAGCAAATTATTTTTTTTTTTTCTATGTAATACTTAAATTTGCTCATGTACATGCATATGCACTTACAGTTCATTCAAAATAAAGAAAGAATTTAACATGGACATGAAAGAACAACATGGAGGTTCAATTTTGTACTTTTTTCGCTTATTTTTCAATTTAAAAAAAAAAAGAAATAATTTGCCCCCCCCCCCCCCCCTCCCCTGCAAAAAAAAAGAGAGAGAGAGATGTTGGCAAATAGACAGTATTGTTGACAAATATTTAATGTTTAAAATGTAACTAATTGTATTAACAGTTACAATTAATTGATACATTAATTACTAGAGATGCACTGGATATTTGGTATGCATTCCATTTTCAGTCTATTTGGCCTTACTACCAAATTTCCGATTAGGCCAAATTTCGAACTATTCAGCCTGCCAAATATTCAATTTGGTCGAATTATATATATAATGGCGCAAAATGTATAACGCTTCCAGAGTGAACTCATCCGGATCTTGATAATCTTTCGTTAAAATCAGCCATTTTATTTCGCCCATGTTATGCTTAAGCATTCCGATGCTGTATTATAAGTCGAACAACTGCCTTATTTAATCTACGTTGTATAACATCTATCCTTCTTCAGTTTTTTAAAACCTTCAAAAACTGTAAAATCATCATATATATTAAAATGCAAAGGTAAAATTTTAAGTAGACCCATTTCGGGACATCTGCACATGCATCAAACCTGCTCAATTTAGAGGGACTGAGAATGAGTTCTCGGTGGCTGAGCGGTCTAAAGCAGCAGTTTAAAGCGCCGACATTTTGTAGTGGATAGCAGGTTCGAACCCAATGCCCGGGAAAATGATTTTTGTAATATTTTCCGTGATAAGTTATTTCAATAATGACATATTTTATTAGGAGGGGAAGTTATATGATTTTTATTTTATTATTATTATTATTTGAAGGTTTTATAATTAAATAAAATTTAACGCTGAACAATATTTAAAATAATAATAATAATTTTATGTTTAAAATATTTAAGCTAAAATAGTTTTAATGTAATTATCAATTAAATAAATTGAGCTGATCTACAATTTTTGTTATATCTTCTAACCATTATCAAGAATATATGTGTGTGTCAGAAAGAAAAGTTTGCCTTTCTTTTCCTTAAAAAAAGAAAACGGAAAGAAAGATATTCATAAAAGAACTATATTAAAAAAATTACCTTGATATCCATTGTTTAATATTTAAAAAATGTATAATAAAATTCAAGCAATAAAAATTATATGCTGCACCAAGTTTCAAATTTGGGCTTTTAGCGAATGAGACTGGTAAAAACAAAATTCATGGCAGCTTTTAATGGTCATGTAGTTAAAAAATTATAATAAAATAAATATAAATAAATACTGTTATTTTTTCGAAAAAATGAGACCATGGTGAATTAAATGCTCTACCCACTATTTTTAGTTCAATTTCTGGTAAAAAGAAGCATAATTGGTTGTAAATTGTAAATTTAAAATTCTGTGACTTCATTGAATAGGTTTGGCTGACTGTACCCTCTATCGGTTTAAAGAAATAGGAATCACTTATGCAGTATAGAAATTTGGCACAATTTCAATAATTAATTTAAAAGCAATTCATTAAAAATTCAAGAATTTTTCTAATGAAACATTCAAGTTATTTACCGTCAAATCTTGACAGGTACCATCTAGTATCAAAATATTTGACCAAACCAAATATTTTAAAAACAAAATCTAAAAGTGTTTTTCAAAAACTTACTAAACTTTTACTTTTAACTGTCAGTTAATAAAAGCATCCAGAATATTAAGAAATAGAATCATTTAACCCTCACACTGACAAACCCATGTTAATATGTTCACTAAGCTCCAGGTTTCACAGCAATATAAGCATTATTTAAAGTAATATAATTCTATTGATTTAACCTCTTTGCAATGAGCATTTTTTTTTTTTTTTTCAGACTTTTTAATCTTTTATCACTGGTTTTTCAAAACAGAAATTTTTGCCTATTTGAATCAAGAAAATACTTCGATTTAATAAGGTAAAATTTACAATAAAAAATAACTGGTGAGAATAATCGTGGATTCTGAGCACTTTATATGTCACATATACTTGACACTCATCCCCAGGGGTTAATGCATTTTTAATATATTGAACAATTATTAATAATCTCAAAAATTACATTCATATTCGTAATTAAGTTTTTTAGGGTTCCGTACTTAAAAAGTGAAAACGGAACCATTATAAGATCACTCCTGTGTCTGTCTGTCACAGCCATTTTAATCGTAAACTATGGGATGTGGAAAGTTCAAATTCGGGGAAGTAATAAAGACCATTGACCCACATATTTTCAGATTAATAAACATTCATAAATATATTTAGTAAAAAAGTAGAGGGGCTAATTATGCTACTTGAAAAAAAAAAAATCTTTTCTTTGTATATCATGTGGGGTATCCTGTGAAAGCTTTTGTAACGCTGAACTCAAAAATACATTCCTTTTAATTTTAGGTATTATATTTTCAAAGATATTGTTGAAAATGTAGTGCAAAAATATGTTTCCCCCCCCCCCCCCATCTAATTCCGAATCTACTGAAACTAAAATTATGAAAAAATTAGAGGTAGTAGACGTTAATATAAACCTTGCCGGAAAATTATAGCGATTACCCTAGGTCACATAGTTTTTGAGTAATTAGCATTTTTCTGTTATACACAAATTTCGATTTACGGGCATTCAGAAAAATTGTTGAGCATCGCTGAATATACCTATCATTGCAGAAGAATAAAAGCATTGTTGATAATGATTTTCGAAAAAAAATCATCGGTAATTAGCTGAGATATTAACCCTTAAATGTACTGTCAGTTTGGACATACACAAGGACAGGGCGGCGTACTCTATGCCTAGTTAACGACTTTTAATGATATATATGTGTAATGTAATGTCCAGTAACAGTATAAAAGCAATAAACGTCAAATTGTTAAAAACATAATAATTTAAAGGGTCTCGGTACTCTAAAAAGTGGAAAAAAGGAAAAAAAGACCATTTTCAACATTTAATGTCTTAAAATGTATATGATTTTAAAACACAATTTTAATTGAAATGAAAGATATAAGTATGTTCTTTCGTTTCATGTATTTAAAAAATTGCAAGATACAGAATTAATATTTATAGGGGGCTCGAAACTGTTAGACATTTGTCGAACAAAAAATTAGCATAACAGTTTACGCGCAGGATTACAAAATAAATATTGCAACTAGAATGAAAATTTTGGTGCTTACTTATACTTCAGATTGTAATAATTTCCCTGAACTTAAATAAATTTGTATTTAAAGCATTTTTATATTTTTAATGCAATGCTGCATTTAGCTAGTACAAAATTTTGAAAATTTCAACAGTAAAATCGCCTAAAAAAATATTTTTTTGAACAATAAAAAGAAAATTTTAGGTTCAGTTTATATAGAATAACATGGAATATATGTTTTGAAAATTTCATGAAAAAATATTCAGAAGTTTTTGAGGTATCCTGCGCGTTATACCCAAAAACACCATTTGGAAAATAATGACTTTAAAGTTTCGGAAACGCCGCTTCAGCTATTGAGCGGGTATAATTCTAAAAGCCAAAACTAGTTCTAAAAAAGTTCTAATGGGAATTTCAAGGAAACAATTATATCAAAATATTCAGAAAAGATAGGAGTTTAACATCTAAAAAAATTAAAATTTCTTAAATTTTGAAGCTTTAAGAGTCCTGCGACCACTTAATCCTTTCCGGCACGGAGTAATTCTATTTATAAACTTATGAAATAATGAACTGACACCAGAATTTATAAACAAATTTATTAGAAAATGCAAACTTGCTTATTTTCACATACATGATAAAAGGAAAATTTTAATTAAATATTCTTGGTGCCATTTGTCTGTTTTGGAATTAAAATTAGGTGTCCGTTTTTTAAGGGCATCGCCCTCGAAATATTTAATTAGAATGAATCGCATAAATACTGTGAGATTCGCGATAGTTTGCATTGATTGTATCTCTCAATACACCTCGAGTGACTTTAAAAGTTAATTAAACACCTATCTGGAAAAATGTGGCACTGACCAAGGCGGCATTGCAACTTTGAGATCTCAATTCGAAGCACGCTTAGCACAATGCCAAATTTAAACTTTGAACAAAGGTTTTGTTTTAGATACACTGTAGAAATAAAGGTTATTACTACGCTGAATTTAGTTTCATGAAATGCCAAATGAAGTTTAACTATGCACTGCCTTTATTGTCAGTACCGAATTAAGTTCATCATAAACAGATTAGGATAATATTAAAAAAAGAGTTATAGCTATATTTGATATTGTTCCATATATCTCTTTGAATTTTCATGGTATACCCGATTACACTTTTAATATATACAGTTATACCCAACCCTGTGTTATATATATATTTTTAAAAGTCTTAGTATTCTTTTAGCAACTTTTTTTAATAATACAATTACAAATTCATATATTTATTCTACGGAACCCTCTGTGTGCGAGTAATGCTCGCACTTGACCGTTTATTTTATATAATATTGAAAGAATCATCTTTTTTAGCATTTAAAACGAAATTCAGAAAAAACAACGTTAAATTTTGCCCTTTTGCTAGACTGTCCGAGGGTTAAATAAAAGAGATTGCTTTTACATTATTTATTTGTTGTTTGAAAACCGACATTTAAAAAAATTAACTATTAATGTTGATCTTCAAAAACATTAATGATGTACAAATGTAAGTTCCTTTCAAGGGTGATAATAAGCATCAAGACAGACAATTTTTACACAGGAAATCAGGATCACAATCCACTTATTCTGTCAAAAATACAGTATATCTCACTCTAGGCTGAACTCCAAATAACACTGAGCTAGACGTTCCATTATTAGAATGCAGCTGACAGTATATGTATATCAGGGTGTCTACAAAATCTGGAAATCAGGGAATCATGGAAAAATCAGGGAGGTTTATCACTCTGGAAAAATCAGGGCAATGTCAGGGAATTTTGTAAAAATACCGAAAAATCAGGGAAATTTGTCTATATTGCGAAAAAATTTGCATTTTCATCTTGCCAACGAGACTGATTCGTCTATTTTATGTACCATATTTCTTCATATGCTGATTAATCTTTCCAAATATTTTGTAAAAGATGCGCATGGTATGAGTTTTTGATATTTAACGTAAATTAAGGTGATCAGATGTCCTGATTTTCTGTACATAGTACTTATATTAAAGGCAATTTACACATTTTTAAAAATTTTAAATGATACATTAGCTTAACCTGACCAGGTGGCCAGCTTAACACTAGGACGGCGGAAAAATCTTAGCTACTGGAATGGCGGGAAGGGGTCATTTTGACACCACGATCAAACTACTGAAATAACAATGCTAAAACAATTTTAAATGCCATTCATTGGCAAAAATATGTAATTTCCACGCATTTTATAATTTATATTTAATATTACTTGATAACTTATTGAATTTTTAAAGTACTGTATATGTAACGCCTACAGGGCGATCAATTGGATCCTACTACTACTGCTCAAAAAGCTCATTAATTTTATGTAAAACTTGATTTAAAATAAATGTTTTCACAAATTAAAACTAATGTTAACTAAAATAAAATACCATTTATAAAATAATTTTTTTTCATCTACTTACTCGCCAAATGATTCACTGTCTAAATCCATAAATGAGAAATGTGTTCTGTTGTTTCCGTTATTTCATTATAAGTGTAGCTGAATGGTTAGAATGTAAAACATTACGTTTGAATTTTATTTAATGCTTAAAATACTCCAAATTAAACACACGGATTAGGAATTAATGCAGTTGATACAAAAATAATTTTAACAATTTTTCCAGTGCATTATCTGGACACAACTTTGGACCACGATCCACAAAATTCTTGAGATTTGTTTCCATTGCATCTCTGTACTTGACACTTTTTTCTCTTTATATCTACTTCATTTTCGTGTGTTTTTTCTTAAGGCTCAGGAAGGATCTTTGGGACTTTTCAAGCCATAAGAACCATCCTTAACTTATCTCCTAATTTTAATAGATATTCTCTTCTACTAATGGGCTTGCCTGTTACACTTTGATAAATTATCACATTCAAAGCTGCATGATCCAAAATATTGTAAAAGATATGTACAGGCCATCGTCTAGAAGCCGATTTAACGGACTATTTTCGGCACATCTGATTACTAATATCCACACCATATTTCGTTGCGTTGTAATATTATATTGAATCGGGCAACTTCTTGAAACTGTCTTCAGATTTGACATTAGAATGTAATGAGTGCAGTAGAAAGACCCTTTTTTTTTTTTGGCTTGATAGATGGTAAGTGTCATATTGTCATGTTCCACTATCTTCGATGAATAAACAGTACTACGCATATTTTTCAAAGATACTGGAATTTCTCTTCTCTCCTTTTTCAGTCTGCCAACCAAAGTTGTATCTTTAGCTTTTAGCATTTCTGCTAGTTTGATGCTAGTAAAATAGTTGTCTGTCATAATATTCCTCCCTTTCTTTAGATGGGGATCTGTTAATTTCATGAAAAAAAAGATCAGTTAAACTTAATTGAGGATTTGTGGTTTCATCTTTTCCTAGAAATGGAAATCCATTCAAGAGGTACATATTTAGTATCAACGTCAACAGATAACCAAAGTTTTATCCCAAATTTCTCCGGTTTATTTGGCATATATTGCGTAAATTTACATCTAGCTTTAGATGGGAAAAACTGTTCATCAACTGTAATATTTTGTCCTGTTCGGTAGCATGTTTTGCAATTTTCAACAAATTATATGTTCGAAAATGTTCAACTGTCTGCCGTACAAACAATATTTGTACTCTACTTATAAAACACCTTCCCCTATGGTCACCACCTGCAGTGATTAATCTGAACTAACAAAAGGAACAAATGAGAAAATACTATTTCTGAAAAGAAATATAAGTTTGAAAGACCTTACACTTTCTTTTTTTGAAATATTGTGTTCAAAAGCATGGCAAAATCAAACAAAGGAATTATAACATACAAATTACAGATAATAATGCTGTGTCACCACACCGATTTTTATCTCTCTGGGAGACAGTATGAATGCAATCGTAAATTGCTTATCACTGAATTTTTCTCACGGGTTCACAATCCTTCGAGTACAAAGAGTATTTTACTAAAGGGGTCAAAATGACCCTTGCCCGCCGTTCTAGGAATACATACCAATATTTCAAAAACTAAAAAATCTAGAAAGTTGAATTTTTTTAAAGAGAAATATGTAATATATTTAGGAAAAGTCAAAAAATTTCAAACGATTCCTTCCAACCAAACTAAAGTAATCAACAGACGAAAGTGCTCAGGTGTCAAAATGACCCCTACCGCCGTTCTAGTGTTAATCCAATTACCTATCCCATCAGATGTACATAAGTCTTAGAATTGAATATTTTTCAGAAAATGAGGAAACTTTCTGGTCTCCCTATATCCATTGGCTTCTATATGATGTTGGACTAATGAAGTTGGACGCTATGAAGTTAGTTGAGTTCGGATTTATAAAACTGTCACCAATACTTAATGAATATTAGGCAATTTTTATGTTTTTCTCCCAAATGAAATATTAGCAAGCTGGATAAGTGGAATACGAGGAATCGGCATACATGAAAAAATACCGTATGTGTATTGTTAACAATGGAAATCAGGAAGTCTGATAAAAAAAATTCAGGGAAATCATGGAAAAATCAGGGAACTTTTTTTTACAATTTCTGTAGACACCCTGTAATATTGTGTAACTGATCAGAATTCAGTCTTTTTCAATGATGTTACATTTCATACAAGCAAAGTTTATATGATGAAAATCTGGCTGAAATATCTTATTATTGTTAACAAAAACTAGGTTTCAACTTGTACTGACATGCCCTGTATTTTTGATTGAATATATTGTATTTTTTATGGGATAACTGGATTGTGATGCTTGTTTCCTGTGAAAAAAAAAAAAAAAAAAAAAAATTGTCTTGATCACATTATCACCCCTGAAAGATAATACCAAGGTTTTAGGAACATCCTGTATTTTTGCAACCTTTGAAAATAATCGCCCATTGTAGACTCTGCTTTCTGGTCCATTAAAATTTTTTTAATCAAAAAGAGCAGGAAAGTTATTCATCCTCAGTGTCGTCATTTGAATATATTGCATTTATTTTATTTATTTATTTATTTTTTTTTACTTTAATCTCTGCTGACAAATAAACATTATATGACAGTTAAATCTGTCATATAATGTCATCTTTTTCAATGATGTTACATTTCATACAAGCAAAGTTTATATGATGAAAATCTGGCTGAAATATCTTATTATTGTTAACAAAAACTAGGTTTCAACTTGTACTGACATGCCCTGTATTTTTGATTGAATATATTGTATTTTTTATGGGATAACTGGATTGTGATGCTTGTTTCCTGTGAAAAAAAAAAAAAAAAAAAAAAAAAAAATTGTCTTGATCACATTATCACCCCTGAAAGATAATACCAAGGTTTTAGGAACATCCTGTATTTTTGCAACCTTTGAAAATAATCGCCCATTGTAGACTCTGCTTTCTGGTCCATTAAAATTTTTTTAATCAAAAAGAGCAGGAAAGTTATTCATCCTCAGTGTCATCATTTGAATATATTGCATTTATTTTATTTATTTATTTTTTTTTTTTTACTTTAATCTCTGCTGACAAATAAACATTATATGACAGTTAAATCTGTCATATAATGTCATCTTTTTCAATGATGTTACATTTCATACAAGCAAAGTTTATATGATGAAAATCTGGCTGAAATATCTTATTATTGTTAACAAAAACTAGGTTTCAACTTGTACTGACATGCCCTGTATTTTTGATTGAATATATTGTATTTTTTATGGGATAACTGGATTGTGATGCTTGTTTCCTGTGAAAAAAAAAAATATTTGTCTTGATCACATTATCACCCCTGAAAGATAATACCAAGGTTTTAGGAACATCCTGTATTTTTGCAACCTTTGAAAATAATCGCCCATTGTAGACTGCTTTCTGGTCCATTAAAATTTTTTTAATCAAAAAGAGCTGGAAAGTTATTCATCCTCAGTGTCATCATTTGAATATATTGCATTTATTTTATTTATTTATTTATTTTTTACTTTAATCTCTGCTGACAAATAAACATTATATGACAGTTAAATTTTTCTTCTAATTCCTCCAATAAGAGTTTTTAAAACTATCATCTTTTTAAATAATAACTTTTTTTTTTCTAAAGTTTATTTGCGAAAAGGTCTCGTTCATCAAAATGGAAGTATTTTTGTTAAATTTCATGTAAATGGTACGGTTTCATTGAGTAAATGGTACGGTGTGATTGAACATAAGTGACATCAATCGTTCACTAATGTAAATAAGAGTTTCGCCTGTACTAATATACACACACACACAAAGAAGAGCAAACATTCAGCACTTGCAATTTGTCGAATCTAATCATCAGTTTACTCGCCAAATGAAACATTTTGTTATGATTTGGCTCAATGGCAAGCGGCAGCAAGAACCCTGGTTATAACCATTGTCTACAATATTTTCTACATTCTTTGAAAATAAACTCCATAAGAAATAAAGTGGCCAGCCAAAATTTTTAATTACTACGTTATAATTATTAATATGATTTGGCTCAATGGCAAGCGGCAGCAAGAACCTTGGTTATAACCATTGTCTACAATATTTTCTACATTCTTTGAAAATAAACTCCATAAGAAATAAAGTGGCCAGCCAAAATTTTTAATTACTACGTTATAACAAAAATCGACAGTATTTTAAAAATAGTAGACTCATAATCAATTTTGCATGCATCTAAAAATTCATCAAGCAGTAGAATTTTTAATGAAAGGCAAGATATGTCTCTTTCAACACTGTTTCTTTCCATTTGAAAATAATATCTTTATTACAAAAACTTATTTTTTTGTATTATTTTTCAACTGTCTTTTTTTTTTTTTTTTTTTGCTTATTCATTACTATTGTAGGATGTGCTACAGCATCTTGATTATAAAGATCCTGTGATTGTCCAGAGTATGTTTATTTTTAAGGTATGTTTTATTTATTTATTTATTTACCTACTAGTGTTTTGTGAATCCTAAAGCCAAAAATTTTAACAAATCATTTCCTGATGACTTTTATGTTATTTTTAATTCTATATTATATAAATCCACTGTAATAAAAATGGATTTGTTAACTATTAGTAGATTAATTTTTATTTAAAAGTTGATCTTTTTAATTTGCATATTTTATTCACATTCAGAAGTGTAATAAGAATAAGGAAGTAAAATAACATCTGAAAAGCTCTTTGAAATAATACATATCTTTAAAGTATGATGTATTTGTCCAACATTATCTTCTTTCTCAAATGACTGACTCAACAACTCCGGTTCGGAAAGCATTTACTCGGACATTAGAATAACCACATTAAGCATGTGTAAAAAATTAGAACATAAAAATAAAAAATTATTGACTAAAAGATATTTTTTTCACAGCTGCAATAAAGAAAACAATTATATACTTCTCATAAATATTGTTGAATTTCTAATTCAAAATCGTAAAGTATATGAAATTACTTGTATATAAGAAATATATTTTTGGATGTCTCCAGCCTTTTTAATTTTACAAAATTTACGAAGTTCATTTTAGCAGTAATGATGCAAAATTGCTCACATGATAAGTAAAACTTTAGTATTTAAAATTAACTCAGTATCGCCATCTGTTGATATTTCTGTGAACAATTTATATTAGCTGCTGTATTGAGAAATAGCAACAATAAATAAAATCGTCTTTTAAAGCCTGCTGTATAAGTAGCATTAACTTTTGGGTATGTCACAGATATGCAATGTGATGATACAAAGGGTTAAATCTCTGTTATTTATTAATAATTCTACCAAATTAGATTTTTAAATTTTTAATTGGCATTTTCAGTGAAATTGAATGAGTTTCTGCCAAGTATTATAATGTATTATTTTTTTCACAGTCACAGTATTTATTTTTATTTAACAATAGAATCTGGAAAAAAATATAAAATGGATAAACTAAAAATATAAAATTCTTGTAAATTTTAATTCTGCATTTTTTTTTTTTTTCCAATGTTCAGTTTTGAAATTTCAATGTTCTTCTCATATTTCTTGTTGTGTTTGTTAGAAATATATTTATTTAATTACTAGCTGGCCTGCCCAGCATTGCCTGGGCCCGTGATAATGTCCTTAAATATACCTAAAATAAATGTTGACTGATATTATATTTTTAAATGATAATCTCTCCAAATAAACTTAGTGTTGAAGGCCCATTGCCTTTAGCAGTATACACCCTCGAACTTGTATGATTTTATATTTTTAAATGGAAATATATCCAAATGAACTAAGGAGGGCCCCATTATAATGATTGCCAATTTAATTTCAGACATTTAGGTATATTAAACTTTCAATTTTGACCAAAAGCCCTGTATAAAACCAAGATAACATAAAATGATCGCTCCCCCTCCCTGTTTTAAAATATGAAATATTATCTCTTAGTGCTTAAAATGTTCTAAAGCACAATTAAAATAGAATATCTTCAAAAGCACTGAGAAAAAAAAAAGTGGCAAATTCCTGAAATGACTTTAAAAAATAATTATTTTGAAATAGTAAATATTAATACTTTTTTAAACCATATTGTTAGAACCAGTAACACAAATAAGTAGGGGATTTTTGGTATTTTGATCCTGGAAAATGGATGCAAACTTTTAAATATGCAAAAAATATGGAAAACATGAAATTCACATTCAGAAAATTTATACTTTTTAAATGGTAAACATTAATATTTTTTTTAACACAAAACAGTGTTGACCGGTAAAGTATCCTAAATAAGTGGGTAAATTTTGTTTGATTATATTTCGATTTGTAAGGCAAATGTGACAGTTTCAAAATAGAAAAAAAAATAATAATAAATAGAAGGTTTTTTGGCACTTTACTTCTTTCTGCTGAAGAACCTACTTCTACCAGCAGTAGATTTACCTAGTTCTCGCCTACAGACACACACACATACAGAGACAAACATCTTTCTTTTATTAATATAGATTAATTGATTTATAATCATATAGGGGTGCACCGAATAGTGATTTTGGCCGAATACCGAATATTGGGCCTACAAGCGAACCGAATATTCGGCTAGCCGAATAGTAACTGCTAGGCCGCATACCGAATATTCGGCCTGCCAAATAGTAACTATTTGGCCAAATACTGAATATTTGGCTTCTTGAATACTTTTATATTTCAAAGTTTAAAAGCATTGAAATGTTAAATTTTAAAACTACTTTACATAATATTTAAAACAGAAACTTTTATTCTAATAAACAAGAGCTTTTTTCGAGTAAATTTTATGCTAAAAAAAATCTGCTTTGAGTTATTTAAGAAGAGGATAGTTATAAAAAATTTTTAATTCATAATTTTTTTTATTTCATGGCTTCTTCTGTGAATTAAAACAAATGAATAAAATGTTCTTAAATTCTAAAACAAACATTTTAAAATCAAAGAGAAATTGTAAAAAAATTGGAAGAAAAATTTTACAGGATCATATATTATTTGTTTGTCAGGAAGAGACTAAAGTAAAAGTAAATAAATAATACAATCTATTCAAATTTTATATGGTGGCAACTTAGCAAGAATAACTGTTCTACTCCTTTTGATTAAGCAAGGAAGTTTTTAAATGCATCCTAGATCGGTGTCTGGAGTGGGCAATCATTTTCAGAGATTGTAAACATTGTTCTTAAAATCTTAGGAAGAAACAGATTATTTACTGGACGATGTTCATGTTCAGGAACTTGCATTTGCACATAATTAATTCCTATGAAAATTATTGTGATTGGTTAATTTTCTTAAATAATACTTAACAAACAGCAAATAAATGATGTAAAAACATTCTCTTTTATTTAAATATGATTCTCTTTCTAATTATTCTGAATATCTCTATAAGTTGACTGTTAAACTTGGAAGTTATATAAGGTTTTAAAAATATGTTTTAAAAGGTTTTTTTAAAGTATTCGGTTCGGATGAATATTTCGATATTCGGCCAAACCGAATATTCAGTAACTAGGCCGAATACCGAATATTCGGTGCAGCTAGGTGAAAACTGGGAAATTGAGTTAATAGCCAGTGGCTGATAGACTCAGTTTCATTAGTGGCCACTTTTTAAAGTTAGTGGCCACCCAAACTTTCTTGACATCTGGATAAACTATAATCGTTGTCTATACTATACGTATTTTTCTATAAATCAGAGTTTTATACCAGCCAACTATTCGTGATAAGAATAGGGAAAAAGTCAAAATTCAAGAAAATTAGTTTAAAACCATAAAATCTATTATCATATTAACTTTTTTAGAATATATTTTTGGATTATTTGTATATGTTCATAAACACAATTATCAATCAAATTACTGTTACTTTCTTTATATAAAAAAATAACTAAATCAAAATTCCAACAGTTGTATAAAATAAAAAATAAAATAAAAACACAATAAAATGTTATTTCGATTTTATTTTAAAAGTAAATTAACATACTACACACATTACATATAGTTGAAATCTAAGCTGGTGAGTGTATTTCGCAGGATTAAACAGTTCCTCTTGAAGAAAAATAATCTAACTGAGCTACCATATTGAAGATATTGCAATGTCCTTAACCCTTTCGGGTTCGATTTTTTTTTTTCAATTTTGAGAACAAAATTACTTTCATTTTAACAATGTTAATCATAGCTATCCAAATAGATTTACTGAAGTTTAAATATTATCTCATTGTCTGCATTCTAACGAATGTACTTATTTTGTGTACTATTCAATTCATATTTATATGATAATAGGTTAAGGAAGAGTTATTGGAGACGTTTGGAAAACATCGTATTAAAACAGGGTTTAACAGATATTACAACTTTCTAATGTTTTTTGTCTTTTATCACACATGATTCGTTCAGAAAAGGAACCTATATTTTAAATTTAAAGAGTGAAATATATGTATAAAATAAAAGAATCACCAACGGTGCAAAGAGATCTAAGTAAACTTTTATTGTTATATGTCCAAACATAAAGAAAATCATAATAAGAAAGGCATAGCCGTATACTATCATTACTATATGTAGATAGTAACAAAAGTAATTGTTAACATCCTTGAGGGGCGGTGGGATAAATATATCCCACCTAATTTAAACAAGATTCTCACCAGAAAATTTTAACTAAATTTTATATTTTTAGCTTTGGAGGAAAATCAATGAAAAAATGCTTTTCCTTATTTAAAAATAAAATTTTTCGATTATTCCGGTGAGAATTCAATATTTAGAGACATTTTTGCTTGCCCCCCAAGGGGTAAGACAAAATAATACTCGGTGAAAAGACATGTAGCTATTAATAGTACATCAGATCCAAAAGGGTTAAAATCCACGTGCATTTGCATCCGGTGAAGAAAAGGAATAAATTACTTGAAATGCGTGTGGAATCAAAGCTGATGAATATATTTTGCAGAATAAAACTGTATTTCTTGAAAAAAAAAATCCAACTGAACAGCGAGCACATGGCGAAAAACCGAAATATTCAAAATATAGCTAAATCATTGAAATCTGCTTGCATCCAGTAGGAAAAAGAATTAACGAGGTTGCTAATTAGATGTAATCAAAATAGAGATGCATGTTTCAATGAAAAAAGTTATATTTCAGTTGGCGATCAATAACAGATTTTTTAATCGTCGCTTTTACAACTTTAATCGCCATGTGGCGAGTGGCGACTGCCAATTTACACCTATATAGCAGCTCTATAATCATACATGCATTCTGTGTTCTCTTTCTTATGATAATAAATTTTCTCTGTATTCTATGTGCATCTCAGTCAATTTTTCCTTTTATTTTTTAAGCTTTCTTTTGTAACCTTTATATAAAGCAATGTATATACTCACTCAAAATTGTAGTTTCTGCTTTACAGAATGAGTAAGTTGTTAAATGTATCTTAGAGTGTGTGTTTTATATTTTATTCGTATAATTTCAACTTATTAATTTTTGTTCTGCGACAGTTAACGAGATAAAGAAATTTACCATAATATATGTGTAGGGAATTATTTTTTCCATTTTCTAATTAATACTTATTTGCATTTAAGCAATTTCTATTCAAATATTCAATTGCAAATTACATGTATTCTGTGCTATGTTAGTTATACATCCAGCTAGGGATAGAAATGCTAAGAAAAAAGCTAGGAGGGAAAAAAGGGAGGTTTTGGTTCCTCTGTTCTTCTTCTTTTTTTTATGTAAACTTTATTCAAAAGTTTGCAATTGCTTCATACTTTTTCCTTCCCTTTCAGCATCTTCCATCCAAATCTTTAAAAAAAAAAATAACATAAATCACTACTTTCAATCACTCAGCCTTGCATTTGCAATTATTTAGTTATGTGTTGTCACAATACGCCAATTAACTTGCTTTAAAACTGTTAATAATAAGTAATTTTTTATTTCTGTTATGTTAGTTTTTTTGTTTTTTTTCCCCCTTTCATTACATTGTTTTAGCTGCATCTTTTGTTAAAATTATCCTTTTATGTGTAAATTTGAAATTATCCTAATATCCTCTGAAATTTTCTTTTTTTTCTCATTACATACGAATTACGTTTCCTTATATGTGTGTTTTCTCTGGCTTTAAAACTTGGGTAAATTCTAATGCTTTGGGTATAGAGCATTCAGAAAATTAAATTTTGAAATGCATTATGTTGGTAAATTTGAATAGTTCTTTTCAAATTTGTTACACATTTTAATCTGAATTTTTTTAAGTATTAAAATGATCTTTTTTACTGATATTATTTTGTTGATCTTTTTTTACTGATATTTATTTCCTGAATATGCAAATATTTTCTCCATTTGATGAAATCTTAACGTGTAATTACCTATATGTTTTTAGAAAATCTTTTAAAATTCATGCATCTAATATTAAATATTTTTGTGTGACAAATGAAATTATTTGTAGCTAATTATTTAAGTGACTAGTAATTTAACATGCTGTTTTCCCCTTTTTTTCAGCATCCTGAAATTGGAGGTGTAGGTATGTAAATTTTTTGGTTTAATCTAGTAAATTTTTTAAAAATTTCATCCTCTTATAGTTTATGTAGAAATTAATATTTTGTTCAAATATTTAAGTAATTTATTCATATTTGAGAGTATTCATTTTCTATATTTAAAGGTATGAAACTGAAAATTTTTGCACTTTTTCTTCTCTCTGATTTCAATCTATATGGCTTTTATATTTCAGTGTTTTATAAACGTGTAATCAACTCTAAAGCTATTTTGTCAACTTTGTTTTATTAGATTTAATTTATTTTATTTTTATCAAAGGCTGCCTTGCAGGAATGTAACTTTTAGCATGCACAAGTCAGAGAGGTTTATCACCAGTGTCCTAGAGATTCTTATTGGGGGGGGGGGGGGGGACTGCATATTGAAATGTGAGCTAAATAGCCATAATAATTTTTCTGCTCTTTTATTTGTGCCACTTAAAAGAAAAGGAAAAGGGAGGCAAATAGCTTACAAACAGGCGTATTGCTTATAAATTTTTGAACACTAGGTTAAATTGCATTATTATTGCATTCTTTGTCATCATCTTTGTTTGTGAAATTATTATTCTTTATATATATATATATATATGTCAAGGAGCTAGTACACGTACTTAAGCACACTTGTTTAATAAGATAAAGTATTTACAGAGTATATACAAGTTGGTTGATGAGATTACAGACGCGGTCGGCAAAACGCACGACCGTATGCATTGGCAAAAAACAAGCGTCTGTGTCCACAAAGGATTTTGGGCAGTATTTAACAGGAAATATCTGCTGACCAAGCCACTTTCTAACAAGGGAATCGTGCAACGTGGCTAGTCATGCGACGTTATGAAAAGTGCTTGATATAACTTTAGCTGAGTTTGCGCCATTAACTGCAGAATCAGCTTGTCGTTAGGCGTGAGCTGTTTATATGACTTCTAACGCATCACATCCATCGGTCAGTGACACATACCGTTTCCTGACTTGACACTCGGCCATTTTGATTGCGGTTAGCCCTCTGACCGCTAGAAGTAACGCAGAACAGCGACGCATAACAACACTAACACTATATAAGAATTGCAAAACACTACACACAATATAAAACAATATATGAAACAGTAACTACTAAGAATTCAAAATATACTACGAAAATAAAAAAGTAAAATGATACCGCTTAATTCTTCATATTTCTGAGTTGTCTAACTTTAAAAAAAAAATTTCATCAAAACCTTAAGTTAAAAAAATTAAGTGTATTAGAACATCATTAAGCTTTATTATATTCACCTGTGCTTCTTCAAAAAATTCAAAATTTAAACAAGAAAAAATTTACTTCCTGATGTTGTGTTTCTTTTTTTCTTTTTTTTTTTTTTTTTTTTTCACATCTTTGAAGACTGTGTCTTCTGAAAAAAAAATTCGTCTTTCTCAAATTTAAGTGAACTTAAATTTCTGCTTTTACGTCTTTAAAAGATTCAACTTTAAAATAGTCATCTTAAAATATTCATCTACAGTCATTAAGGCATCTTTCTTCATCATCTTTAAAACACAACAAAAGAAACTATAACATCGTTTAACTATCTTACTAGAGCTAAAATACTTCTTAAGAGTCTTATTTAACAATTAAAAAAAACTAGTTACATCTTAATAAGGGAAAAAAAAACTAATTTTCCTATCTGTCTTTAAAAAGGAATGATGCGAATGTTAAATTCTTTACATCAATAAAATCTGTCAGTCTTTTCTCTTTAAAAAAAAAATATTTCTTTACCGCATAAAAGAAAAGGCTAATTAAATGAAAATAACAATACAACTTTCATACAGTAAGTACACAAGGAAAAAAAAAATAATCTGTTTCTTCTATCGGAAACATTTAAAAATAGTTATCAGGAAAAAAAAAAAAAGGAAACTTACCGCTGATACACTGATACAAAAAATAATCATGTAAATAAAAATGTACACTTAAATCTTGAACTGTCTGAAAATGTCGATCACTACTGGAATGAAATATAGTCTACAGGGAAAAAAATAGTCTTTTTTTTTTTCTTCTTTCTTATCACATTGCATCGTAAAATATCTTATCATGGACTTAAAGTTAGTCACAACCTCATGAGTGGAAGGTCTTGAGTCATGCCATTAGACATGATGAAGCTGAGAAGAACACTTGAAAATAACATCAGTGAGCGACACAAAAAATAAATCACTCGCTTCACTATCAGTTTTGGGTTGAGAAAACACCGTCGTTGTTTGAAGAAGGGAAAAAAATAACCCGTAAGGTTTTTCACTGTAAAATCCAGATATTTCGGATTGGTACAAGAAAAAAAAAAAAAGTCTTCGTTTCATCCGAAAAATACTTTGGAAGATGCGACGTAAAATGTATACACAAAACAATTTCTGAATATCAAAGGTGCACGTGAAGAGGAAAAGAAAATCGACATATAATATTAAAAAAAATTGTTGAATCACTGGAGAGGTTTGTCACTATAAATTCAAGCTGTACACTGCTCTCTTCTTCAAACACTTTAAAAAAAAACACTGGTACACGGTAACACTTTTAAATTCTTGAAAAACAACGGATATGAAAAAGAGAAAAAAAAATGTCCAATTGGGCTATATACGTCTTATGATTCAACATCTTGTTTACAGATACAAATTTTCTGTCTACGTCTTTTTTTCTTTTTCTTGACGCTGGCTATGTGCGATCGCTTAAAAGCAGGCATTATCATATAGAGGGCAAGAAATATTGCGTCTATGGTAAGCTGTAGAAGTAGGTCAGTCAGTCGATGGGGTTCATCTTGTGCTTGAGATATGCGTACGAGAGAGTGCATCAATATACAGATAGTAATGATCGCTAGTACTGTTATAGATCTTAAAAATTCAGAGAAAAATGCTCTATCGGTGGGGATAATTCTTTTCACTCCTGCAGGAAAAGTATCATTTAAGGGGGAAGATTTTAAATCGGGTGCTTTCACTTTTTCGGTCACTTCGACAGGAACCTCTGATAACGAAATATCAGTTTCTTTATTTAAGCAGATTTCGAGGGGGGGAGAATTTTGTAACTTAGATTTGTGTTCAGCTAAGGATTTAGTGACTACGGGAAGCTTTTCAGTATGCTTAGGGACATTCATATTATTCTTTTTGGTTAACATTAAATTAATGGTATCCGTCTTAGAGGAATTTTGTTTGTGGCTCACGCCAATGTAATTTATGGTTGCTTGTGCGGTTTTTTCAAGGGAAATTTCGTGTTCATTACAGATTAAGGTACCTTGTGCCAGGACATCTCGACCAATAATGACGGGAATAGACATGTGGGACGAATCCATAACGAAAATTTTGGTCGAAAATGGGGTGTTATCTATGTGTATATCCGTTTGATAAGATCCTAGTGGTTTTATACTAGATTTTCCAAAACCTTCTACATGTGTACTGTCTTCGCTTAGGGGAGGGGAACCAATTAGTCGGCAAAAATCGTGTCTCATCGCCGAAATCTCAAAACCGGTATCGATCAGGGCTTCTACTGCAATGTTTGCGATTTTTACAAATTTTTTCATATTTTTGTGCGGTTGACCGCGCTCGACTGTGTGAATTTTGGGAGGAGGGGTGCCTTGAGTGGACGTCTTGCGTTCTGCGGTTCGCTCTCCGCAATTATGACTTACGTGTCCGAACAAATTACATTTAAAGCACTTAGGACCTTTATTTTTATTGGGACAATTCACGGCTAGGTGATTAGCTCCGCAATTATGACAGTTAATTTTGTTTTGGGGTCTGGGCGGCGGTGCGCGTGGTGTACTGGCTGTAAAATTCTGAGTACGGGAGCGTGACTCGCGGCTGGATTGGCAAATTTCATCGTATATCAAAAGTTTTTCCTTAAGTTGCGCTAAATCAGTACATCCGAACAATATGGCTTTATTTTGGGGTGCGTCATCTATTCCCTGTATCACATAATGCATTAGTGAGTTGTCGTCAATATTGCCGTTAGTCGCAATCTCTCGCATGTGCAAAAAATATTGTATTGAATTTTCTCTGTGATTACGCGTACGAAATGACAGTAATTTATGGATATGGGCGGGCGTTGAGTAACATGAAAACTCTGCAATTAATGCTTTTTTAAGCTTATCGTACGAGGTAATGTACGGTTCACTCTGTACAAATAAAAGTGCTAAATCTTTCAAAGCACGTTCAACAAAGATAAATTTCTGAATTTCCGACAGGGCGAACGATTGCGCTAAATTTTCAAAACGTGTAAACCAATTAAGGATATTTTCTGTGCGTGAACCGCGAAAGGGGGGGGTTAAATTCTCAAAATCAGTAAATGAAATTATTGGCTTCGAGGGGATTGGGTCAGTAGTTCTTGCAGCCATTGAATTTATATTTGTAGCTGAAATGGTTGCCGGGGGGGGATCGGGTGTAACATCCTCTAATTCTGAATCTGTCGCTATCTTAATGGAATTCGCGAATGTTTCTAAATCTGTTAATGCAGTTAAAATACGACTTGCGAGCTCATCTTCAGTCCCACCAATTTCAATGGCCATCAAATTTGCTACCGCTATTAATTCTAACTTCGAAAATTTAGTAGTTATGTCCTGTAACTTAGCCGTAAATTCACTGCTTTTTGCATCATATGAAAAACCCTCAAATTTACGTAAATTTTTTTGATTGGATCTTGCTTCATCTTTGTCGAAAATTAATTGATGCAATAATTTAATTTTGTCTGCTTTAACGAATTTAAGCGCTGACTTCAACTGGGGAATATCCTCTAAAAACATGATTAATTTAACTAATAAGACTGGGGAAAATAAAATAAAATTTATAGAGAGTCTTGGTACTCACTCGTTTGCAGCGGGACCTGGGATTTTGAGCGAAAGTGGAAACAAAATCGCACCTTGTAGTTAGGAAAAATACGTATTCCTTCCTTTTTCCTCTCTCTTTTTTCTTCAATCTTCCTGTGGTAAGTAGGTCAAATTATATCTTCTTGTGTTGGAGAAAATCTTTCTCTCGTGTTTCTTCTTAATGCAGAGAAAAGGACGTAAAAATTATCCGTGCGGTCTGCGATGTTGAGGGAAAAAAAAGATCTCTTCTATGCGCGGGGCCTGCGTCTCAGGGTTTTGCAGTAGCGGAGCAGGTCGGGACGGGTTTGCATCTTAGGCTGTCTAGGACGGGCGGTGAGAGGCAGGACACATCGTCGAGGGCTGTGTACCGGAGCTGTGGTCATCGGGCGTAGGGTGACATTATCAGGGCTGAAGGCTTGAAATTCGGGCAATCGTCAGTCGGGGCTGCTGGCTGGAACCGGGGAATTCAGCATCTGGAACCGGAGAATTCGGCATCTGGAACCGGGCTTGCATCGGGCAGGGCAGCAACCCATCGGTTAGGGCTTAGGCATTCAGTCAGCTGGGCTTTATCCATCTAGGGGTGTCTGGACGTTCAGTAGGCTGAGCCCCCATGTCAAGGAGCTAGTACACGTACTTAAGCACACTTGTTTAATAAGATAAAGTATTTACAGAGTATATACAAGTTGGTTGATGAGATTACAGACGCGGTCGGCAAAACGCACGACCGTATGCATTGGCAAAAAACAGGCGTCTGTGTCCACAAAGGATTTTGGGCAGTATTTAACAGGAAATATCTGCTGACCAAGCCACTTTCTAACAAGGGAATCGTGCAACGTGGCTAGTCATGCGACGTTATGAAAAGTGCTTGATATAACTTTAGCTGAGTTTGCGCCATTAACTGCAGAATCAGCTTGTCGTTAGGCGTGAGCTGTTTATATGACTTCTAACGCATCACATCCATCGGTCAGTGACACATACCGTTTCCTGACTTGACATATATATATATATATATATATATATATATATTTGGTTGGAAAAATATGAAATTTATCAATAATTGATAAAGAATACAAATGCATTAAAACTGAAAACAAGTTTTAGAAAGTAAAGAAGTTTACATTACAGAACAGAATACTTAGACAAAATTCCATTTCTAAGAGTCTTGTCATGGGTGCAAGTTTAAAATTTCACCAAGACTGAAAATATTTTGAACCCCCCCCCACACACACACACACACTGAAAGAGTACATATGCACGTGCCGACGCACCACTTAGACAAAACCCTAACACGTTAAATATTATATGCTGTAACATTCAGTTATGTTGAAATCGAATTAAAAAACTGCATATGCATGTTAAACATCCATATTCATGTAAACAGTATTTGAAGAGTAATTCATACTGCAGTCCTATCCTATTCACATCCACGATCCATTGACGAAATTCGCGTATTTTCCACGATCTTTCGACTAAATTCGCGTATTTTCCACGATCTTTCGACGAAATTTCCGTATTTTCCACGATCTTTCGACGAAATTTCCGTATTTTCCACGATCTTTCGACGAAATTTCCGACTTTTCCACGATCTTTTGACGAAATTTCCGTCTTTTCCACGATCTTTTAACGAAATTCCCGTATTTTCCACGATTTTTTTTGACGAAATTCGCATTTTTCCTGCCATCTTTTGGCAGAAATCGCATTTTATCTCGCAATCTTTTCGCGAAAATCGCGTCTTTTTTGCGATCTTTAGACAAAAATACCGTTTTTTCCGCGATCCTTTGACAGAAATTGCGTTTTTTCCGCGACCCTGTATCAGAAATTCGTTTTTCCCGCAATCCTTTGACGAAAATCGTGGGGTTTTTTGCGATTCTTTAACGAAAATCGCGTCCTTTTCGCAATCCTTTAATGAAAATCGCATCTTTATCGCAATCCTTTGACAGGGACCGCGTCCTTTGAGGAAAATCGCGTTTTTTCCGTGATCCTTTGACGAAAATTCGTTTTAAACTTTTGCGAAAATCGCGTATTTTTCGTGATCCTTTGACAGAAATTGCGTATTTTTCGCGATCCTTTGACGAAAATCGCGTCTTTTTCGTGATTCTTTGACAAAAATCGCGCCTTTGTCATGATTCTTTGACGATAATAGCATCTTTTTCGTGATTCTTTGACGATAATAGCATCTTTTTCGCGATCTTTTGACAGAAATCGCATTTTTTTCTGAAATCTTTTGCCGAAAATCGCATTTATTTTACGATCCTTAGACAGAAATAACAATTTTACCTTTTACCGTGATTCTTTGAAAGAAGTGGAGTTATTTTAAGCCCTTTTCTTAAACATTTTGTTCAAATTCTGTAAACCTAAAAAAGCATTTTTTTTTTTCCTCGGATATTTTTTCGTCCCGCTTCCGTCCTCGGGAATTTTCAAACGACGGAATTCTGTCTATCAATTCCGTTTCAAAGAATCTAAACTTCTAACTACTTCTTTGAATGTTGAATGCTTCATCTCTATTTCATCTTCTTTATCCGATCCATTACTACAGCATGAATAACCTCGGTATAATGTACATTTTTGCATGTACATATTTCTGCATCACATGATACATATTCAGAAAATCAACAATCAGGAACACTGAAAATATTTTATAAATATTAGAAAATTTTTTCAATTTTTCACTTTTTTATAAATTTGTTAAATTGAAGTACTTTTATTCCATTTTTGCCAGGACCATAAAAAAATTCACCAAATCGAGAAATTCGTTAAATTGCGATTCGTTGAATCGGGGCTCGACTGTATTTATTTTTTATAGAGCGCAAGATGCATGAAGCACTTTATTCTGGCCAAAAATTTACCGTAACGTGTTATAGATGTTATTTTTATATTAGAATTTTATTTATCAAATTGTTCATTGAGAAATAGCTGCACAGATAATAAAACAGTTGTCAAATGTTAGATTTTTATTTTTTTTAATAGCTTTATTTTTTAGACAAGACTCATGGGTGCAAGTTTGCCATCCGGACGGAAAACTTATTTAAACTTATTTTTATAAATTTAACAAATTTATAAAAAAGTGAAAAATTGAAAAATTTTTCTAATATTTATAAAATATTTTCAGTGTTCCTGATTGTTGATTTTCTGAATATGTATCATGTGATGCAGAAATATGTACATGCGAAAATGTACATTATACCGAGGTTATTCATGCTGTAGTAATGGATCGGATAAAGAAGATGAAATAGAGATGAAGCATTCAACATTCAAAGAAGCAGTTGGAAGTTTAGATTCTTTGAAACGGAATTTGATGGCTTATAATACTGATAATACTATTTTCACAGCTTCAGGCAAAAATCGATAAAGAAGTTTAGAATACAAAATTGAAATAACGCAAACAAACATCTATAAAAGATATCTTATAATTTATCTAGAAAATTTGAATAAATGAGATTTTTTTATTAATTAAAATTATTGTGATTTATAGCGGTGCATAAAAAAAGAATGAATTTTTATACAATGTATTTTTGTAAAGCAACAAATGTTTAAAATCGTTATTAAAGTAAGTGAAAATTATTCTTTTTATTTATAACCATTTTTTTACTTGTGCTGTTGTATAAAAGAATTCCTTTGATTATCCCGATTTAATGAACAAAGTTGCTGGTCCTGAACGATTTGTTAAATCGAAGTTCGACTGTACTATACCTTTGTCAAAATCATAACTGAAAATTTCCTCCTCATTAAGTTACTGTAAATAATAAATGATATAAACAATAATAATTAATTATAAATGTTGAATGTTATTAAATTTCCAAGGAAAAGAAAAAATATATACTAGAAAACATGAATTTTGCTTTTTCAGAATTTAATGTCACTCCCAATGAAAAAAAAAAAAAAAAATATATATATATATATATATATATGTGTATATAAATATAGATAATACAAAACATATTTCAGTTTTAAGACTTAAAGCACATGCTTTTTTATATATAAAATGATGTCATTTGCATCTGCTGAAGAATTCCACATTTACAATCCAGTCTTTAAAGAATATCTACAGAAAAGTACACATATGACGTCACTATCTCTGAAAGATACACAAAAACCGAGGTCATAATACAAGAAACTCGATATAAAAAATCGGCTATCTAATGATAGACGCTTTCAGTGTAACGTCAGTCATGAAGTTTTGGTTGGAAACTGAATCCAAACGAATGGTTGCTATGCATAATTTTTTTTTAAATATAAGTCGTAGAAAATGGTACCACTACATATCAAGTATTAAAAAACTTAGATGTGAGATATAGATATAAGATATAGCTATAATATATAAACAAAATAGAAAGTACAGCATAGCAACCATTTGTTTGGAGTCAGTTTGCAACCAAAACGTCATGACTGAAATCGTCTATTCATATGCCTTCATTTTTCTATTGCCATCTATTTTTCCCTTACTTTCTATCTACAGAAATGGAGGTTGCCTAAATTTAAAAAATGGCGCTAAAAACTACAAAAAATTTAGTATCTCAAAAATAAATTGAGATGCAATTTTCAAACAAATTGTATTTAAAAGTTTTTTCCTATACGACGGTATAAAAATTGACAATGTGCGATGCTTAGAAGTTTTAAAAATTGCAATAGAAATTATCAGTATTTAACAGTACAATGATACATCTGCTTTATTTTACGACTGGCTTCTGTAACAGAACGTTATTTTTTAGAGATGATACTTTTTAATTGCTGGCCGAAAGAAATAGCATATCGGGGGCTAATATATTATTATTAATCTAAAAATTGATTTATTACATGCTTTTATTTAACTTAATTTTAGTTCATGTATTTACAGATGGAATTTTGTAATAAATTTTTCACCCTATCTAATGTGCTAGAGCACTAAAAATTATGTACTGGTGTGTTCCTGATGACAGTACAATATTTTAATAATTTCAAAACTTAATTATCAATTAATAGTTTAATTTTAATTAAATTTTGATTAGACATTGAACAAAATAATTTAGAAATCCTAGGCAGTTTAAATAATCTTAAGGCATGATTTTTTCCCCCTTTAAATATATTTCCATCTGACTAAACAATAAGTATTTGTTTGTCACAGTAATGTAAAATAACATTTGCAGTAATATAAAAATGCTTTTTTCTTTCCTGTTGCCATATCTTGAATCGAAACTGAGCAAGCAAAAATTTAAAATAAATTATAATCCATTAATTAATTAAATAATTTATTAATAATCAATTTTTCTTTTAATAATATTTTTTTTCATTACATTTTAAGTTGTTCCTTTTTTCTTTTTTTTTTAAATAACATTGGTGTTAATTTACATTGTAGTAAAGTTTGAAATTAATTTGTTAGATATATAGTACCAATTTGCTTTCTTTAGTTAAGGTAAAATTTTAATTACTTATTAAATTATTTTTATGTTTGAAAACAATTGTTGTTTGGAATTTTTTAGTTACTCCTCATCAGGATTCAACATTTCTTTATACTGAGCCTCTTAGTACCATAGGCTTTTGGTTTCCCCTTGTTGATGTAACTTTACACAATGGATGTTTATGGTTTATTCCTGGATCACATAAAGGTAATTTTTTTAAATTAGATTTTACTATAATAAATTGTTTAAAATAATAATATAATTTGATTATTGAAATTTAAAATTATCAAAACTTTATTAATGTTTCTCCTAGTGTAAATGAATAAAAGGAGCACATTTTAATGAAAATAGCAATTTGAATTTTTTCTGTTCTGCTAATTGAATAAATGAAATTAAGAAGTTATTTTATTAGCTGGAGCTGAAAAATATGTAAAACAAAATCTTTTTTTATTCCATATATTGAGTAGAGTACTACACAGCAATATTTTTAGGAGTAATTCAGTATTATTGGCGCTCTTCATCAAGTGATTAGTAGCAAAGGGGAACAACTCTATTCATTATATAGAGTAAAAAGAAGATTTTGTTCTATATCAATGAATTTAGTTTCAATTTTAAAAGTAGTTATTAATCTAATATAAAAACATTATCATGAGTCTTTTAAATCAAATGTTAGTCCTATTAAACTATCTCAAAATGAAGTTCATAAATAAAATAAGTATTAAAATAGAGTAGTATCATCATTTAGATAACAGTGGCCTACTGATTTAAAGGTAGACTTAAAAATGATATATATAAACATTTTAAAATGCTAATCATTTTATCGAATGGGTAGATGAAAATTTTTCATTTTTTGAGAATTTATCACCATGAAAACTAGTCGTTGGGGGCCACCGTAATACTTTCCACCATGGGTATACATAATATAAAATATGAAAATAAAACATCTGATACATGCTAAGCATTGTATCATGTTACTTTATTCATAAATTTAATTTACTTGGACTCCCTTAAATATAATTAATATAATCCCTTAAGCTAATATTACCTTTTGTTGCATTAAAATATCTCGATTTGTTGATTTTCTGTAAGCAAGTAAACACTATGTTTACAATGGAAGCCTATGGGAATTTGGCGAAATATTAGAGATACCGCCAATTTGGCTTCACTTTTGGCGACTAATTTTGGTCGCTAAATTTGGCGCTATATCGCCGAGTTGGTGACAAACTTGGCAACATTTGGCGACAAAACAGGATCCTCCCTATGATAACCCCCCTTATAGGTATGGAAATGCATTAAATGCTTGACATTTACGATAAGCCACTATTGGCATTTAATCTTACAGTTTGGCGATAGTTTTTGGGTCGGCAGGATAATCGAGTAGTACCGAATTGCATAAAAAAAAATCTTTATAACTCGAAAAATTATAATCATATTAACTAACAGTTTACTGCATTGGATTAAGCATCTCATTTTCAATTAAAATATATCTTTTAATTGAAATTTGAATGAAATACAGGGTCGTGAAAAATCGAAAAGGGTGAAAAATAGGATTACAAATATCTCGACAACTAATAATCTGATCAACTTCATTCTTGATGCAAAATTTATGTTGTTTTATTGTCTTTTATATTCACTCCATCAAATAAACAATTTCGAAAATTTTTGTATACCTTTTATCAGAATGAATATTTCGAGAGTCTGAAAAAAAATAGTTCCGGATAATCGAGGTTACTGATATTCAATAGTCTTCTTACCATTGTTACTTCCTAAGTACATACCGAATTTCAAGTCTCTATCTCAATTTGTTCGGGAGATAGAGCGTTTACAGACACACACACACCCAGACAGACGGCAAAAAATTTTTTCTAAAAATATGTTTTTTCGAAATCTCCAGTGTCTAAAACATGTAAATCCGCCAAAAAAAATTTTCAATTTTTAAAACGATTACAAGACTTACCCTATACTACGTATGATGGGTAAGTAAAATGGACATAATGCTGTTTCTGCTGTAAAAAAGGGGGATTAATATCGCACTTTTCTGAAAATGATTAAGAGCACCACTATCTGTTATCCTCATTCTTATATTATTAATAATTGTTCCCTCATTTTTGAGCAATTGTTTTTCAACCACAAAATATTTTAACATTTATTCTACAGTATGTATATTTGAAAAGCGCAGTAGAGTATTTATCAGCATTTTGTCATTGAAGCTAAAACAAATTATTCAACATCTTGATTGTTTCTTGTTTTGATAATTATTCTAATTATCTGTTGAACTAGACAAAATATCTATACTAATAAAAGAAAAATGTTTGTTTATGTGTGTGTAATGGCTAAGAAAATCTACTGTATACGGAAGTCTGAAAATTTGAATGAGGATAGTCCTAGGCAGGTGCTACTGGTTATTCATATAATCATATTATCCTATATTCCCTTAATATTGATATCTTTAAATTCCCCCCCCCCCTTTTTTTTTCTTTTTAAATTAAAAATATCAAAATATGAACACTATTTCCTTTCATATCCCTCTCACCCTTTTATATTCATTCTTATCTCTCTACAGCTAGTGATAATTTTATTCGGCAACCGCTTTGATCTTTTACATAAAATGTGTTAGTCTCGGTAGTAACTTTGAAATATTTTTAACAAAGCGTTGCACTTTTCGCTAACTTTTTGTGCGGTAATGAAACTTGCAGCTTTCTTGTCTGACCATCATTATTTCAATGTCAGGTGCTTGTGAAAAATAACCTCTTTCTTAAAGTCCGGTCCTGTTTTTATGGCTATTCTTGTTACTTTTAACGTAAAGGCCAGAGACAGCTGCAAGTTTCCCACCTGGAGAACATTCTAAAGCTTTTCTTAAATTCTGAGTTATTTTGTACATCGCATCTATTTTCCTCTTCAATACAACAGCATGCACACAATAATTGTTATGAAGGTTCCTTCTATGAAATATTTTCTATTACAGTAGAGCGCCAATTATCCGAACAAGTCGGGACCGACCCTAGTTCAGATAAGCAAAAGTTCGGATAAATGGACAGACAATTTGACGGATGTTCCTGGCTATACTGACATCTTTACACTTTATCCACGCTTTAGACTAACAGCACTTGTTAATGCTGGCATGTTTAAAAATTGATTTTTGTCTTTTTATTTATTTATTTATTTATTTTTTTTTTGTTTACTTTTTATTATCATTTTCTTAACTCCAGAGATTATAATTTAAGCAAAAGAACTTTCGATAGTTGCTTACTTCAAAGAAGACATTCTTTTCAATGCTGCCATATCTCAAACTCTTCTTACATTGGTTGAATAGGAACAGCATTTTTCTGCCGTTCGACCCATTTCATAGCTGTTTCCAAACATTCAAAGGTTTCGTTATGTGATGGACCTTGATCATTTTCAGAGCATTCATTTTCAATTTCTTTTTCGTCTTGAATATCATCCACAATCTCATCATCATTTGAAATCTGATATCCAGGTCTAATAAGGTGTTTGGATAATTGATAGTTCATTTAAAAAAAAAAAAAATGAGAGAAATAAGCTGTTTGGATAATTTTAATTTCGGTTAAAAAGTATTTTTTGAGAGAAATTGACTGTTCAGATAATTGGAAGTTCGGTTAATTGGAGTTCGGATAATTGGCGCTTCACTGTATATTATTTCTTACACCGCGCTTTCTTTTTTCTTTCATCTGAACTGAAACAACTTTTCCCCATATACTTTTGCTGATTTTTAATAAAAGACTCTTTTCCTCAACATTCCCTGAACCACCTGGAATACATAGGGTTTGCTAGGCTTGTTGTCCGAGCACTAAGACATCATTGGAAAGATAAATGTACTCTTGTTACATGTTTATGTTTTGTTTGTTTTTATTTTTTGATTTCAGAACCAGGTCCAAAATGTTAAAGTATGCAGAAAATAAACAAGTCATGATAGTGACTTTCAGGAAAATAATTTTTTTGAAAAGGTTAATTATTTAATATATTAAAAACGTACACCACTGTTCGAAAGAAAAATAAATGTAAATGTACATTAGTTAATTATTTTTAAACACAATCAAACGATTGGTAAATAATTTAAAAAATTTTCAACTCATTTGAATGTAGATGTATTCTGGTATTTTTTTTCTCTTATTTCCCTTGTCAGAGTGGATGCAGATTTATAAACATTGCAGAGAAAAGAAAAAACACTGAAACATCATTCAAAAAAATATATTTTTGAAAGGGTTAATATTCATATTCTTTTAACAGATTGCAAAATAATAGAGAAGAATTAAGTGGGTATTTTTTATTTTCTCATATTTTGAATAGTTAAGCCAATGCAAGCTTCAAAAGGTAAGAGGGATTGGGAAGAAAATACGAAAAATGATGTCTTGCAAAGAATTTCTTTCAAAATGTTAATTTCATATTTTATTTAACTTTGTTTGTTTTCTGTATTTCGAATAGAGAAGCCAATGGGTGGTTTGAAAGTTAGAAAAAAAAAAAGAGAGCAGTTTTCAACCTTCAGGTCTTCTCTGCCAGTGATCTCCAGAATTGCAGCCATGCATCATTTTGAAAGTCTTTTTTATGAATGTTCATTGTGGTTTTTAATTAATATTTCGGGTAATTATAAAAGAAAAAAAAAGTCAGATGCCATTTCTCAGTTTCAGATGCATTTGGGCCTGCCTTTGACTATCCTCATCTAAATTTTCAGACCTCTATATGCAATAGATTTTCCTAGTCATCACCCACAGACACATTTCTTTTATTAGTATAGATTTACTGAGAATTAGAATATGCAAATTGTTAACTTGACTCTCTGATATGTAGAAATCTTGATCTCATCTTTTTTGAGTATTCACAGCCTTTCTTAAATCTGAAACATGATCATTTAAAAAATACGAATTCCTCCTTGATAATGATAGAGAATAATTGTTGGAAAATTAAACATGTGTACTTTCAAAACTTCATAAAAATGCTTGTAATTTTGAAAAGCTAACTAAAATGTGTGCAAAAAAAAAAAAAATTCCATAAATTTTAGATAATGTTTTTCAAAATCAAATTTGCGATATAGGATATGGTAGTTTCCTATACAGGGTGTCCGGTCTCAACGGTGTCCAATGGCTAATTCCTAAACCGTTAGTCATAGACATATAGTTCCAATTACAAAAATGTTTTAAATCAGGTAAAGTAATATTTTAAAAGCGATTTGGGTCAATAAAAACATTTCTTAAAAAATTATGAAATTTAAATTTTTATACGGTCCCCCGGTCCTATAAGTTATATTTAGTGAAATTTTCCTTTTACACTGACAAGTAATACAAAAAAAGTCCCGTTATTATACGATTAAAATTGACTGAGTAATAGCTGCTTAAAGTTGGAGCATATTTTTTGCTGCAAATTGGGGGTCATTCACAAATTTAGTCGAAATATAATTTCGTCAGATATAAAAAATGTTTGGGAGTAAAATTAACATTGCAATATAAATTTGAAATCTTTAATCATTCTGGCATATTAATGGAAAATATACAATTTGTAATAAACATTTAACAAGAAAGAAAAAACAGAAATTTTGTTAAATAAAATTATTCTAAATTAACAGCCTCAATTCTTTACAAAATGATACGTATTTTAAAATATTATTAGATTGCACAAGCCTGCAAAAGTTGGGTTATGTCATGTTTTTTAGCTTTTGATAATTGATTCTTATATATTCTATACCGCTGAATCCGAAATTGACCTTCATTTTTAACTATCATATCAGGATTTTTCGCCAATTGAAAATTTCAAAGTTAAGAAGTTCAATGTTAAAATTGAATTTCTTCCCCCATCTCATCGGACCACTCAGCTGTTTAGCTGTAAGAATCCCAGGATAAGCAAAAATATCGAATAATTTTTTTAATAAAATAAAATAAAATAAAATAAAATAAAAAATGTTTTACATATGTTTTATAGTATGAGATTTTCGCTATATTTTAACTTACACGTTTGCGATTTGCAAAAAAATTCTAACGTAATGGTTAAAAATGAAGATCATTTTCAGATTCAGTGCTAAAAAGTGCGTAAAAATCAATTATCAAAAGTTAAAAAACACAACCATCTCCTCTACTTTATAGTATTCGATTTTTGTTATTCTTTAAATTTGAAAATTTATGATTTGCGAAATATCCTGACATGATGGTTAAAAATTAAGGTAATTTTCGGATTCAGGGCTAAAAAAATACTTAAAAGTTAAAAAACCCATTAATCGCAGTCTTGTATTTTCTAATCTGAAACTTTTTCTTAAACTCCTTGGCAGAAATCTATCCGAAATTTTTTGTGTTATCCTGTAAAATAAGTATAAATGGTAACCACCGAAAACCGTAATAATATTAGATTGTTATCAGATTTGCGCCAGTATGTAAAATGCAATCTCGATAGGATATTTAAAAGTGGGTTAAAGTTCGAGTACAAATTTTGAACTGGAAAAACATACATACGATTGTTGAAGTAACATACAAACTTATAAAAAAACATAATTTTTGTTAAAAGAAATCATAAGAGAAACAGTCTCAAATCCTGACAAAATAAAACATATGTTATTTTAGCCAATTTCAGACTTAATCATAATACTTGTAGGATTTTTTTTCAAAGCGCAGATACACATGAAGTAAGATCTTCGAATACTTTAAACACTTGGTATATGATCCCTCAAAGCCAAGCCGAACTCATTTGTTTTCAGAGTGGAAAAGTGGCATAAGTCATGCATTTTTAAAGTTTCATAACTCGCTCAATTTTAGAGTTATATGAATGGGACTTTTTTTGTCTTACTTGTCAGTGTAATAGGAAAAAATTACTAAATATAACTTATAGGACCAGGGGATCGTATAAAAATTTAAATTTCGTAATTTTTTAAGAAATGTTTTTATTGACCAAAAAGCTTTTAAAAAGTTTCTTTACCTGATTTTAAACATTTTTGTAATTGGAACTATATGTCTATGACTAACGGTTTAGGAATTAGCCATTGGACACCGTTGAGACCGGACACCCTGTATAATACAGCCATATAACCACCGCGGCAAGCGGCCCGTCTTCGCCCGCAGCCCTTTATTCTTCTACTCTAGTCCGACTCTTTTGCGGAAGCAAGCTTCGTGGGTCCCCAGCTACGTCCCGAGTAAAAGACACTCTAGCAAAAGCCAGGATTGAAAAAAAAAAAAAAAAAAATCAAAAATTGAAACTGGTCAAATTTAAAAGGGAAATTACACAAATTAAAGACACTGAAAAGCGGGAAGGGTTGGGCTCGGGGCGATGAAGCTATCGAACGACTCTTCCTGCTTCTAGCTCATTATTTGCCAGTGTATTTGCTTTCTTTTAACATTAAGATTTTAAGATCAATGACTGAAACATGAAAATGGTTATTTAAGATTTCCGGTGTTCTCTATGGGAGATAATGAGATTATGGATCACAATTCCTTTCAGAAGTCATATTGGAAAGAATTATTTCTACGGCAATATAAGATAAAATAGTTGATGTGATTTTTTTTTTTTTCAGTTTGGTGGAATTTTGAAAATCTATTTATTTTTCACAGAAGTCTGCAAATCTTTTTTTTTTTTATCCTAAATTTATCAAAATCGTTATTTTGCAATTTAATAGGTGCACAGAAATCAAAATTACACCCCCCCCCTCCCCCCCCCCCACACACACACAAAAAAAAAAAAAAAAAGCGAATGAATAAACATTTTTTTAATTTAAAAAACAATGTCTATTGGTGACAAAAATTATGATTTTTTTAAATTGTTTATTTCATCAATCAGACACAAAAATCATTGTTCTTTTTTTGCCCCATAGGGATAAGAATTTTTCATTAACCACCTGCCAAAATACATTCCATTAGAGCCTACAATGTTCAATCCCCTTCCATTCACAACATGAATCGTAGTATTTATGTTCAACTACTTTATTAAAATCTAAAGTGAAAAAGGAATGAAAGTGCCATATTTATTGCTTTTCTGTTTTGTTCTGATTTTTACAGATGCATTTTTTGTCATGGTAATAAATTGCAAAATTCATCACTGAATTCATAGAGGCTGTATTGCTATTTTACCACAGTAAATTTTTCGAATTCTGCATCAGTAAAAAAAAAAAATCGTTTGTTTACTAAATAAAATACTTTTTCATGCAAGATGTATAACAACATAAAAAGTGTAGAGTATAACATTTTTGGTGGATGTTTAAGGTTTAAATATTATGTACTTATAATTTTCTTACAAAAAGTTGTGTTATTTATTTTTTAATTCTTTGACTACTAATGGGAACAAAATATATACATCCCACTGATCAATAAAGATTTTGACATGCTAAAAATTATGATTTTACTCATGACTTCATTTTCAGTGAAAAGTATAATTTTAGACAAAAAGAAACTGCAAGATAATATACGTTATATGAGCTCTTCAAAGGACGAGTACTAAAAAAATAGCCATGATCTGCTTGTTGCAGCAACTCCTAATTAAAAAATAATTCATGGTCAAAGAGTTAACATTTCTCAAGCTATTGAAAATCCGAGTAGCAGAACATTTTCCAAGTGTCTGCAACAGATTCTTCAGGGGCAGAGAATAACCTGCTAGTAAAATATTTCACAATCGAAGCATTAATTAATCAAACAATCACTTACCTTTGACGTCTTTATACATTTTATTCATTTTTTAGGGTTCCATACTTAAAAAGTAAAAACGGAACCATTATAAGATCACTCCTGTGTCTGTCTGTCACAGCCATTTTACTCATAAACTGTGGAACATGGAAAGTTCAAATTGGGGGAAATAATAAAGACTATTGACCCACATATTTTCAGATTATTAAACATTTATAAGTATATTTAGTAAAAATGTGGGGGGCAAATTAAGTTACTTGAAAAAAAAATATATTTTCTTTTTATATTGTATGGGGTATCATGTGAAAGCTTTTGTAATGCTGAATTCAAAAATACATTTCTTTTAACCAGGGTTCGCACAGACTCCTTAGACTCCTTGGAAACTCCTTAGAAATGAAAACATTCCCAAGTAGTACTTAGAACTACTTAGATAAGCAAACCACTACTTAGAAACTCCTTATATTCTATTGCAGCTTCGGACGCAAGCGATATTGCTGCCCAGAAAAAAAAAATCGTGATTGAAAAACGCACGGTAAATCCTTTATGCACGTCATTAAATCTGAAACACAACATTGATTGGGTAGCTTAATCTTAATAGCAGGGTTCCCACTAGGTCTGTTTTTTAATTATTAGGTCCGTAAAGTCCGTTTTTCGACACTGTTAGCCGACCTTCATTTTAAATTTTATCTATGTTTGGCTTTTAGCCAAGAATCTCGGAAAAATCGCGTTTTTCGCAAATATGTTCCAAAAAAATACCGTCAAATTTCGTCAATCGATCGAGGGAAAAGTTCGTAAATTTTGTCAAGGATCGTAAAAAAACGCGAATTTCTCCAACAGATCGCGGGAAAACTCGGATTCCATAAAAAGACGCGAATTTCTTAAAAGACAGTGAAAGAACGGGAATTTACTCAAAGGATCACAAAAAAAAAAAAAAAAACCGCGAATTTCGTTAAAGATTGAGAAAAAAAAGCAGATTTCCTCAAAAGATCGCATAAAACGCGAATTTTCTCAAAAGATCGCGAAAAACACATGGTTTCCATCAAAAGATCGCAAAAAACACACGGTTTCCGTCAAAAGATTGCGAAAAAAACGTTAGTTTACGTCAAACGATCGAAATGAAATGCGAATTCCATTAGAAGATCTCGAAAAAAACGCGAATTTCCCCAGAAGATCGCGAAAAATACTCGAATTTCCTCAAAAGATCGCGAAAAACACGCGAATTTCGTCAAAGGATAGTGAAAAACACGCAAATTTTGTCAAAGGATCGCGAAAAACACGTGGTTTCCATCAAAAGATCGCGAAAAAGTCCAGATTCGTTAAACAATCGAAATAAAACGCGAATTCCATTAAAAGATCGCGAAAAAAGCGAATTTTCCCCATAAGGTTGCGAAAAACAAAAAATGCAAATTTCTCCCAGAAGATCGCGAAAGAATAAATTCAAAACTTGTTATATTTTTTCTTGTATGTTGCATTTAGTATTCTTTTTTTTTGCCTTTTAAAATTTTCTTTAAGATGTATCATGTATGTGACACACATAAGTGTTTAGGGTTTGACTAATCTCTATTTATATGACCTAGGGATGATTCTAGTCCGAATTTTCCGAAAATGTAAGGTATTCATTTCCGAAAATTTTAAAAAATCGGCCACCAATCCGGAAATTCGGACATATGGTCGCCGAAAAAAATAAATTTTGTCAATCGTTTGCAGAAAAATCGCCAATTTCGTCAAAGGATCTCGGGGAAAACGCAAATTTCGTCAAAGAATCGCGCAAAAAAGCAAATTTCGTCAAATAATCGCGCAAAAACGCAAATTTCGTCAAATGATCGCGAAAAAACCCACAAATTTCGTCAAAAGGTCGCGAAAAAATCCACAAATTTCGTCAAAAGATTACGAAAAAATCCACAAATTTCGTCACACGATCGCGAAAAAACCCACAAATTTCGTCAAAAGATCGCGAAAAAATCCACAAATTTCGTCAAAAGATCGCGAAAAACCCACAAATTTCGTCAAAAGATCGCGAAACAATCCACAAATTTCGTCAAATGATTGCGAAAAAATCTACAAATTTCGTCAAAAGATCGCGAAAAAACCCCACGAATTTCGTCGAAAGATCGCGAAAAAAAACCCATAAATTTCGTCGAAAGATGCGAGAAAACCCACATTTCGTCGAAAGATTGCGAAAAAACCCACAAATTTCGTCGAAAGATCGCGAAAACCCAAAAATTTCGTCAAAATATCGCGAAAAAAACAGAAAATTTCGTCAAAAAATCGACAAATTTCGTCAAAGATCGCGAAACAACCACAAATTTCGTCAAAAGCTCGCGAAAACCCCCACAAATTTCGTCAAAAGATCGCGAAAAAACGCGAATTTCGTCAAAGAGTCACGGAGAAAACGCATAGCTAGTGTCGGGAGTGGATCCCCCCCCCCCCCCTCTCTGGTGTCAGAAGAACTTTTCAGAAGATTTGCTGTGAATTTCAGATTTTTTTTTTTTTTTTTTACTCAGAATCACCCTTCTGACATGACCATTGGTCACTGCATAAAAAAGTAGATTGTCAATTTTGTGTTTAAACTTACGAAATCAATAAGCAATATATTGTGAATACTGTGCTATTTCAGCACTAACAATTGGATTCTAATAGAGTAAAATTTGTTTTTGAAATGTTTTTCTCGCCAAATTGGGCATTAAAAATTAGAATGTGCATACCACATAACGATGCAGCACATAAAAACATTGACAAAAAAAAGGGGGGGGGGACAAATTCTTAAAATTTTTTGGACTCCTTGGATTTTTTGGGTACTCCTTGGATTTTTTCTTCCCAACTCTGTATGAACCCTGTTTAACCCATTTGTGCCTGAATTTTGGTTTTCTCAAATGTTTTGGTAAAATCACTTTAAAATATTGCAAAATGAACTGGAAAAATACTAAAAAAATACACTTAATTTTTTTTTACATTTATTTAATAAAATGTAAAAAAACTACATATGAGTATTTCTAGTAGACTAATATGCATAATTATATGTTTTGTCTGTATTTATATGAAAAAAGTTTTTTAATTTTATATTATGTACTATAATTAGTATTTTTATGAACTACAAAAAAAAATATATTTATTTCTTTACAGAGACTAATAACGTTATAACTATTATTAATAATAAAATAAGAATAATCGTATTGCTGACTTAAAAACAATTTATTTCATAAATATCTTCAAAAGGAGATTACATAAATAACTGTCTCCTAAATGTCCAACGCCCCACCAGTGGCCGAGAGGTTCTGCTCTCGAAGCTGGTAGATGGGAGGTGCTGGGTTCGATCCCAATCGCGCCCGTCGGCCTAATCGTTCGGAGTTTTCGTGGTTTTCTTCGAGCCGTGGATCTTCCATGCGTTAATATGGATTAGGTTCCCTTAGAAAGACCCCCACGGAGGGCACTCCCCCCGGGCCTATATCCCTCGTGTAGATAATTGGCCGTCAAAAATCAACCCAACCCAACCCTAAATGTCCAACAAAAATATGTGCCCATTTGTGCCTAGAACCCTATATTTTGGACGTTACAAAAATCCATAAAAAATAGGCTTGAACATTTAATTTCGCAATTTAAAAAAATACGTATTTAAAAAAAGTCTACAAGCTAAGATTATGACTTACGATTTTGGATCCTTCATGGGAAAAATACAAATAAACTGACTTTTTACATTTTGCCATCTTGAAAAATTAAAAATTTATAAACACTGAAGAAAGCCTTCATTTAAACAAATAAATATCCACATTATGCTGTCATCTCTCGGTAATAGATAAAGACATTTATAAATAATTATTTCATACAATTTTCATGTTATAAAGGAGAAGAAAAATATACTTATTCATGAAAATTTGAAGCGTCCCAAAATTGGGACGCTAGGCACAAATGGGTTAATTTTAGATATTGCATTTTAAAAGATATCGTCGCAAATATAGTGCAAAAATATGCCCCCCCCCCCCCCATCTAATTCCGAATCTACTGAAACTAGAATTGTGAAAAAATAAAAGGTAGTAGACATTAATTTAAACCTTGCAGGAAAATTATAGCGATTACTCTAGGTCACATAGTTTTTGAGAAAATCGCATTTATCTGTTACACACAAATTTTGACTTAAGGGCATTTAGCAAAAGTGTTGAGCAGTGCTGGAGGTACCTATTGTAGCAGAAGTATAAAAGTATTGTTGATCATGATTTTCGAAAAAAATCATCAGTAATTAGCCGAGATATTAACCCTTAAAGATATGGACGATTTGGACATACATAATGACAGAGGCGGCATACTCTATGTACCAGCGGCTTCTAAGGCTCAGATAACAACTTTTAATGTTACATACTGGGTGTCCCAAAAAGGACTGACTGATTTTAAAATTCAATAACTTGTAAACGGTGACAGATATTTAAAAAATTCTTGCAGGAGGGTTATGCATAAGGTCAAAAGTTTTTTTACAGTGATTTTCAATTTTAGTTCGAATTACAAACAATAGATGGCGCTGCGATCGATAGACGCTAAATTCAGGCTCGATTTTTGGTACTTCGTGGCCCGGATAATACATTTCCATCTCCTTTTTCCGCATAGAACAAGATAAAGGACCAAAAATCGAGCCTGTATTTAGCGACTATTGCTTACAGCGGCATCTATTGTTTGTAATACGAACTAAAATTGAAAATCACTGTAAAAAAACTTTTGACCTTATGCATAACCCTCCTGCAAGAATTTTTTAAATATCTGTCACCGTTTACAAGTTATTGAATTTTAAAATCAGTCAGTCCTTTTTGGGACACCCGGTATGTGTAATGCAATGGCCAGTAACAGTATAAAAGCAATAAACGTCAAATTGTTAAAACAGACTAATTCAAGAGGTCTCAGGACTCTTAAAGCTTCAAAAAAAATTTTATTTTAAATTTTTTAGATGTTAATCTTCTATCTTTTGTGAAAATTTTAATATAATTGTTTCCTTCAAATTCTCATTAGAACAGAAGTTATGGCTTTTAGAATTATACCTACTCAATAGCTGAAGCGGCATTTTCGAAACTTTTAAGTCATTTTTCTCCAAATTACTTTTTTGGGCATAATGCACACGATGTCTCAAAAACTTTTCAATATTTTTTCATGAAATTTTCAAAACATACGTTTCATGTTAATCTGTATAAACTGAACCTAAAATTTCCTTTTTATTTTTCAAAAAAAAAATTTTTTAAGTTATTATGTTGTTGAAATTTTCAAAATTTTGTATTAGCTAAATACAACTTTGTATTAAAAATATAAAAATGCTTTAAATACAAATTTATTTAGGTTCAGGGTAATTACTACAATCTGAAGTATAAGCAGGCACCAAAAATTTCATTCTAATTGCAATATTTATTTTGTAATCCTGTGCTTACACTGTTATACCAATTTTTTGCTTGTCAAATGTCTGACACTTTGGAGCTCTCTATAGATGCTAATTATGCATCTTGAATTTTTTTAAATACATGAAATAAAAGAAAATACTTATATCTTTCATCCCAATAAAAATTGTGTTTTAAAATCATATGTATTTTAATATATTAAATGTTAAAAATGTTCTTTTTTTTTTCATTTTTTCCAATTTTGAGAGCCCTGAGACCCCTTGATTAGAATGAATTATATAAATACTATGGGATTCACAACTATTTTGCATTGAATGTATCTTTCAATACGCCTCGAGTGACTTTAAAAGTTAATTAAAAACCTATCTGAAAAAACACGGCAAGGACCAAGGCGGCGTTGCAAATTTGTGACCTCCTTTCGAAGCGTGCTTAGCACAATGCCAAATGTAAACTTTGAATGAATGTTTTGTTTTAGCTACACTGTAGAAAGAAAGGTTATTACTATGCTGAATTTAGTTTTATGAAATGCCAAATGAAGTTTAAATATGCACTGCTTTTATTGTCAGTACCGAATTAAATTCATTATAAACAGATTAAGATAATATTAAACTAGTTGGATGTGTCAATCCCAAAACTTTCTTCTATCTCATACATCTTAATACTTCTTGATAAATGCAGCACAGCAGCGCCACTGGTTAGATGATTCATACCAAAATCTAATCAGAGACAACTTATGTGAACTTCTAATTGAATTTGAAGTTTAATGAGAATCCGTGCGTTAGTTTTTGAGATAAAGCTAGTGCGGAAATCGCGAAAAGTTCTGCATAGCAGTGGCACCTCTTGGGCAATTTACACCAAAAACTTATCAGGAAAAATTTACATCAGAGACTAACTTAATCTAAAGTTTGATGAAAATTCATGCATTAGTTCTAGAGATACAGCTATTGAAAAAATCGTGAAAATTGCAGCATAGTAGCGCCACCTGTTGGACGATTTACACCAAAAACTAAACAGCACTAATATATATAATTCAGGCTAACTGAATCTGAAGGTTGGTGAAAATTCGTGCATTAGTTCCTGAGATAGAGCTATTGCGATAATCATGAATAATGCAGTGTTACAGCACTGCCTATTGGGCGATTTACACCAAAAAGTTATCAGCACCGAATTATATCAAGGATTAACTGAATCTGAAGTTTTCTGGAAATTCGTGCTTTAGTTCTTGAGATATAGCTATTGTGGAAATTATGAATAATGCAGCATAGCATCGCCAGCTGCTCTGCGATTTACACCAAAAAGTAATCAGCACCAATTTATATCAGGGACTAACTGAATCTAAAGTTTTATTAAATTTCGTTCAATAGTTCTTAAGATAGAGCGCCCACAAAATTTTTGTCACACACAGACAGACAGACATTTTGTAAAAAGATGTTTTTCATTATCTCTGCCCCCTAAAACGTATAATTCTGTCGAAAACCGGAATTCAAAAATTTTCACGAATCCAATACTTTCTTCTTGTAAAGATAGAAGAAAGTAAAAATAAGTTACACAAAATAGTTATGTTTGTTATTATTTAGGTTCTATATCTCTTTGAACTTTCGTGGTATATCCATTTACATTTTTCTAGTATATACTGTTATACCCAACCCTACTTTGCATAGTTTTTTACAAAGTCTTAGTATTCTTTTAGCAACGTTTTTTTTTTTTAATAATACAATTACTAATTGATATATTTATTGTATGGAACCCTCTGTGCGTGAGTAATATTTGCACTTGACCGTTTATATTAATAATAATCTTAAGTTTTGCATTAAGTTATAAAGAGCTAAATGATAAAGTGAAATAAAGATTTAATAAAAAAAATCTGCAAAAGAGAAAAGAAAATCTGCAACGTCTGTCTCCCGTCTTGAATTTTCTGCTACTGCTGTGAAAAGTATTAGGGATTTTAATTTATCTTCTAGGATATCAATCTCTGTCTTTCATTTTTTACAAAAATGCAGAAACAGTTGAAGAAAATTCTTCAGTTTGATTCAAAAGAGGTTTTTCTGCATATAGAAAAATGATTGGTAATTATTTAATATTCTGACATTTTTTTTAATATGATTCGAACACAGGGAAATCAAAAACTTTGTTTTGAAAGGATAACCAACAAATCTTGATGCATAAAATGTTTCAGCTAACTTATTCTTTTAGCAATTACATGTCTGTTAACAGAATTTTCTCCCTATGCAATGTGCTGTTGCTTATTATCTAAAATGTATATTTTTCTTTTGTAAATTATTATCTAATTTATCAGAAATTTAATAGGTAAAATATATCAGCGGTATGTAAGAAATCCAGGAAAGGAACCCTTCTTAGAATTAATAGGAGATATGCCAAGATTTGAGGATAACAAATATGTTCCAGTTCTGGCTAAAAAAGGTACATAAGAAAATCAATGTTTATTCAATTTATTTTGTTATAAATGTTATCTTGTGCTTAATGGAATTAACATGTAATGCAAATATTTAATTCATTGCAGGAGATTGTATCCTTATACATGGGTCCGTTATTCATAAAAGTGGTAAAAATTTGACTGATAATGCAAGACATGTATATACATTCCATGCTGTTGAAAAAGAAAATACTTTATACAGTAAAGAAAACTGGTAAACGAACTTTTATTTTTATTGCTGCAATGTTTTTATAACTATATTATCAAGTAAAATACATGTACAATTTATATATATACATAACAAGATTTTTTCTCACATAATTTATAAATGCATATTTAATCCTTTTTCTGTTGTTTGACTGCATCTATCTCTGTCATAAGATTTTATTATCAAAGGTGTTTAGAGAATTGTGGAGTGTGTTTCAAAATTAATTTGAGTGATTTAAATTCATTATATTTTATTCATAAATTGTTAAAATAACAAATAATTTCACACATGTAATTTAACGGTCCAAGTTTAAGTAACATTGTTTATCATAAAGCTAACTCACAAATACACCGTTTGTTATTTTGAACAAGTCATCAGTGTTTGCCATTACTTGTGTAGACAAGTATTTTACCCATTTAAAATCAATTTTACTTGTTGAGGAAGTCAAGGAGTAAAATTACTCATCAATATTTCACCGTTTTAAAACCAAAACCAGAACATTATGATACTTTCCCTTTTAAAATATGAAGGAATTATTTACTAAACATAAGTATTTGTTAGTGATGATAATCCTTTTCAGATTTATATCTGAGAGTAAATACATTGAGAATGGTACAGCATTAAGAAACATTATCGTCAGTATTGGATTGCATTTCCTCTTTCTGCTAAGTCATGTGAGAGATGCTTTTCAACACGAAGTAGAATGAAGTAAAAAAAAACAATGATCTAGACATACTTCTGAGATTTTCTTATGGAGAACTTTTTTTAGATAACTTTAACAACTATGTGAACTGCGATATGGATTTTAGGATCCATAAAAATATGGGAAAAGCAAAAATAGGTAATTTTGTAATTTTGCCTTTTATTGTAATGTAACTAGCATTTTCTCTAATATCTATATCTAAAATGCTAATATTTAATATTAAAACTTTTTTAATGAAAACATGCTTTAAAAATTACTCCTAAAATGCATAACATACTCAAAAAACTTTGAAAGGTAGTGAAATTACTAATTTAATTTCTTTTTTGCTAATATAGTATATTATCTTCATCCACTCTCGCTTCAACAGTTTTATAGTAATGGTTTTCACAACAACCTTAAGACAATCTTATAATTTACACACTCTTAGGAAAGAAGTTGTTTGCAGATAATGTCAGTTGCATAGTCCTATAGGGGGGGAAATGCTCAGTGTGAGGTTTGACGACTTCACACTTTGAAAATATGCAGAAAAGAATCTGAATAGATTTGATGTGTTCAGAATAATGAAGGGTGCTCACATTGAGCATTTGAAGTTAACCTAATGATTATACCATGGTCATTTCAACTTTGATAGTTACATTACTTATGTGTGAAATTAAATCTTATTTTAACAATTGATATTAATAAAACGAAGAATTTATGAGTCTGCCTGTGTACACTCTCATGCTTTGATGGATAAGATCAGTGCTATGACATTGAGAATGGAGATACCTCAAGGTGTACCCAAGAACACCTTGAAGAGATTTTTTCAAAATTCGATTTAGAATTTTGTTTAAGTTTAAATTTTAAAGGATTTTTTTAAACTAGATTTTCACATTGGGTATTTTCTTTTACATTTCACATCTTCATTTCAAAATATTGCATAATTTCACTCTTTACAGCACAGAATAGAACAAAAAATGCATTTTCAGATAAAGTTTGTCTTAAAACTGTAACGTAATTCACAGGTTTTTAAAAAATCAAGAATTTATAAATGCATATTTAATCCTTTTTCTGTTGTTTGACTGCATCTATCTCTGTCATAAGATTTTATTATCAAAGGTGTTTAAAGAATTGTGTAGTGTGTTTCAAAATTAATTTGAGTGATTTAAATTCATTATATTTTATTCATAAATTGTTAAAATAACAATCGTAAAATAAATCTAATTTTTTGCTTTTTAATTTTAGTAAATGTCAATTTGCAAATAATTTTCTTGCAGTATGTTTCTTTTCACAAAGCTGAAACATTAATAAGGTTTCTAAGCACAAATATCAGATACTCACAACTATATTGTGCATATATCAACTATGTATGCACAATTTTGGTTCTTTTTATCATAATTGGAGAATTTTTACAAAAATGCCAAGGTTTAGAAAATGAACATTAGAAATTAGCTGATATGTAAAACAACCGAACCGAAGCATAAACACAAGATGGCATGAAAGTTTTTTCTTTTAACTTTGATAAATTTCAAATTGCAAACAACTTTTTGTTCTCCATTTTGTTTCTTTGCATAACAGTGGAATACTAACACTCACATTATTTTTTTATCCTCTGAATCTCATGAAAATAAAAAGTACCAAACCATATAGGCACCATTTTGGTTCTTTTTATTATTGTTAAAAGACAAATTTTACTGATTACAGAAAATTAAAATTACAAATTACCTCATTTAAAAAATAATAATAAACATGAATACACTAGACTCATGATTTTACAACCCCCGATTTAACGACCATTGGATGAGGTTCCAATTATTTTTCAATACTTACAATGTTTTTCCTTGCTTGATTTAATGACCCACAAATAATTTGAATCTTGATTTAGCGGCCTTCGAGAACTTCATTTCACATCCTGCAGAAATTAAAAATCTAGAAGCAGTAACCCCAAATGTTACATGCATTTTACAACGTATGGATCAAGGTGTTATACAATGTTTCAAAAAATGTACCGAAGAAACTAGTCAATGGTTTCTAATCAATTTAGAAGTAAACAAAATTCATTAAATGAATTCTTAGTGGCTATCGTATAGCAAATGATCCTCGGCAAGTGGTTTCTCAGGTCACAATTTTGCTTCCATCCCGCCGGATATTTAAAGAACCAAGCTTGGGAACTTGAACCTGCTGCCCAGGGGTTGAAAAAACAGAACACCGAAACTGAAGATTCCAATCATCTAATATGCAAACATTATGAAAACATGTTTGGCTGAAAAAAATTCGCATTTGAAGATTACGTTGACGTTGACAATATGTTTAAAACTGAGAAAACATTTTGGAAAGATTATTTAATCTGCAGCCTTCTCAATCCTGATTGGACATTCCAAATAATTCTTCTGACGAGGAAATTGACGATGTTCCATGTATACCTCCTGCATAAAAAAGCAGAGAATGTCATCAAGTTGTATGGAACACTTTTAGAAGGGAAGGAAATTGTAACAACTACTTTTAGATGATCAGTGACCTTAAAAGCAGTATTCTGGAAGTTTCCAGCCGCCATTTAAAGCAAAATAGTATAACATGAGTATTCAAAAAATGTTAATTAACTAAACTAAGTCTTTTTTATTTTGTAAAATGTTTAGATTCTTATAAAATTATTCCATAATTTTTAACTAATTTTTAAATCTAAGAATTTAGACTAAATACTGCAGGTATTTTTTTTTTTTTTTTTTTTTTTTTTGTATAAATCAGTAGTTTTTACTACACTAGAATGCTAGGTATTTTTGAAGTGCATTAAAATCAACCAATATTAGCAACATTTGGTTTAACGACCATTTGATTTAATGTCCTATTTGCCGAGGTCTCAAGAAATGTCATTAAATCGTGAGTCTACTATATAATGTAACTCAAAACAAAATATATCATTCTCAATATTACGTATTTCATCTGAATATCGTGTGGCATACATACCACATTTAGGAATGTACATTTATGAACAAAAGTTTATTACAATAGTGGAAGAAAGAGCTAATGCTTCACTTATGAATATAAACTTTCTATACATGTTCAGATATAGTACAAAACTATTGACATATCTCCAAATACAAATAAAAAAGTTTTAATTATATCGCACCCTGCATCCAAATATGATCCATGTTTCATCACTTAGGAATTGGATGTTAGCAGTGAATGTTTTCTCTAGGTATTAGATGCTAATGAAGCACAAATTTTACCAAACAGAAACTTTAAAGAGGTAAAACTAATGAAATATCATGAAAAAGACACTTGAAACTTAAAAATTGGAATATACCTTATTTCTAACATCTACATGCTTACTTCAACTTGTTTTATAAGTCAAATTTTATAGGGTTAAGATGGGAGAAACAATCATAAATCTCTGTTTAGAAAATTCTCATTTGCTGTAGAATAAAGTTTAAGGATATGGAATAAAGTTAAGGCTTGATAAGAATGTTCTTATTTTTAAATTTCGAATTTTTAAAGATCGAAAACAAAAAAGAAAATCAATTTTTTGTTGCTTCAATGTGAGGGGTTTACCACCAATTTTTCCGAGCAAAGGAATAAGATATAAATGCTAATAATTTAACAACTAAAATAGTAATAATGAAAGAATGTTATTTGAAACTGTGTAAAAAAAATTGCCTCATACTTTGGTATTTTCTGATTTCATTTTTAGAAATTTTTACTGGCGCACACACTTGTACTTTATAACATTTTTATTTCAAATTGGTAACATAATTTATCAATGATAGGGGATTTTCTTTTTCACATTTCTTAAGAAAAATTTTTGCTTTCAATTGCCTTAGTGTTTAGGTTTTATGATGACATGCAGATTGTTTAGTAACATTGAAAAAGAATTTGGCTAAAATTTTTAACAACTTATTTTTGTTTTCATGGCAGAATAATTGCAATTTAAATTTTAATATTCTTTCAACTTTACTTACCTTAATTTAAGCACATGTGCAATAAAAAATTAGTGCAAATTACATTAATTTTTTCTCTATTGTCAAAAAATGTTTTGTACGGGGAATAAAAATACACAACTGCTAAGCACAGCATTACATTTACTATGGAATTAATATTTGAAAACATTTTTATTTGACAGTGAAAATTTATGGGTATAGATTGAATAAATTTTAAACAATTTAACCAGTGAAAATTAGATGTTTTTTAAAAAATGTAATTTTTAACGTAGTTTTAGATTTTTATAAAATGTAATAAAATATTTTTGCCAAAATTTAAAGAAAAAAATTGTTTCTTAAAAAATTTATTTTAATTTCCACATCATAGTAAGAATTCTGAGACTAGAAAGACTGTTGATCGTTTTCCCACAGATATAGCTAAAATGCTTCAAATTCATGTGTGAAAATGCTTGTTTTCTTCTAAAAAGTGACTCAATTTTAACACCAGATTTGACATTTAGCCCCTTAGGGGTCATCCATATATGATATCACACTTTTTTCCCCATATTTTTGACCCCCCTCCCCCCCCCTTTGTCACAAAGTGTCACACTTCACCATACCCCCCCCCCCCCCCCTTGTCACATGTCACGCTATATTACATAAACATGCACTTGCAGTTCAAAATCAAAGTACTATGTTATAGATCATATTTCAAATTTTATTTTGAAACTTTTAACTATGTGTTTTAATAACATTTGTGAGCATAATAATAAAAATGATTCGTGCACTTATTTTGTATGAAATAAGATTAAGATTTACAACAAAAAACATAATAACCAAAATGTGTAATATCACACTTCTTCTTACCCCCTCCCACCCCCTTGTCACAAACTCACAATTTCATGAACCTCCCTCCCCCCCCCCCCCCCCCTCCAAGCATGACATCATTTATGGATGGCACAGCTTGGTTTATCTGGGGAAATTAAATCACTTTATGGCAAAGTTACAAATCACTCTGTTGTGTACAACTTTAATCTTAATCCCTTGACTGTTGGGCTTAATTTCGGTGGTAAAGGTCTATATACCAAGTTATACATTCGACCAGTACCGTGTTATATCAGTTGCATATCACAGACCAATCTGGTTCATATTAGATCTAAATTTCAAACTGGGCGAAAAATGTCCGGACCAGGATTCGAACCAGGGATCTCCTGGCTGAAGCCGCCAGTGCTCTGCCATCTGAGCTATCCCGGACGAATCTGATGAAAATTTCTCACCCAGCTAACCCTAATGATTATAGCATCTAGACTGAAACCTGGTTCAGCTCAACAGAATAAATCTCAGGTAATGGTGTGACGTGAATATTAGAATATTCACAAATTGTTTTGATCGTATTTTAGAATTAGTTTGTTGTAAAAATTCTTCTTTTAAAACAATGGAGACAATAACCCTACACTTAGTTCTTTTAGGTCATTTTAAAAGGAGAAAAGTCAAAAACGATCTTACTTGAAACAAGCAGTGTTGAGGAAGAGACAGGAACTACACTTTCTTGAGACTAAATCAATCTTTATTTAAGTATATTTTTAGATGAAGATGAATAATTTTCCCTTTTGATCACCCGTAAATGGTTCTTGAAAATACCAGCACTTAGATTAAAAAATTCCCGAGAGAATATCAAATATTTAACTGAAGAACAAAAACTTCGTTGATAAAAAATGGCACAACTACAAACAGATATCGACATCGTTGTTTCGGCAATCCCGTCAGAACTTTAACTGCCTAAAAAAATTAAAGGAGACAGTATATAAACATCACTACGGGGCCCGCAAAAGTAATTAAGCGATAGGTTTAAAACAATTGACCAAATTCAAAAGCCACTGGTATTCGGAAAACAAATGAGAAAGCGAAACCAAAAGTAACACAATCTAATTCGTTCGTGAAACGAAACGTCACTCGTTTGAAATCATAGCAAGCGCCCGTTTTCTACTGAGCATGCGCGCACTTACAGCCTCGGATGAAACACAGAGAGAAAAAGGAAGGGAAGAATAATGAATGAATGACGTGCGTATGCAAGCACTGGGGAAAAGTCAACTTACAGGCGTATGCTAACATTGTCTGCGAGGGAGACGGGAGAAAAAAGAAAAGAAACAAAACACAAAACGGCCGCGGCTCCATCACAGATGCAAACAGGTGAATAGGTGGAAAAAAATGTGAGATTTCATCTCACAATACCCCCCAACGTCGAATAAAATTTTGATGTGCCAGACAGATGTAAAAAGGTGACCTTTTGGCATCAGGATGGGAAAATCAAAATTTTGAAAGCCAATTAACAAGCCCTAAAAATAAAATGTGGTGATCAAAAAGGAAAAAGAGAAGGAAAAGGAATACATAAATGTTACATCAATGTAGTATATACAATATAAATATGTACATTTAGAATGAGTATTCCAATTATTTACATGTGGCATGCCATAAAAATAATTGTGCACATAGTATATCTTTAAAAAGATCTCATATCAAAAAAATATTAAACATTAATATTTCACCAAAAAAAAAGGCAAACAACTTTGCTGTCAAGAGATATCAAGAAAAATGTATTATTCGAATAATATAAAATAACAGTTGCAACTATAATAAGTAAAATTGGTCGACCAAGAGTATTATAGAATAGCTTACATCTTCAGCTATTCAAGTTTTCATCAATCAAAGTATCTCATAAATCAAGAGTACTAGTATAATTTGTTTACTCATTGAAGATATTTATATAGCTACTCACTACCATTAACATATTAGTTAAAATGTATATCAAAATAATATCAACAACAGTAAACAACACGTATAACCTCTAAAATAAAAAAAGTCAACATCAATAGATTACTCTTCAACAAAAATATTTAACATAATTACTCAAAATTCATCAACCTAGGTATCGTACATATATATATATATATTGCTGTATGAAAATAAAAAAAAGTGGAGATCCCCAAAAAGAAAAAAAAATTAAAAATATACCATCAAAATCATTATACATTTCTATGTAATAAGCTTGATCATGTCAATTTATAAATGTGGAAACATGGTACCAAAAAAACAAAAAGGAATAGACAGATAACCTGGAACAGATATTACCATCATGTTTTTGCTAAAATTAAATGAAATTTACTAGAACTTAGAATACTAGGTGAACAAATTGTTGCCATAACATCATCACATTGTCAGGTGCAACTACTCATAAACCTAAAAATAAATACAAAAAAAAAATTAACTATTAATATTTATTAAAATACATATTTAAATGCAAATATTAATGTCTTTTTCGTAAATTATAATTGTGGGGTAGAGGTGTAATTGGATGAGGACTTTGCAACACTAAGTGTTGTTGGCGTTTCTGTACAGGTATTACTCTATTAATATTTATTGTAAAAGGCTTGTCCAGTTCATCTTCTAAAACCCTAACAGAAAGAAGCACATCTGAAATTACATTTATCACAACATAAGGACCAATGTTTCTTGGCTTAAATGCATCAGTAGTTCTAATGTAAACAATATCCCCACACTGGAACTTTCGTAGATGAGCACGTTTATGTTGACGTTGATTACATAACTGTTGAGCCTCTTTCATGTTTCCATAAACTTTCTGGTACATATGCTGATAGTAATCGTACGGATATGATAACGCTTCCAGATCAGGATAATCCAAAAGATCAAAAATATTGGATATAGATCTGCCAAAATGCAGAAAAGATGGTGAGTATCCAGTTGAAGAATGTATTGTGTCGTTATATAGGCTTTTATGTATCATTAGGGACTGTTGAAAATTATATCCCTCCTGAGCTAATGTAGCAATTGATGACTTAATGCTGGTATTTATTCTCTCTGATGATCCTTGCGTTTGAGGATGCCCAGAGGATGAATGAACAATACTGATCTTGAGGCCCTCCGTAAAATTATCAAATACTTGTGAATTAAATTGAGGGCCCAGATCAGACATTAAAGAAGCCGGGCGACCATAGGTGGTGATGTAGTTGGTCAGGGATTTAACAACAGACTGAGCAGTAGCAATCTTGATTGGGTATAACTCTATATGTTTTGAGAAATGATCCAGGAATGTCAGCACATAAAATTTATTCGAAAAAGGGCCTAGGAAATCCATTGAGACGAGCTCACCAGGTTTAGAAGGGATGAACATCTCTTGTAATGGTGCTGCAGGTATTCTTCGTGGTTTATGTCTAACGCATAACTCCCAGGACAGAACAAAATTTTTTGTATCTTTATAAATTCCTGACCAGTAAAATTTTTTGAGTAGTCTTCTATAAGTATTTCCAATACCGAAGTGGGGCATATGGCAAATATGCAAGATTTTTGACTTTAAAATATGAGGCACAATAATTTTAATATGTGGCGAATTTTCAGGTTGTAAGAATTTACGTTTTATCATAAGTAAACCTGTATCAGGATGAATAAAATAATTTTTGAACTTAGGATTAGGTTTATCTGAAGTTATGGAGTCAATTATTTTCATTATTTTAGGATCCTTACGTTGTTCACAGAGGAATGTGGACTCAGAAATTTCCATTTTTGGGTCTTGAGATTGTTGGTTTTGATCATCTATGTGATGCAACTCAATAGTTGGTGACTTTGTAGTGACTGGAAGAATATTTTTATCTCTTATTAAAGCAGGGTTAGTGTTAAGATCTTGAGAATTATTTGTAAAATCTTCACGAGAGAAATAATCTGCTAACACATTACTCTCGCCTTTAAGATATTGAAAGGTGAAATCATAATTGTAAAGGTCAACCAACCATCTCGTAGTCAGATCAACTGGTGAACTAGTAGACTTATAATGTTCAATAGGTTTGCTGTCACTTAAAATCGTAAAATGTCTATTATACAGAAAAAATTTAAATGCATTAATTGATTTCACAATTGCCATCAATTCTAGCTTCAGAGCAGGATATTTTCTTTCTGAAGGAGATAAAGATTTACTAAAATAACTCACAGGTAGTAGATGACCATTTCGCTTTTGTAGAAGGACACCGGAAATAGCTATACCACTTGCATCCGTATTGAGGTAAAATGGTTTGGACCAATCAGGCAAAGAGAGAAAAGGTTTTGAGAAAAAAATGTTTTGAACTTCTGTAAAAATTTTATTATGATCTGGCGTCCATGTAAAAGGAACCTTTGGAGAGGTAAGTTTAATTAGTGGATCCATAAGTTTAGAATATTTGGGAATAAGTCTGCGATAGAAACCACATAGACCAATAAATCTTTTTAAGTGTTTCTTAGTTTTTGGAGCTGGAAAAGATGTAATTTGGGTTACATTAGAAGACACTGGTTGGATAGTATGATTCTGCAAATGAAAACCAAGGTAATCTATGGCTGTTTGATGAAATTTGCATTTAGCAGGAGACAAGGTAAGGTTATGTTTCTGTAAAATTGAAAACAAAACATCTAATTTGTGAATCATTTCTTGAAATGAATCACCAGCAACAATAATGTCATCCTGATATGCATAAACACCTTGTAATTTACTTTCTTTGATTATTGGCATCAATTAACATTTGAAATGAAGAGGCTGCGGATCTGAGTCCAAACATTAAACGAGAAAAACTATAAGTACCCCATTCGGTAGTAAAAGAGAGAGTTTCTTGCAAAATTCTTCTGGGAGATTTATCTGATGATATGCAGATGGAAAATCTAATGTGGTGAAGTATTTAAATTTAGAAATATTGTTAATAATAGTATCAATTCTAGGTAATGGATAAGAAGAACTATGAATCATGGTATTAATTAATCTTAGATCAAGTGCCATTCGAAATTTAGGTTTCTCATTTGGAGAGGATGCTTTCTTTTTAACCATAAGCATTGGACATGCCCATTCGGAAATACTTCTTTCAATAATTCCTGCATCAACTAACGTGTCCAATTGCTGTTTTGCCTCTTCTTGGATAGATTGTGGCACAGGAAAGGGCAGGGTCTTAACAGGAACATCTGAGATAAACTGGATATGAGGTATAACTCTGTCCGTTTGACCCAAAGATTTCAAGGAAGAAGAAAACACTGTATCATATTTAGTTAATAAATTTTGTAATTCTGTTTTCTGATATGGAAGTAGATGATTTAGGCTAAAATTACTAAGTTTAAACTCTGATTTTCTTAACTTTAAAATGTCAGTAGAAGCTTGAATTAAATTAATTTCATGGGGAGAACTAATATTTTGAGTATCAAAATCTTCTTGAATTTCATCTATCTCGTGAATTGTTCCCAAAACTGAATCTTTATTAATGTGAATGGGTTCTTCAGCATTATTAGTGATAGGAATATAAAAGTAACTACTGAGGTTTTTAGCATTTTTAGATTTCAAGTTAAGTTCTGCAGAAATTATGGATTGATATGCACAAGTTGGTAATTCATACTCCTTTGGTTCAAACAAAAATTGATCACAAGAATGAAAGGAAGACACCGCAGGTACATATACAGTACTGTCAGGTGGAATAACGACTTTCTTTCTCGAATAACAAGAATTATTTGAAGGAAGAGAACTACGTACTTTATTATTGGAATTAACAGACACTGATACATTTTTATTGGAAGATTCAGGTAGAGACCTCTTTTGAGTTAAAGTGTTGACTTGTAAATCCTGTGTTTGATCAACCTCTTGAGCAGAAACAGAGTCTAAGATGTCAAGTAGGTTATTATTTATCTTAATTTGGCTATTATGTAGATCAATAACAACTCTATGAGATTTCAAAAAATCAAAGCCAAGGATACCAACAAACTTAGAATCTTCAGGAATATCAATGAGAAAAAAAGAATGTTTGTAGAAAAATTTCCCTATCTTAAATGACAAGTTTATACAACCAGAACAAATAACAGCAGAATTTACCGTGGTAATTTTTACATTTGAAGCAATTTGCTATAATGTACATGCTGTTTTATACGTTGAAAATAATATTTTGATAATAGAGAAATGCTTGCACCTGAATCGAGAAGAAAATTTGCAGGATTCTTGTTAATAGTTAATTGAATTGGAAGGGTAGGTTGATCAACTTCCGCATGGAGAAAAAATTCGATAGACTCAACAAAGACTATGTCATTTTCAGATGAGGTTGTTTGTATAGCAGAGTTTGCAAATAGTGGAATTTCTTTATTTGTTTGACTAGCAACTGATTTAACAAGTCTCTGTGATGAAATCGGATAGTTAATTTTAGTCAATGGAGACCGTGGTACAATAATATCATTCTGGATTTGAAAAGGCGTAAAGTCACGACTTAAGGCAGAAAAATCATTAAAGGACGGAAGTTGAGTATTTGTGTCTGGAGATAACTCTTGAAAACATTCAGGAGTTAAGTTTGAATTATAGAATCTTCTTTCATATTGAAAAACGGGAACAGCAAGGTCTTTAACAGAATTTACATTATTGAAAGAGACAGCTTGTGAGTTATACTGTGGAAAAAAATGACACAGGGGTGAAGCAGCTCCACACCCACTTCTCCCCAAATCGTGTCAGTACCTATGAGGATTTTTATTTGAGTAGTTCTGACGGGAGGTCGAAACTTTAGAGGAAGAATGTCGAGAGTCGGATGAATGTGGTTTATCATCTGAGGAGTTGTGATGCCGTTTTTTGAAAGATGCTTGTTTTGATTTGGAAGTTAAATTTGATTTCAATTTGAAACATCTGTTTGCTGAATGTCCAGGTCTTGTGCACCACTGGCAAATAATTCGTTTATACGAATGTTTGAAATGATGACTGAGTCTTAAGTTTCTGGAAGAATTGTGCCTGGACTCTGTATCGCAAGATGAGTTATCACCTGAAGTAGCTGAGTGAGGTTTGTTACACACCTCCGATGAGTCCGCAGAATGACTATTATGAGACAGAGAATCATCAGGTTGTTCAAGTAAGTTATGTAACATACTGTATGAAGGTGGAACCAAATTAGAAATTATAGGTGCTTGAACAGAATCAAGAATCTCTTGATATGAAGCAGCAGCTTCAATCATTTTGTCAAACGAATCTATGTGTTGTGTAAGAATGTGAACTTTTAAATTATTAGGAATGAGATCAGTGAATTTTGATATTAGAATCTGTTCAATGGAGGAATCAGGCAACTGAGGAAAATGTTTACGAACAACATCATCTAACCTTGTAGCAAAATTCCGGATAGATTCTGAAGGTAGAAACTTTATACTATTGTATTTAAGAGCAATGGAGGTAGCTGACTCTGTCTTAAAAATGTTTTCTAAAAATATCAAACAAGTCTTCAGGAGAAGTTGCCTTTTTACATGCAGTAGAGGAAACATAAAATTTTAATGCCTGATCAGAGAGTTTAGACTTGAGGAAAATAAGTGCCTGTTCATTACTCCAGTTAGAATAAGAAATGGTCGCTTTAACTTGCTCAGCAAAAAAATCTAAAAGTTCGGGATCACCAGAAAAAGGTGTCACTATTATTCTTAGAGGTTTAATTTTTGACGTCATGATGAATAAATACAACAAAATTCAAAAATAAATGCAATAATTCAAACAAACAGCATTCAAATAAATTAATAATCTCAACAATATATAAATACATCACTAGTTCTAATAAATTGTGCCTTTATATTTGCCATATGAACCTTCAAACAATGTAAAATTATAGGTCATTGTAAAAATATTTGCATACTAAGAACAAAAATATCTTCTATCACTTCGTACAATCGAAAGAAAAATCATGCTCTGCAAAAATAAAAGGAGATATTTCCTACCATTTACTTCTCAGAACAAAAAAAAATCTCTTCAAAGTACATAAAAATGAGCAATTTGTTCCCCAAATACAAATATAAGTTCAACAAAATAATATATTGAAATAAACTCTTCAAAAAGTAACAGCTTCAGACTAAAATATTAAAATATCACAGCATTATAACATATTAATTTTTTTTTTTTTAATTAAATAAGTATTTCCGTCTCTCTTATAATTCCAGGGTGCATTTTTCAAGAATTTCTCCAAAGTCGGCACCAAGAATTGTGACGTGAATATTAGAATATTCACAAATTGTTTTGATCGTCTTTTAGAATTAGTTTGTTGTAAAAATTCTTCTTTTAAAACAATGGAGACAATAACCCTACACTTAGTTCTTTTAGGTCATTTTAAAAGGAGAAAAGTCAAAAACGATCTTACTTGAAACAAGCAGTGTTGAGGAAGAGACAGGAACTACACTTTCTTGAGACTAAATCAATCTTTATTTAAGTATATTTTTAGATGAAGATGAATAATTTTCCCTTTTGATCACCCGTAAATGGTTCTTGAAAATACCAGCACTTAGATTAAAAAATTCCCGAGAGAATATCAAATATTTAACTGAAGAACAAAAACTTCGTTGATAAAAAATGGCACAACTACAAACAGATATCGACATCGTTGTTTCGGCAATCCCGTCAGAACTTTAACTGCCTAAAAAAAATTAAGAGAGACAGTATATAAACATCGCTACGGGGCCCGCAAAAGTAATTAAGCGAGAGATTTAAAACAATTGACCAAATTCAAAAGCCATCGGTATTCGGGAAAACAAATGAGAAAATTAAACCAAAAGTAACGCAATCTAATTCGTTCGTGAAACGAAACGTCACTCGTTTGAAATCATAGCAAGCGCCCATTTTCTACTGAGCATGCGCGCACTTACAGCCTCGGATGAAACACGGAGAGAAAAAGGAAGGGAAGAATAATGAATGAATGACGTGCGTATGCAAGCACTGGGGAAAAGTCAACTTACAGGCGTATGCTAACATTGTCTGGGAGACGGGAGAAAAAAGAAAAGAAACAAAACACAAAACGGCCGCGGCTCCATCACAGATGCAAACAGGTGAATAGGTGGAAAAAAATGTGAGATTTCATCTCACAATACCCCCCAACGTCGAATAAAATTTTGATGTGCCAGACAGGTGTAAAAAGGTGACCTTTTGGCATCAGGATGGGAAAATCAAAATTTTGAAAGCCAATTAACAAGCCCTAAAAATAAAATGTGGTGATCAAAAAGGAAAAAGAGAAGGAAAAGGAATACATAAATGTTACATCAATGTAGTATATACAATATAAATATGTACATTTAGAATGAGTATTCCAATTATTTACATGTGTGCATGCCATAAAAATAATTGTGCACATAGTATATCTTTAAAAAGATCTCATATCAAAAAAATATTAAACATTAATATTTCACCAAAAAAAAAGGCAAACAACTTTGCTGTCAAGAGATATCAAGAAAAATGTATTATTCGAATAATATAAAATAACAGTTGCAACTATAATAAGTAAAATTGGTCGACCAAGAGTATTAAAGAAAAAAAAAGAAACAAAACACAAAACGGCCGCGGCTCCATCACAGATGCAAACAGGTGAATAGGTGGGAAAAATGTGAGATTTCATCTCACAAATGGAACTCCAGAAAATGCTGGATACGAAATTACACTAGATTAATTTTAACACAATTATTCTAATTGGTAAATAAATCATATTAGATGTAAATTTCAAACTGGGCGAAAAATGTCCGGACCAGGATTGGAATCATTAGGGTTAGCTTGGTGAGAAATTTCCATCAGATTCGTCCGGGATAGCTCAGATGGCAGAGCACTGTCGGTTTCAGCCAGGAGATCCCTGGTTCAAATCCTGGCCCGGACATTTTTTGCCCAGTTTGAAATTTACATCTAATATGATTTATTTACCAATAAGAATAATTGTGTTAAAATTAATCTAGTGCAATCTGGTTATGCAACCATTATTGTGTACGTGTAGTGAACGACGTAAGGGGGTTTGCATAATGGTTGTTGATTACTGAAATGAGAGGGCGTACACAGCATACATCCTGGCAGTCAAGGGTTTAATCTAAACTGAATTAAAAATGCAAAGTTCATTTTCTTGAACAATTGTAATATGTTTCCCATTTATGGATAAAAATTGCCAATAACTTTTAGATATGTGATTCTTATCAATGGAAGCATTCTTTCTAAGTGTTTCTTTCAGAGTTTGAGCATTTTATTTTTTAATTCCCGACCATGCAAAAAACGGATATACTACTACTTAATAAATAAAATACAGTCGGCTCTCGTTAATTCGAAATCGGATAAATCGAATCTTCGCTTAATTCGAACTAAGCATGAAGTCCCGAAATTTTCAATGGCAAAATAACGTTAAAAATTTTCATTTATTCGAACTCGTTTTCTCTTGACATCGTTTAATTTGAACTAACGAAAATTCCATTTTTTTACTTTTCCTTACTTTCTCACGGATTTTGGATCCTTGAAATAACTTTCTTTCTTTCATTTTTGACAGAATTATTCTGAACTAGTATACATATAATCCACATTTGATATCCGCTTTCTTAGTGCCCCATCTGTCCATCAATGACACCTCCACCCCTTCTTCCATTGTGCTTCTTTCTAATCTTTTCTGTAGCATTTGACCCAGTGACATTCCGAGAAATCCACATGGTGGACATCTGTTAAAGATAGGGGAAACCTCTTTTCAAAAGTCAAAAATGAATAGGACTAAGCAAACAACAATTGATAAATTTTGTCATAGTGATATTAAATAGTGTGAATAATTTCTTAAATGTTCATATAATTTCAGGCAAGAAAATTATAGTACAATTAATGAAAATTTTAATGCAGTTGTTTTATACTGTACGAGGGTGGTTCAATAATTACTGTCCCGAGTGTGTATAAAATATTTGTACTGCGATGGTTGATGTGGAATATTGAAATCTATTGTCTTAGATGCCTATATGCTCAATTTCAGAACCGTAGCTGCTATATTAACTAATATTTTTCGTTTTAGGTGTGAGAGGTGGAACATAGCTTGAAAGGGGGAGGGCGGTGTTGGGAGAAAAGGCTGGAATGGAGCCAGAACTGAAGCATTTCTGTGATAGATTTGTAACAGTGGATGAACGTCACTACATCACCATGATCCCGAGTCCAAAAGACAGTAGCTACGTCCCATTCACTGTCACCCCCCCCCACACACACACACACACACCCTTTCAAGCTAGGTGCGAATTCTCATACCAAAAAGGGAAAAAAATATGTTAATATAGCAGCTACAGTTCTGAAATTGAGCATATAGGCATCTAAGACATTAGGCTTCAATATTCCACATCAACCATCGCAGTACAAATATTTTATACACTTCCGGGACAATCATTATTGATTCACCCTCGTATTACTAATTTTTATGTTTTATTTATGTTATTTTAATATTAATAATTAGTTTATGTATTTATATCTTTTAATTTAATATTAAGTCATATTCTAACGATAACAGCCGAAATAAATTAAAAAAATATTATAACATTAATTCCTTTGTAATAGCACCCCTTTAAATATGTTTTTCTCTCATACTTTTCATAATTCGAACTCTGGATAATTCGAACATTTCTTGTGGTCCCAACGAGTTCGAATTAACGAGAGCCGACTGTATATTGAGTTGATACTGTTTACATCATTTTGAAACATGTTGTATAAGTAAATATTGCTTTCCTTCAAAAATATTCATTGATATATTTTATTATTTCTCATAATTTTTGAAAACTAAGAAATATATGAGTTTATCTATTTATATAAAATCCAAGTCTCTGTGTGTCCCTCACGATTCCGGTAGGACCACCTCATTGAAATGAGTAATTGTTGAAAAATACTAATGCAGGGTTACCATAGTAGCGCCAAATGTTGGTCAACTTGGCAATAGCTAGCTGATTTGGTGAAATTCCCATTTAAAACTATTAATCTTTCATAAAGGAGGTCACCAAAATTTAATTTAAACTCCGCTCTTTTAAGATATTTTTTCAAAATCTATGGGTGAGAATTTAAAGTACATCTTTACATCTTCCTCCCGATGCTACTAATAAAATAACTGCCAATAGACGACGCTGTACTGTATGAGCTCCTAACTGCGCGATTTTAATGTGCTTTAGGTACTTTTCCAGTATAGGTGCGTTGGCGAAAAAGGAAATTTGGCAACATTTTCCGGGAACCTATCCACTGCTTGATTTTATATACATACGCATTTTTTTTTCGATATTTATACGATTTATTTATACGATTAAAAAAGCCGTTTCTCTAATTTTATACAGAAAGAGATGTAATTTGTGCACAAAAACATGAATAATATACATATAAAATAAACATATAAAAAAAAACGCTCATTAAGTTTGTTTTCATAGCTGTTTATATGATCTGACAACAAATTTCAATATTTTTCCGTTATACAGACACCATGCCAAAATGTATGCGGTACTTTTTCGTTATACGGACAGCATTGTCGCCAAGTGCAATAGTTGGCGCAAAATGAAAATCACGTGAATTGAAACGGCACAGATGTCATATTCGCCCCACATTGGCGTGATTTTTTTCGGTTGCCAATTTGGCGAAAACCTCAACAGCATAAACAACATAATCCGGGTTACCACATCAAGCAAAATAATGACACTTTGGCACAAGTTAAGTACCTGTTGCCTATATGATATTGGCGACAGAAAAAAATCGCGCCAATATGGGGCGAATATGACATCTGTACCTTACAAACTTTTACGAACTATTTTATTAAATCACAAATATATACTTAAAATAAGTGAACAAATAACTGTTATACAATAAAGTAATAAAATAAAAAATCATATTAAACTGCTGCCATAAAATTATAAATATCTTTCAGCATTGCAGTAAACATTTCATTTTTTGAACGAAGGCGTCGCCACATAAAATCTATGAGATACGACTCTAAATGATGACGAACAGCTCCCCGATGTCTTTTATTGCGCCATTTTGCGATGCCCCATATTCTCTGAACATTTGGAGTATGACATCCAGTATTAGGGTCGACAAAATTGTATTTGTGATTTACTGTGAAATGATCATAACCAGCACTTAGCAGTTCATCTGTTTTATATCCTTTCCGGCAATCTGTATAAATAATACAAGACTTTCATCTACTTCTATATTTTTATTAGGTCCACCGATTTTTCTATTTGGTCGTGAACATGAAGATTTGCACAAACTTCTCTCGAATAACTATTCCATTCCACTGTTGTGTTGTGGTTCATATCAAGTTGCAGCTCACCAAACTCAATCGATGTCAACTCTTTGCATGATAAATATATAAACCTCAAAGCATTAAGAAAAGTCACCCGCGATCCTTTAAACCAATTTTTTTGTTGTATTCCTACGGTTTCTTCGCATGATCGTAAGCTGCAACTCAATTTCGGATTTCCAGAACTCATCCATAATTTCATTTCATGATTTTTTGAACACTATCTTTTATTATGCAGAATTCCAAATTCCTGAAACAGTTTTATTACAACTTTCTCATCATCTGGTAATTGCCAAATGATAAAATCTATCTCAGCATCAGCAGTAAAAGTAAACTACAACTTTATAAAAAAAAAAAAGCATTTTTAATTCGATTAATAGCAGATTAAAAAGCTTTCCAAGGTTAAGGTTAAACAATAATCCTTCACGTGATTCACGTTTCATAAATAACAAATCACAATGTTTCGCATGGTTTACAATAAAAATCTACGATCAGGGTTGAAATAATTGGCGCATTAGCATACATTTTGGCATGCTGTCCGTATAACGGAAAACGTATACTAATGCGCCAATTATTTCAAAATGCTAAAAGATATTTGTAATTTTATGCCAGCAGTTTAATATGAGTTTTATTTTATTGCTTTATTTTATAACAGTTATTTGTTCAATTATTTTAAATATATATTTGTGATTTAATGAAATAGTTCGTAAAAGTCTGGAATTTTCAAATGTTATATTTTTTAAAGGCTCACTTTAGTACGACAATATTTTTTCTTTTATTTTTCAAATGCCTCCTCAATTCACGTGATTTTCATTTTGCGCAAACTATTACGCTTGGCGACAATGGTATCCGCATAACAGAAAAGTACCCAAATCTCACTTTTTGATGCCCAAATTACACCAAACTTTTTTTTTTTTAAACGGCAAAGCCCCTACAGTGGAAAAGTATCAAACTGTCTATTATTTTGCGCTATCTGTGTTATAGTTTATACTATATGCAAGGTGAGTGGAGCGAAGAGTTTAAACATTAAATATTAAAGTTTCGGCACAGATGTCATATACACGACGGGTACTTAACTGTCCCCAAAGTGTCGTTATTTTGTTTGATATGGTAACCCGGATGTTGTTGTTTATGCTGTTGATGTTTTCTCCAAATTGGCGTCGGAAAAAATCGCTCGGCACAGATGTCATATTCGCCCCATATTGGCGCGATTTTTTTCTGACGCCAATGTCATATACGCAATGGGTACTTAACTGGCGCCAAAGTGTCGTTATTTTGCTTGACGTGGTAACCTGGATTATGTTGTTTATGCTGTTGATGTTTTCGCCAAATTGGCAACCGAAAAAAAATCGCGGCAATATGGGGCGAATATGACATTTGTGCCAATCGCTCCAATATGGGGTATATATGACAACTGTGCCAAAGTTTCTATAAAGCAGTATAAGACTAAAAATTAAGAATAAAATAAATGCAAAATAAGACTAAAGAAGAAAGAAAAATCATGCGTTAAGCATAGAATATGAAACACTTTCCAACACATCCTGAATGCTTTAACAAAACTTCGTTATTTAGGGAAGGCACAGATGTCATATTCGCCCCATATTGGCGCGATTTTTTTCTGACGCCAATTTGGCGAAAACATCAACAGCGTAAACAACAACATCCGGGTTACCATATCAAGCAAAATAACGTCACTTTGGCGAGAGTTAAGTACCCGGTGTATATATGACATTGGCGCCAGAAAAAAATTGCCCCAATAAGGGGCGAATATGACATCTGTGCCTTAGGGAAATAAGGTAAATAAGTAAACATTTTAGAAAAAGCATAAATTTTTTTAAAAATTGATTTCAGCAGTTACCGTCCATAGCCCATAGTACCATTATTACATGCCACTATTTAACTAACATTTTATTTAAACTACTTTTAAAGCTACTGAAATCATATTTCCAGATATTATCATCCCTAGACGGTTATGTATCCAATTCTTTGCGTGACCCTGTATATCATTTTATCTATATTCTAAAAACATTTCTTAGTAATCTAAATGCAGTTCAGCGTAAAACTGCATAACTCCTTTAAAAACCACCTTTAAGCAATTTATTCTCATACTCAGTAACCCTTACGAATTCTTTTGTGTAGCCCTGCATATGAACTGTAGCATTTATACACACGGTATAGTATGCATAAATGTAGTGAAACATAAAAGCGCATATCATACCTAATTAAAAATGCATTTCTAGCAATCATTGCTTATGTACCTACAATACTGTGGAGAAAAGTTTCTTGGCGAGAAAGAAGTTTGCCAACGTATTTTCTGGCAACCTATTTACTGCTTCATACTCACAAGCAATTTTTTGCACATGTATACAATTTATTTAATGTAAAAAAAAAGCTATTTATCCATTTTTATAACGAAACAGAAGTAATTTTTGCACAGATGTCATATACGCATCGGAGTTGGCGTGATTTTTCTCTGACGCCAATTCGGCAGAAATCTCGCTTTCGAATACCAGTTACTTATATATTTTTAAATTATTTGCTATCATTTTGAAAAGGAAATAACTATAAATAAATAAAAGTTTGAATAATAACTATAGACCAAAACAGTTTACATAATTTAAAAACAGAAAATAAAAGTAAATAAACAATTTATTAATAAATAAAAAACAATAGCCGGCAAAATAACACCATTTTAGCGCCATAGGTATCCCGGTTCATATCTGAAATCTGTGCCGTAATTTGTATATAAAAAATATTATATATATTTAGAAATGATTTTTTTTTATGTATATAAGTGCATATATAAACAAAAGTAAAAGTTCATCAGATTTGTCTTCATAGCTGTATATTTTGGCAACATATCTCACTTTCTGATGCCCGAATTACGCCAAGCTTTTTTTTAAAAATGCGCTATAATGGAAAAGTACCTAAATAAATAATTAACAGAAATAACCAATTATACAAACTAAAGCTTTTTATTTCGAGATCAAAGCTTTGTTTTTAATTTCGATTAAAAATACATATATCCTTGGATAACTTTAGTTGAAATTAGGTTCACGGCTTAATATCTCATTCCATAAACCTAAACAAACACAAGTGATTCATTCATCGCGAGCCGTAAAAAATATTAAATCATTGAGGTAATCATTCACAAAGTAAGTTCTCCAACAATCAATGGACAATATTCTAATGACGTCATAGTAGGTAAAATGGTGGCGGTATCATTTGTTTATGGTTTGAAATCAGAAAGATTTAATTTCGCAATGTCTCTCAGTTACATTATTTTATTGTCATATTTATGAGATCAGAACAAAAGCATATTTTTTCATTATTTAGTTATTAAAGACGGAAAAAAATGATAAATGTGCATGATTTGAAAAATTTAATAATTTTCTTTCTTAATACTAAAAAATAACATCGGGAAGTAACAGCGAGTTTAAGTTAAATAAGTTTAGTTGTTTAATTCTGTTGTAATATTCAAAATAACTGTATTTATTAGATTTCAGTAAACAACATCAGGGCCCAATTAAACTTTGAGAGGACCTTTCTTTTAGAGAAGCTTTTCTAAATTCCACATATACATGGAAACTCTTCAGTGTTAGAAATATTATTCCCAGGACTGGCATAACATGAGAACGGCCTGCAATTTTACACAAGTTTTTGAAAACTACATTATATCAGAAGTTTTACTAAAAACTGGTTACTTTTTTGTTATAGAGGCCCACACTATTAGAATTATGACAAGTTGTAGCCAATTTTGCCAAAGTCGTAACCAAGATCGTGAAGCACACACATATAATACCATATAATACCATTTCATGAAATCGTATACGATAATTTAATAGTTTTTACCTTACTTCAAGTGTGGAATTTATTTATTTTTAAGGCTTAACAATCTAAAATGTCCAATATATGAATTTAAAAAAATGTAAATAAAGACTGAATAGACATGACCGCAAAAATCCTCAAATCTGCAGAACACTTAGAACCAAACTGTGCAGATTAGTGGTCTTCTACTGTACACAGTTTTTCATAAATGTGTTTCGTTATTAAAATGTGTTATTTTCATCTATCACTGCGGAACAAACGAGAAAACTCATATTCTTGCACATGAGTTGTATATATCTTTATATCTAAATTTCCGTCATTTTTGACGGGCTACCTTTCTAGTATTTAATAAAAGGTAAAACAGTGTGTAATTGTAAAAATGATATACTTTTTTATGAACCATGACTGGCTCCTTACAACATTAAGATTTATTTATTTATATATTTTTAGGTTACAGCCTACTGAAAATTTGCCATTTCCTTCAGTATATTCTACTTCTTGATTTTACATCAAACTATACCATTTCTTTCTTTTACTTTAAGATAATATGAAAGACTGATCTATTTAAAGACTAACCAACTGTTTCATTGTTGAAATTAATTTATGTTTAAAAAGTTATTGTATTCTTTTGTATTGATATATATTTTATTATTACAGCATTTATTTTTATCTATGTTTTAACCGTAACATTGATAGATAAATATCAAATTCTATTTTTTTAATAATGTTCATTCATATCATGCAAATATATGTATTTGCTTATTATCTTTTAATAAAAATGGTTTTATAATTTGTTATTATTATTATTATTGCATTTTTCTTTCACTTAAAGATGTATTTAGATGTATAAATAAATTTTAAAGCAATTTTAGTACACATTTTTAAGGACTTGTACCTTTAAAATACTTGACAAAGTATTTGCCTGCTTAATATATTTCATCTTATGTATCCTGGTATTTAAAAAAAATGATTAATAATTATATTATCATATGACATATTATACATTTATATGTTATTTTAAATATGTTTTAGAGTTATTCATGGTTTCTTGCCAATTTAGAAAGGAAAAAATGTACTTTAAGCAACCAAGTTTTTCCAGTTCCTTGTCAAATTCTTTTAATTTGTTCAATATTATTAATAACCCTCTAGGCCCCTAAGAGTTTTTCTGTATTTTCAGAAAAATACATATAAAATACATGTTAATTTAAATTTCTTTTCACAATTTGGTGCTAAAATGTCTTTTGTATCCCTTAAATATCTATTCTTAAAATTAATTTTATAAAATAATTTATTTTTCTGTTTTCCAAAAACATCCTAAACTGGTAGTTCTCTAAAGTATTTTTTTTTTTTTAACTTAATTATTCTTAAGGCACTTAAGTACACAACTCAAGCCTGAAACTTTCTGAAACATTTACTGACTTATTTTTAAATGTAAAGGCACAAAATTAGCAGGGCTGACTATGGAAGCAATTTGGAATCGAAAGACTTTTTCTATTTTTTGGTAAATAAATTATTTATTGAGTTATGAGCAATTTTGGGTTTTTCTCCCTTCACTGACTGGTATTTCTCCTTTCGTCCAGAAATTCGGTTCAAAACATCAACTTTGACAGTATTTTCTGAAAGATCTTTTGCATTTGCCAAAAAATGGAAAAAGTCTTTTGATCATGTGGTTTCTGAATAACAACATCTGCCAATTGCATGCTTTTCTGAACAAGAGAGAATTATAACTTAAAAATTTAAAAAAGTTGTTACTTTGGATTTGAGAACCGCTGTAAGAAATTCCTTAGATAGAGGAATGTGAAAGGTATTTTAAAACTACATCGTGAAAGACAATTTACAATGACAGTGTAATAAAAAATCAGCAAAGCCCTCATATGCTCAGAGAGTTAATTACTACTAGCAGGAATGACCGAGCTAAGCTCGGTCAAAATTAGCTTTCTGTTTATCTCGATATATTTTTCCCACTGAATCATTCTTGCTGTTTTAGATGCAATTAGCTAGACCGTGAAACATAGTGACCCAAATTGACCCACTAATCGAATTTTTTCGAACATGCGACTTATCAAAATGCTCTTCTTGAGCCTGAAAACGATGGAATACAAAATTTAGTGGAAATCGTTAGTCGTTTTCTAGGTAAAATAAGCTTGATCCACGTTGATTCAAAAAACCACTAACCAAAATTTATCGACAGATGTGAGCTATTTCAATGGTCTTTTTGTACTGTGAAACGGTATAACAAAAAAAAATTGTTTGAACCTTTTTGAGATGCCGTTAGCTTGACCCCGACCCATTATCACCAAAATGACACATTAATAGAATTTTCTTGAGCATGCGACCCAGCCCAATGGTTTTATCTTGTCCAGAAACGGTGTAGTACAAAGTTTTGTCAAAATCTTTTGAGCAGTTTTTTAGATACAGTTAGCTTGATCCTGATCCATTAGGACCCAAAATGACCCATTGATTGAATTTTCTTGAATGTGCGACCCTGCCCAATGCTCTTATCATGCCCGGAAACGGTATTATACAAAATTATCTCAAAATGTTTTGAAGCACTTTTTAAATACAATTAGCTTGACCCTGATCCATTGTGATCCAAAATGACCCCCTAATCGATTTTTCTTGAACATGCAACCTAGCCCAATGGTCTTCTCGGGCCCAAATAATACAAAATTTAGTCAAAATCATTTAAGCCGTTTTTTAGATACAGTTAGCTGGACCCTGACCCATTGTGATCCAAAATGACCCACTAATCGAATTTTCTCGAACATGTGACTTAGCCCAATTCTCTTCTCATGCCCAGAAACGGCATACGTAATATAAAATTTGGTCAAAATGTTTTGAGCATGTTTTTAGATTCAATTAGCTTGACCCTGGCCCATTGTGACCCAAAATGACACACTAATTGAATTTTCTTGAACATGTGACTTAGCCCAATGGTCCTCTCATGACCAGAAACGGCCGTACATTAAAAAATTTTGTCAAAATGTCTTGAGCCGTTTTTTAGATATAATTAGCTTGACCCTGACCCATAATGACCCACTAATCGAATTTTCTCAAACACGTGACCCATCCCAATGGTCTGTTCATGCCCGAAAATGATAGATTACAGAATTTCATCAAATCGTAATGCCGTTATATAGATAAACTTAGCTGGACCCACGGTGACCCAAAAATGACCCACTAATCGAATTTTCTTAAACATGTTACCCATCCCAATGGTTTTTTTTGTTGCCCGAAAATGGTTAGATACAAAATTTAGTCGAAATTGATTGAGCTGTTCTCTAGATATAATTAGCTTGACCCTGACCCAAAATGGCCCACTAATCAAATTTTCTCGAACACGAGACGAATCCAAATTGTCTTTTCATGCCCGAAAACAGTAGGGTGCAAAATTTCGTCAAAATCGTTAGAGCCGTTATCTAGATAAACATAGCTTGACCCACTGTGACCCAAAAATGACTCACTAATTGAATTTCCTCAAACATGTGACTTAGCTCAATGGTCTTTTCGTAATCCAAAACTGTAGAATATAGAGTTTAGTGAAAATCGTTAGAGCCGTTTTTTAGATAAAAATAGCTTGACCCACAGTGACCCAAAAAATGACCCACTAATCGAATTTTCTCGAATACGTGACCCATCCCAATGGTCTTTTCGTGCCCAAAAATGGTTAGATACAAAATTTAATCAAAATCGATTGAGCCGTTCTCTAGTTATATTTAACTTGACCCATTATGACCCAAAATGACCCACTAATAGAATTTTCTCGAACACGAGACCCATCCCAATGGTCTTTTCGTGCCTGAAAACAGTAGGGTGCAAAATTTCGTCAAAATCGTTAAAGAAGTTATCTAGATAAACTTAGCTTGACCCACGGTGACCCAAAAATGACCCACTAATCAAATTTTCTTGAACACGGGACCCATCCCAATGGTCTTTTCATGCCCAAAAACAGTAGGGTGCAAAATTTTAGCCGTTTTTTAGATAAAATTTGCTTGACCCATAGTGACTCGAAAATGACCCACTAATCGAAGTTTCTCGAACATGAGAACTAGCCCAATAGTTTCTTCGTGTCGAAAAACGGTTGTATGTGAAATTTGGTCAAAATCGATTGAGCTGTTTTTTAGATATAATTAGCTTGACCTTGACCCATTATGACCCACTAATCGAATTTTCTCGAACACGTGACCTAGCCCAATGGTCTTATCATGCCCAAAAATGGTAAAATACAAAATTTTGTCAAAATCGATTGAGCCGTTCTCTAGATATAATTAATTTGACCCTGACCAATTATGACCCAAAATGACCCACAAATTGAATTTTCTCGAACATGAGACCCATCTCAATGATCTTTTCGTGCCCGAAAATGGCTAGATACAAAATTTAGTCAAAATCGATTGAGCTGTTCTCTAGATATAATTAACTTGACCCTGACCCATTATGACCCACTAATGGAATTTTCTCGAAAAGGGACCCATCCCAATGGTCCTTTCGTGCCCGAAAATAGTAGGGTGTAAAATTTCGTCAAAATTGTTAAAGAAGTTATATAGATAAACTTAGCTTGACCCACGGTGACCCAAAAATGACCCACTAATCGAATTTTCTCGAACATGTGACTTAGCCCAATAGTTTTCTCGTAATCCAAAACTGTAGAATATAGAGTTTAGTGAAAATCGTTAGAGCCGTTTTTTTAGATAAAATTGACTTGACCCATAGTGACCCAAAAATGACCCACTAATCGAAGTTTCTCGAACATGTGACCTAGCCCAAAAGTTTCTTCGTGTCGAAAAACGGTTGGATGTGAAATTTGGTCAAAATCGATTGAGCCGTTTTTTAGATATAATTAGCTTGATCTTGACCCATTACGACCCAAAATGACCCACTAATCGAATTTTCTCGAACACGTGACCTAGCCCAATGGTCTTATCATGCCCGAAAATGATAAAATACAAAATTTCCTCAAAATCGTTAGAGCCGTTTTTAAGATAAAATTTACATACACACACACACAATTTTTGCTCGCATTATAGTATAAGATAATATTTTAACTTTTTTTGGGGGGTAGGGGGAGGAGGGTACCATTATTATTCATGGTCTATTAAATAGATGAATGAACAAACTTTTATTGAATCTAGTGTTCAACCTGCTCTAACACCTTTTATTCCATGATACTTACAGAATTCATTAAATTCTAATGGATATACATTCACCGAGTATGTAGGGCATAACATTTATACAAACATACAGACACATCAATTGATAAACACATAGGCCATCTAAAAACATTTTTATTTTTAAAAATTAAGAAATTAAATTTTTAAAAGATAAATTTAAATAAAAAACATTGATATCATTTATTTCTACTCTGCCAAAAATGACAAAAAAATGAATAAATAAATAATAGATTTAACCGAAGTATATCAATGAACAGTGCCAAGTTAACCTATGTGTCCAAAAGTATCAATGTAAGGAATGGACCTAGTACCAGGGTTGGTAAAAATCACGATTTTTAAAAAAAAATCCGATTTATTTGATTTAAATCGGATTTTTTTTTATTAATATTATTGGTGTACTTATTTATGTACGTGCATGTATTTATTTATTTCTTCTGTATAGATTTACACATTTCTATTAATTTCATTACATTTCCTAGATAAGAATTCAAGATATTTTAATTAAAAATTAAAAATTCTTTCAAACAAATTTAAAAGATTCACTTGAAACTTAAACTTTTATTATTCTACTATTAAATTTAAATTGTTATACATAAATCTATGCATGTTCTGTGTATAAATTTCTAGTTAATTTAAAGTTATTTATTTTTCATTAATGTGTTACTCCAATAATATGTAAACACATAATAAATGTAACAAAGAATTTTAAATGTATATGTGTATTCCATTGCAGATTCAGATTCATGAATGTTATCACATAGACTGCAAGTTTATTTGTGTTTTACATTCTTGCCATAATCTCCATCATTTTATCACTACACTATTTGCATATTACTATTACACCTTTTCCAAAAATAGTATTTTTTTCGGTAAAATAAAGCCTCATTGGATCTTTTTTTCTGTGAACCACTTTTCTTATGTATCAAAAAATCCAAAAGCTCTCTGTAACCGTACTTAGTATTGGTAAATGGCATTATTGTTCCAACTTTTGATTCACACAATACTATACTAATCTAATAATTGACAAAATAGTTACCAGTTGAAAAATAATCACATAACTGAAAGCTTAAAACTATCAACTGTCAGTGTTATCTCCTCAGCCGTTGACAATTTCAACAATCAATCATGCTCACTGACAGTAGGAATCGCTGCTTAGCTTAGAAATAACAGGGATTTGTTTAAGAAAAATTTAGGTCCTTTAAAGGGCCTTTCACAATTTTTTAAATATTTAGACAAGACACTTCACGCAAATTTTCATCTTAAAACAGGGCCCTTCACAAAATTCTTTGTCTTCAAAATAGACCTTTCCCTAAACTTTTCTGTCGCCACAAACTTTTGCAAATTATTTTAAAATAAAATTTAACTTGTCACAAAACAGCTGAAGTCAACAAAGTATCTATTACATACGCTTTTTTTATATATGTATAAATAAATGATCCTATTAAAAACATAAACAAGAATCTATATATAATGATTTTTTCAAATTCACAAAATCGTAGTTAGATTTTTCAATAAATAAAACTTCACAAATCCTGGACAGGCACATGAATAAGGTACTAACTATAGCTTAAGCATTTAACTTGCAAAAATGAACTGATCATCTAAAAAAGAAAACAATTTAAAAATGAGAGAGCATTTATCAATATTTTTGAGGAATACACTATGGATTGATAATATTTTTAACACAATTGCATTTACTTTCATAAAATAATAGTATTTTGAACTTATAAAAGTTTTATTTAATGTTATTACAAAATAATTTTTAATCTGAAATGAATGATTACTTTTCTTATAACATAAATGATGAATTTGATTCTTATTTAACCTATAAATATCAATGTTAAAAAAAAAAACTGATTTAAATCAACGATTTTTTAAAAAAAATCATTTGATTTAAATCATGATTTAAATTGCGATTTAAATCAAACTACCCTGCATAGTACTTACAATTTATTTTTATATCTTCTACCTCCTGTTTCAAGAATACAGATATTTTTAGGATAGAATGCAGCACTGTCGTTAAGATTAATAAATAAATAACTCGAATATGAATACAGTCAATCTGTGAAATCTGCTACTTAGAGACCGAGGGTTTTGTGGATTATACATTTTTGTGGGTTATAGATCATCCCTTTGTTTACATTTTATTTTTTAAAGTCTGACTATAAATTAGAAACAACTGCATAAAAATTACAATCACAATGGAAAAGAAAAAAATTATGCAACATCGGTTTAATACATTTAATAGCTAACTTTTTTTTAAAAAAATTTAAATTACATACAATACAAATTTTACTAATCATTCAATATTTTAAACACTGACACAACACAATGGTAGTTTCAGTTTTGGTTTGTTTTCAATAATTTTTTTTCTGTAGTCTATGAACACTCATTATTTCTTGCTCAAGGAAATTTAAATATTTATATCCCAACAAAAAGTTTTTGATAAAAAAAAAAAAAGCGCCAAGTTCTCCTTAATGTTTTGGCCAGAAAAAGTAGTGATATCTGAAGTTTGCACAAGTTAAAAGCCAAACATCCCAAATCTTTCATTGAAAATGGCTTCCTGTGACTTGGCCGTTAATGCCTTCTACAGCATTTCAAAATTAATGATTGGAAATTACGCATTTATGAATTATTTAAATATTAAAAGTAATATTAGAATGCAAAGAGGCAAATTCACATAAAGACATTATAAGTAAAAGATTTCTGATAAATACTATTTAGTTTGAACAAACATTAGTTTTGATTACAGATCATTTAGTCCACTTGTGGTTTAATTGCCATTTTGTACGGCCTAAAGCTAAAGTCATTAATGTAAAACCCAAGAAATAAAACAAAATTTACTTACTTCAAATCTCACAATATGTTACATTATATTTTATTGTATAATATTGAAATCTTGTGCATTGACGAAAGAGATTTTTTTTTGTTTGAACATTTATTGTAGTTTGTTTGGATACATTAAGAGGTATTCGATTTATAAACTGTTAAAAGCTGATACTAAATATGTTTTAGGAATTAGGGATATTATCTTCTGAAAACAAGTATTTTGTTATTTTTAACTTCTAAGCATTTAAATAGACAGAAATGGTTTAAATACTTTTTTTAAATGTGTATTTTATTTCTGTACTTTGTGCCACAAAATGCCTGAAATAATCAAAAAATGTAGTTGGCATGTAACTCATTTGTACATACTTTAAAATTTGAAAAACTCTCTCGAATGCATTAACGGCCAAGTTGCAGGAAACCATTTTCAATGGAAGATTTGGGATGTTTGGCTTTTAACTTGTGCGAACTTCAGATATCACTACTTTTTCTGGCCGAAACAGGAGAACTTGGGGGTAACCGTAAGGAGAACTTGGCGCTTTTTTTTTTTTTTTTTACCGAAAACTTTTTGTTGGGATATCACTATTTTTTGTATGTTTTTTCAAGATTATTTTTCTAAACTATATTAATATAAAAACCCTTAAATTTTGGTACTTTTATGTTAGCCGGGAACAAATCTCCTCATTAGCATTTTGTTTTTTCGCCAATAGCAGTTTTCATTTTTCACATGTGTAAATTAGAAACAATGCTTTGATTTTCAAATAAAATATTTTAGTTTATGTTATTATTTCTTATTTATTTATTTATTTATTTCTATGTTAAATATTCTATTAAATAAAATAAGGGAAATGCATCTATTTTAAATGAGATGACTGAAAAGTTTATATTTTTAAATGAGATGAAGGCAATATGAACAATAGAATTGGGTACAGCATTTGGCGATTTGCCACTTGCGCCTGCCTAACATAAACATACCTAAATTTATTTTATTGAGCTTTACAAATTTATACTTCATTTCTTTTTATGTTAAAGTACTAGCCGTCTCCAGCAAGCAGTATTTACTCTATTAATTGCATGTTAAACGTTGCATCATGTTACTGTTATTCATAATTTTATTTACTTGCCCATTCTTTTGCCAAGTCGGAAGCTTTTGATAGAGAAATCAAGAACTCTTTACGATCATGGAAGCACATCATATATTTTGTGTTGTTATGTATTTCATCTTTCGTGACAAATATCTCTTAACTCACTTATACATATTTCTTTATCTGTTATGATTCGTTCTCTAATGCGAAAAATTTTAATCCTATTAAGTAATCTTTTCTAATTGGGCTCACTGCCAATTGTTGTATTTTAACTGATACGATTGGGTACAAGTGAAATGGTTCTTATGAAATCCTTTAACAATATCTGCATTTACATTAAACCATATTGATTCTAATATCTTTTTGTTTCACGTTAATCTTTTCATTAGAGTCGATTATGGAAGAATAGAAGGTCTATGGGCTCACTGCCATGATCCATTTGAAAATCTATCATTCTTCTCATCTGATCGTGTTGAAGAATTAGCCAATGTGCCATGGTTTTAAGATTTTAGCTAATTTTATTCGAAACCTGAAAACTAAAATGCGAGAAACCGGATTATAGAAGATTCATTCTAACGTACATATCGATTAACAGGTTACATATTATAAAATTATAATAATTATAAGGAGAACAGACAGTTTCGGTGCTTTGATAGTTTCCGTAAATTCTCTTTATTTAATACAGAAGTTTTAGCAAAGTAAAGATTAACAACGTAGTCACAATAAGTATAATAACAGTACAATATAATAGCAATAGCAGAGGTTTTGTGCAGTGACAAAACTATTGGCACTTTGGAAATATTTGTACATTATACTATTTAACTATTCAGATGATATGTGGAAAAATATAAATAGATGGCTCGCATTAATAATTAATTCATTGAAAAATAGCCACTAGTGCCAAATACTCGCCAAGCTGGGTGGCATTTAGCGAATGTCGCCAAATTTGGTACTATATTATGTCAATTCTCAAATTGGCAACAAAAAATGTTTTCTTTATTCTGACGTCATAATATATGTATTATAATGTAATATATGTATCATAATATATGTATTATGTATTATACACATATTTATAATATGTATGATGCAAATGTATTGCGTATTATATGCATATGTATAATATGTATGATGCATATGCATAAAGTTCATTAACATCACTAAAACGCAATTAAAGGAATGGTGTTCCATAAATAGTAGAGATATTTGACAGATTGACCAGAGTGCTATTGAGATTAGAATTTCGACATTTATAATAGACCAGGAGGTGTCTGCACACACCATCACCTCATTGAGTTTACAGCTGAAATTTTAGGATTAGTTAAAACTAGATTAGCATATTAAAATGCAACTGGTATGTTCTTGGTAGTCATATCTTGGTAGAAACTACCTGAAGACCTAATTTTAGTGGTTGACTGATGTGTTTATTATTGTATCTTCCTGCATCCAAAAGTATGGAAACATGGAGGAATGGGTGCAGGAAAAACAATGGTAAATCCACCAATTAACCGGTAAAATCGGGTTTGTAAGTGGTTTCCACAAAGGCAGACCAGTTACATTTTAATACGCTAATCGATTTTTAACGAATCCTAAAATTTCAGCCGTCAACTCGATGAGGTGATGATCTGTTCAGACGCCTCCTGGTCTTTTATAAAATTTGTTTTAAGGAAGTGAAAGAAAGAAAGATGGACAGATAAACTGAAAGATTTGCCTTATTAAGATTTTTGTAAAAGCATATAAAAATTCATTCAGTTTGAAATCATTTAATACCTTTATAACTCAGGCTAATTTTCTGTAAATGAAATTTCCGTTAACAAAAAAAGGAAACATAGATTTACTTAAAAAGATCTATTTATCTAAAGATCATTATTATTATTACTTAAGTATTTATTTTAGCATAGTTATATTAACATAATTCAAATTCTTCAGAGATAACACCAATTACAAATGAGACAAATTGTTACCAGCTGGTAAAGATGTTTCTGAGAATCACATCCATTTCTAGATATTTCACCATAGCATTAAAAGTTCAGTCCACAAGAAAAGTAGACAAGTTCTTTCATCAAATAGCTTCAGTGCTAAACTCTGCTGCATGCTGACAACTTGTCCACACATCCAATAAAGATTGCCAAAACTCCCATTCATTTCCAGCAAAGATGTCACCATCCAATGCCAAGGAAAAACAATCAAAAGCCTTGACTCCAGAGTTTTTCGCTTCTTTTATCCTTGTGCCTTGAAACTACTGTGCACATGAAAATTTTGATCCATAAATAATTTTATTAATTAATCATTTTAGTACAAATTGGTTTTAACTTTTTTTAATTTATTATTTTATTTATATTTTGCTGACATTTCTTTGTCAGAAACTTTTAAATGTACTTAGTTTTCTTCATCCAGGATCAGTCGCCATGTAAAAAGAAGGATTATGATATCAAAACCCTTGAAACCACGTACTACTAAATTGAAATTATATAAAATAAATACATATTTCATTTCAGATAAGTACAAAACTTTTTTAAATAATATTTTTACATTTAACCACTCATTTTTTAAAGTAATTTACTGATTATTATTTTTTTTATATATAGCTGTACAACTTTGCAAAAATAAAATTATTGAATTCTGACCATAAAATATTTACAAATATTCGATAGAAGAGTCTTTATATCGGTAGGCACCGAGCCAACATAAAGAAAACTTCCTCAATGAAGATTACATTTTTTATGATTTGGTATTATGGAGTAATTAGGAAATATTGCCTGTAAATTAGCTTTGAGTTATCCAAAAACAAAATCAAATTATGATTATTTCACTAGTCTTATTTCACTTATATTTTAAAATACTATGTCATATATTTAAAATTATCAACATAACAAATATATTCTAAAATTTATTACTTGTATTCACAATTAATTAATTTTCATTTATTCCAAAATTTATAATTTTGCATTTTCATTTAATTAATTTTGGCATTAAAAATTGTTATAATTTTTTTCTAAAATAATCATCTTTTTTTTTTAGTTTGTTGATTTTATTTTTTAAATTGTGCATAGCAACAATTGTTTGTTTAACATTGCCACTGAAAGAAATTAAAAAGTTGAATAAAACATAATCGAAATTGCATACATTTTCAAATCAAAAATAAATGAAAGTTGATTCATTCATTGGGAACTGAATGAAAAGTTGTTGTTTTTCCTCCCCCCCCATAAGGAAAAAAAAAATCTGTACTGAACTGAAATATTTTATTTTAATTCAAATGGGAAAATATATATATATAGTTTGAAGCTTCGTACGCAATGAACAGGGCTCCCAAATGGTCCCCTTTTCCCTCCCCCAAAGTCCTTTTTTTAAAAAAGGTCCCCTTTTATGCATTTTGGTCCCCCTAGTCCCCTTTTCAGTGACTGAAAAAAATCACCGCAAAATAAAAAAAATTACTTCAACCTCCTTGTGCAATATTGCGCCGGCCCTGCTAACAGCTTATTACATCATAAAAAGAACTAGTTGGATGTGCCAATCCCAAAACTTTCTTTTATCTTATACATCTTAATATTTCAAAAACTAGTTACACATGTTAATACTTCAATATTATTAGTTCAATACTATACCAACTTTGATTTTCATCTTAAATTTCTGCTTCAGTCAATTAAATGAACTAAAAACGAGTTAATCTATATCATGATATTTATTAAAATTAGGAGTTTTCCCTTATTCTGTTGTTATCAGATGTTTGCGAATAGCCGGCTTAGCAGGAAGTGAGTTCCCGCCTTTGCACAAGCCGCCAATGGACAATAGAACTACAAAAAATCAAGGAAAGTATACAAAAATCGCTATCACAGAGCCCCTTTGCCGCACGATATTTTCAAAATCAAGGAGGACCTGTTGGCAAAAGCCAAAAACATGCACAAAAAATTTGGATCAATTGTATGCATAATTTTATAAACTTTTCGATTGTACAATAAAGAAAATGTCACAAACATCACTGTTACAACACCCCCTTTCCGGTAGATTTTTTTCAAATTCAAGGAGACTTGTTTGCCATAGCCAGAAACGTACACAAAAAATTTGGTTCAATTCTATGCATAAATTCATACACTTTTCGATGGTACAATAATGAAAATGGTACAGACATTGCTATTATAACGCCCCCTTTCGGCGGAATTTTTCCAAATTCAGGGAGGTCCTTCGGGCCATGACCAAACACAAACACAAAAAATTTGGTTCAATTCTATGCATAACTTCATGCACTTTTCGATGGTACATTATTCAAAATAGCACAAAAATCCCTATTACAGTTCCCACTACCTGCGAATTTTTTCCATATTAAGGAAGGACCTGCTTGCCATAGCCAAGAACTTAAAATAAAAATTTGGTTCAATTCTATGCATAACTTCATACACTTTTCAATGGTACAATTTCCAAATCGCACAAAAATCGGTATTACAGCGCCCCCTACTGGCGAATGTTTTCCAAATTCAGGGAGGGTCTGCTTGCCATAGCCAAAAACTTAAAATAAAAATTTGGTTCAATTCTATGCATAACTTCATACACTTTTGGATGGTACAATATTCAAAATCGCTGTTACAGCGCCCCCTACTGGCGAATTTTTTCCAAATTCAGGGAGGACCTATTTGCTATATCCAAAAACTTAAAATAAAAATTTGGTTCAATTCTATGCATAACTTCATACACTTTTGGATGGTACAATATTCAAAATCGCTGTTACAGCGCCCCCTACTGGCGATTTTTTTCCAAATTCAGGGAGGACCTATTTGCTATATCCAAAAACTTAAAATAAAAATTTGGTTCAATTCTATGCATAACTTCATACACTTTTGGATGGTAAAATATTCAAAATCGCACAAAAATTGCTATTACATTGCCCCCTACCAGCGAATTTTTTCCAAATTCAGGAAGGATCTGCTTGCCATAGCCAAAAACTTAAAATAAAAATTTGATTCAATTCTATGCATAACTTCATACATTTTTTGATGGTACAATCGTGACAGACACAGACATTTTCTATAAACGTGTTTTTTGGGATCTCTGACCCCTAAAACGTGTAAATCCGTCGAAAACCAGAAGTCGAAAAAAATTTCGATTGCAATACTTTCTTCTATTGAAGATAGAAGAAAGTAAAAATCCTTTTTTATGTTCTTGGAAACAATACGAAATTGTCAGAATTCTCCTATTTATCCTCCACAAAACAAAATGTAGGGGAGACTTTTCTATTATTACCCACTTTCCATTTATCAAGGATAGACTTATCTTAGCCAGACCTGTTACTCACATGACCAGTTTTTGAAACCGAATGTTAAAGAATTATCGCAAAATGCAAAAAAACAAAACCTTAAACTGCATAAAAAAAATTAAAAGATGCTGTACTAATTCTGGATAAATTGTATTCAAAATTTATTAAACTAGGATAATGTATTGAAACTGGATTTTTTTTAAAAATTAAAAAATTGCATAAAAATTCGAAAATTGCTGTACAAATTCTGAATAAACTTCATTAAAAGGAGGACAACATTTACTATATTGGGCTAAAACATTGAAACCGGATTCTAATGTGGAAAGAATCGTTGCAGAACACACATATATACGTACAAAAAAAAAGGCTAAAATTAGTTAAAAATTGAAGACGACGCAATCATATTAGGACAAAATTTATTACATTAGGGCTAAAAGTTTGAAACTGAATTTCTTTTATGAATGTCAGAAAGTTGCCTCAGAATGCAAAAAAAAAGCTGAAATTCACATTTAAAATTTCTGAAAGAATTTTAAAATGCTGTACAAATTCTGAATAAACTTCATTAAAAGGAGGACAACATTTACTATATTGGGCTAAAACATTGAAACCGGATTCTAATGTGGAAAGAATCGTTGCAGAAGACACATATATACATACACAAAAAAAAGGCTAAAATTAGTTAAAAATTGAAGACGACGCAATCATGTTAGGACAAAATTTATTACTTTAGGGCTAAAAGTTTGAAACTGAATTACTTTTATGAATGTCAGAAAGTTGCCGCAGAATGCAAAAAAAGGCTGAAATTCACATTAAAAATTTCTGAAAGATTTTTTAAATGTTGTACAAATTTTGAATAAACTTTATTGAAAATAGGGAAAAAAATTATTACATTAGGCTAAAAAATAAAAATCTCATAAAAAATGTAATAAAAAAAATCCAAAAACTAATTTAGATATACAGGTGGTATCTTCCTGCCAAATCTTGTAGCTCTATGTGCAACATTCTCTTTAGTATGCAAACTTTTAACTTTATTATTATAGATGTAGTTTTGTTTTCAATTTTGATGGAGAAGTATATTCAATCTATTAAAGGAACTCTTAATTACAATGTCTTCTTGTTTTTTTTGTTTTTTTTCCCCTTAGGCTCTCTTCAGTCTATATTTCTATAGTCTTAAAAAAAAAAAAAAAAGTAACTAACTCTGTCACCTCCACTGCAGTTATGAGCATTGGTAGTACTCATATTATACAGAAATGATTGATAAACACGCTGGTGCAGGCAGTTTTTAAATCGAAGAATCCTTTTTAAGAGCTATTCAATGTTAAAGTTGGTCAAAATCATTCCATTAAAAAAGTTTTATAGCTGAACAAAAGCTATGCATAGGAATTTAATCCTTTTTTCTAAGGACTATTACAAGCCTGTGGTAAGCAGACTGCATTTATCAGGTTGAGTCTAAAGTTTTGACCCTTTTTTTATTTTAATGTTGACAACAAATATTTACAAAAATACAAAACATTAGTGAGGATAGTAATCACCATTAAGTTCGACAATCTTCTGCCAACGTTTTGGCAGTTTTTCAATGCCTTCCTTGAAAAACTCTGGGCTACGTGAGTCGAGAAAGAGGTCAACCTCTTTTTTGACCTCTTCTGAAGAATTGAAAATTTCACCACTAAGGTGCAGTTGCAGATGCGAAAACAGATAGTAGTCGGAAGGTGCCATGTCCGGACTATATGGAGGATGTGGCATTAAGTCCCATTCCAGCTTGTATAAGTTCCAATTCGTCCACGCACTGACGTGTGGCCGGGCATTATCCTGGTGAAACATAACCACCTTGCGTCGGAACTCCTTACTTCGCTTTTCCCTAATTGCTGCATCCACTTTATGCAGCATGCTGCTGTACGACTCACTGTCGATGGTCTGGCCACTTTTTAAGTACTCCTTGTAGATAATACCGCGACTATGCCAGAAAACACAGAGGAGGATTTTTTTATAGGTCAATATGCGCCTGGTTACGGTCCTGACCGGTACACCTGGTTCAGACCATCCTCCTTTTCGACTGGTGTTGTCGTAATAAACCCATTTCTCATCACACGTAACAATCAGGTTCAAAAAATCACCCTTTCGGTGATATTCGAGCAAGTTTACACAGGTCCGTTTTCGTTTTTCTTTGTCATTTTGTGTCAGATCGTGCGGCACCCATCGATTGAATTTGTATGTCAAACCAATGTTTTTTAATGCTCGAATTATGGTTGTTTGAGAAACATTGAAGTGAGATGCAAGTTCCCGTGATGTAGCATTTTGATCTTCATCGATGGATTTCTGCAATTCGGTCTCATCAATCACAGTAGGTCGACCAGCACGTGATTCATCTTCGATGTTGAAATTCTTAATCTTAAAATTTTGATACCATCGTTTGACTGTACTAAGTGATACAATATCCTCACCTAAACGTGCACACATGTTACGGTGACATTCTGTCACTCCGGTGTTGCTACAGAACTTGTAGTAGATGATGGTTCGAAGCTGGATACGTGATAGTTCCATTTTCGAGGTTTCGTGGAGGCTACAGATGATAATTTTTCAAAACAATAAATACACAGTGTTGTAGCACACGTCTTCTTCTTTCGAAACCAGAAAACCGTATGTAAAAATGTCACTTAACTTGCGAACGCCAGCTGTTTTAGTAGCACTATTCTACGAAAGGGTCAAAATTTTAGACTCAAGGTAATATTTTATTTTTTGACTGATATTTTTTTTTTCAAATTTTTATTTGAATTTTCATCATTTTAATAGATATTTTTATTCACATTTAGATAAAGTTATTATTTTAAACTGTTGCCAATTGTAAAAACAACGCAAAAAGTGCTATTTCCTTTTAATTAAAAATGTATCTGCATGTGACTATTAAAAATAGAAATAAAACTTTAAAATAAGAATTCAATGATCACGTTTTAAAAGCAGGAAAATATTTAAAATTTCGTCACAAAAATTGTATTTACACGGGAATATTAAAAAAGAAAGAAACGTTTTAAAAATTAACATTAATATATGCTAGTTAAAAGCAATAAACAGGAGAAATTACGTAACATTTAAAATGCACAAATAATAATATTGCCAAACAGCTTAAATTAAAAAATATATTTACACGAGAGATTTATTTCGTATTTTGTGGTGATCTTTTTAATTGTTGTTGTCAGTTCTAAGACAGCGCAAATAATAATTCTCCCTTTCAAACAACAAGTGTATTTTCACGTGAACGTTAAAGAGAGAAATAAATTTTTCGTGAAAATTACATCAGATTTAAAACGATATATTTAAAATGTGTTATTTAAGACAATTTTCTTATAACGTTGTTTAAAAAATTCCAAAAGTCAACGACTCTGTTTGATTTGTTCATTTTATATAGGCTGATTTTCAAATACTGTTTACTGATCTTATTTAATCAATCACGAAAACAGCCATTAAATGTCTGAACAGTAGCTGATTATATCTTAAAATCCCTCAGTGAAATTGAAATGAATGGAAATCTGTTTACAGTGAGATCATCACTAGTTGTTTAATTATTATTCAAATCTTTCTAAAGTGGATCAAATTAGCGTGTTTTTAGAGTCTTCAGTGTCTGAACGGAATTTGTCGAGCATAGCTCATAGGGGGTAGATCCCCCTATTTTATCAGAAGAAGGTATTGGAATCATGAAAAAAATTTTCCATTTTTTTGATGGATTTACATGTTTTAGATTGACCTTCAATACGATTTGACTATTTTTTTAAAATCTCTCTCTATTTGTGATACAAAATTTGTAGCTACTCTATCTCAAAACTAAAGTATGGAATTTCATCAAATGCATATTTAATTAGACTTTAGCACACATAGATGCTGATTAGGTTTTGGTGTATATGGCCCAACAGGTGGCATTACTATGTTACATTTTGCACAATTTACATGATAATTATACCTTAGCATCGTTAGAGTGAAATTCCATTAACTTCACATTCATTTAATCCTTGACATAAATTGGCACTGATTAGATTTTGGTGTATTTCGTGACAGGTGGCAGGCACTACTAGGTTGCAATTTTAATAATTTCTATGAAAGCCAGATCACGGTATGGTTGGGATTAAATTTCACCAGATTTGATGCGTAAGATGATTATGAATTACTGATGATTCAATATTGGTTTTGATCACTCCCCATGGAACTTTGCCATACTAGGCTTTTTCCTATGAACATCATAGCTTATCCTAACTTCTATTGTGTAGAAAGAAACTAAATTTTATGTTTGAGGATAATAATTAATAATATATATCTTAATCCAATTTTAATGTTCAACAGGATTCATTATTATGCTGTGCTCTTTTTATTCACTGATCATTATTTTTTACCTTTAAAGAAAATTATCAAGGTGAATGCCGAAATATTGAATACTTTCTATATTCTTACAGTAGGATATTGAAATGTGTTTCTATAAAACTGTGTACATTGTTTAATGACATCTTATAAAGATAACCTTCTAACATATTTTCTGGGGTGATTTTTAAAATTTACTAGCATATTCAGGAAAATTAGTGCAATGTTTTTACTCATGATTCTTTTTTAGTCTCCCTTTTTTAATAAAAATGGTCCCCCGAAGTCCCCTTTTTAAGTAAAAATGGTCCCCCAAAGTCCCCTTTTTAAATAAAAATGGTCCCCCAAAGTCCCTTTTTTAAATAAAAATGGTCCCCCAAAGTCCCCTTTTTAAATAAAAATGGTCCCCTTTCCCCCTTTTTGGGAACTAAAATGTGTTGGGAGCCCTGAATGTATGTTTTCACAAAATATTCCTTTTCGTCAAGTGTATTTGTTTGTTTCTATTGAAAGTAACATGTATCAATGTTAAATTCAGACTTTTTCTAAGGGAGTAATTCTTTACTCTTGAGTAGAAATAATGAAATTCTAGGAAGGATTTTTTTTTTTTTTTCATTAATTAATGTTATAAAAGATTCAAAATATTCCAGAGAAAATATTGTTCTTCCTTGAGCCACCTCTTGAATTCAACATTGTAATGCAGAACCTCCCATAAAAGACAGTCACGAGTCATTAAAGAACTTAACTGACAATCTGCATTTGAAAGTCCTAGAACATGGGAAAACAAACACTAGAAACCCACATATAATATTTTCAAATAGCTATAATGTAGCATAGTGTTTTTCAAAAAATTGCAAAAAAGATGGCATTTTAATTTTAAAAAAAAAAGTGGGGGAGATAGTCCTATAAATAAATCAAGAATCTTATTATTTTTATTATTGCTTTATTTACTTTAATAATAAATTTTTAAACATTAACTTTCTTTTTTAAACTCTAAAATCTAACCAATGTCACATCATTATAGGCATAGAAATGTATGGACTTTCAGAGTTTGTATACACACATGTTTAAATAAAAACATTACATCATGATGATGCACTGAAAGTCTAGTGTTCTATCTGTAAATTATGTTCAGTTGAAACACAACAATGAAAGTTCTAGTTTCAATTTCAGATGGGCTTTGGAAATTTTCTGTTTAAATAGACAGTTACTAGGGGCTCTGCCCACTAAGAGCTACGCTCACCAACCCCCGTTCAGATACCGCAGACTCTTAAAGCATGCTAATTTGATCGGCTTTAAAAAGATTTTGGAAAATTTAATTATAATTTTAAAAATAGTGGTGATCTCCCTATAAACAGGTTTCTATTCATTTCTCTTTGATTGGGGAATTTTAAGGCCAAATCAGCTGCTGTTAAAAGATACAATGGCTGTTTTCGTCTTTGATTAAATAAAATCAGTTAAACATTTCAAAATAAGCTAATATAAAATGAATTAGGTAAACAGAGTCTTTGTCTCCCGGTATTTTTTAACAAAGCGAAAAGAAAGTTCTTTTAAATAAGACATTTTAAATGAATTTTTTTTTAATCTGACGTAATTTTGATCAAACTATTCTTTCTCTTTTTAATGTTCACGTGAAAATACTTTTGTTAGAAATGAAATATTATTTGTGCTGCCCTAACAAAATTAGTTGAAAAGCTCATTATCAAAATACCAAATAGATGTCTTGCGCAATTTCTAAATTGAAATTGTTTTGCAATATTATTTTTTGTTTATTTTATGTAATAACTGTTATGTGACATAATTTCTCCTATTTAAGACTTCTAACGCATGTTAATGAATTTATTATTTTACTATATCCTTTCTCTTTTATAATTCACATGTAAATATAGTTTTTATGATGTAATTTTTAATAAGTTCCTGCTTTTTACACATAATTATTTAATTCTAATTTGAAATGTTTTTTTTTCTGTTTATAATAGTCACATGTCAGTAAAGTTTTTATTTGAAGCAAACATTATTGTTTGCGCTGTTTATACAGTTGGAAACAGTTTATATTAATACCATTTTCTAAAATATGTAAAAAATATCTCTCGAAATGCTGAAAATTTGAATTTAAAATAGAAATAAAACTTCAAAAAATGAGTCAAATTAAAAAATGAAATACAGTCTGCAGACCGGGAACTTCAAATGTATGAAATGATCTAAAAATGATTAAATTTCCATGTATAGTTTTTGCTCCTATAAAACTTTTTTAGTGGAATGATTTTGTCCAACTTTAGCATTAAATATCTCTTAAAATAATTCTTTAATTTCAAAACTGTCAGCACCAGCGTGTTTATCCAACATTTCTCTATAATACCACCGATTTTCATGTTTTTGTATGCAATATTTTTCTTAATATTAACGAAGAAAGACCTCCGGTCACAAAAAATTCAAAACCGGCGGCAGCGGTGGTTACTTTTTTTTAGAATAGAGAGATACTTAGTGTGTGTGTGGGGGGGGGGGGGGGGGGGATCACATGTTTAAATCACTTTTTATACTAAAACAGTTCTAAAATTTTACATAAAGCTATCTAAAAAACTCAACAAAGTGATAGGGCAGTTTTTTTGCTGATTGTGTTTGAATGGTCTTTCAAATTGCTTGTAAATATTATCAAACCAACTGTATGCAAAATTCAACTTAGTGGTATCCAACTTAAGTGAAAATCAAAATATGTTTTTGTATTTGCAAAGACATAAGTAGACATATGCAAGAGTTAAAACAAAGTTGCTGTATATTTTGGCATATAAATTGTGAAATGTCTTTCTGTGTTATTATTTTTTAAGATGTACTCACAAGTCTGAATTCATTCATACAGAATTGATAACTTGGGTGTTGTCTTATGAGATGTATGGGTCAATATCTGAAAATTGGACAATTTGCGTCCACTGCCAATAATATTGCATTAATTATACTAAAACCAAAAACTGAAAAACGTAATATATTGTGACATTTGTTATATCAATTACAAATGATAAATGGATATAATGATGTATAAATAATTAGTTTTAAGCTTTAAACAGGAGAAATCATCATTTCAGTCCCTGTCCCCAGATACAAATATCCAATATTAAATGTATGCTGTAAACATTTCTATAAATATTATTAACTTTTGCTATTATATATTTATACCTATATACAGGGGCGGCCGGTCCATTGGGGCCACTGGGGCCAGGCCCCACTAGAATTTTCTGTTCATTTAAAAAATTTTGATTCATATTTTTAATTTAAAACTTAAAAAAAAAAAGAACTGTTTACTAAAAATATATTGCAAAGAAACTCCTTCTTACATCGTGCCCACTCATCCGTTATCGACTCTCAGCATCTATTTCTTTCTCAGAGGCAATAAATCACTTTACTGGCCACTACTTACTTCTGAACACCAAGGTTACTGTATCGGGGCACAAGCCATTTGTGCCCATTTGGCGCGATAATGAGTATTTCCCTCCCTCACGTGTCATTCAATTTTGGCGATGTACTGCTCTTTTAGAGCTAAATCTTCCGTATTTTTTTTGCAATGGGGGCACTGGGCGAGAGTGCCCTTGATCCAAAGTTTGTTATACGGGGATTCTCAAAAATATTCGTCGACATTTGTATTACTATTGCTGCTTATTCTTTGAATTACGCGATCTTTAAGTACTCTGTACTCTCTTTAAACGGAGACACATGTTATTGTTAAGGTGTATTCCAATCCAAACTGCTTATTTTCTGATTTATTTTTAAATTCATTTTTACTCTCAAACGCATCAAACTGGCAAATTCTCTTATTTAGAAACTACATAATGGGACGTGCTTGCCGATTTTTTGAAAAATGCAGAAAATATTGCAAAAAAAATGCTATCAAAGTGGGAGTTTTGAACCGAATTTTCTGAAGCGGGAGATCTGGGGATGAAAAAAGGGGTCCTAATGAGAAAATAATTGTTTTAAAATCAAATTCTATTGAATTGAGCGAAAAATGAAACCACACGGCCTCTTAAACATCACTTCAAAAATCATCTCAGCAAGTTTCATGTTTTTACTTTTAAAAATGAGTCTGAAAGTGTCCCAGAAAATTTCGAGCTGTTGAGGGTGGAAAAATATTTTTTCGAACACGCCCTTAAATTCTTGAAATAAAAAAATGAATTCTGTAGATGGTTTATTATGCCCTTTTCAACAATGAATTTGGAAGAAAAACTTGAAATTAAACGCCTGGGACCTTATCAACCGAAGAATTTTGAAATGCAACGAAAAGATGGGGGAAAACTACGCTATTTCTCTACACAGTGGTATCAAAAATTTCTGTGTATTTCAGCAAGTGAAGAAAAAAAAAAGCATTGTTCTGTTTTTATTTTTTATTGTTTGGAGGGATGAAATTATGGAGTATGGCCGGCTGTAACGATTTGAAGCATTTTTCTGAAAGAGTAAAAAAAAAACGTGAAATGAATACTACTAATTTAAATAATGCTTTTAACTATAAAACCTTCGGAACTGTCAATATTGTAGTGCAGTTGGATGAAGGTTACAGGATTTCATTACAAAAACATAATGAAATGGTTGAGAAGAACAGGTATGTGCTAAATCGTAAACCGAGGTATGTTTTTAGAATTGGTCACATACGCCTCAAAACTGGACACTATATTGGAAGACCATTTAAACAATGCTACAGTATCTAAAAATCAGTGACCCGGAGCCGAACAATTTTTGATGCTCCAGCTCCAGCTCCGCTCCTAGAGAAAATACCGTGGCTCCAGCTCCGGCTCCAACTCGGCTCCGACTTCGCACTTTTAAGTTGCAGATTTTAATTTACACGTTTAATTTTTTGCTCACAAATGCTTTCTATCTTCATTAAAGATCTGACAAAATACATTTTTCTTCTCATCAAACTTGAAATGCTTGTTCAGAAAATATGACATCTTTTAGCTTTTGCTTTTAAAATAGAAAGCTTGGTAGAATTTTAAACACAAAAATCTTAAATTTCTTCTACACTTTTCGAACAGCCAAAATTGTACGACTACACATGTAAACAACAGGCGGCCATATTTGTTTTCAAATAGTGTTGTCACTTAGTTCAAGTAGAAAATAGAAGTAAAGTAGTGTTGCCATTTTTTGAGAAGTTTTCCTTCCCTAATAATAATACAGTCGGACCTCTATTTAACGAACCTCTATTTTGCGAACTTTTCCTTGGAACCAAGAACATTTTGCGAATTTCTTCGTAAAATAACCTCCAAATAGCGAAGTGCATTCTCTATTTAACGAATTTTTCTTGTGATCTAAATTTCTTTTTCTCCCCATTTCTTAAAATATTTCTGGACATTAAAACTTATTCTTTCTTTAAACACATTTTATGATGTTCAGTGGCCTTGAACTGATTTTACCAGGCACCTTCTTTGTCAGCAGTGAGAAGAATTCGGTAAGTACGGAGGATGAAGACGATAATCCCTTACAGTAACTTAAAAAAATGTGGATACAAATGAAAAAAAAAAAGAAATTAACCATGATGTGCTGATTGATGATTATATTTCACTTAATTCTGAAATTGAGACCTTGGAAACACTATCCGAATTGGATATTTTCGACAGTGTGAAAAATAAAAACAATACAGCAATGAATTGCGATGAAGACGAATATGATGATGATGGAAATTATCATGATGCAGGAATTAATAAAACTTCGTATGATAAAATGCTAAAATCATTTGAAACAATCCGACGCGGATTATAGTTAGAAGAAAATACGCATAAAGGGTTTTTGGTGCATTGCAAAGATGCGAGATGTATTAGGAGAGAAAGCACTTTTTAAAAGAAAAATCTCAGACAAAATTAACAGAGTTTTTCAGAAACTAAATTTAAGGACGCATATGTTAATGTATGGTTAAAATTATTTGTTATAATAACAATAAATACGATAAGGTCATTAAAATTCGTTAATTTTAATGTAAAACTGATTTACTTTAAACAGAAAACACTGTGTATTCCCAGACAATGTTTAGTTTTTCTTGCAAATTTCAAAGATTTAAACACATAGAAAAAATGAATTGATGATGGATATTGGTGGGTAAAATAAATAAAACAAACCGATATAATTTATTTTAAAAAAATGTGATTAATTAATTTTAGTAAAAATATTTAGTGTTTATGAATTTAAAATCTGTTTTATGTAGTTTAAAGTATTTTAAAAGGTGAATCTCTATTTAACGAATTTTCCATATAACGAACTTTTTTCCGGGATTTAACGACTTCGTTAAATAGAGGTTCGACTGTAATAATAATAAAAACCTAAAAAATGGTATAATTAAAATACTGAATAATGATGTAATTAAAATATTTTATGCCTAGAAATTTAAAAGACTGAAAAAAAAAAAAGATTTAAAAGAATATTAAGAACTAAAGGAGCCCTGGAGCTGGAGAAAATTTAGAGCTCCAGCTCCGGGAAAAACACAGCTCCGGAGCGCTCCGGCTCCGGGCTCCAGCTCCAGCTCCGGGTCCCTGCTAAAAATACTTAAAAAACTATACAATATGAGCTGTTGGATTGTATATATGAAACGTATATGCATGAAGTTAAAAATGAGATTTCTGCTTCTAATTTTGTAGATTTACAAGCTGACGAAACTATATTGATGTAAGCTGCACTTCGCAATTTGTTATCATTTTACGATATATAAAAAACAACAAACCCTTGAAAAGGTTTGTTCAATTTATTGATGTCTATGATAAAACAGCAGAGGGACTTACTATAATCTTAACTCAAAATTTAGAAAAGTTTTATTTAAAAGATAAGCTTGTTGTGCAAGCATATGACCGTGCGCTGTTGTGAGCGGGTGTCATACTGGAGTTCAAGAGCGAATGAGAGAAAATTTTAAAACATTTTTGAAAAACTCTATGGGACAGGAACGATTAAGCACACTCTTGCTGTTCTTTCAGTCCACAAAGATTTTATTAGTACAATATCAGAATTTGATGTAAAAGTAAGTGAAAGATTTGCTAGTCGAAAAAATCGACGTGCCTAATTTCTATTTAAGTAATGCATTAAATTTTAATTTGTGAATGGATTAAATCTCTGCAAGAAAAATATGTATTTTTTTCTATTAAATTATGAGATAATTATTTTTTGTTTGATTTGTGAATTTGATTTTTAATTTAATAATGTTTGACCAGAGTAAGTTTAATGTGAATAATGGTAATTAAATTTAAAGTTAGTGAAAGATTTGCGCATCTAAAAACATACCAAACTTTTATTTAAATGATGTACTAAATTTTAATTTCTGAACAGTTTCAATGTTTGCAAGTAAAGTTTATATTTTTTTCTGTAACGTTGTGAGATTGTTATTATTATTATTATTATTATTGTTGTTATTATTTTGTATATTTGTTTTTTAATTAAATAATGATTGATCAAAGTATGTCCAATGTTAATAATGGCAATTAATGGTATGTTAAAAATTGTAATTAATTTGATAAATTTGAAATTAACGTTGATTACTTGAAAAAATAATTATTTTTTTTTTTTTTTTTTTTTTTTTTTTTTTTTTTACAAAAGTAAGAAATAAAAGTTTTAAATAATAGTTAGTTTTAAATAATTTGTTTTCATGTTTAAACAACAAATATTAATACATAAAAATTTACAATATGTTATGAGGACCGGGCCCCACCAGTGAAGATTGGCACGAGCCGCCACTGCCTATATATATAAAGTATGGGAAAATATAATTATCTTTTCTTAGTATAGATTGCATAGTAAAATATTGAGGCAAATGTATTTGTCCCTGAGTTTGACCATCATCTCACAAGGGAACCACTTTTGGTGTTGCTCGCACCTAGCATTGAGACCTGGTGCATTTTAAAGCCCTATATTATGAAGTTTGAGAATCGATAAAATTTTTCTGTTAAAATAATATTTCTTGATTTTACAGCAGCATAACTTTCGGAAAATGCAATTTTCGAGACCACTTATCGGACTATTAACATTGAATTTTTTTAAAGAAAAGCATTTAAAAATAAAAATTAGTTAATAATAAGTATAAAATATTGAAAAAAGTTCGAAATTTCCTTCAAAAACTCACGAATTTGATTTTGAAAAATTGCAGCATTATATTAATATTTTTGGCGGGGAAACAGTTAGCGTTTATTTTCAAAAGTAGAGTTTTACGGCAACTCTAGCCAAAATTCATAGCTGAATTTGTAATGGCTAGAAATTGCAATGTCCGATATATTTAACAACAGTAATTTTTCTAAATTGTGTAAAAATATTAATTTACTTTATGATTACTTTTACCAAAGGACCATTTAATACAGCAACATTTCATTTTAAACATTCGAAACTTTATTCCATTCGATTTCAAAAGAAAATTGTTTGCTTTTCTATTTCACTAAAAAATAGTTTTCAATGATCTTCGAAGCTTTTATAGAATTATATTTATTACTTATATATTTATCGTCTGCATAGAAAAAGAAATAAAAACCTAATATTTGTTTCTTATGCTATCAATTATTTAAAAAAAAAAAAAAAAAAAAAAAAAATTCGCAATCTGTATACTAGTAATATGTACTGTATATTTACTCTTTGGATAAAGCGGTCGGAAAAATTGTAGCGCCATATTTGGCGACTTAACTCACTTTTGGCGTGAAATAAACAAATAAAAATGTAATAATAAAAAATTAAAAGTATAAAAAAGTATATAAAATATGATTTTAACAGAGAAATTTTATCGGTTCTCTAACTTTTATGTATAGGTCTACAAAACGCACCAGGTCTCGATGCTAGGTGCGAGCAACACCAAAAGTGGTTCCCTTGTCAGTCCCTCTAAACTAGGGACGCACAACCTGTGGCCCGAGATGGATTAACATGTGGCCCGCGAGTTTCGTCAATTTATAACTGGAAAAAATCGCAATTTTTGTCCATATGTCGCAGCTAAAAATCGCGAATTTCGTCAACTTGCAGCGGAAAAAAATTTCAAATTTCATCAGTCAGTTAAGAATCTCAAATTTCTTTCATCGGTTGCGGAAAAATCGCGGGTTTTATCGGTTTATAGCGAGAAAAAAAATCATGAATATCGTTAATTTGCATGGGAAAAAATTGCAAATTTCATCAGAGTCAGTTAAGAATCGTGAATTTCGTTAATCGGACGTAGTAAAAATCGCGAATTTTGTGGATCATGTGCGGAAAAATGTCAAATTTCGTTGATCGGCTGCGGAAAAATCGCTTGTTTCGCCAGTTTAACGCGAGAAAAAATAGCGAATATCTTCAATTTGCCGCGGGAAAATTTACAAATTTCGTCAGAGTCAGTAAAGAATGGCGAATTTCGTTGATAGGATGCGGAAAAATCACGAATATTGTCAATTCGGCGTGGAAAAATCTCAAATTTCGTTAATCGGGTACAGAAAAATCGCGAATTTTGTTGATGAGGTGCGGAAAAATTGCTAACTTCGTTGATCGGCTGCAAAAAAGCGCAAATTTCTTCAGTATTTTGCGAGAAAAAATCTCGAATTTCGTCATTTCCGCAGGAGAAAATTACAAATTTTCATCAGTCAGTTAAGAATCATGGATTCCGTTGATCGGCTACGGAAAAATTATCAAATGTATCACGTCACTTTATCACGAGAAAAAAATCTCGAATTTCGTCAGTTTTCCGAGAATAAAAGGTTACAAATTTCGTCAGAGTCAGTTAAGAATCGTGAATTTCGTTGATCGAGCGTAGAAAAATCGAGAATTTCATTGATCTGCCGTGGAAAAATGACGAAATTCGTTGATCGGGTGCGGAAAAATCGTGAATTTTATCAATTCGGTACGGAAAATTTAAAATTTCAATAATCGAGCACAGAAAAATTGCGAATTTTCTTGATGAGGTGTGGAAAAATTGCTAATTTCATTGATCGGCTGCGGAAAAAAATCTCAAATTTGGTCAGTTTTTTTACAAGAAAAAATCTCGAATTTCGTCCTTTTCGCTGGAGAAAATTACAAATTTCGTCAGTCAAGAATCACGAAATTCGTTGATTGGGAGCGGAAAATCGAAAATTTCGTAGATCAGGTGCGTCGAAATCGCGAGTTTCGTCAATTTATCGCTAAAAAAATCGCGAATTTTGTCAATTTGTCGCGTTAAAAAAATCACGAATTTCGACATTTGATGGAAAAAATTACAAATTTTGTCAATTGGTCGCAAAAATATCCGAAATTCGTCAATCGCTCTGGGACAAAAATCGTGAATTTTGTCAAAAGTTCAAGAATTTCGTGAATCCCTCATGGAAAAGAATTAAAAATTTTATGCTCGGTCGCAAATATATCCTGAAATGGAAATCAGGTGGTTTCAATAACAAATCACAAATTTCGTTGATCGTGCGCAGAAAAGAATTCGCGACTTTCGTAAATTTATTCCGGGAAAACAAATCACAAATTACATCAATGTTTATCAGGAAAAAAATCACGAGTTTCATCAATTGGTCGTTGGAAAAAAATGCAAATATTGTTAATCTGTCACGGAAAATGCCGCGAAATTGGCCAATCATTTATGGAAAACAAAATCGCGAATTTTGTCAATCACTCATGGAAAGAAGTTGCAAATTTCGTAGATCGATCGTAGAACGAAAAGGTCGCGAAATAATTTGATCGGGAGCAGAAAAAATTGCAGATTTCGTTGAACCGGTGAAGGTAAAAAGTCGCGAATTTCGTCAATTTATCGCAGGTATCGCAAATTGGCTGTTTGAAAAAATTGCAAATTTTGCCAGTCGGCAATGAAAAATTACCCCGAAATCTGTCAATCGGTCATTCATAAAATATTGCGAATTTCGTCAATCAATCGCGCTTGATTGACAAAAAGAAAAATAACGAATTTTGTTAATCAGTCGCAGAAAAAATAACATAATTAGTTCATCATGCTTAGTTATTTCAAAAATAAATTTCCTTTTATTTTAAATGAAGTTATTCTTTTATAATTTTCAATAACGTTCAGTTTTTTAGAAATGTTGTGTAATTTTTTTTTCTTCAAGTTTCCATTTATCAAGAAAGAACAATTAGTCTTCATAAAGTGTTGTATGGATATTCATAGAGATGTGAAGAAGCCCAGCATTCCTCCATACAACTATTTATTTCTATTTGTTTATTTTTGTTATATACAAAAAATCATTATTCGTCATGAATAAAGAGTCATTATCCCCCCCCCCCCCCACCTCGCCGATATAAAAATATCTCTGTGCTACTGATATGGCCCTCGACAAGCCGAACATTTTTGTAAGTGGCCCTTCTCTTAAAAAGGTTGTGCACCCCTACCTAAACAAACATTTAGGTTAACAGATACTAGGTGGTGATGGCAGAATCATTTCCATTGCAACAGCAACTAAAGTTCAACTAGCCACCATGGATGAAGGTAAGTTGTTTTTCTCTTTGTTTCATATTTAGAAATATTTAGTTTTTGTTCTGAATAGAGATGAGTATTTTTATAGCATCATTCATGCCCCTTTATTTAACTTTTTATTTATAAACAAAAAGTTTATTGCAACTTTATTTACATAATATACAAATGTCACATGGCATATTTAATAATTTACATATGGGCCAAATGATTCAACAAAATGGCTGTGCAGCTTTTAAGACAAAAACATCACCTCAGTCCCCATCATCTCAGTCCCAATTATTAGACACTGATTATTATGTTAACAGACATTTTCTTCCATACAAGTTTATCCTATGCATAAAATATACATCCTTGATCTCAAAAGACTACAGCATTCAAATGACAAAACATGTATCATAGTATATAATTGTATTTGGAAGTTGGTATTTTAATTCAAAAAAATGAAAATTCTGGAGTGAAATTGTCCAGTTTTCAGATATTGACCCATATACTAAACCTATGAAGGTTTGATCAAACTTTACACTTAAGTTTATTTGCTAGTTGTCCTATGTGCTGGAATATACTGTAATTTTAATTAATCTTGCATTATTATATGACTTTTTCACCCTTAATTACTATTATATGAGTAAGATAAATTTATCTAGATAAAACATTATCAACAAAGTTTTTAGTACTTAAGAAAATATAAAACATGACATATTGTTTAGCAATGGTTATTAAGTGGAAAAACTTTTCTAACCTGGTAACAAAGTTGAAGAAACTTGAGTATATTTTTTATTTTTAATGCTCAAATTTAAATCTGAGATGTTGGCACTTCTGTAATTTTTAAATAGATGTTTTCATTATTAAAGGGTAAAGTTTCAATAGAACTTCTTAAAAGTCAACATGATGCAAATAATTTATTGCATTTACTAATGAAGTTTTAGGGTCTGTTGAGAAATGCAACTCACGCAGCGCACAATCTCAGAAGCTTTTGCCATGAAGTAGGTCTTATCGAAGAAAGGAATTTTAAAATAATTCAATTACAATCGGACCTCGTTATCCCGACACCCGGTTTTCACGTCACTCCGCTTATCACGTCAATTTTTCAAAGTCCCGATTTCCTGTACATGATTTTAATGTAAATAAACTCCGGATTTTACGTCGTTGAATAATTTTCAACTCCGGATATCCCGACGATTTAGGAAAATTGTCCCTTTTTCATAATCCATCTTATAAGCACGGAAATTAAGATTTAAAAAGAAATGTCTTAGCCAAACTTTTCGCAAAAGTTTCTAAAATACCCATTGAGATAAATGAGAAATTTTAAATCCTTTGTCTGAATAAATTAACCCACTTACAATGAATGACTCACTTAAGCTCTAGATAGACGTATCAGTCTACTCGTGGTCACTTTCTTCTGGTCAGTCGGCGTTTCTCATCCGACTAAAACTGAAGCATTGCATTGCATTGAAACGATCTGAAATTATCCAACATCCGTTTCTGAAACAACGAATATTCCAATTCATTGTATAATGTTGAAAAAAGAATTGTAGTAAGCACATATAGGGATAAGCAAACCATAATTCCTCAATATTTCAGTAAGAATAAAAAAACAAGTCATCATAAATCTGATTTTTATTTATTTATTTTTTTTTTGTGTGTGTGTGTGTGTTTATTTTGTTTAATAATAATGTTTTGTTGCTTGAAACTGCAAGAACAGTTAAGAATTTAAAATTGTCTTAAACTAATTAAAAATACAGCCTTTTATAAACATATTTTTCTCCAACTCCGGTTACCGCGACACTCCGCTTATGACGACACTTTTTTCTGGTCATTAGAGTGTCGGGATAGCGAGGTTCGACTGTATTTCATTATTTTTTATGGCTCAAAACAGATAAAATCAATGACTATATTTCTTTACCCTTCCAAAACATGGTTTTATAACAGAGATACATGCCTATGTTCACTCAGATAAAATCCAAAATATTCGCGGTAAAAGCATCACAGACCTACTTCGTCTACTTTAGCCGATTCAGTCTTAAAAATTTGCAAGCCAACCTCACCCAAACTTGGCATATGCAACCCAGAAAATTTTTCTGGGCGATTTGATCCTGTGATGGTGCATTTTGTGTTTGTTTTATTGGTTGTGCTTTGTTTGGTAGGTTCATTGATACAATTTAACAGTTCAATTGGGGGTCTAAAAATTTTAACTTTTTAACAATTTTCTTTTCATTTATTTAAAAATGATTTATCAGTTGCTTTATATTTTTCTTGATAAATAGAATGCTGTTAATAAACCAATATTGTGATATCGACATACACTGGTGGACAAAACTTAAAGACGAGTCACAAAACGCCAATTTTCATTCACGCGAATACTCAAAAGGAAGTAATATAATTCGAATAATTACTATCCCTGCAGAACAGCTAGTCCATATAACATCTCATTCAGGTCACACATGATCACAAGAGTGACAGTCACTACGGCGAAACAAAAAATAATAAATTCCATACGTCTCTTTTATGAGTCTCAAATGACTACTATATGTGACTCCACTGACAGGTCATTGTGACTGCTGCTTTGTGGCGAGTCACCAGGTGACTTTACAATGTCGTTTCATTGAGACTCTCATGTGACTCTCATCTGGAGACTCAATTTCAAAGTCATTCTGAGCGTTGCAGTATGATAAATCACCAAATAATGTCACATTAAAGTCACATGGTGACTTTCTGTCACATGACTTTGTCAAATGGTGACAGAGACCCTACTGTGAAGTCACCACTGTGAAAAGTCACCATGTGACTTTAATGTGACATTATTTGGTGATTTATCATAATGCAACAATGACTTTCAACAATTCACAATGACTTTGAAATTGAGTCTCCAAATGAGAGTCACATGAGAGTCTCAATGGAACAACATTGTAAAGTCACCTGGTGACTCGCCACAAAGCAGCAGTCACAGTGACCTGTCAGTGGGGTCACATATAATAGTCATTTGAGACTCATAAAAGAGACATATGGAATTCCCTATTTTTTGTTACGCCGTAGTGACTGTGACTCTTGTGACCATGTGTGACCTGAATGAGATGTTATATGGACTAGCTGTTCTGCAGGGATAGTAATTATTCAAATTATATTACTTCCTTTTGAGTATTCGCGTGAATGAAAATTGGCATTTTGTGGTTTGTTCTTAAGTTTTGTCCACCAGTGTATTAGATTTATTTGTAATCTACTATACTGGATGGATTTCAATAGAATTTGCACTGTTCGTTACACAGTTTTTCAGAGAAGATTTTAGTATATATATTTCTTATTTTATGATTACATATTTTAATACTGTGCGGATAACAGACCAAAATACATCATAAAACATAGAAACAAATGACACTCAAAATCATGTTAGTATAAGCAAAATACTTATACTTTCAGTAGAAATTTTATAAACATTCTAACCATACTTTATTCACTACAAAACTAGACGGCAAACCCCATATATTTTATCTCTTTAAAAAACATATGTGCACATACTTTTAGTTAAAATAATGTACTTTATTACATTTTATTTTTGTAATATTTTCCATGTCGATTTTAACACCGTAAAATATGATTTGCATCCTAGTCTCGATAAAAATTCACTCCTAAAGTACACAAAAAAAGAAAACATTAAGAAATTATCTACATGCAAACTATATTCTCGCACAATACTTATTTTTTCATTTGCTTAATATATATATCACTTTGAAACAAAACTTTGAACATTAAAAGTTGTTCAAATGTAAAACTTTCATCGCGAAATATATCATTTTCTCATATTTAAATAAGTATTTTATTATTATAATAGAAATATATATGTACTTCTGTACTATTAATATAAAAATTAATCTTTATCAAAAATATCTTATTCATTATGAAAAATATAAAGCAACCAATGAAATAAAAAAATTATAACTACAATTTGGGACGTGAAGGATTCGAACCCATAGCCCCTAGTTTCGAGTTCGGTGCTCTATCCATTCAACCATCTAGCTCACCTTTTATTTGCAACAGATTATCTTTGTAATTAGCACCATAATTAATCAAATCCATGATCTATTCTTGAATGCACTGAAAGTTTTTATTCCATCCACGTTAGAGACCCACTCCATGTCCCTGTCTCCTGGGCATGTGCATCTTGAACAGACCCGTGATTATTTGCATTTAAATATAATATTAATATTTTATTACTGCTAGGGTTCAAATTTAGAAGGTAAGAATTTGGAGATAAGTTTTAAATAAATATTTTGCAGAAGTTCAATTAGAGAGTGAATTCATGCAAAGATTTGGGTTTGGTTTGGACATAATCATAATTGCATTGAACCGTACATATATAGAATTGAGTATTCACATGGAAAACTGTATGTGAATAGAGAATGTTGCATGCAGAGCTAAGAAGTTTTGCTCAAGAGTATTTCTGAACATTTATTTCAATATCTGTAAAACAAATTTTTATTAAAGGTTTTTTTGTTGTTGTTCTTCATTATTCACTGGTTTGTCAAGAAAAGAAATTTTATAAAATGGACTCTATTCAGGTGACGTCAGACGCCAGAGCTGGCGGTATGATGATCTGTTATTCTAGTTACTGCACCGGCAGAATACCAGTATGCGCAGGCGCAAACACCGCTAGCAGACGACTTTAGCCTTGACCCAGGTTGAATGCATACGTTTTAACTGAAAATTTGCAAACTTAGGGAATTTTCTCGCATAAAGAACTACATTTTGAATTTAGATTACAATATATTAAGTATATGCTGCTGCATCAAAGAATTTTCTTTTGCGGTATTTTTAACAAACAAGCATTAATGACTCACACTCCATAGACTGCTATGCTAAACACCGCCAGTAAATACCGCCAGCAGACGAATTTTAGCCTCAACCTCAGGTCGCGTGCATAAGGTCCATTGTAATTTAGAGTGAATGGATAAGATATAAGGTGGATTTTGATATTACTCACTCATAAGGAACAATTTCTCTCCTCAGAATACCAAAAGTTTCAATATGTATCATAATTTTTACACTCTGCGAGGGATGATACTGATGAATTTTGCAAAAACATAAGTTTAGAAATGTCGACACATAGAAAGAACTTTTTTTATTATTATTTCTTTAAATATGCCTCTTTAATATATTTCCTGTAAATAGATAATAAGCTTATCTCAGAGTCTACTGACCTATTGAAAAGCTTTGTACATAATTTAATCAATTATTTATTATTTGTTTATATATCTTTTAATGCTATTTCCAAAATATTAGCGTAAGTATAGTGCCTAGAAGTATAGTGCCCACTTCTAGGCACTATAGCGTAAGAATGGATTTTAAACAAAAAGATGCTTCACCTGAGAACTAGGCTATTAAAGACAGACACTTTTTAATATTTAAGACATTTTTATACTGATTGGCTGCTGTTCACTTACTTTACCAACCACCACTATCTATGACCTGTCGGTGTTTAAGACAAGAAAATGCTTATTATTGTTGAATTTCAAGTGTTAAGAAAATGATAAGAAGTAATTTGTTGATATCCTAATATTCCATAACTGGCATATTTCTTCATGTATTTCAGAATCTGTCAGATCCGAAAAAAGGGCAGCCTAAAATTCCGTGGTCTTATGTTACAAATATCAGATTCTATTGGAATTGAAGAAACTTTGTGTGGTACTGGAGCAGAACTCAGCAAAAGAAAAAACTTACCTAAATTCCATCTTCACAATTCCTTGTATCTTGGCCCCCACAGCTCCCCTTCCAAACTCTAAGGATTTCATGACATTTTCAAACATATCTTAAACACTAGTAGATGTAGAACTCTCCAGTTTAGAATGTATTTTTTATCAAAAAATTTAAAAATCAATTTCTGCTATTTTCAAAAACTAGATTTTTAAATGGGGGGAAATCCACACAAAAATTTAATAAAATCTAAATTTCAACACATTTCTAGTTAAGTGGTTTTGCTTTGGACCAGAATCACATAAAATCATCAAATTCACTAGGGATGTTCAACAAAATTCAAAACAAAAAGTTAATTTGGAGGACTAGTTTCTTCCTTACTCTAATTTGTTTTCTTCATATGCCTAGATGGAAGGTGTACTAGCTGCACTCTGTGAATTTCTGTATACCCTATTGTTTTTGAATAACTAAAGTTTATCTATGGTCAGGAGGTGGAGCAGTCAAATTTTGAAAAGCCAGGGTGTACCGCAAGTAAGTCAGAACCATAGACTTCTCATATAACTGGACTCAGAAATAGCATCCCTTTTTTGAAGCTGGGATCACTACCCACCGTCGCGTGATGGTGGGCATAGAAAACGCGCCAAACCGGTTTTTCTCCCACCAAAATCCCCCTGGTTCCCGCTGAAACTTCATCGCGTTAAGGTGCGTTTTCACTGGTCTACCCGAGGTCTAACTTACCTAACTTTTTACCTAAACACAAGATTTTAGGTCGTTAGAACGCGATTTTGTAGGTTTGATTCGTGATCAATCCTAAGCACGGCTTACCTAAGCGCAGCCAATTAAAATAGAGCTTTTGATAATAATGGCGGTGTTGTCAATTTACTAAGTGATATTTATGTTTTATATCGTTTTATTTATTTATTTTGTTTTACGTCAAAGAGGAATCTATTTTTTGTGATTGAAGCAAAACGGTAAGTTTTATTGACATGTTGGATAGATATCATCCTTTATTATTGTCTTTTAATTTAATAAATTGTGGGTAATCCATATGGATTCTTTAAATTGTTGTTATTTTTGGTAATCATTCTACATTTTATTAATATTAGAATACTAATTATATAGTTTGTTTAAGGATTTTGTTGCAGATATAAGGATGAAGATATGTCCAGTTCTCAAAATTATTTTATTTTTATTGAGCGTTAATAGTATACAAAGATTAAAAGTATTTTTTAAGAATGTTTGTTTCTTAAGATGAATTACTTGCTTCATTGATTATACTTGGTTACTTGATAGGGTATTTTCGATCAATTTAGATTTAAATTTCCATTTACTCACTTAAAATAATCGTAATTGTTAAGAAGGATATTGTTTACTGTAGCCCATTGATTTTTAAATGGAAAATTAGTTACAGGCAAACTTTAATCCAGTTTTGCTAATAGTAGGTATTTGATTATGCATGTTTAAGCGAGCATGTAAACAAAGTTTAGCTATAAAATAAACAAGCCGTTGTATTTTGTATTTTCCTGTTCTCTTTTAAGCAAGAAACATCTGATTGCAAAACAGTTTGCTCTTTACTCCTTTTCAGATATTTACTTGTGAACTTTGTCATGTAAGGAAAACACTGCTAATCTATTTTTTATTTTAATTTTAATGCTCTTCACCTGCAGATGTGCTATTTTTCTTTTTGTTGTTAAGATTAATGCTGAAACTTTTATGAAGATTTATAACTTTGTATGAAATTTAAATCAATTGAGAGATATTCAGACCATGTGTAGCTTTTCTATGTGCCCATTTTGAAGAATTTGTACACATTACCATTCCAATTCGATAAGCAGTTATAAATGCATATTCAATGTATTTTAAGTTAAATATGCATGTCTTGTTAGCAATTATTTTCATTTATTAGAAAAGTATTGCTATCAAAATAATAGGAGATTCTCCATTTGAAATGCATATTTATAAAATTTTGATTAAATTGTTATTTAGGTGCATTTCTTTTACAAGTATGGCTACAGATTTATCTTACAGCATAGGTCATCGGTTTTAAATGTACCTATTTATCTATTAAAGTAAAGAACTATTTATTCATTTATTTATTTTTTTCAAAAATCATTACTTATTATTCTTACTATTTTTGAAAATGGAATTCATTATCAAAAAATAAAATGCTCTCTGTGGGAGATTCTTTGAGTCTATATGTTTGAGTGTATATTAAAGTTTTAGACGAATCATGAATTCATGATGTATATAAATTCAGTGGTCAAAATAGTATATTAGAAGTAATGAAACTATAGTAGGTCCTAGTTTTGTCATTGTTTGTTGTGTAATATGCTGTTTTTTGGAAAATATAATTTTGCGAGTAATGTAATAAAAATAAACTTGTTTGTAAGAAGCATCAATATTTTTGATGTTACATCCAGAAATTGTATATATCAATCAATACAAAGTATACCAGTGGAGGTAAGCGTCTGGCAGATCAGCTGGTGCCGGGATACATCTTCAAATTTGAATGCTTTCAGAAAATCACAAGTGTGTAGTTTTATTGTATAATAAGTGACTACCATTAGTGATCGTCTGCAAGCAACTGGACTTCAGACCAAGCCCTTGGACTTCAGAAAAGAAGATTTTAAAAAATCTGTGAGTACCACTTCTATGTCAAAAGAGGAGACAGTAAAGTAAGTTTATTGAAGTAACATCAAAAATAATATTTGTGCTCCGTACAAACTAGTCTTTTTTTAATTACATTACTCGTTAAATTACATTTTCCAAAAATAGCATGCTGCACTACAAACTATGAGAACACAATATATTACTCAATGAGCAAGTGCAAAAATTATTTAGCTGAAAATATTTTTAAATACCCATATTGCAAATATAATGTGAAATAAGCATTTATATGTTTCAGTCTGGGGCATAAATAAAGTCTGCTGCTAAGTAAAAAAAAAGTGTGGGCCAGCCTTACGTATATCTTCATTTTGTTTGTTGCCAGGGCAATTGCACTATTTGGTTTTATTTTAAAAGATGAAAAAAAAAGGCGAGGGAAAGGGGAGATATGTTTTTAGATAATAAAAGTTTCCAGTATTTTCTTTTTTAAAGTAAAAAAGTGTTCTTAAAAGATGCAAAAATAGTTTGTTGTTTATATTCATATGAGACTAAGTGTTTTTGAAAGTAAAATAATAATAATAATAAAAAAGATAGAGTTTGTTGTTTTAAGACGACAAAGTGTCTTCTTTTTTCCTTATGTTAATTATATTTATTGTCATCAGAGCAGTTACATGATATGGTTGGTATGATTTAAAATTAAGTATCGACCGAAACTGAACTTGTTAAATTTTGATTCTTCGATTGCTTTTTAGTCTTATTGTTTTGTTAATAATTATGAATGCAGAAAAAAAAAGAAAAATTTAAATGAGAAATCTTTATTTTTCGTTAGGAAAATTTAAAAAATTAGATTGAAAACAGTGATTTATAAAGCATGCAACGTGCAAAAGAAAAAAAAAAAAAACCTAAATAAACAAACTGTCAACAACATTGCATACTTAAATAAATTATCACATTGTATTAACCTAAATAAACAAACTATCCATTGCAAATAATGTTTAAAAAATTAATGGTAAGGTAATCTTTCAAAAATTAAAGTTATGACAGAAACATTTTTATAATTAGAGGTTGCCACCTTTATGTGTATAATAAACTTAATGTTTTGTAGAAAGATTTTAAAGTCCACTAGAACAACTTTAAGTATATGCAGGTAAGACAAATCTCTGCAACTTTTAAAATTAATATAACTGTTTTTGTATTTAAACGTAGCTTTATTAAAGTCTTCTGACAGTTGATAGAATTTAGGCCCTAATCTAAGTGGAAGCATGTGTAATTTTATAAATCATTGCTTAGGGCTAAAATTCTTTTATGAAGTTTTTCTTAATGTTAAAAGTGATATACTATTTTAATAAATATATATATAGTCAGCTATTTTCAGTTTCCCATACTTGATTTTGAGTAGTACCTATACTTTAATAAAAAATCAACATTTACCATTTGAATCAAATATTTATTTATATTTGTATTATATTTTGCCTTTCATTTTTTAAATATTAATATGTTTAAAGTGCTTTTATTTTTTTTTTTTTTTTAATATAATTATGTGTAAGATATTTTGATTTAAAATTTCTAAGGTGTTGAGATTTGCCTTTTGGGAATCTATATTATAACTTTATCCTAAAATTTGATGAAAATGTAATGTAAACAAAAAAACTGTTTTGCAGTATCATATCTTTTTTAAAATACCATGCAATAAATTTATTCCATAATTTATATAGAATAATAAATTTATATTTATAAATATTTAAAGCATTTTAAAAGTGTTTTTTCATAATTAGCATTCTGTAATAAATATTTAGATAATACAGTAGCATAACTATTTCTGTTTTTGTCTATAAGCGTACTTAAATTTCTTAGCTAATTAATAGTTAGTTAGGCTTAGATGCCTTATATTCCCAGGTGGCCGCTATCTTGGATGTTTTGAGATTTCTTGGTGATTTTATGTTGGCAATCTTTATCGATATGTGGAACCCCGTGTGAGTTCTGGCGTGTCGTGTTCTGGGAACCCCTGAGAAGCTCATTTTTGCTTAGGATTTTGTGGATGTGTTTTGATATTGTGTTGTATTATTCTGTCTTTTTATTTTTGTTAAATTTATTGGATGTATTTGATTGACTATGGTTTCTGTAGTCTGTTTAAACACTCTTGCTGAAGTAATTAATAAATTTGAGGAAATTTTGATGAAAAAAGGAGGTTTGTTTATAGTGTGTCAATGCGTATTCATAAGCCTATTTTTGAAAATGATGGTGATGCTATGACAGTATTTCATGCTTGAGCTTTCAAGAAAGCAGACGTCTGTTAAGGTATGTTAATAATTTTATGTATATTTTGTTGCCTTTCGAGTTTTTTACATTTTGAGATTGCTACACAGCAAGAACTGCTGAATTTTGAGAATGCTACACAGCAAGAACTGCTGAATCCAGTGATGTTTTTTTTCAGTTAATGAGCACGATTACTGATTGGCACTTAATGAGTTTCGTGCATTTTTGTGGTCGCGGCAGGAGTTTGCGGAATCCAGTGATTTTTTTTTTTTTTTCGATTAATGAGCGCATAGCGCTCATACAACATTTAGTGAATGCCACTTTAACGAGTTTTGTTTATTATTTACATTTTATTTTCGTTAAGTCTAACATGCGTATAAACCGGTGTTTGGTGACATTTACTACTTGGCGGAAAAGGGGTTTTCACTCCAAGAAAAATTCCAAGATGGCGGCTCCGGGAATTTATGACATCTGTTTCTATAGTTATGATGTCTTCATTATTGTTAAAGTAACAAACGAAAATTCAAGATTGAGTGAGATGAGATATAATGTATTTATGATGACTCAAAAAGTGGATTATAGTTTTCTGAACAAAAATTGTCTGTCTTTGTACCTATCATCAACCGCAAAAGTTTTTCCATTTTGTTAGAAACTCTTTTTTGTAAAAAAGCAAGAAACATATTATTTACTAAACAAAATTTAGAAACTTGTATTTGTACTAGGGATTGACCGAATACCGAATAGTTGATTCGGTATTCGGTGGTTCGGCATGTAAACCGAATATTCGGCTCCGGCCGAATACTTAAAAGTATTCGGCCGAATAATTGCAGATAAGTATTTTTTAGAATTAGAAGAATTCTCTTTTACTTAGCAGTAGAATAGGCTAAACAATGAGTTTTAATATTATGTGCATGAGTTCAGAATTCAGCTTGCACTACAAAAAACAAGTCAAAGGCCATTTTTTATTTAAAAAAAACTTTTTCCTTCTGAAAATAGTCTACATAGGGATGAAATCAAAACAACTGCCAACTAAAGAAAAAAAAAAGTAAGGAAGATGCACATCTTTCCCTTATCATTTAATTTTAATTACTTCTACATTAGTTTTTTTAATTTAAATTTATTTAATATGTATTTTCTTTAATATACACTACATATCAAATAAGTACATTAGAGTTCATATCTGTATATCTAAGGTTATTAAAGAAAATACACACATCCAATAAGTATACCCCAATGCTTATCCTATAGCTTTTATAACCGTTATATCAAAATCTCTCAAATTTGTAATCTTCATCACCACAGTGTTAAAATATTAATCAAAATATAAATATCTATCAATAATTTGATAGAAAATAGTTAAATGTACAAATTGATATGATACCTTTTGTATTTTGATAACATTCCTATTCAATATGTTTATAATTAGACAATCAGTAAATCAGCTTAATAACAACATTGTTTCTTTTTATTTGAATGAACTTATGTTTTTCTGGCAATCCTTATCCTTAATAATAGCCTGCATAGTTTAATACTTTCATAGGTTATTTTTGGGTATTGACTAGTGATAAAATAATAAAAAATAAGTGATGGGTTAATAAATTTGTGAGTGGAAAGAATTCATTAAATTTTTTGTCAATTAGATTTAAGAATAAAAATGTAACTGAATTAAATTATTGAGAATTTCATTTGAATTCAAGTTTATTAAAAAAGCTAGTATATGCAAAAATGCGTATTAAAAATTTTCAAGTATTCGGTTGCCGAATACCGAATATTCGGTTGCCGAATACCGAATATTCGGTGTACACTTCGACCGAAGCTTCGGTATTCGGTATTCGGCAAAATTGCTGCTTCGGTCAATCCCTAATTTGTACATCATTAATTCTTATGAAAATCCAAATTAATCATCATTTTAATCCTCATCATGGTTATTTTTTTAAGTTACAGCAAACAAATAATCTAAAAACATCTTATTTTATTTAAATATGAACTTGTTTCTAATTATTTTAAATATATTTATAAGGTGACAGTTAAAGGTAGAAATTGTGAAAAGTTTTTTAAAATGTGTTTCAAAAGGTTTTTTTAAGTATTCAGTTCGGCTGAATACTTTGATATTCAGCTTAACCAGATAGTTTGATATTCGGTGCATCCCTAACCAAGAGTAGACTCGTGTTACCTAATACTCCAGAATTGTAAAAATGATGTACACCTGAGTGCTTCTTTTGGCAATAAATTTTAGTATCTTTAGGAACTTAATTATAAAGTGATAAATGAATTTTAATGCATTTTTCTGTTAGAGTCACAGGTGATAAATCTCCAAATATTCTCTATGGTTAAAATAACAGGGTTTGCATCAAATCATGTCATTAAAACATGCCAACTGGCTGTGAAACTGTAGCAGCGAAATATTAGGTAACAAATGAAATATAAATAAAAAATAAAGAGAATTTTTAATTACAATAATAAAGAAATAATTTTTTTAATCTGCTTTTATCAAATGATAATTTAATATTAAGTAAATTATAATTAAACTTTGAAAAAATAATTTAAAAATTCTCAATACATAGTTTCAAAAATGTTTTTTTCGCCTTTTCTGTTGTCATACTTGAAAAAACGGGAGAAAAAATAATCATTTTAGAAAATTCAGTAGTTCATGCTTTCTACCAAGTCGAAGTGGTGAATTTTCCATAATTAGAGTCATGCCAAATTAATGTATTGTAACAGAAGTTTTTTGAACCAACATGAATTATAGTCCTGAAATTAGGGATGATTTTTATAAACATTCAATGTTTATAAAAAAGTGGTTAAAAAAAAAAACTAGTTTTACTTTTATACTTATTTAGTAGTAACTCTATCATTTTTATCATAATTTAACATTTAAACTTACAGAGAGGCAACATAATGCGTTTCATTGGCATGTTACGGTTGGAGATATATTTATTAGTGAAATCAGTGCTATGCCATTTGATCCAGTGAAATTTATCAAATTCACAACATTTTTGGGTAGGTACTTTATGTCAGCCAGGCACATGAAATAAACCAGGGCTGAAACTAGCCTTTTTTGCACCCAGCACAAACATAGATTTTGCCCCCGGCCTCCGCAAAGTAAATTTACGAAGAGAATTTTAATTCTAATCGCTGACTTATTTAAAATTTAAAATATGAAATAAAAAAATACGTAATCAACTTTGTCAAATATTGATTCATTGAAACTTTGAAAACGAAATCCAAAGGAAGTCACATGAAGAAACTATGCAGATTCGCAAGCTAATGTTAAACTTATAGGAGCATTCTTTTCAAATTTCTCGCTTGCACTTTAATATTTTTAAATGATTTTTTCCGTTTGGGACAGCTGAGGTTGTTTCTAACAGGATAAATGTTTACTTTTTAAATTTTGTTTGCAGTTTTTTTAAATATATATATGTAAAATTACTTTCGCTTTTTGAACCGGCTCTGAAAGTTTAAGTAGCCTCATAAAAAAACTTGAACCAAAATCGAAAACGTACAACCTAACAATGTTAAAGATCAAACTCAGCTATCTTAAGGAAAAAAAAATATTTAAAAATATTAAAATGCAAGCGAGAAATTTGAAAAGAATGCTCTCATATTTAACATTAGCTTGCGAGTTTCTTCGTGTGACTAGTGTAGCTTCTTAAGAAATCAAAAACCAAAATTCATTTGACACCCCCTTCGTTTTCCTTATGGCGACCAGGGAACATGCCTCCTCTGCACCCCCCCACCCCCCCTCTAGTTTCGATCCTGAGATAAACCATTAAATAATGTCATCATTTGTATTCATTTTTTTTTTTTATATAAACCTCTCATTCATTTTATTTGAAATACAAAATTTTCATTTAAAATACATATATTACATACATTTAAAATAAGTGCCTTTCACTTATTTCATTAAAAAAAGGGAATAAAACAATAAGGAGAAATAATACGATGAACCAAAATTGTTATTTCAGCCTCAGTACATCGTTTCTAATTTATACAAGTGAACACTAACAGGAATTATTGCTGGAAGAAAAAAAAATATCCAAGATAAAAGTACCTTTTTTGTGATCTATTCACAAAAACAGGGATTGCCCCGGCAAACATTTATACCCCTTTATTCTTCTTAATAAAAGAAGCCCCTTCACAAAATTATTCTCCATAAAAGCGACTTCACACAATAAGAAAAAATTGTTGGGATTTAAAATGTGTAATTTACAAACAAAATAAGCTCAGAAGAAAAGTATAGCAGGAAGACATTTAAAAAAAGGATGATTAAATGTTTACTTTGAATTTTATTTTTCTTTACAGAAATTTATTTTTCTCAATTCTGTAACAAAAACGGGTCCCCCCCCCCCCCCTCAAAAAAAAAAAAAAACTTTCACCCCTGATGTGAAATCATAAGGTAAAACTTACAATTTTAAGTACATTTATTTTGCATTTTACTGTTAATTTTTTTTTTTTTTTTTTTTTTTTTGGGGGGGGGGGTTGTCACAAAAAGTAGATTTAACTAAATTGGATAATTTTATACTGACTGTAGTGATGATATGTATAAGAGAATCTGCCAGTGTCACAGGCATACGGTTCAGGGATGTATGGAGGGTATATGGTGGTATACGCCGTATAACTTCGGGATTTTTTTTTAGGAAACACCATATACCGTCTGTTTCTCAAAAAAGCTATAGTATATACACTGTAGGGTATACTCTCTGCCTCCTTCTGCTTTTTTTACGATTACACCACTGGTACAGTTGTATGTGCTCATGGGTCCCAAGTTCCACCATTAATTTCTAAAATATTCTTTTTCACTCTAATATAAAAAAGGTTTTATTTTAGATTTTATTTAAGTTTTAAAGATTTTTTTCACACATATTTTTTTCCCTTAAATTTTGTTCTTTTTCTTTTGTTACAGAGATAAACATTATTAGGAATTTCTATTTCTCTAAATGTGCCATTTTTTAAAAAATATAATAAAATGTTAAACGTTTAAAGTTTTATAAAAAAAACTAAAATATAAAAAAAAATCCATATTTAAAAAAATAATAAAATAAAAATAAACATTCTTAGATGTTAACTTTTCTTGTGAAATATGAAAAACGATTCACAAAAAACAGTGAGTATATCACTTCATAAGCGGGTCGGAGCATTCAAATTTTTACATTGCCTTAATGTTTTATTTAATTTGTTGATTTATTTAACAAATATAATTCTACTCAATTTCTTTAAAAGGAAATTCAAAAAGCAACATTAAATTTATAGTCGATCTCTATTACACATGTGCCACTAACGTACGTAACGTTTTTCACACGTACTTGTGTGAAAAATAATTTATTCAGTATGTTTTTAAATATACATAAATCATGGTGACCTAGTGTTTTTATTTAATTTAGGAGTATAAAGCCATAGCCACAATTTAAAGTTTGAATAAACAATGATTTGTGGGGCATTTTTTAAGACCCTTTAGTGGGGAAAACAGTCGAAACTTTCGATTAATTTCTATACAAAATATTTGCTACTACTAATTAAACTGACAACAACAAACAACAATTATTTGTTTACATTTTTTGACATCTGTTCGATCTGCAGACAGTAAAGCCGTAAAGTAGACGCTTGCGCAGTAAAAACTTGCCTTTGATTGGTTGGCGTAAAGATTTTATATGTAACCAGTGAAAACGCTCTTAGGTTAAGGTTTTGGGTCACTAGGATTTTTTAGGTCGTTAGAACGACCAGTGAAAACGCACCTTTACTCTCCGAAATACTTATACTTTTATTTACTCTCCGAAGGGGCGGGAGCATCCACACTATAGCGCATAGAATATATAGTGTCGAAATCGGCTTTCCCTGTAATACTTAAAAAAGCGCTAAAATATTGTATCCCTATACAAATTTTTAGCACTGTTTGGATAGCATATTTCCACAATGGACTTTACCCATGAATGGCAACAACCACGCCTCTGCGGGAAAAGACTCTCCGAAAATGACTGTTTATTGGTCGAAGGGGGAGCAGTGTTAAAATGTTCTTCACGCCTATTGGTGTTTTTCTTCTGTTTACCTGCGGCTGACGTTACATGGGTAAAGTCCATAGGTATTCTAGACGCTGTAGCCTGGGGCTATCCAAACAGTGCTAAAATTTTGTATCCCTTAAATGTGCGACGATACTGCTAAAATTTCAACTGTCGATCGCAACGACATCTGCGAGCAGTTTCGTAGCCAGGATTTCGTTTCGGGGGGGGGGGGGGGGGGGGGGTCCAAAATTTTTCTTCAGGTTATATATATATAGTAAAACCTGTCAAGATAAAATCGTAAATATTGCTGGAAAATTCCGTTTTACACAGGTTTTATTATTATTAGGTGTATTTGTATAGTATTCTTTTCCGTAGCACGGAACATTTCTGTTTAAGACAGAATTCCGTTATAGGCAGGTTCCATTTTTACAACTTTTGTGTATTTATATAAATATACTTATTTATGCCATAACAGAATTCTGTCTTTAATGGAAGCGTTACATGGTCTTAATATGAATTACGATACAATTAAATTCGCTGAAAACCTGTCTGAAAGGGGATTTTCATTGTTCTTTAGTGAAACCTGTAAAAGTGGAATCTTTCTATAACAGAAGAGTTTCAGAATCCTTGCGAAACGAGCAATAGATCTTATTGAGGTTGTGTATCTTAGAAGCATAATTAATTACACTTCTTTCTATGGAAGCCTGTCTAAAATGGAACTTTTTACCAGTCCCTTTGAATCGCGTCTTGACTGTATATGTGTAATAGAAATATTTCGAGTAACTTTAAGAATTTAGGTATATCCTTATTTAATTTCTTAATTTAAAAAAAAAAGCATGGATAAAAAATGTAAGGCCGATCTCTATAACTGCAACTAATAATACATTGAAGTTACATTAATATTTACCAATGAAAAAGATTCACCATGATGTAAAAAGCTGAGTGCATACTGAAGAGTTATATTTAATTAACCCATTCGCTGTCATCCACGAGTATACTCGTGGCTTCAATTTATTAATTACTTTGTCACCACTATTTTAGAATTAAAAAAATTGCCTCATTTATTGGCAGAAATTTCGCTGTATTAGTAAAGTGAAATTTACCTTTCTGAATTTGTGGTAGCAAACGACTTTTAACAAAAAATTTGAAAATTATTACTTTATAGTTTTGGCAGCGAATGGGTTAAATCAAGTTTCATATTACATAACATTTGCCTACAATAAAGTTAGGATCAAGTGGTTAAGTTTAAAACCGCAATTTCCATGTTTAATTTCTTGCCATTGAATTAGGAACTTGTGCTGTAATAGATATTGGATAATGATTTCACATAAGTGTCAATCGCATGAGCCGTTCATGAGATCCGCCGCGCTCCATATGGGAGTTTTTGAGATAACCCAGATAGCATGAACATTAGCAGCAAGTTAATTTTTTCTGATATTATAATGCCGTGACAAATTTGAATTGAGAAATTCGCAGCAAATTTCCCGCAAGGTATACCATCACCCACTTGCATGAGTAGTTTGTTGTGAAATTGGTGCAAGACTGTCTTTAATTCACGAAAGTGACGAAAGCAAAAAATTCCTCTGTTGAGAGAATAGACAATCAGCACATACACAGAAATTTTATTCGGTAGGCACTGCTTTTTTTAAGCGCTATACTTATTGAATACCAAACAATGTTCGAAATGAATAGTACAAATATTACCTAAACTTGTTTGTGGTGATAAAACCGATGCATGCATCTTCTGACGGCGCTTTCGCATCAATAGACTTGATCAGGTCTATGGACCCCTTCGAAGGGGTTAAACTTATAGTGTAACATGGAAAGATTACTACTTTGCAGTAAGTCTGCAGCATTTTTGATTACTTGTTTGCCGTTAGTTTGCAATAAATTTGATACAGTATGAATTTAACTTGCACGACAAGTTAGCTGCAAGTTCAAAGTGTGGTGACTTTTAGGCGTTTGCGTTATCTTGCTGCAGTCTTGTTATGAACTTTCAGTCTTGTCATGCTGAGCTTACTACTACTTTGCCGGTTTTCAAAGCAAAACTGTTGCAAATTTTCTGCAAACTAAAAATGCTATGTGGGAAGGTTTTAACTTTAAGGAAAAGATCTTGCATTTTCAGCTACAGAAACTAGTAATGTAAGAAGCACATACATCAAATATAGTTCTTGCTGGAAAAAGCAGTTTTGTTACAATTGTCTTATTCAGCCATAAATCTTTTGGGTTTCCATGTTTCATGTCTCGCCACTTTTGATACCATATTCGATCTAATAGTTGCTTCCGATATCTGGTTGTCTTTAAGGAAGTTAAATTTTTGTAAAAAGTTTATTTGTGATGGATTAGCACTATTTTGGAAGTATTAGAATGTGTAAAAAAATGGTTCATGGTGGTTTCTGTTTTTGTACTTCCAGGCCAATTTATTTTAGATGGTTCAAAACTGTTATAGAACATTCTCCAAGATCAGCAGTAAGCTTCGGACGGGTCGGATTTATGCAGCTCTGGAAGGGATACTTAGGAGTTCCATGGAAGTGGGTAGCGCCCTTCTAGACCATTAATAATCATAAAATTCCGAATCTTTCGATTGCACCCTTAAACAACTTGACAGAAGAGTCAAGAATCTCATCTCTGTATATTTCAGCATTCACAGTTGCACTGGTAAAAAAGTGTCGGTCACTGCGACCATTCAAAATGATGTCCGTCCATACCACGATTCCACGACCTTTGCATCGATGCCTTTCACGGATGTTTGCAGCCTTATTGCATGTGATTTTCTCCCTCCATATGGTAACACGCCTGTAGTAACTCTCTCAACAAAATCGGGATTCATCGGTAAAGAGAACTCGGCTCCAGTCAGTGGTACTCCAATGACGATGATCTCTGCACCAATTTAACTGGGCGCATGTCGCTACCAGAGTTAGTGGAACACAAATCATTTGCATGCAGCCTGTCACTCACAGTAAACCAGGATAGTCGCGTTCTTGTTGCTGCAGCAAACTCACTGCAATCTGAACTGGTGTCAATTGCCTATTTCTTTTAGCAATCGTTGGCAAATTACAGTCCTGAGAGACTATTGTGGTGCGTTTTCTACCTTGACCTGGTTGTCTGTGGACATTATACCAGTGTCTTTAAACCGTTTACAGATTCTTGACATGACGCTTTTGGCTATTTATAAGTCTTTACAGACCCCTAAGACTGTCTGTCCTGCTTCCATTCTCCCTATCGCACGCAATTTCTCAAAATCGGTCAAATGTCTTCTGAACGCCATATTCCACCTATTAGAAGCAAAGTTTTATCTAATTACACGTACAATCCTTAAAATTAGACTTCAAATTACCCACGTGCGCTCCTTTGCACACGTGAACCGAAAGAACGGGCTGAGGATGAAAGTTTGCATACATTTCTGTAGCGAATTTAACCCCATTGGACTACGTGATAACGTTGACATTGAGTTACCTTTCTGGAATTCCCTTAATAGAATTAACATAAAGCACCTTTTTATGGTTGTTCCTTTAATTTTTCTCGCCAGTGTATTTTGAAAATGTTAACAAATAACCAGTCCAAAAATAAAGTTACTTTTATTAATTGCAGGCAGCAGATTTAAAGTAATTATTAATATTGTCCGTTACAATGTGAACAAAGATAAGGGTCACGAAACTCAACCAATGTACCGTTATTGCGTTCGTATAAACTCGTTCTTTCCCATAAGTGTCGACAACAGACCCCCATCGAAGTCCAAGATAAAGAAGTTTTACGTTTAATCTAGTTACAGTAAATTTGTGTAAACGGAATAGCAGGTATACTTGTATAGTTATCCTTCCGTCTCGGGACATTAAAATGTTTTTATGTTTTCAGAAAATCTGCCAAGAAGGATTCACAATTGGAACAAGTTTCATTTCAGATAGATTTCAAACGTTAGCAATCACAAATATATAGTGTTGTTTTCGTCGAACCTTGAATTGTTTTCATTTGAGATAGGTCATCTTCACAGATTTTCCTGTAATAGATTTATGCTCTTCAGAGGCGGTGTTATAGCAGCGGTTTCCAACCTGCGGTAGCGTACCCCAGGGGTACGTGAAAATAATATCGGTAATAGCGGACAGGGCCGTAGCAAGGTCTTCAGAGCCCCCCCCCCCCCCCCTTAAAACATATTTTTCGGGGTCCTCCTCTAAGATTTTAGAGAAATATCTATATTTATTTTTCCACCCGAGTTCCATTTTATAACAACACCAGCGCAGTTTCGCTGGTCGAATTTTCCAAAACGAACTTCAAATTGAACGAATTTGTAGTTGGGCTGCACTGCTTTCGGCAGCGTACACCCATAAGGGGCTATGTCCGCTCCGATCTCGAATCATACGAACTTTGAATTATTGTATTTTTTTTATTTAGATCCAGATTAAATTCAAATTTTCAACATTTAGTTCACGTTGCTACAGGAACAGATTTGATATTTTTACAATATGAATTTAATCAAAGGACTTGCAAAATTTAACTGAGAATTCTTCCATTTGGGAAAAAAATGTCAAAAAAATCGCCGAAGAACGCAAAAGAACGCCAAAAATTGCATAAAAATTTTCAAAGCTCATAGAGATCAAACTTTACTTATATTGGGCTAAAAGATTGAAACCGGTTTTTTTTTTTTTACGAATATTAAAAAAACTACCAGAGAAGTGAAAAAAAAGCTAAAAATCACATAAAAATTCTCGAAAATTTTAAAAACAGCAGAGGATAAAATTTGGCAAAAAAGTTTGAAACTGAATTCCTTTTACAAATGTTATTAATTGCCAAGTATTGCTCATAAAGAAAATAAATAAATAAAAAATATCGAAGTCATTTTCGTATTTTCAATTTTCTCTTCAGTTTGACAATGCCACCCGCGTGGCCCAGACAGATTTTCTTTAAGCAGAAAATATTCACTTATAACAATTTTTTTCCCGCTCGGATTGGTGCCTTTTATTAAATACATATATATGTACAGATTTACTAATTAAAAAAAAATACTTTTGGGATGTTGTTTTCATACATTCCGGTTTTCTCCCGTTTAAAATTGTCACCCAAGTTGAAATTTAAGAAGAAAAAAAATACCTTCAGATAGAAGGTTCTTTGGGCAACGAAGACGGGTTTCCTAGTAGCTAATAATAAAGACAAGTCTGTCCAGAGTTTTTCTTTGTCTGACCAGATGTTTTTCTGTTCAGTACAAAATTTGACAGGAAGGTTACCTGTATGCCTGAAGTTGCTCGAAACAGGTTTTTAAATTTTTTGATTCGAATTTTTTTCATTTAATTTTTTACAATATTTTTTTGTATTTTTGAGTTTCGTGCTTTTCCCCCCACATTCATAAAAGGAATCAATTTTCACTCCATCTTTCCATTTTAACCGAATATAGCAAAGTAGTCTTCTTCGATTTTTAAATATTTCGCGAATTTTTTATGTGATTTTTCAGTCTTTTAGTCCGATGTACTAAGTTTCGTCCTTTGCGATTTTTGAATTTTTCACGAACGTTTCCCCCCCCCCCCTTTTTAAGACCCCTGTGATTAGAAGAGATTTTATCTCACATTTGAAGAAACTTTCGTCTTTAGAAAGGAAAATTTCTAGAAATTTTGATGTTTGATTCGCGACTTCTTCGTGTTATGGAGGAAAAAAGTTGTAAAAGTTCGTAATGCGTAAAAGTTCAGTTTGTAATAGGGAAAAGTACAATGCAGCAAAGTTGGCGGAACATTTCTGTGATTTGATTTGACAAAAATGCATCTTCATATTTAGTAAGGATGTTAGGTAATTTCTATGTTAGATTGGTGAGTTTTCTATATTTTCGCGGAAAATGAGAAAATCAAATCAAAGCTTTTTTTTTGTGTGTGTGTTTGAATGAAAGAAAAAGTTACGGAAAAAATCCTTCAATTTACTGATTTCTTTCTTTCTTTTTTTTTTTTTTTTTTTCTTGGAGAGAGAATGTAAAAGGAACCCAGTTTCTATCTTTCATCCCAATATAGTAAAAATTTTGCCATCTGCGGAATGGATTTTTGACATCCCTAAAAGGAATCAAGTTTCAGTCTTTTAGCTCAATATAGAAAATATGTCCATAGAAATTTCTGAATTTTTTACGAACGTTTTATGTGATTTTTAGCGTATTTTTGTCTTTCACGGCGATTTTTTCCCATTCCAGTTACAATCTTTTGGCTCGATATAATCAATTTTCTCTCAGCAATTTTCAATTTTTGCCCAATTTTTTATAAGATTTTTACATTTTTTTTTCTCGTATTGCGGAGTTTTTTTGACATTTTTTTTCTGAAACCGAAGAATTATCCAGTAGATTTTGCTGCTTTTATAATTAAGCTGAAGTGGAAAAATAACAAATTTGTTCCTGTAGCAACGTGAGCTACGATGCTGGAAAATTTTACTTTTATCTGGACACTATCACTTTTATCGAAAAAATCATCGAAATCCGAAAAATATCAAAAAATTCAATGATTGTTTGATTTAAGATCGGAGCGGGAATATCCGGAACAGGTTTACGCTGCGGAAGGCAGTGAAAGCCCCCAATGCAGAACTCCAAAAAATAGGTTCTTTTTTTTTAAAAAAGCAATTAGCGAAGCTCTGCTATTTGATTAAATAAATACACAATGTAATTTATGTATAGTTAACATAAGTAATTTATCGAGACAAGAGAAATGAAATGTTCAAAACGAAACAGGTCGAACATAAGGAGATAGGCGGCATATGCAATGCACATAGATGCCTGCTTATTGGGGTCCCCAACGAGATTAAGAAGCATATATTTTTTGAACATTTGAAAAAAAAAAAAAACTGAGGCTTAAAAGTTTTGAATCTTGAGTTCCGAATTTTGCTCACTTTTAAGAGCGGCCCCCAAAAAGAAAATTTATAAAGTATTTAGAGCCTGCAAAACTTCTTTCATCTGGGCACCTTTAAAAAGAATGGTAGCTATAGAAAAAAAGGGCATGTCTGTTTTGGTTAAAAGAAGTAATAGTATTAAGAAAGTTTTTAACCTTATTGGGGATCCAACGCGATTAAAAAGCATATTTTTAAAACATTTGAATAATAAAAATTGGGTCTAAAAGTTTTTAATCTGGGGCTCCAACTTTTCCTCCCGTTTATAGGGGACCTTAAAAAAGACAATTCAAAAGAATTTAGAGCCTGCAAAATTTCTTTCATCTGAGAACCTTTAAAAAGAATGGCAGCTATAGAAAAAAAGGCATGTCTGTTTTGGTCAAAAGAAGTAATAGTATTAAGAAAGTTTTTAACCTTGGAGCCCCCTACGAGATTAAAAAGCACATTTTTAAAACATTTGAATAATAAAAATTGGGCCTAAAAGTTTTGAATCAACTTTTCCTCACTTTTATAGGGGGGCCCAAAAAGTTAATTAAAAGAGTATTTAGATCCTGCAAAATTTCTTTCATCTGGGCCCCTTTAAAGAGACTACTGGCTATAGAAAGAAAGCACATATCTGTTTTGGTCAAAGGTTGAACCTTATTGGGGCCCCCCAACGAGATTAAAAAGCATATTTTTAAAACATTTGAATAAAAAGATGGGGCCTAAAAGTTTTGAATCTTAGGCTCAACTTTTCCCACCTTTATAGGGGGCCCTAAAAAAGACAATCCAAAAGAATTTAGAGCCTGCAAAATTTCTTTCATCTGGGAACCTTTAAAGAGAATGCTGGTTATAGAAAGAAAGCACATTTGTTTGAAGGAACTGATGGTATTAAGGAAGTTTTGAAACTTATTGGGACTCCGAACGAGTTGTTTTAAAAAAACAACATGTTTTTTAAACATTTGAATAAAAAAGTGAGGCCTAAAAGTTTTTAATCTTGGGCTCCAACTTTTCCTCCCATTTATAGGGGGCCCCTAAAAAAGACAATTCAAAAAGAAATTATAGCCTTCAAAATTTCTTTCATCTGGGAACCTTTAAAGAGAATACTGGCTATAGAAAGAAAGCGTATATCTGTTTTGGTCAAAAGAAGTAATAGTATTAAGAACGTTTTGAACCTTGTTGGGGCCCCCAATGATATTAAGAAGCATATTTTTAAAACATTTGAATAATAAAAATGGGGCCTAAAAGTTTTGAATCTTGAGTTCCAACTTTTCCTCACTTTTATTGGGGGCCCCCAAAAAGGCAATTTAAAAAGTATTAAGAGCGTGCAAAATTTCTTTCATCTGGGCACCTTTAAAAAGAATAATGACTATAGAAAGGAAGCACATTTGGTTGAAGGAAGTAATAGTATAAAGAAGTTTTGAAACTTATTGGGTTCCTAAGTGAGATTTAAAAGCATATTTTAAAAAATTTGAATAAAAAAAATGGGCTTAAAAGTTTTAAATCTTGGGCTCCAACTTTTTCGCACTTATATGTGGGTCCTAAAAAAGACAATTAAAAAAGAATCTAGAGCCTGCAAAATTTCTTTCATCTGGGCCCCTTTAAAGAAAGGGTTCCTGTAGAAAAAAAGCACATATCTGTTTTGTTTGATAGAAGTAATAGTATTAAAGAAGTTTTGAACCTTTGGTTTCACCTTTTTCGCCCATTGATAGGTGCACCCCAAAAATACTAAAATGCCATTTTATTTTTTAAGTAGAACTTACAGCCTTCAAAAACTTTTATAAAGAATGGTGGATATAGAAGAAAAGCACATAACTGTTTTCTATTTCTAAATCTGATCAAGATCTTTGACAAAAAAAAAAAAAAAAAAAAAAATGAATTTCGATAAAACAAAATAAAATTTTATTAAAAATACATTTAAAAAAAAACATTCGGCTGAAAGGTACAATAGCTCACTACTGGGCCCCTGACTTTGCTCAAGCTCCCCCCAAATGGGGGGTATGGGGGGCGGTCGCTACGGCCCTGATAGCGGAAGTCACAAAAATGTTAGGAATATCAATGTAATTTGCATCAATTTATTACATGGTTGTGATAAGAAGATTACTAATGAAAAAAAGCATGTTTACGTTATCTCCTTGAGTGGAGGAAGGGAAGGGGGACGTGTTTATGAGAAATGGGGGTACTCCGAAAGGAAAAACCTAAGAAAGGAGTACGTGAAAGAAAAAAGTTTGGGAAGTGAGTCCGTTTTAGCAGTTTTAAGGAATACTGTGAAAACGGAAAGTGTTTATAACGGAAACCTGTCTAAAACGGAAAAGTTCATAGTCCCGAAAAAAACATACCTTTGAATTATACCTTCTAAGCCGAACACCTATCTAAAGCGGAATTTTTTATAGATCCTTTGTGATTCTGTCTTAGCAGTTGTTACTGTTGTATCCATGATTCAGTAAACCAGTTCTACTTTCGGGAGGGGGGGGGGGGGTGTCCGGACCCCCTTGGCTACGCCACTGTAGATGTCGCTGCGATCTTGTTGAAAAAAAAAGTACTTGCAGCAGTAGTTGTACAACTAAACTTTTAGTTCGGATGTTTCTTTACTTTTGACGCGGTGTGCTTTGCACAAGTGCTGTATTAATTTTTGTCATGATAGATTAATCCAGTGTTTATTATAATTATATTTAATCAAGTTTTATTTAGTGCCTATCATTTAACCTAGTTACAATAGGTTATGGGCTCTCACGCTGTCAACTGCGATATTAAATCTGCATCTTGCTAGGACTGATCGCGGCTGCTAGGCCTAAGTACAACGTGACGAATTGTTCACGCGATTGAATATTTTTTGATAAGGACTCATTTTGCGAACGCTTTTGATACGTACTGCCTTTGCAATGAATTTCAAAGCGCAAATTGAGAAGCTGGAAGGTACAAAAAATTGGACAAAATGGAAGCGTCAAATCGAACTGTTGTTGCGCCATCACGATGTTTAGATATTGTGACTGCAGGTCGTGAAGTGCCGGCTGATCCCGGAGATTCCGCTGCTGAGGATGCAAGAAAATCCTATGAAACAGAACGTAAGGCTTTTCTTAGGAGCGATGCATTGGCTCAGTTAATTCTTGTTAATAGCATGGACGATGCAAATATTGAATTAACGGCAACTTGCGATACAGCAAAATGCGTTTGGGAAAAGTTGCTTTCTGTGTACGAGCAAAGTTCGGGTCAGCGGGTGGATCGCTTAATGGAGCAGTTTTTTAGCTCAGAAAAAGATGTTGCAGAAGATGTCGTAACACACATAGCACGTTTGCAACGGAACTTCCGTGAGCTGAATGATGAACTCAAAAGGCTGGTGAAAACAGAGTTACCTGATTTACTGCTTATGAGTCGAATTATGTCAACACTACCTGCAGAATATTTTGAATTTAAAAGTGTGTGGGAATCTGTTCCAGTGCAGGAAAGGACAATTAACAAATTAACGGAGCGCCTTCGACTTATTGAAATGAGACTGCCATCAAAGCAGAGTGAGAGTGCAGCCCTTCTTGCTAAATCTTCAATAAAGAAAAAAGGAAAATTCAAAACTGAGAAGAAGTGTTTTTCTTGTCACAAGACTGGTCATGTTGCGAAACATTGTTACAAGAATAATAGTGGAAAAAAGCAACCGGATGGTGATGCCTTTGTATGTAGTGCTGGTGTTCCAGAAACAGACCTATGGCTAGCTGACTCGGGTGCTTCAGCACACATGACAAGCAATGAAAAATACTTCTTATCATACAAGCCTTTTTCACACCCGAAAGAAGTAAGAATAGGGAATAATGAAGTTATTTTAGCATATGGTGAAGGTGTAATCAACGTAGAAATGCTGGCCAACAAAAAGTGGGAAAGAAATCACCTGAAGGATGTGTGGTATGTCCCAGAAGTAAGCAGAAATTTATTTTCTATTAGTAAAACTGTTGACAAGGGTTTCAAATTTAAAGTTGATACAAATGGTTGTGATTTTTTGAAAAATGGTGATGTACGAATGACAGGCAGGAGAACATCTCGAGGGCTGTATGCACTCAAAATGAGAGTGAGAATGCCTGATAAATCTGCTGATGTTTACATTGCCTCACAAGAAGATACATTACAGCTGTGGCATGAAAGATTATGTCACCAAAATAAGCGCCATGTGAAAAATATTTTAGAGAGAAAAGGTATCCGTGTTGAAGGTAGTGAAGAGTTTTGTGAAGGTTGCGTGCTTGGCAAACAACAACGAAAAAGTTTTGGCACTAGAAAGAATAGGACAATGTGTGCTGGCGAGACAATTCATGCAGATGTTTGTGGTCCCATGTAACAGAGATCAATTGGAGGGTCGAGATATTTTGTTTCCTTTAAAGATGACTTTTCAAGATATCGCAGAGTTTTCTTTATTGAACATAAATCTGAAGTTGCAAACTGTTTAAAAACCTTCTTAAATGAAGCAGAAACTACTGATAACAGGATCAAGGCGTTCAGGTGTGATGGTGGTAAGGAATTTGATAATTCTGAAGTTCACGCAATCCTTGCATCGAAGGGAATAACCCCAAACATTGCCAGGCCATGTACTCCAGAACAGAATGATTCTGCAGAAAGAGAAAATCGCATACTGGTTGAAAGTGCAAGATCCTTGATACATGCGAAGAAGCTCCCTGTCAGACTGTGGGCTGAAGCAGTCAACACTGTTGTCTATATATTAAATAGAACTGGACCCACAACATTAGAAGGAAAAACACCGTATGAAATATGGTTCAAGAAAGGAGCTCCTAAGATAGATCATTTCCATGTTTTTGGCACAGAATGTTTCGCGCATATACCTAAACAAAAAAGAAAAAAGTGGGACAAGAAGAGTGAGAAGGGCAACTTTGTAGGATACTGTGGTGATAAAGATGGTTACCGAATTTGGCTTCCAGCTGAGGGTAAAGTTATTTTGAGCCGTGATGTCATATTCAAAGAAGAGAAAGTCTTCATTTCTAAGAATACACCTGAAATTCCATCAGATCTGAGTAACAATGATCAAAACAAAACTTTGGACTGTACACTCAGTCCAAATGAAAATGTTGACCCTGAAAATGAAGAAAATTTAATTGATCCTGCTGAAAGTTTGGAATCTGTTACAGAAGACTCTGTAAATAACATAACAGTGCAAAGTCGCAGTGGAAGAATCATCAAAACACCTTCCCATTTACAGGACTATGTTTTATTGGCAGAGCATGATGTTCCTAACTCTTATGCCTCAGCAATGCAATCCAGCGATGCCGAAAGATGGAAGCAAGCTATGAATGAAGAAATGGCTTATTTAGCAGAGAATAAAGTTTGGAGACTTGTGGACTTGCCCTCTGGAGAAAAACTGATATCAAATCGCTGGGTGCTAAGAGTAAAGACTAAAGCTGACGGCAGCATTGACAGATATAAAGCAAGGTTGGTGGCAAAACGTTATAGTCAGAAACATGGTATAGACTATGATGAAACTTTCAGTCCTGTGGCTAGGTTTGATACCGTTAGAACAGTACTAAGTGTCGCAGCATCAAAAAATCTTCATCTTTTGCAATTTGATGTAAAAATAGCTTTTTTGCATGGAGCGCTTCATGAGAAAATTTTTATGAAACAGCCAGAAGGCTATAATGATGGATCAGGTCGTGTATGCAAACTTGATAGAAGCTTATATGGTTTGAAACAAGCTCCTAGGTGCTGGAACAAACGCTTTGTAAACTTTATTCAAAATCAAGGATTAAATTGTAGTCAAGCTGATCCATGTTTATTCTTCTATAAAAATAAAGAAAAGAAGCTCATTGTAGCCATTTACGTAGATGATGGCTTAATAGCGGGTTCTGACAAAAGTGAAATTTTCAAATTTGTGGAAAAGTTGAAAGCTGAATTTAAAATTACAGTTGGCTCCTTAGATTGTTTTCTGGGAATGCAAATTACCAAGCTGAATGATGGCTCAGTCTTTATAAGTCAAGGTAATTATATCAAGAAAATTCTTGAAAAATTTGGAATCAGTGATGCTAATGCTGTTGCAACTCCATCTGAAAAGTATGAAACAAGTGATCTAACTCTTGATGCGAAAGTTCCTTATCGGGAAGCTGTGGGAAGTTTGATGTATCTGTGTACATCCACGCGTCCTGATATTGCCTATGCAGTTTCTGTTGTGTTTGAAAATTTGGGCTCACCTTTGTTGTGTCATTGGCAAGCAGTCAAAAGAATTTTTAAATATTTAAAAGGAACTTCTGCGCATGGATTGCTTTATAAAGCAAATTATCTAGTTGGTGATCTTAAAATTTTCAGTGATGCTGATTTTGCTGGTGATGAAATTACTAGAAAGTCAAGAACTGCGATCTTGTGTTTATATTCTGGTGGTGCTATTACATGGACTAGCCAAAAACAAAAAAGCATAGTGCTTTCGACAACTGAAGCTGAATATGTGGCAGCCAGTGAAGCCACGAAAGAAATTATTTGATTGGCACGTCTGTTTTGTGAAATTTCAGTGCTTAAAGATATTCCAACCCTGTTTGTGGATAATGCTAGTGCTATCAAACTAGTAAAGAATCCTGAATTTCATAAGCGTTCAAAGCATATAGAAGTGAGACATCATTTCGTTCGTGAAAATTTTCATGAAAAGATAATGAACATTGAACATATTGACAGCCAAAATCAGGCTGCTGACATTATGACAAAACCTCTTGCTAGAGTTCCTTTTGAAAAGCTTAGACTTTATTTAGGACTGAAGACTGTTGATTGAAATTATTTTTTCAGTTTTTTTTTTCTGTGTTTAATGTCAATGCATGCATAATGTGTTCATTTAAACAAGTATATTTTTAGAGGAAGTGTTGAAAAAAAATGTACTTGCAGCAGTAGTTGTACAACTAAACTTTTAGTTTGGATGTTTTTTTACTTTTGACGCGGTGTGCTTTGCACAAGTGCTGTATTAGTTTTTGTCATGATAGATTAATCCAGTGTTTATTATAATTATATTTAACCAAGTTTTTAGTGCCTATCATTTAACCTAGTTACAATAGATCTTTATATTTCAGCAGTATCGTTGCACATTTAAGGGATACAAATTTTAGCGCTTTTTTAAGTGTTAAAGGGATAGCCGATTTCCACACTATATATTCTAGGCGCTATACCCAGGCCGTTATGAAGATCGGCTGTGCAGACCGTTAGAGTGACGTGATGCTCTTTTCGCATACCTTCATTGGTGCATTCGAGCATCACATGACTCCAGAGTGTAATGTATTTAATATGTTTGCACCTGATGGCAGCACATACTATGTAGTACTACTACTTTAACTTGGTGGTCTCGTGGTGTTCTAATAAAATTTCTTACTAAGATATATCATGGTGTCAGAAGTATAGTGACCCATGATTTTTTGTTAAATATTACAAAAAATTGAAGCAATATGGCAGGAAGTTTACCTAATATTGCAGCATTTGAACCGGGCTTAAATCCATCCGAGTCATGGCGGTATTGGATGCTAGATTTTGAAGATTACATAGAAGCTTTGAAATATGCAGGTGAATCCGAAAAAACAAAAACAGCGCTCTTTCGGCATGTTGGCGGTGATGAGTTAAAAAAGCAATTTCGTGCATTTGATCTGAAGCCAGAAGGAGGAGCCAGTGAAATAACATTGAAGCAAATTTTGGACGAATTTGATAAATATTTTCAGGACTATGTGAATGAGATATATGTTTCATTTAAATTCTTAGAAATCAAGCAAGAAAGTGAAGAAAAATTTGCGGACTTTTATTCACGTTTACGTAGAGCTGTTGTTGAATGCAATTACGGCAATATTGCGCTTCGGATGCTTCGTGATAAAATAATTCAAGGGTTGGCTGATAAATCGCTACAAGAGCAATTAATTCGCGAAACTAGTAGAAAGAAGAAGGCGTTGCAAGAAATTGTTGCTGAATGTAAAACGGCCGAGCATAGTAAAGTGCAGGCCACGGAAATGTGGGATAAAATCAGCAGATTGAATGTCGATGCAATGAAGTGGAAGGATGGCCGTGCACGATATCATAAAAGAGAAATATTTTGTAAATACTGTGGCAGATCTCACGAACCAAAGAAATGTCCAGCCTTCGGTATCAAATGCAGAAACTGTGAAGGAAAAAATCATTGGTCGAAAATATGTCGGAATAAAGTAAACAACAGTCAACAGGTGCGTCGACTAAATGCAGTGGAACAGAATAATGACAGTGATACAGAGTTTGTTTATTTGGGTGAACTGAAATATATAAATCAACTTGAGAGTAAAAAACTAAATTCTGTATGGCTACAAAAATTAAAAGTAAATGGAAATGATGTTATATTTAAGCTAGATACAGGTTCTCAAGTCAATGTTATTCTAAAGAGTCAAATATTAAAATGGAGTGAAAAGCCAATGGTGAGAAAATGCAAACAGTCTATGCTGGATTACTGTGACAACGTTGTACCAATTCTAGGTGAGTGTTTTCTTTAATGGACCTTATGCACGCCACCTGAGGTCGAAGCTAAAATTCGTCTGCTGGCGGTTTTTAGCATAGCAGTCTATGGAGTGTGATTTATTAATGCCTGTTTGTTAAAAATACTGAAAAACAATTCTTTGTTGTAGCAGCATAATCTTAATATATTGTAATATAAATTCAAAATGTTGTTCTGTTTGCGAGAAAATTTCCTAAGTTTGCAAATTTTCAGTTAAAATGTATGGGTGTAGCCTGGGGCAAGGCTAAAGTCGTCTGCTAGCGGTGTTTGCGCCTGCGCATACTGGCATTCTGGCGTAGCAGTAGCTACAATAATATATCAACGTACCGCCAGCTCTGTAGTCTGACGTCACCTGAATAAGGTCCATTGCAAAGCTTTAAAGAAAGATATGACATGTAAATTTTTAGTAACCTCTTTAAATGCTAGTCCAATATTAGGGCTCGAAGCCTGTGAGAAATTAGAACTTATCCAAAGACTTAATAATGTTATAAAGCCCATGTATAATTTTTTCCATCAAACACCCGAAGATATTGTCCAGCAGTTTTCTGATTGAATTGGTCGCTTGAACCGTGTTGTAAAAATAAAATTAAAAGACCACTATATTCCTCACATAGCGGCCCCACGTAAGATATCACTAGCTCTACATGACAAAGTAAAGAATGAGTTGCAGAATATGGTAGAATCTGGAATAATTGTAAAAGTTGATGAACCAACGGAATGGGTAAATAATATGGTTGTCATTAACTCGCCTAAAAAATTGCGCATCTGTTTATATCCAAGGCCTCTAAATGAAGTAATTCGTCGACTTCACTACCCTATACCAACAGGTTATAGTCTTATTGCACGACTTCAAGGATGTAAAATATTTACTATCCTAGATGCAAAGAATGGTTTTTGGTAATTGTCATTAGATAGAGAATCTTCATATTTAACTACATTTACAACACTTTGGGGACGGTTCAGATATTTAGTTCTGCCTTTTGGGCTTAATAATGCTGCAGAAGAGTTTCAGATAGCTATAGAGAACACGTTTGAAGATATGCCTGAAGTAAACCCTTACTTTGATGATCTAACCCTTGGAACATCCTCTATTGAAAATCACTGCCAGTTACTACATAAAGTTTTAACGCGTGCTAGAGAAGCAAATCTTAAATTTAACCTTGCCAAGACCCAGTTGTCAAAATCTTCTGTGAATTACTTAGGCCACATATTATCTGACAAAGGAATAGAACCAGATCCTAAAAAGATAATGGCTATAGCTGAATTTCCTGCGCCAAAGAATCGAGAGGACTTGCAAAGGTTTCTTGGCATGATAACATACTTAGCTAAGTTTACGCCTCATCTCTCAAATCTAAAACCCATTCATTGAGACAGCTTTTGAAACAGGATACACAGTGGTTGTGGGATGAAAATGTTCAACGGGACTTTGAACTAATAAAAGGAACTTTAGTACAAGCTCCATGTTTATAGTATTTTGATTAAGACAAAGCTGTAACCGTTTCAGTGGATGCCAGTCGTTATGGCTTGGGAGCTGTTTTACTGCAAGATAATAAACCAATTGCATATGGTTCTGCATCATTAACTGAAACACAGCGACGGTATGCTCAGATCGAAAAAGAGTTACTCGCTGTAATTTTTGGCCTTGAACATTTCAATTATTATACATATGGAAGACCAGTTGAAGTGCAGACAGACCACAAGCCATTGTTGGGATTAAGCAAAAAGCAGTATGATGCCATATCACCGAGACTCCAACGTATGCTTCTCAGGCTTAATAGGTATGATTACAAGCTTGAATATGTCCCCGGAAAACTTCTTCTGATAGCCGATACACTTTCTCGTGCTCAAAGAATATTTTGCCGATGAGGAAGAATCAGACACAAGTGTTAAGATAAATCTACTATCTCATGCATCAGTAAACAAGTGGAAAGAATATCCAACATTTACGATCAGTGACAATGAATTGCAAGATGTTTTATACCACATACAAAATGGTTGGCCTGAAAAAAAAAATACACGAAATTTCGCTAAGCCTTATTGGCATTGCAAAGAAGAATTGTACTGTACAGATGAAGGTATAATTTGTCGCGGTAAAAGACTTGTTGTGCCAAAGGTCGCGAGAGTAGAAATATTACAAAAGTTGCATTTAACACATAGGGGTATAATGTCTTGTAACACGAAAGCAAGAGAATATTTTTATTGGCCATCAATGAACTGTGACATTGAAACTTTTATTGAGAAATGTAAAACTTGCCAGCAGCATCAGCGTAACAATCAAAAGGAAATTTTGTTTGATCAGGATGTTCCAGAGAAGCCCTGGCTAAAGGTAGGTTGTGAATTTTTTTTATCTAAAAGCCAGCAATATCTGTTATTAATTATTTCTCAAAATATGCTGGAGTCCAAATAGTTGAGAATAATAATGCACTAAATGTTATAATTGCCTTCAAATCTATTTTTGCAAGACATGGAATTCCAGAGGAGTTGGTCAGCGATGGGGGACCACCATTTATTTCAGAGGAAGTGAAAATTTTTTTCAAAGAATGGAATGTGGAACATAACCTCACATCTCCATACTTTCCTAGAGCTAACGGTCAAGCTGAAAGAGCCGTGCAAACAATAAAACAATCCCTAATTAAGGCATTACAGGATGGAAAAGAGCTATATATGGTCTTATTAGGCTATCGTATTCAACCATCTCAAGATCTCCCCTCTCCAGCTGAACTATTAATGGGCAGACGACTGAGATCTCTTTTGCCATGTCATCCAAAAAAACTTATGCCAAATTTTCCGTTAGCTGCAACCAGGGACGGATCCAGAGAATCGTTTTGGGGGAGGGGGGGGGCGATCCCGAATGACATATAATCAACGTAGTCATAATTTCTGTTGCTCAGATCATTCCTTGCAGTTAAATTTTAAATGAATATGAAATAATTAATGTGATTTGAAAATGTTACAGACTTTCGATTATCCGACGTCCGATTAACCGAAACACTCGGTTATCCAACACTCTTATTATATAATCCCGCCCTCTCAAAATATGGTTTATTGTTACTTATTAGGTAGTAAAATTAAAAACGTTATAACAGAATTTATTTATTAAATGTCTTATTTTTTTTCTTTTTCTTTTTACTCTTGTACTATGGTAATTATTTTTCTTATTTTTTGTTCTTTTAGTTATAGTGAACAACATTAATAACACAAGCCTGCGATGATTGTGTTTTTTAACTTTTGATAATTGATTTTGATGTATTTTTTAGCACTGGATACGAAAATGACCTTCATTTTTAACCATCGTCACGATTTTCGCAAATCGTAAATTTCAAAGTTAAAAAGTAAAACTAGAAAACAGGAATTCTGCTTTTCAGAATTTAGTGTCGCCCCCGATGACAAAAAAATATATGTATATAAATATAGATACAGTAGAGTCCCGATTATCCGAGTTAATCGAACTTATACCTTTGGAATGGATCATTTTCTTCTGATGGACTGATGGCTTCCATTATTATGAAACAGTCGTTATAAATGAAGTGTTATGTGAAGATGAAAGAGCAGTCGTAAAAAGTTAGAACTCTGATTTTCTGGTCAGAATGGGGGGGGGGGGGGATGGCTAAAATTTTTTTTGGAAAAAAAAAAATGGAAGCCATCATTCCATCAGAAGAAAATAACTCTGTGAAAGCGGAAACTCCGATAATCGGGGCTCTACTGTAGTTCAGTTTTAAGACTTATAACATGCGATTTTATTTTACATAAAGTGACGCCATCCACATCCGCTGAAGAATTCATCATTTGCGATCCAATGTTAAACAACATCTACAGTAAAGTACGCTTAAGACGTCACTATCGCTGAATAATACACACACACACACACACAAAAAAAAAGAGATTTCATCATTCAAAAAACTCGACAAAAAATCGGCCGTCTAAAGATTCACAAGCCTTCATTTGTTTGTATTATCATTATAGATATTTAAAATGAAATTTAGTTTCTAAAAGCTCCCTGTTTTATCAGAAATCTTTCATTTATATTTTTTGAAAATAGCACGTATTTTAACTTTTTTTTCAGTCTATGGGAAAATGGCAACAAAAAGATATAATTGCTATTTTTCTTTCACTTTCTACAGAAATGGAGTTCTTCCGTTGCCAATATTAAGCAAATGGCTCTAAAAACTACAAAAAAAAAAAAAAAAAAAAAAAAAAAAAAAAAAAAAATTAATATTTCAAAAATAAATGGAGATACAGTTTTCAAACAAATTGCATTATAAAGTACTTTTTTTTTTCGAATATGACGGTATAAACATTGAAAATGTGCGATGCTTAGAAGTTTAAAAAATTGCTATAGAGTATTTAATCGTACTGCTTTGTTTCACGGCTTTCTTCTGTAAGGTAACGTTATTTTTTGGAGATGTCACAAAATAAGCTGGGAGAAAGAAATAGCATACCGTACCGGAGGCTAAAAATAGCGAAAATCTCTCAAAGCAATTTGTAAGTACAGCAACAAAAGACGGTAAATGTTTTAAATACATCTGCCCCAAATTTCCCAGCTTTATCAACCGCCAAAATAAAAGAGGATACCGAGATGAACCCCATAGAGAAGATTAAAAGAAAAGTGCGAAGCAGAGCATGAGCGGTTCAAAGAAACTTCCACGCATGGAATAAAATTATAAGGATTTTAAATACACAATATTTTACATGTTTAACTGTAAAAAAATATAGTATAAGCAAAAAAATGAATAAGTTATTATGAAAAAAAGTTACGTCTATTTTACAGCAGCAGATTTTCGCAATATTTCGACTATTTAAAAATTTGCGATTTGTGAAAAATCCTGACGTGATGGTATGGTAAAAAATGAAGATCATTTTTGGATTCAGCACTAAAAAATACATAAGAACCAATTACCGTAGCTGAAAAACATAACAATCACGTGTATTTTTTAATATCAGATTTCTGGAAGAGAGTAATCTCTGAAAAAGGATCGCCTTCAAATTTCTGAAGGCGATCCTTGAAAATCAAAATGTGTCATCTAAGTGGTGTTTATACCTTTTCATAGGCGCGAATCGCCCCCCCCCCCTTGGTTAAAAAAATATAAATCCATCGATTATCGCGAATTGCGGCAAATGGTTGCTGAAAAAAATCGATTTCATCAATCGTTCGCAGGTCAAAGGATCTCGCAAAAAAACGCGAATTTCGTCAAAGGATCGCGCAAAACGCGAATTTCGTCAAAGAAGCGCGGGAAAAACGCGAATTTCGTCAAAGTGTCGCAGAAAAAACGCGAATATCGTTAAAAGATCGCAGAAAAAACGCGGATTTCGTCAAAGGATCGCTAAAAAAACGCGAATTTTGTCAAAGAATCGCAGAAAAAAAACGCTAATTTCGCCAAACAATTACGGAAAAAACACTAATTTTCGCGAAAGAATCGTACAAAAAACGCTAATTTCGCGAATTTCGTCAACAGATCTCAGAAAAATGCGAATTTTGTCAAAGAATCGCGAAAAAAATACGCAAATTTCGTCAAAGGGAGGCGGAAAAGACGCACAATTAACACCAGGAGGAGCGCATCCATGGAGGGGGGGGGTCGATCGGGGAGGTCGCCCCCCCCCATGGTATAAATCCAACGCTTTTAACGGCAGTTTTCGCGGAACACACAGACAAGCAAACGAAAACCAAACACTTTTCGGGTATCAATGGTAAACCTCTCTGACGTTTTGGCAATTAGTGAACAAAATAGGATTATCTCCAGTCAAAAGGCATATGGCGACATAATTTTTGACACTATGGGTTGAGGTGGGGAACGATGCCACTTCGTGTACCTTTTGTTGAATCTCTACAACATAAATTGACAACGTTATGCGGATCCCTTTAAAGTGTTGAAACTTTTTCGTTCATTCAAAGAAGCTACAATTCTAATTTCTGTATAACAATATTTTTGAGGAGTTTTTATTGTTTGAGAAAAGAATGGGATTCATACAATTTCCAAAGAAAGAAAGAAACAAGAAAAAGAAAGGTCCTTTGAAAAATTCAAGCATCTTAATGTTTTCTGAAGACAGCCACTAAAGTGTAAAAAATGTACTGTTATTGCCACCTACATTGGTAAATTTCAAGGGTATTTGATGAATGAACAAAAGAGGATTATATCCTAATCCCAGTCAGTTAATATGCGCATGGTGTGTTGATTTCTTATAAACCAACTTGGTAAATTGGTTCTTCACTTCTTTGCCCAGATCGAACCCCCCCCCCCCCCCCCCCTGTGGATGCGCGCCTAGGGGAATCTCTTCCCTGTGCTAATTGTGCGTTTTTTCCGCGGCCCTTTGACGAAATTCGCGTTTTTTCAGCGATTCTTTGGCGAAATTTGCGTATTTTTTTCGCGATTCTTTGAAGAAATTCGCCTTTTTTCAGAGATCTGTTGATGAAATTAGCGTTTTTTGCGCGATTCTTTCGCGAAATTAGCGTTTTTCCGCAATTCTTTGTCGAAATTGGCGTTTTTTTTTCTGCGATCCTTTGACGAAATTCGCGTTTTTTTCGTGGTCCTTTGATGAAATGCGCGATTTTTTGACGAAAATTGCATTTTTTCCGCGCTTTTTTGACAAAATTTGCGTTTTTTCTCGATCATTTTATGAAATTGGCGTTTTTTGCGCGATCTTTTGACGAAATTCGCGTTTTTTGCGACTCTTTCACCTGCGAACAATTCACGAAATTGTTTTTTTTTTCGCAGACCATTTGTCGAAATTCGCGATAATCGTTGGATTTAAGGGGGGGGGGGCGATCGCCCCAATCCCCCCCCCCCGTGGATCCGCGCCTGCAACAAAGGAGTCTTTAGAGAAGCGACAGATGATTCAAAATAAATATGCTAACAAGCATAGTACACAACTCTGAAATTTGAAAGATAAGGCAAGAGTTTGGTTTCGCCAAAAGATGAACGAACCATGGAAGCAAGGAACTGTCATTCAGGTTGGTCCTCAACCTCGATCCTACGTTATTAAAGGGATAGATGGTAATATTTGCAGAAGAAACAGATTTTACATCCGCCCAGATAAATCTGAATTAAGTCAATCTGTGAGATCAGTAGAACATTTTTATCCAGCAACTACAGATTCAGATACAATAGATACATTAGATAATAAAACAGCTAAGTTACAAACGGTATTGCCTCAAGTGCCTCTACGGAAATCTTCAAGAACAATTGTAAAACCTCAACGCTATAGAAACAACTAAACTAAACTGTTAAATTTAGAACTTTGAATGATTTATAATTTTTATTTTTTTAAATATCCATTGCCTTCATAACTCTCTTGTTTATTAAAAAAAGGGGGCATGTAATGTATTTAATATGTTTGAACCTGATGGCAGCACATACTATGTAGTACTACTACTTTAACTTGGTGGTATCGTGGTGTTCCATAGACTTTTCGGTACTTTTCGGTTAGCCGGGCGCCAGTCTTATATATACATATGTATGTATACCTATATATACATATATATTTATATTTATACATATATAGAAGCTATATGTATACATACATATATGTGTGTGTGTATATACATATATATGTATATAAAGGTATACATACATATGTATATATAACACTGGCGCCCGGCTAACCGAAAAGTACCGACTTTTCATATAACTGGACTCAGAAATGGCAACCTTTTCTTGAGGCCGGGATCTCTGCCCACCGTCACGTGATGGTGGGTAGAGAAAACGCGCCAAACCGGTTTTTCTCCTGCCAAAATCTCCACGGAATTTGCCTCCAGTTCCCGCTTAAACTTAATTGCTTCGGCGTTTCTCTTTAAGTTGACAGTATCGCACTTTCCTTACCTTTTAATTTTCCTTTTAACAGTTCTTGTAAGAACTTGTAATTTATTTTAGCATTTAAAATGACTCTTACATGTTGTATATCCGGCTGCAGGTAAAGGGCCGCCTCTAATTAGTCATATACAGTGGCGTAGCCAAGGGGGTGGGGGGGTCCGGACCCGCCCCCCGAAAGTAGAACTGGCTTACTGAATCATGGATACAACAGTAACAACTGCTAAGACAAAATCACAAAGGATCTATAAAAAATTCCGCTTTAGAGAGGTGTTCGTCTTAGAAGGTATAATTCAAAGATATGTCTTTCTTCGGGACTATAAACTTTTTCCGTTTTAGACAGGTTTTTGTTATAAACACTTTCCGTTTTCACAGTATTTCTTAAAACTGCTAAAACGTACTCACTTCCCAAACTTTTTTCTTTCCCGTACCCCTTTCTTAGATTTTTCATTTCGGAGTACCCCCATTTCTTATAAACACGCCCCCTTCCCCCCTCCACTCAAGGAAATAACGTAAACATGCTTTTTTCATTAGTAATCTTCTTATCACAACCATATAATAAATCGATGCAAATTACATTGATATTCCTAACATTTTTGTGACTTCCGCCATTACCGATATTATTTTCACATACCACCAGCAGACCCGCCACGTACCCTCAGGGGTACGCTACCCCAGGTTGGAAACCGCTGCTATAACACCACCTCTGAAAAGCATAAATCTATTACAGGAAAATCTGTGAAGATCACCTATCTCAAAAAAAAAAAAAAATAATAATTCAAGGTTCGACGAAAACAACACTATATATTTGTGCTTGCTAATGTTTGAAACCTATCTGAAATGAAACTTGTTCCAATTGTGAATCCTTCTTGGCAGGTTTTCTGAAAACACTGAATCCTCTCATAAACAAAAACATTTTAATGTCCCGAGACGGAAGGATAACTATGCAAGTATACCTGCTATCATGGAAGACGGTAGTATTTCGAGTGACGCTGCCTTAAGCCTAAAATCGTATCGTATCGTATCGTTAAAATCGTATCGTATCGTATCATAGAATTCGTAGATGGCGGAACTCATATATACAGCTAACTCGACATCAAAGGGTTGGGTTGGGTTGATTGTTGACGGCCAATTATCTACACGAGGGATATGGGCCCTGGGGGGAGTGCTTTCCGTGGAGGTCTTTCTAAGGGAACCTAATCCGTATTAACGCATGGAAATCCACGGTTCGAAGAAAACCACGAAAACTCCGAACGATTAGGCCGACGGGCGCGATTGGGTTCGAACCCAGCACCTCCCGTCTACCAGCTTCGAGAGCAGAACCTCTCAGCCACTGGTGGGGCCGACATCAAAGAAAACGCGAAAAGCCGCCTTTTAATAACTCAGCAGATATATGTCTTATTGTTCTGAATTTTCTAGAACAGTCTTATATCTGCAGTCTAATCGTATACTGAAATTTTTGCATTTCTACGTGCAGTATATTTTGAGATCTAAATAGCCATTTTTAAAGTGAAAACGTTGGTATAATATCGAGGAAGTTCCTAATTTGAAAATCTCGAAAACGGTTCTAACGATTATTTTTAAATTGATACATAATATAAATGTGATTAAGGCGAGGTGAATAACACTTTTCTTTTTTCTGGGAAAACTCTCGTTCGTTAAATAATTCGATTTTTTTTTCTCTCGAAAATGACACGGGCGATTTTTTAAAAATCAAATAAATATGTTTCAGATGAACCAAATAACAATTTACTTGTTTCCAGCAAGACTCTTGTTCGTTTTATAATGCGCATGAAAAATCGGACTATATTTCTCCGCCATTCTATGGAAATTTCACCGAAAATGCATGACACTGTACAGTGGCGTACCCAAGGGGGGGGGGGCTGATGGGGCTACAGCCCCCCCCGAAATTTTCGAAAGTGATATAGAAAGGTGCTGATTTTTCGTCTTTCTTTTATGGAAATTTTTTTAATTTTTTTCCATTATACAGCGGACAAACCATTCTCATTAGTCCCATATAAGCCCACATTGACAACAAAGAAGAGAAAGGGGGGCTGACGGGGTTATAGCCTCCCCCCTACTCCTCCCGAAATAGTCAAAAAAATTAAATGAAAAAGTGTTTTTTTCTTACTGTTTAAAGATAAATCTGTAATTTTTTCTTCTGCCATACAGCAAAATAGCCATTCTCGTTAACACCATATTAGTCCAGGTTATATTAGTTAGGGGGCTGATGGAATTTCAGCCCCCTCCTCTCGAAATGGTCGAAAATGAAATGAAAAAATAGTGCTGAATTTTTTCTGTCTGTTCAAGATAAATTTGCATTTCCCCCCTATCGTTCAACAGACTATGCGCTTCCTTCGCTTTAGTTCCATATTAGTCCATATTGACACCAAAGAAGAGAAAGGGGGTTGATGGGGTTACACCCCCCCCCCCAACCAGAAATCGCGAAAAATTAAATAAAAAAATGCTTTTTCTTTACTTTTTAAAGATAAATCTGTATTTTTTCTTCTGCCATACAGCGAAATAGCCATTCTCGTTAACACCATATTAGTCCACATTGACATCACAGCATACCCAAAGATGGGGAGGTGGCTGATGGAATTACAGCCCCCTCCTCCCGAAATAGTCGAAAATGAAATAAAAAAATATTGCTTTTTTTTTCTTTCTGTTTGAGATAAATTTGTATTTTTTTTCTCCTATTATTCAACAGACTAGACACTCTCTTCTCTTTAGTTCCATATTAGTGCACTGTGACACCACATTATACCGAAAGAAGTAGAAAGGGGGTGATGGATTACAGCCCCTTCCCAAAATAGTCGAAAATGAAATGAAAAAAGGCTGATATTTTTCTTTTTGTTCGAGATGAATTTGTAATGCACTTGTTTTCTGCAATACAACGAACTACACGTTCTGGCTAGTCTCATATCAACGCACAGTTACACCACAGTATACCCAATGAGGGGAAGGGGCTGATGGGTACTTACTCTTCCGAAATAATCAAATATGAAATGAAAAAAAAATTCCAGGTTTTTTTCTTTCTTTTGAGATTAATTTTTAATTTTTTTCTGCGACGCAGTTATTCTGGTTAGTCCCATATATTAGTGCACAGTGATGCCCCAGCATACACCAAAGGATTCGATGGGGACGGGGGTTATGACGTTACAGCTCCATTCCACCTCTGAAGAGATCGCAGTGAAATGAAAAAAGGGCTGATATTCCTTCTTTTTCAGATAAATTTGTTTTATTTTCTGGCATTCCACGAATTTGTTTTTCCTGTTAATCCAATATCCTCCTCAGTCCTGCGACCAAATTTACTTGAGACCACAAAATCCATTTTCAAATGACTGAAATCACTGTTTTACTCGATAAATGAAAACATATATACTGAGTTCAAGAGACCTACAAATAAATTCGACAAATCTAAAAGTAGTTTAATTTAAGGATTTTTTTAATTTTTCCCATAGTCGGCGGGCGCCAAGATTGTCAATGCGGGGGTATGTTAATGCACAGTAACACCACAGCTAATCTCAAGTCGATTTCGTCTAAATCTGAAATCCGGTGCGGAAGAGTTGACTGTAAAAGTAGCTTATTAACTTTCATTTTTCAGTCGCATCTCCATGCCACACCGAAATATGGGGGTGCGGAGGGTTGAAGGGACTAAACCTCTTTTACCTGCCAAAACGGTCAGATTAAATGGTAAAAAAAAGTTTACTTCTTACTTTTTAGATCAATTCAATTATATATATATATTTGTCATGCATCGCACTTGTCTTTCTTGTTAGTCCCATATTAGTGCATAATGACACCTTATCTAATCCCTTCAGAATTTTGGTAAGTCGGAAGTCAGGCACACTATATATGTGCGGAAGAGCTGACTGTGAATGATATTCATTAACTTTTGTTTTTAACACTCGATTACTTCCTCGTATCTGTAAGATACACAGTGACTTCTTGTTTGACTGCAAAGACATCTTTGGAGTTCGGTAATGTCCCCTCCCCCCACTTATCTTCCTATTCTGTCTTAACTTTGCAGCCAGTATTTTTCATCTGGAACGGTTTAAAGTCCTTCTTATTACTTGTGCAATGCACAAATAATAAACAAAGTCTTTATTTTATATATGTGTATGAAAATATTTTGTGTATACAAAAAATATTTTGTGTTTGTTACAATATTAATTTATTGTTAAACAAGAACCGTAGCCAGAATTTAGTTTCGGGGATTGGAAGAACAATTTTATAGTTTTTATGTTAAAATGACTTTCTTTTAAATGAAAGTATATAAAAAAAAACCAGTAACACTTTTCAACAGATTTCGACGTGGGACTGTCTCAGGATCGGACCCGTGCCCTCCCCCCTTCCCCCCAGATTTGAGTCTGAGTTAAAAAAAAAAAAAAATCTGAAATTCTCAGCAAATTTTCTGAAAGGTTACAGCAGAGGGGGAAAGGAGAGGTAATCCCTTCCTGCTGCTAATTATTTTTGTTGTAGTTTGGGTTAACTCTGTTTATATTCAGGTCAATTTCAGGCTGAGTGGGTTCGGGTTAACCAGATTTCTAAAAAGTTCAGCATATTATTTCAGTTTAAAAACTATACATATAATAATAAACACAGATATTTGTATGTGTTTTTAATGCGATCCTTTGATGAAATACAGGTTTTTATCACGACGCTTTGACGAAATTTGCATTTTCCCCGAACTTTTGACAAAATTACCTTTTTTCCGCGACCCTTTGACGAAATTCGCTTTTTTTTTTTTTCGTGATCCTTTGTCAAAATTTGCGTTTTTTCCGCGAGTTTTTGATGAAATTCGAGTTTTTTTCGTGAACTTTTGCCGAAATTCGCGTTTTTTACGAAACCCTTCGTCGAAATTTGCGTTTTTTTCGCGGCTTTTTTGACGAAATTCGCTTTTTTCTCTTCTTTTTGATAAATTTCGCGGCTCATTGACGAAATTCGCGTTTTTTTATGGAAATGGTCGTGTTTTTTTGTTTTTTCGCTGCTGTTTGACGAAATTCGCTTCTTTCCGCAGTCTTTTGCTGAAAGTCACGTTTCTCTGTGGCCCTTCTTTGTGACCATGCTTTTTTTTGCGATCCTTTAACGAAATTCGCGTTTTTCCCGCTTCCCTTTGACGGAATGCATACTTTTTTTAGCAATCCTTTGCCAAAATTTGCGTTTTTTCTGCAGCCCTTTGAGGAAATTTGCGTTTTTTCTGCGGCCCTTTGAGGAAATTTACGTTTTTTCTGAGATCATTTGCCGAAATTCACGTTTTTTTACGCAATCCTTCGTCGAAATTCGCGTTTTTTTCTGTGGTCATTTGCCGAAATTCGTGTTTTTTAATGCAATCCTTCGCCGAAATTTGCGTTTTTTCCGCGGCTCTCTGACGAAATTTGCGTTTTTTTTCGTTTTTTTGATGAAATTTGCGTTTTTCTGCGGCCTTTTGACGAAATTCACGTTTTTCTGTGTCCCTTTGACGAAATTCGTGTTTTTCCAGCTTCCCTTTGACGGAATGCGTGTTTTTTTAGCGATGCTTTGTCGAAATTTGCAGTTTTCTGTGGTCCTTTGACGAAATTCGCGTTTTTTCTGTGGTCATTTGACAAAATTCGCGTTTTTGCGCAATCCTTCCTCGAAATTTGCGTTTTTTCGCGGCTTTTTGTCGAAATTCACGCTTTTTCTTGTCTTTTTGATGAAATTTGCGTTTTTCTGTGGCCTTTTGACGAAATTCACGTTTTCCCGTGTCCCTTTGACGAAATTCGCGTTTTTTTGCGATCCTTTACGAAATTAGCTTCTTTTTCGGAGCCCTTTGACGGAATGCGTGTTTTTTTAGCCATCTTTTTTTCGAAATTCGCGTTTTTTCCGCGACCTTTTGATGAAATTCGCGTTTTTTCCGCGACCTTTTGATGAAATTCGCGTTTTTTCTGCGCCCTTCTGACGAAATTCGGGTTTTTTCTGTGCTCATTTTGACGAAATTAGCGTTTCCTCTAGAATAATTTGACGAAATTCACGTTTTCTCCGCTATCATTTGACGAAATTTAACTTTTTTTTCGCGATCCTTTGGCAAATTTCGCATTTTATCTGCGGCCGTATGACATAATTCTGGTTTTTTCCTTGATCCTTTAAAGAAATTGGAGATTTTTTTTGCGAACGATTGACGGAATTTTTTTTTTTTTTTTTTTTTTTTTTTTTTTTTTTTTTTGCGAACGATTGACGAAATTGATTTTTTTCGGCGACCATTTGTCAAAAATCGCGATAATTTTTTAAGTCCAAATTTTCGGACTGATGACCGAATTTTTCAAATTTTCAGAAAATTCGGAGCAAAGTTACCCTTGCACCCCCCCCCCCCTGGCTACGGCTTTATTGACAAAAATGATTTCTGTTTATAACACAATGCAACCATGCAACGTGTTTCGTAAGATTTAGAACATTATGAAAATTTAAGTCAGCCCCCCCCCCCCGAAATAAAATCCTGGGTACGCCACTGACACTGTATTCATACACATGCTTTCTTTTTAACCACTTTTGGGGAGAAAAATTTTGTCTTCCCACTGGCTGAGTGGCTAAGGGCCATCGTTTACTGACTTTAAGATAGGCAGTTCGATACTCCCTGGTACGTGTTTTTACATGTGAATGTTTTTTTTTTTTTTAAAGTCTGCTAGTTGACCATTATTCTCAGTTCCTTTGTAATTTTTTTAATTGCTATTAAGTTAAATAAAATTACAATTATAATGACGCCAATTTGATGATGATTATTTCTTGGCAATTTTTCAACAATAAAAATATTACCATAAATTTTATAAATATATTTAATTTCAATCACTTTACAAAAAATATACATTAATAATTATTATTTGAATAAAAATCACACGATCAGAAACGTAAAAAAATAATTCATTTCAGCTCTTCTTTTTATACTATCATTTTTTATTATTATGACGGTCAATCAATATATAATCACTGACATCCATAATATTATTATAATTATTATTTTCCTTGCATAAAAGCTATTGTGATGTTATAATTCTTTTATAATAAATAATTTAGTTGAAATGTTTTATTTATAAATATCCATGAAATTTGATAACCCCGAGACAATTATTTTTATTTAACTTTGCAATATTTACAGTTTACATAATAAGCATATCAGAATTCTGGTGTCGCCATCTTTTGACGCAATTGCGTAGTATTATAGAGAAATGTTTGATAAAAACGCTGAAGTAGACAGTTTTTAAATCGAAGAATTATTTTAAGAGATATTTAATGTTAAATCTGGATAAAATTGTCTCATTAAAAAAGTCTCATAGGAAAAAAAAAAATATACATGGGAATTTAATCATTTTCATTCAATTTAATCATTCAATAGAAACTCGAAGTTTGCAGAGTGCATTTATTATTCTTAACTTGCCTAATTTTTTGACGGTTTATTTCAATTTTAAATTAAAATTTTCAGAATTTCCAGAGATATTTTTTACATATTTTAGAAAAGGTTATTTTAAATTGTTGCCAAATGTTAAAACAGCGCAAAGAATAATATATCCTTTAAATTAAAAATTTATTCACACGTGACTATTATAAACAGAAAAAAATCCTTTTAAATTAGAATTAAATGATAACGTGTTAAAAGCAGGAAAATATTAAACATTACGTCATAAAAATTGTTTTTACACATGCTTACTTAAAATGAAAGAAAATTATAAAATAATCAATTATTTTCAAATTAGAATTAAATGATTACGCATTAAAAGAAGGAAAACATTGAAAATTACGTCATAAAAATTATATTTACACGTGAATATTAAAAGAAAAAGAAAATTTTTAAATAATAAATTCATTGATATGTGTTAAAAGTCGTAAATGGAGGAAATTACGTCATATTGGCCAAAGTGGCCAAAACAGTTTACAAAACACATTGCAAAACATATTGCAAAACAGTGTAAATTAAAAAATATATTTATATGAGAGATTTATTTCAAATTTCGAGATGATATTTTTAACTATAGTTGCTAATTTTAAGGTAGCGCAAATAATAATATTATTTTTCTAATAATAAAAATATTTTCAGTTGAATGTTACAAAGAGAAAGGAAAGTTTGGTGAAAATTATGTCAGATTTAAAACGTTACATTTAAAATCTCTTATTTAAAATCATTTTCTTATAGCGTTGTTAAAAAATACCATAAAGCAAAGACTCTGTTGACTTAGTTCCTTTTATATTTGGTAATTTTCAAATGTTTAACTAATCTTATTTAATCAAGCAGGGAAACAGCAACTAACATCAGCTGATTCGGTTTTGAAATCCCTCAGTAAAAGGGAAACCCGTTTACAGTAAGATCGCCATTGATTTTTTAATTATACAGAGCAGCCTCGATTATCCGAGCTAATTGGGACTGTTAGTAAATCGGAATCGGAAATCTCGGTTAATAGAAACTATGTGTAAAAACTCCCCGTGCTTGCGAATTTAACATCTCTTTTAAAAAAATATATAGAACGTTTTTTAAATAATAAAAGTAAATATATGTAAAGTTCTGTTTCACAGCTTAACAAATTTAAAAAGAAAATCAACTACCGGTAGTAAATTTTAAAATGCAAATTGAAAAATTTACGAAAGTTCACACAGCCACTGGAAACAAAGCATTGTTCGCTATTGGCTTCTCAGGGTCCAATGTTTCTTTGGAGTTGAGGGCTTTTGGGGGCAGAAGGGCCTGTATAGCACGGACAGTGAGCTAAAGAGTGTGGTTATTTTTAAGGCTCATTCAAAAGGGAAAAAAAATCAGACTTTGTTATCGGCTCGGTTAATCCAGGTTCTACTATAATTCAATCTTCCGTAATCTTTTTAAAGCAGATCAAATTAATGGACTTTAGCACAAAGTCACATAGCTGATAACTGCCATGCTTGTTGGCCACCTTTTTTTCAAAAAGTTTGCTTCACCTTATTCAATTAATGAGATATCTCCGATAAAATAAGTCACATTTTCCCGTTCTAAAATACTGGTATCCAAAAATCGTAGCATGTAACTGACACTACAACTACTCATGGAACTAGACTATTTTAAGTCTGATTTTTATTATAGACTATATAAAATTATTAAAAATATATATTATGATAGGAACTAGCGGGCTTCGTCCGCTAGTTACGTTACGGATATAAAAATCATGTTTTTTTTTAGGGAAAAAGAAATAAAAACCTATTTGACGATAGGTTTATAAAGACACATTTTGTATTTGTTATATTTCCGGGGATGAGGAAGGGGGGGGGGGCTATTTTGATTAAATATCGCAATTAGTCTACATGGCAGATATAATTATGATAGACACTAGCGGGCTTCGCCCCTCTATGGCGCCTTATGGGTCCAGCTTCCATAACTCAGAAACTACCTTTCGGACATCAATGCAACAGATTCCAAACGTTATAATTAACTTAATAATCACCCTATATAGCATTAAAGTAAATTTATGAGTACTGCATACTATTTTTTTACAGTAATTTCTGAAGAGAAAAAATTATTTCGGTTCCATTCTAAGGTACTGGTCTGAAAAATTTTGAAAAAGGGGGGAAGGAGGGGACATGAGACTGCTGTTTGTCAAACAACACAACGGGCTCTGGCTTATTCAACTTGGTTTTTGATGACTTCAATTGGAAGGTGGTTTGTTTAAAAGAGTGCGTTCCCTGCCCCATGAAAATTGGAACTATTGTTGCTACATCTATGTAAGGATTTAATAATTATAAATTAACATTTTGGATTTATTAATTTAAGGATAAAGTGTTTTTAAAGGAATATCAAATGAAACCCTCTGTGCGATCTGCGATTATACTTACCCAGTTGTTTTCATATACAAACTGCTATAAGGAAAATTGTAATAAAATAGTAAAAATTAAATCTGCATTAAATTCCATAAGTATCTTTTTTTTAATCATTTTATCACTAACCTCAAAAAAGTAATATCAATGCAAAAATCCTTGACGGGTTAAAAGTTTCTGACGCAGCACTTTATCTTATGCTCTAAGAATTTTAAATATGGAACTTAAAAATACTGATATCAAATTTTGAGTGACGTTATGCTATTTCTTAAAAAATATATTTGTATTTATTTCACCATTTTATTTTTGTTTTATTTATAATCGCATGTGCAAAAGTTATGTTCAACATGAAAAGCTGCATAAAATTTTATTCGCTGTTGCTTTATCATTTACATCTCTCATAAATTCAAAATATGTGTTTTAAAAGATATTATATAAAATTTAAGTGACGCCTTGATGTGACTTTAAAAGGTTTGTTTTTTAAAATTCAATTTAAATTATTTTTGACTTGGTTAAAATATTTTTTTTTACATCTACACAATACTTTTAATTTTCCAATTCACTGTTAAATATATCACTTTCATTGAATCTATACTATGCATTGAAATGTATTTATTTCAATAAATTGATTTATCTTTTGTGTCACGCTATTCAAAATTGTGAGTAAGATTTATGTAAATGGTTTCTTTGCGTCATTGTGTCCAAACTACATGAAATGTATGAAAAAGGATAGTTTGACGCAAATAAACCATTTACATAAATCTTACTCACAATTTTGAATAGCGTGACACAAAAGATAAATCAATTTATTGAAATAAATACATTTCAATGCATAGTATAGATTCAATGAAAGTGATATATTTAACAGTGAATTGGAAAATTAAAAGTATTGTGTAGATGTAAAAAAAATATTTTAACCAAGTCAAAAATAATTTAAATTAAATTTTAAAAAACAAACCTTTTAAAGTCACATCAAGGCGTCACTTAAAGTTTATATCATATCTTTTAAAACACATATTTTGAATTTATGAGAGATGTAAATGATAAAGCAACAGCGAATAAAATTTTATGCAGCTTTTCATGTTGAACATAACTTTTGCACATGCGATTATAAATAAAACAAAAATAAAATGGTGAAATAAATACAAATATATTTTTTAAGAAATAGCATAACGTCACTCAAAATTTGATATCAGTATTTTTAAGTTCCATATTTAAAATTCTTAGAGCATAATATAAAGTGCTGCGTCAGAAACTTTTAACCCGTCAAGGGTTTTTGCATTGATTCCGTTTATACAAATTTACTGTCACTAGATTAAACGTAAAACTTCTTTATCTTGGACTTCGATGGGGTTCTGTTGTCAACACTTATGGGAAATAACGAGTTTATACGAACGCAATAACGGTACATTGGTTGAGGTTCGTGACCCTTATCTTTGTTCACTTCATAACGGACAATATTAACAATTACTTTAAATCTGGTGCCTGCAATTAATAAAAGTAACTTTATTTTTGGACAGGTTATTTGTTACCACTTTCAAAATACACTGACAAGAAAAATTAAAGGAGCAACCACAAAAAGGTGCTTTATGTTAATTCCATTAAGGTAACTCAATGTCAACGTTATCACGTAGTCCAAGTCTAATGTGATTAACATTCGCTACAGAAAAATATGCACATTTTTCAGCCTCAGCCCGTTCTTTCGGTTCATGTGTGAAAAGGAGCGCACGTGGGTAATTTGAAGTCTAATTTTAAGGATTGTACGTGAAATTAGGTAAAACTTTCGCTTCTAGTAGGTGGAATATGTCGTCCAGAAGACACTTGACCGATTTTGAGAAATTGCGTGCGATAGCGAGAATGGAAACAGGACAGATACTCTTAGGGTCTGTAAAGACTGAAAAATAGCCAAAAGAATTCATGTCAAGAATTTGGAAACGGTTTAAAGACACTGGTATAAGGAAAGGGCAGCCGACGTCACTGTTGGTCAAATTACTGTTGGTTCAGCAAGAAAACCTGTCCGTTCTTTATCACTACTACCTGTACGCATGAGCTAGGGAAATTTGATTGGTCTACGTTTAACACGTCTCTGATATGATTGGCCTACGTTGCCAAGACTATTCCTGCAATGATCTTTATGGCATAAATATAGTTGGTAGATTGGTTGACGGAAGTGTTTGTTTGTAAACATGCCCTTTCCTTATAATGTCCACAGACAACCAGGTCAAGGAAGAAAACGCGCCACATAGGCTCTCAGGACTGTAATTTGCCAACAATTGCTAAAAGAAATAGGCAATGGAGGATATTCCAAATATGGGTTCGAGGCTGAAAAAAGTCACGTGATACCGGTAATTTACCCAAGGAACTTCTAACTGATAAGAAGGGAAGATGCTACTGCTTTGCCTGATGAACTGTTTCATTGGCTAGCGGGGATTTACATTACACGTCTACGGAGCCTTCCCTTCTTTACGCTATACGTTTTTACCTTGATCACGTGATCAAAACGCAGATGGAATATCCTCCATTGACGTCAGTTCAGATTGCAGGGAGTTTGCTGCAGCAACAAGAACTCGACTATCCTGTTTACTGTGAGTGACAGGCTACATGCAAGGAAACCCATGATTTGTGTTCCACTAACTCCGGTAGCGGAATGCGTCCGGTTAAAGTGATGCAGAGATCATCATCATTGGAGTACCACGGGCTGGAGCCGAGTTCTCTTTACCGATGAATCCCGATTTTGTTGAGAGAGTTACTACAGACGTGTTACCATATGGAGGGAGAAAATCACACGCAATAAGGCTGCAAACATCCGTGAAAGGCATCGATACAAAGGTCGTGGAATCTTGGTATGGACGGACATAATTTTGAATGGCCGCAGTGACCGACACAATTTTACCAGTGAGGTTCTTTTTCTTCGTGTCAAGTTGTTTAATTGTGCAATTGGAAGATTCGGGATTTTATGCTTATTAATGGTCTAGAAGGGCGCTACTCCCTTCCACGGAACTCCTAAGTGTCTCTTCCAGAGCTGCATAAATCCGACCCGGAAAAAAATGTCTGGATTCAACATTACCTTTGAAACCAATTACTATTTGCGAAAGCTCAGTTTAACATTGCTTCAAGAAATTTCATGGTGGTAATAAGAGTTCTGTGTATGGAATAGGTCTTGGGTGAAATTTTGTCTTTAATAATGAGAAATCTAAAGCATAAATTGAAGCTAATCAATATACCAAAGTCCGAAGCTTACTGCTGAACTTGGAGAATGTTCTAAAACTGTTTCGAACCATCTAAGATAAATTGGCTGGGAAGTACAAAAACAGAAACCACCATGAACCATTTTTTAAACATTCTAATACTTTCAAAAAAGTGCAAATCCATCAAAAATAAACTTATTACAAAAATTTAACTTCCTTAAAGATGACCAGATATTGGAAGCAACTATTAGATCGAATATGGTATCAAAAGTGGCGAGACATGAAACATGGAAACCCAAAAGAATTATGGCTGAATAAGACAATTGTAACAAAACTGCTTTTTCCAGCATGAACTATATTTGATGTGTGTGCTTCTTACATTACTATTTTCTGTAGCTGAAAATGCAAGATCTTTTTCTTAAAGTTAAAACCTTCCCACATAGCATTTTTAATTTGCAGAAAATTTGCAACAGTCTGGCTGTGAAAACCTGAAAAGTTGCAGTAAGCTCAGGATGACAAGACTGAAAGTTCATAACAAGACTGCTGCAAGATAACGCAAACGCCGAAGTCACCACACTTTGAACTTGCAGCTAACTTGTCGTGCAAGTTAAATTCATGCTGTATTAAATTTATTGCAAACTAACGGCAAACAAGTAATCAAAAATACTGCAAACTACTGCAAAGTAGTAATCTTTCCATGCCACACTATAAGTATAACCCCTTCGAAGGGGTCCATAGACCTGACCAGATTTATTCATGCGAAAGCGCCGTCAGAAGGTGCATGCACCGCTTTTATCCCCGTAAACAAGTTTTGGTAATATTTGTACTTTTCATTTCGAGCATTTTTGGTATTCAATAAGTATAGCGTTTAGAAAAAGCGGTGCCAACCGAATAAAATGTCTGCAATTTCTGCATATGTGCTGATTGTCTATTCTCTCAACAGAGGGATTTTTTGTTTCGTCACTTTCGTGAATTAAAGACAGTCTTGACATCAGTTTCACAACAAATTACTCATGCAAGTGGATGATGGTATACCTTGCGGAAGTTTTGCTGCGAATTTCTCAATTCAAATTTGTCACGGCAAGATAATATCAGAAAAAATCAGACTTTCTGCTAATGTTCATGCTATCTGGGCTATCTCAAAAACTCTCATGGGGAGCGCGGCGGATCGCATGAACGGCTCATGCGATTGACACTTATGTGAAATCTTTATCCAATATCCATTACAGCACAAGTTCTTAATTCAATGGCAAGAAATTAAACATGGAAATTGCTGTTTTAAACTTAACTACTTGGTCCTAACTTTATTGTAGGCAAATGTTATGTAATATGAAACTTGATTTACCCTATTCGCTGCCAAAGCTATAAAGTAAGAATTTTCAAATTTTTTGTTGAAAGTCCTTTGCCACCACAAATTCAGAAAGGTAAATTTCGCTTTACTAATACAGCGAAATTTCTGCCAATAAATGAGGCAATTTTTTTAATTCTAAAATAGTGGTGACAAAGTAATTAATAAATTGAAGCCACGAGTATACTCGTGGATGACAGCGAATGGGTTAATTAAATATAACTCTTCAGTATGCACTCAGCTTTTTACATCATGGTGAATCTTTTTCACTGGTAAATATTAATGTAACTTCAATGTATTATTAGTTGCAGTTATAGAAATCGGCCTTACATTTTTTATCCATGCTTTTTTTTTAAATTAAGAAATTAAATAAGGATATACCTAAATTCTTAAAGTTACTCGAAATATTTCTATTATACATACACAGTCAAGACGCGATTCAAAGGGACTGGTAAAAAGTTCCATTTTAGACAGGCTTCCATAGAAAGAAGTGTAATTAATTATGCTTCTAAGATACACAACCTCAATAAGATCTATTGCTCGTTTCGCAAGGATTCTGAAACTCTTCTGTTATAGAAAGATTCCACTTTTACAGGTTTTACTGAAGAACAATGAAAATTCCCTTTCAGACAGGTTTTCAGCGAATTTAATTGTATCGCAATTCCAGTGGCGTGGCGTCCGGTCATCGCTGGATGCGGCGATGACCAAGCAATATTTTAAAATTCTTAATAAGCTTTTAAAACTCTACGATCCAGTTTTAGCAGAACATTTGGAGTTCGTGTATAAGTGAAGGTAAGATTTAAAGTTTCTATTTTGAACATTCAACCATTGAATTTTAGAGTTAATAATTTTTCAACACAAACTTAAATAATTGCGATGACCACCGAAAATTTTCACGCCACGCCACTGCGCAATTCATATTAAGACTATGTAACTCTTCCGTTAAAGACAGGATTCTGTTATAGACAATTACTATTTTGACAAGTTTTATTCTATTCATATGTCATAAATAAGTATATTTATATAAATACACAAAACTTGTAAAAATGGAACCTGCCTATAACGGAATTCTGCCTTAAACAGAAATGTTCCATAGTGCTACGGAAAAGAATGCTATACAAACACCTGATGACACGTAAACCTGTGTAAAACGGAATTTTACTCCAATATTTACGATTTTATCTTGACAGGTTTTACTATATATATAACCCGAAGGAAAAATTCTGGACCCCCCCACCCCCCGAAACGAAATCCTGGCTACGCCACTGGTCGTATATTTTATTAGTCGTAATAAATATCTAATTAGTCGTTCATTAATTAAAAAATAGAAAATATTTCTTTATATTCTTGAAATAGCATAAGTGCAAATGTTTGTTTTTTTCTTTACCAGAAAGCAGTTCATCATAATCATCAAAAATATTTTTAAAAGGATTATTTCTTTTGCCTTTTCAGCTTTCTTGGCGAGGGGGGGGGGGGGGTGGATTTTTCAATTCGGAAATATTTTTTATTATAAGTACATTATATTTGTATATTTCTTAATTCTGAAAAATACTGAGAAAAATATTTAAAATAAAATTTGAATAGGTTTATAAATATTGCACAAAATCCCTATAAATTCAAATTTAATTAATCCTTCAGTCCTTTTGAAATCCTTCTGAAATTTATTAAATGATTGTTTTAATCTTCTAATGTAGTTTCAAAAATTCACGAAAAATTCTTTAGAAGATAAAATTTTCATGAATTCATAATTCAGTACATAAAGGGTTAAAAAATGAGAAATACTGTTCGATTTCCTGTTATTTTAATAATGCTTGGATTGTACTTTGTGCTGATATATAAATAAACAATAAAACAACGTTAAAAGCACAAAACACATTTCATTCTATTTTATCTTTTAACGTTTACTGTTTATTTATATTAATATAAATATAATTATTATATATATAATAATAACTATAGTTATTTTATTAAATGATTATGCCAAACTGAAGTTTTCCAAACAGAAATCTTGAAATATTTTGGATTACCTTACTTAATATATTATATTACTAATAAAAATATTTTAAGTAACATTTACTATAGGGGGAGGGTGCCATTCGTACAATGCATGCTTCTTAATACATTTTATAACATTAAATTAAGAATTACAACAGAAAGAAAATATATGCAGAAGATTAAACAAATTTTTTTAAGGGGGGAAGGGGCGGTGTTACAAAATAAATCGGAGCTCAAAATAGTTTCTTGTACCAAGGCCCCATTTAAGAAAAACGAATTCGTCTTGATAGTTAGAGAAATTTGAAATTACAAATCATTAAATTAAATAATATATTGCATACAAATAAAAAAAAATAAATTTCTAAAGAGTTAAATTAATTCCAGAAATGTTATCTTTCGGTCATGTGCAGATTTAACCCAAATAAAATCCTATAGTAGCTAACAGTGCTACACAGCTCATTGTTTCAGTTTCGCTTCTATATTTACATTTATTTTGTTGCATGAATGAAATCGAGCAGTAGACAATAAGGCGATCACCGCCAAAAAATGACAGCCTTTTGGCGACGAAAGGAAAAGATCCCGTCTTCAACTTCTGCCCGAAAGAACAATGGAATCCGGCCTCTAGTTCCTATAGTCCAAGAGCTGTTAAACATTTTAGGGAAGGTATTTGAGGCACCCTGAAAATTTGTGCAACACTTCTTTTGTAATGCCTGAATACAAAATCGAATGTCTGGCTGAAAGATCGTGGCCCAAAACCTGTGCCAGACAAAAAATTGCACTTGACACGTGTCTGGCACAGTTTTTGTGCCGACTAAAGTGTCTGTCCTTTTCAAAATATTTTTTTCTAAGCATAAATATTATTGTGCCTCAATCTCAGCGTGCCTCAAATACCTTTTTTGGGTAGTCAAAAAATGGCACTTGACACGTGTCTGGCACAGTTTTTGGGCCGACTAAAGTGTCTCATTTTCAAAATATTTTTTTCTAAGTATAAATATTATTCTGTTTCAATCTCAGCGTGCCTCAAATACCTTTTTTGGGGTAGCGTCAAAAAATGGCACTTGACACGTGTCTGGCACAGGTTTTGGGCCACGATCCTTCAGCCAGACATTCGATTTTGTATTCAGGCATTACAAAAGAAGTGTTGCACAAATTTTCAGGGTGCCTCAAATACCTACTCAAAAATGTTCAACAGCTCTCCTACTACTATACTTACTCTGGGTGGTGTTCTAATAAAATTTCTTAAAGATATATCACAGAGGTCTGTAAAAAAAAAGATACGTGGAATGCACCGCGGTAGCCTATGTCTTTCTTAGATCGGGAGCCGGCAGCACAGACAATCACCTCATCGAGTTCACGGATGAAATTCTAGGATTAGTTAAATCTTGATTCGCATATTAAAACGCAATCGGTCTGCCAAGTCCTATCTTGGTGGAAAACTCCCTAAAACCCGATTTTAGCGGCTGATTCGTAGATTTACCATTGTGGTTTCTTGCACCAAAAGGTATGAAAACATGGAGGACTGGGAGCAGGAAAACACAATGGTAAATCTACGAGTCAGCTGCTAAAATCGGGTTTTAGGGTGTTTTCCACCAAGATATGACTCGGCAGACCGATTGCGTTTTAATATACGAATCAAGATTTAACTAATCCTAGAATTTCATTCGTGAACTCGATGAGGTGATTGTTTGTGCTGCCGGCTCCCGGTCTATCTCGTTAGCCTGGCTTTACCCATGTTACAGCGCCTAGAAGATACTGTGTGGAAAACGGCTACAAAATAGTGCTAAAAAATTGAATCCCATAAATGTACAACGATGCTGAATAACAAGATGTCGATCGTAGCGCCATCGTAGTGATTTAAAAACGATAGTCATTCTAAAAGAGACTCTTTAACCTATTTCACGTCATTCCTTAACTAAATTAGCTTATAAAAGACCAAAATATCTTATATTTATAGTTTCCGATATTTAACATTCTATAATTTTTGAAAACACAGTGTTTATATTGAAAAGAGTTACGAGATGGCTCTCGTATCAGTATATTGCCGCTGAGCATTGTTGGAGATTTATGGGATACAAGTTTTTAGCACTTTTTAAAGCATTATAGGAATAGCCGTTTTCCACACTGTATCTTCTAGGTGCTGTACCCATGTCACGTCAGCTGCGGGTATGTAGAAGAAAAACACCAATCGGCGTGAAGAGCATTTTAACACAGTTTCCCCTTCGTCCAATAAAAAGCATTTTTCGGAGGGTCAGTAGAGGCCTGGCTGTTGCCCCTTGTCGGTAAAGTCCATGTCCTTGCATGGGGTTTTCCTGAAGGGAGAAGTTATATCTTCCTCCGACAGATAACGAGATAACCCAAAATTCCATGTTTCCCCGTCCCTCAAAATCTGCGGGTTTTTTGCAACATATATGTAAATTATAGCGGATTTAGGAGAGGGGGACGCATATACACAGTATCCGCAAAGAAACTCTAGGGACAGGAACAGCTCGTTTTTTGGCTTCAAAACTTTCCACAGGGGAAGATTCGAGGATTCAAGGACTTCTTCGATTAATAGTCTCAAACTCAGACACCACTACTTGTTTACATAATACTTACAAATCATTGGTCAATACCCGTAAAAGTATTTTGTTTGATTTTTAGACTGATCAAGTACATTTAAAGCCCCAAAACATTTTCTTTGCAGTGTTAAGCATGCGCAAAGAAGTGAGCGTTTGTGATGTGCGCGGGCTAAAGATATTTCTGCAAAGAGTCAAATAAAACACAAATTTCTTGTAACATTTTGGGTATGTTTCGAGATATTGGCCTCTCAGTTTTAAGGTTTTTCTCTAAGTATTAAAAGTTAAAGTGGTCATAAGAATATCTGATTGAAATGATTTTCAATTAATTTTTTCTGGAAGGTATTACTGGACTTAAAATTTAATGATGTGTGAAGACGATGCTGTTATAGCTACCAACGACGATGCTGCTCTTAGTAAAAGGTACGCTGTTCATACTGGTTATTGGTCAGATCCCTATATCCAGCACTTTATTAAATCCTCTTCTGATAGAAAAGCACCAGAGATAAGTCGAGGTTATTACGCTCGTGTGATGGGCATGAAAATATTACTTGATCAGTTTCTCACTACATCTAATTACAATTGCCAAGTTATAAACATTGGAGCTGGATTCGATACTCTCTATTGGAGACTTAAAGATGAAAATATATCAGTTAAGAGCTTTATTGAAATAGATTTACCTCCAGTAACATCTCGTAAATGTTATATTATAAGGAATCGTAAAAATCTTTTGCGAATGGTCGCAACAGAAGATGATGATATTCAGTTTTCAAGTTGTGAGCTTCATGCTGGAGAATACCATCTCGTTGGATGTGACATAAGAAATATTAATGAACTGAACTCAAAATTACTGAGCGGTCTTGTAGATACCTCAGTTCCTACTGTATTTCTTGCAGAATGTGTCCTTGTGTATAATGAAGAGCATCACACATCAAATTTTCTCAAATGGATCACAGAAAAATTTCGAACTGTGTTATTCATTAACTATGAGCAAGTGAATATGGGTGATAAATTTGGTAAAGTAATGATTGAAAATCTAAAGAAACGTGGTTGTAATTTGGCTGGAGTATCTGTTTGTGCTGATCTCGAAAGTCAACAGAAAAGATTCACTAGTGCTGGCTGGGATGGTGCCAAGTCATGGGATATGATGGAGGTGTATCAACATTTACCCCAACAAGATGTTGAGCGTATTGAAAACCTAGAATTCTTGGATGAACAAGAATTGTTGCAACAATTGCTTCAGCATTATTGCATCACAGTTGCTTTCAAAGGTGAAAGTTTAGAGGATATTGGTTTTAATTAAAAACCAGGCTTTCGCAGACAACCTGTTTATGCATCAAAGAAGTGTTACATGAAACTTTCTAATTACTTGAATATCAGTCTTGTAATGATTGCTGGACTATAAAATTTTGTTATTTTTATTTTCTTTGTTTTCATAAAAAATGTGTAATTGTTGTTCAGGCTAATAATACATATCTTAAGCAGTGGGATAGCAAATATAAAACTATGGGAGGGGCTCAAGTAATCATTTCAAATATATTGAACAGTTAGGATTTTTGATTATTAATAATTAATAAAATAGTCCTGAGCATTAGTAAACTAACTACTAATACCACTGTCGTAAAAATAACATTTTAATTATTTTAGGAGATTTAAGACACTAAGTTTTACAGAGGCTTGGTTATAAACAAAAGAAATGATAATGGAAGGTTAAAGGGGGCAGAGTCCCTCCTAAAAACAGGTTTTTTACATTTGAATAGGGAGGGCTTGAGCCCCTCGCTTTCCTATGTACCTTATCTTAAATCAAGTAAAGTATCCAACTGATACATTCTATAATTATGTATTTTTAATTTTTGTGTTTTTATGGTACCTGACAGTTATACTTAGAATGTTGCTTATGATAATCTTTTTTAGATAATTTATTAGACATTGTGAAAAACTTTTTTGATTATAAAAAAAAAAAAAGTATTGTATTTTTTCTTATATGATGTAATTAATCCATTTTACTGAAAATAATTTTGTAAAGCTGAAAATTTTATACTTTTTGCTTACTACATTATAAAAAATATGTACAATGAATACATATTTTATTTTCACAAAACTTCATGTTTCAGTAGAAAGTTCACCCATTAAGTTAAGTTTTAGTTAAAATATTATCTTTTTTACTTCAGTATTTCATTTATTAAAAAAGTATTTGGTATGGTAGATTGTAACAATTTTGTCCTGAAATTTTGCATTAAAGAAGTTAAAATATTTTTAAATAATTTAATTACATTTTGTTGGTATGAAAAGCATTGAATTTAGTTTCAGTTGGATATACCTAGTTAAATAAATATGAGGAACAGATGTCATAAGTTTCCCCCGGCCGCCATCTTGGAATTCTTCTTGGCGTGAAAACCCCTTTTCTGCCAAGTAGTAAATGTCGCCAAGCACCGGTTTATATGCATGTTTTGGGTTAACGAAAATAAAATGTAAATAATAAACAAAATTCGCTAAACTGGCAATCAGTAATCCTTGTATGAGCGCTTCGCGTACATTTACCGATAAAAAACACCACCGAATTCAGCATTTCTTGCAGAATAGCATTCTCAAAATTCAGCAGTTCTCGTTTTGTAGCAATCTCAAAATGTAAAAAACTCTTAAAGCAACAAAATATACATAAAATTATCAACATACCTTAACAGACATCTGCTTTCTTGAAGCCTCCAGCACAAAATATCTCTCATAACACCGCCGTCATTTTCCAAAATAGGCTTAATACTCATTGACACGCTGTAAACAAACCTCCCTTTCTTGTCAAAATTTCGGTACAGATGTCATATTCGCCCCATATTGGCGTGATTTTTTTCGGTTGCCAATTTGGCGAAAACATCAACAGCGTAAACAACATGATCCGGGTTACCACATCAAGCAAAATAATGACACTTTGGTGCAAGTTAAGTACTTGTTGCCTATATGATATTGGCAACAGAAAAAATTCGCGCCAATATGGGGCGAATATGACATCTGTTCCAAAATTTCCTCATAATTACTTCAGCAAGAGCGTTTAAACGGACTGCAGAAACTATAATCAATGAAATACATCCAATAAATTTAGCATAAAAATAAAAAGACAACGATAGAACATGATACACGGTATCAAAATACATGCACAAAATTCTAAGCTTCTCAGGGGTTGCCAGAACACGACACGTCACACGGGATTTCCATATCGAGTTTGTCATATCCGTAAACACCGCCAACACGCTAACAAAAAATCGCCAAACAATTCAAAACAACAATGGCTGAGGGAAGATACGGCATCTATGCCAAATAGGAAAAATGTCATATTACTTATTTTTAAATTGGTTCTGTTATAAACTAATATTTAAAATTTGATCTTATATATTTGAAAAAACAATAACCCCTCCCTCCCCTCCTCAATCTGTGAATCAATTGGGTTTTGTGTTATCATTTTTTTCATCTCTTTCTCTTCATTTATTTATTTTATTTTATTTTTATTATTATTTTTTTTTACGTTTGTATAAAAAAAAATACATAGTTAATTATTCTTTCTTTGCTATTAAAGTTTGTTTTTTATCCTGGCAGATCAGTTAAATCATTTTATTTCTTCAATGTATTTATTTACTTAAGGATTTTTTTTTCTACAACCGATTAATCATAAAGTTCAGCGTTTCAACAAAAACTAATATTGTACCTACAGAATCTCATTTATGTGTAAGTGTATATTAATATTTGTTTTTAAGCAGCTGTAGCTGAAGTCCACTTCCGTTTTTAAAAATTTATATAAACAGCATTAAAATGAGTATGTGGAGAAAATTAATAACTTAAAAAAAAATGTGTCCATTATATGGCATACTTTTTTTTCCCCTTTAAGTTTTGCTTTGTTAAGAGTTCTGCTATTTAATGTTATAATTAAGGCAGCAGACTTAAAGTGAAAACAAATAATAGATGCAGATAAGAAACATAAATTAGAAATATGAAATGAAATTGTCATAATTTTCAGCATATAATTTGCAGATGAAATAAACCATTTTTGAACTGGTTTTTATTTGACTTAATTAATAAGGTCAAACAAGTATTACATAGGAGTAAATTACATTTTATTGAATAAAATCTCCGGTTCTAAACATGTTTATTTGATTAAGTGAAGGGCAAAATTCTTCATTTCTATTTTTAAATTTCCTAAAAGTGCACCCCATATACTCCAAAACACAATTTCTATTCCTCAGCATATTTTTTCTCAAAAGATTTGCAATTAGTTTACATATATATATGAAAGGATAAAAACCCTTTTAAAATTCAAATTAAATTTTAAAAATTAAAATCTGAAGCCTCTTTCTTCTAACTTTAAATCTCATTCTAAAACCAGTTTTACCCTTTGTAACTTTGTTTCCCATCAACAGATCTTATTACTTTCAGATATCATTTTCGGTCGATCTTTAAGAGTAAAAATGCTGACATTCGGGATATTCTCATTCAGTTGTGGTTAGCTGATTCCCGGGCTGACCAAGCCCAGGTCTAGCATCTGAACCTGGACAATCAATCAAAAGCTAATCAACCAATTAAAGAAATGTTCCTCCCAATTTTACAACTGTGCCCTCTGCTGGAAAATATGATAAACCCCAAGATATTAGCTAAGACCCGTGCCAAAAACAAGAGATCTTGCAATTTTGAGATGCTTGCAAAACCTATGCAAATGTAGCTCTTAAAATCCTCACGTAATGGGCTCGAGGATTTCTGACCGGACTGTAAGATGAGCAGCGAAATAAATGAGTTCGATCCACCAAAAGGTTCCTGAGTCCAATTATTCTCCAAGTATGACACCCTAATATGTACTTCTGTCTTAAAGCTGGCTGTACAGACACATGCCGGGAAGTGAACGGACCGCGACTCCCTCTACAGGTCTCGTCTCGTCTCGGCGATATATTACATATATGTTAATATAAACATGGGCTATATAGTCGAAAGTCGACTCCCTCAAATACACACATCATCACGAATGTAAACAAAGAAATTTTCAATTGAGATGCAAGGGAAAAAATTACAGAAATTTTTAGATTTATATCACTCTGTCTATGTATTTTGATGTGTAATTGTGGAAAGTATATAGCTAAACTCATGGTTTTTCATGAAGAAAGTATAATTTTTTTTTTTCTGAAAAAAATCAAGATATTGTTGATATCACTGGTAATCACAATCTTTTTATCAAATATATTTATGCATTAATCAAGCTTTTTTGGTTATTAAGTAAAACCTGAAATTAAACTTCCTTACTTTATGATTTTGATGTGAATTAATAGGGTTATAGGGTACCTTTATGAGGAAAGTTTCATTGAATAATCTTTATTATGCATATATTTAATTAATATATATTATTTATTTGACCTTTACTTTTAATAATTTAATCATTTTTTAAATTATCTTACTTTTTATTATTTTAATTTATTACTTTACTTAATTACTTTAATATTTTATTATATTTGTGTAAGCATTCACTATAATTTCAATTGCATTATTGCTTTCAAATTAATGTTTTCAAATGTAAACAAAGAAATGACTGAAAATCTGCAAAATTCTAAAAGCCGCACTACAGGGTTGGCAAGTTTTTGACAGTGTGATGGTTTTAACTGTCATGTCAAAAACCCTTTTTTGACATAGTTTTTAACAATGACTGTCAAAAACTTAAAATTGAGTTTAAAACTGTTTAAAAATTATTTTAACAGCAACAATAAATTTACAGTTTTCCATAATTTTTAGTTTTAGACACTTAAATAAACTTTTTGACAATTTTAGACATTAAAAACCACATATCCTGTATAAAACTCAAAACATGTTTTTGGTTCAACAAGTTGCTTAGAAAATAATTGTAAGCTATAAATATATATACAGAACGAAAAATAATTAAAAATATTGTTACATTAAAAATATATACTAAACAAACTATGAAGCACTTTAATTTAAAAAAATGAAAGTACATGATGAAAATACTTGTATAATTTAATATATAAAATGACATATAAATAATATAAATATTTTTATTTTTATATTGTTTTAATGTTATTCCCATTCTAAGTCTTTTCCACAAAATATGATTAAAGGTTAAGACTAGACTTACAGCAGCTACAAACTTGAAATAATATGCTCAAATAAGAAAAAAAAAAGTTAACTATTTTACAATGTATAAAAATAAAATTTAACATAAGCAAATTGTCCTAAATAATTAAATTGAAACTAACATAATAAAATGAAGATTTATGTGTGTTAATATTGAAATTAACAAATCATCTACTTTTAAGTTATTGATTTAAAGAACATTTAATGGTACTTTTCCATTATACAGACACCGTTGTCCTCAAGCGTAATATTTGGTGCAAAATGAAAACTACGTGAATGGAAACATTTGAAAAATAAAAGAAAAAACATTGCCGATAGTAAAGTGAGCATTTTAACAATGTAACCAAAATATAAGTAAATCACAATATAAGCAAAATATTGAAAATATAAACAAAAATAAGTTTAAAAATATAAGCAAATCACAATGTTTCGCATGGTTTACAATAAAAATTCCTTTTCACGATCAGGGTTGAAATAATTGGCGCATTAGCATACATTTTGGCATATTGTCCATATAATGGAAAATTACCCATTTAATTATATTGATTTCATATTGTAATTCATTTAATTACTCAGAGAATATTTGTGTAGCAACTACGGTTTATATATAATGTTTATGTACAAAAACAAACATTTTTACAATCATTAAAAATCTAGGTAACTTATTGTCAGTCATTGAGGTAGTGGCCCCTTGAGCTTTATACAAGTTTTTTTTTTAAGCATAAATTAAATTGCTAATATTTTTACAACAAGCTGAATGTATAATAGTAATAAAGATATAAATAGTTCTTTGAGAAATGCATTTAATAGTAGTTTAAATATTTTTAGCTATTTTTCCGAGCATGACATTTGACAAATAATTTGAATTACGATATATAATTTTATTACAATTTAAATATAATACAACTAAATAAAAATAATTTATATAACATATAAATTATCATTTAATCAGTTTTTAGCTAGTTTTAATATATAATGGACTAATGATTGCTAAAAAAAAGTGTATAAGGTTTTTGACACTTTTCGACAGGCCATGTCATGTCAAAAGCCACTTTTTGACATTAAAAACTCAATCCTGCACACAATCTCTAGTCCCAAGGTCTGCAGATTTGAGGGAGTCTACTGTTATAATCAATTCACTCATCTGTCTATTGGATATCCAAAGCCAGTGAACAGTGAACTATGATGGACCTTTTACCTTGATACTGCTTAATAGGAGAGAGTAAAAATTTTCTCCATCCCATCAAGGAATTTTATTCTTGCTAGTTGCAATATTTTTAATACGGTAGACTCCCTCAAATCCATAAACGCTTAAAACCCATACATCATCACAGATGTAAACAATGAAATTTACAGTTCAGCAGATGTAGGGGCAAAATTACAGAATCTTTCAGTTTTATATCATTCCGTATGTATTTTAAAATGTAATTCGCGATAATATGACTGAACTCGTGTTTTTTCATGAAGGAAGTATAAATTTATTTGTGAAAAAAAATCAAGATTTTCTTTATCACTGGTAATCACAATCAATTTATCAAATATATTTATGTATATTAATGAAGCTTTTTTGGTTATTAAGACTAGATAAACCTGAAATAAAACTTCTACTTTATGATTTTGATGTATGTTTGATATTCTTTGAATAAATCAAGAAAAATGTATCTCATCTTTATTATGCATATTTAATTATACATTATTACTTATACTTAATCTTTACTTTTAATAATTTGATCATTTAAAAAATTATCTTACTTTTTATCATTTTAGTTCATTACTTTACTTAATTATTTTAATATTTTATTATATTGTAAGCATTCATTATAATTTTGATTGCATTATTACATTCAAATTACTCTTTAAAAAATGTAAACAAAGCAATGACCAGAAATTTGCCGAAAGCCTAAAAATCTACGCAACCTCTGGTCCCAAGGTGTGCAGATTTGAGGGAGTCTATAGCACATTTATTTAGGCTATATAATTTTAGATTAAAAATAAAATATGAGATTTTAAAAAAAGTTTATTGTTTAACACATTTAAATAAAAAAGTGACCACTAATGAAATTAGTGCTATTGGCTACTGGCCACTAATGAAATTTCCTGGTTTTGTCCTTTATTGATAAGCAAGTGTATACCAGAAATTATGACAATTGCTAAAGGCATGGGTGCAAGTTTTCCGTCCACAGACGGAATTCCATCTTTTGAAAATTCCTGAGGATGAAAAAATCTCAGAGGACAAAAAAAAAAAAAAAAAAAAAAAAAAAAAAAAAAAATATGTTTTTAGATTTACAGGACTTGCACAAAATGTTTAAGAATAGGACTTAAAATAACTCTACTTCCTTCAAAAGATTATAATTTAAAAGTAGATATGAATGGTATATTTTTCAAACTGTGTTTTCGTTTTGTAATCAAAGATTTAAAAAGAAGAAAGATATTAGCAGGACACATCTGCAGATATTTGAGGTAAAAAAAAAAATTGTCATTTATTGGAAGATATTTTTAAAATTACAAAAACATTTTGTATAAGTCTGCCCATGCACATTCTTGAGAGTTTCACAATTTTATTTGTCATAGCATGTCAACTTCATTGTTTTTAGCTGTACCCTGTATGAATTAAACTTTTCAAATACTGTTTACATGAATATGAATGTTTTACATGCATGCCATATGCACTTTTTTTTAAAAATTCGGTTTCAACATAAGTGAATTTTACTGCAGATAATATTTAGCATGGGTTTTGTCTAAGTGGTGTATCGGTGCGTGCATATGTGCTCCAGTGAGGGAGGCTTTAAAATATTTTCAGTCTTGGGTAAATTTCAAACTTGCACCCATGGCTAAAGGGCAAAGCTGGGGAATTTCAAATGGCCATTTACTTTAAACTAGTAGCCAATTTTTTTTAATTTAAAAGTGCTAGACAATAAACTTTTATTAATCTTTCTATTAGTATTAAATCTACAATTAAAATAAATGTGTTAATATTAACATATTGCAACCTGCTAAACTGGAAATGTTTATGGAATGCAAGAAAATTTTACTCTCTTCTTGAGGGTTATACATATATAACGCTATCAACATTTTGTTAATTTTGGACCCATTCATCGACACGCCTTCCACCTCTCCTGATGATATCGTTATCAATACCTAAAAATTCTTTTTATTTTTACATTCTTTTTATACATTTGCAGTTCTATGCACATATGATTATACATTTGTTAGTTGCATACTTTATGGATTTAAGAAGTCAATAAAATATCAATATATGAAACAAATTTAAATCTAAAAGAGTTATTTCCTATTTAAAAGTATTTAACAATAGCTTATTGTTACATAATGCATTCAAAAGTAATTTTGTCTTCTTGCCCTCTGCTCTGGAAGAGTAAAAGTAGAACTTATCAACCAAACAGTAGATAACATTATTTCTCTTTCTTTATTGCTAAATGCAAAGATCATTTCTAACATATTATGCTCAGCCTAATTTCTCTAACAGTGAACTATATGGGGATATGGCAGAAAAACAGGGATGCCAAACTTTGGGGTATTCCAAATTTCGGAATGAAATGATTCTATAAACATTTAATGGCTTTAATAATAGCTTTGTATTTTCATAAAAACATATAAAAATAATAAATAAAAGGTAAAGGATTATTTGTATGTAAAGTTACCCCAAAAAGAAAAGTTTGGTTGGATCACAGAGCAACCCCCCTCCCCTTCCTCCTAGAGATATTTTGCGATATCAAGTGCCAGACTCCCCCTTCTCCGTTATATATGCACAGCTCCTAGTATGAAAGGTGGCCATAAAGTGGCTGTTGACAGACAATTTTTTTAATAGCAACCCTTTTCATTTAGTGGGCTGGTGACCGGCAGAATTTTGCCCTTCAGAGTTACACTATGATCCAAGATTTCTAGCAGCTGGTAGATTTTTATCTCATAAAAATTTTATAAATCTTTTCATTATAATTTGAGGCAATTTTCTTTAATATTTGTGTGTTTTGATAAAGAAATTAATGTTAACCAGTAATAAATACTGTGCAAAACTGTTAAATATTCACACTGAATATTATTAGCTAACTTTATCCGTTTATTTTTAATAGGTTAATGATTATTTATCCATTTCCTCATGCTTATGTTTATAATTATTATCCCTTCTCCCTCCCCTTTTTTCCCTCATTACAATGAGACATAGAACAAAACAAGGGTCAGAAATTTTCAGAAAATCTTAACAGACAAGGATTGATTTACTTTTCCAGCCAGCCAGATGTAACATGCAGTTGAAAATTATTATGACAAAATGTATGCAAGTACAAAAGGTAATTACTATTACTACAATGGATTTTCTTATTTTTAACTACTGTAAAATTAAGAAATTTATAGAACACAGAAAAGTTGAATACAGGATAGAACTTAGTACCATGCTTACATTGCAGTAATTTGGAAAGTTGCAAAATATAACTAACTGGTTTAAAAAAAAAAAAAAAAAAGCATCTCTCTATAGTCTGCAATTTTTCAAACACTCTCGCCCTGTCAGAAAATCCACTCGCCAGGGGTGAGTAAAATGATGCATTTCCCCATCTCTGGCACAAAATAAAATGTCAAAGTGCTATGAAATAAGCTGTAATAAGTTGTAATATTATAATGATATTTATGATTTGTGTTACAGATATTTGGCTGAAAGATATATCCCAAGCACTTTATTTCAATGATGCTGCTTTTCACCTTTTACCTGTGAAAAGAAAAGTAATGTTATAAGGCGCCCCTAGTATGCTTATGCATAGCCTGCAGCTATGCATATTAAGTTCAGAAAAAAATAAAATAAAATAAAAATAGTTTGAATGGGTATTTACTTTTAATAAAAAATAAATTATAAGTTGCACACAAATTTGGAATATGTGTATATTTTATGAGAGTATAGATGGTATAAATATGTTTGTTTTTGTTACAATGTTCTAAAATTTTGGTTTACAATTTTTTTTTTTTTTTTTAAATATGAGTTTTTCAGGTTTTTGATTGTGATCTCTCACATAAGTTATTAACAATGATAATACCAATTTAATACTATAGTTCAGTATTAAATTATTTACTTTTTCTCTATTCTGTATATTTACAAGCAAGAAGAAAATTAATCACAGTACCTCCCCCCTTTTCCCACCTCTACAAAATACATTAACAGTTATTTAATCATTGCTATTTAAAAATGCCCATTGAAGATACTTTTTAACATCTCCCCAAGAAGATATGTTAGTGTAACAGTTTAAAAAAAAAAAAATCTTATTTCAAGTAAAACTTTATTTAGCATTTATATAATTATACTAAGATTTAATTTAATATTTTTTCTAAATTTATGAATAGTTTAAATATCTAGTCATGTGATTGTAAGCTAATATTACATATTGTATCTAAGCTTTATATACACAAGTTTATATTAAAAATAATAGCCTATGGTTTTATTCATATAACATGCAATTGAATAGGTATAAAGTGTGATAATAATGGATTTTTCCTTTGTCTGTGACAACTTATAAATATTTTCCTTATGAACAAATATACTATTCATGATAATATTTTTGAAACTTATAAATATGAATGTGTAATATGATAGATTTTAAGCTGTTTAAATATCTATCCCTGTATATATGTATGTATATTCCAAAAATATAAATTAAAATATTCACACTATTCTTGTGCGTGTTCATATTTTTAATGGTGAATAAATTTTGCTATATTTCTTGCTTTTACCATTTATCAAATTTTGTATCATTAATGTGTCGTAAGGATAAATTCTCCATAATTTTATTTACTCTAGTATGTTGAACCTTAAATTGTCCTGAAATTAAATACTTAAGGATGTCTGTTTGAGATCTTTTTGTGAAAATAATTTGTATTTATATCAGCACATTTTCCTTTCCTTGTTTTTTCTTTGATTTTGCATATGGCCTATACTTCTGCATTATAATGAAGTTTAGAGAAAGTGTATAGTATTAACTGTGTAGAGTAATGTACAGAAAGGTATATTTTCAGCTTTGAGTTAGTGTGGGAAAAAGTGTAGTATTCATTAATGAATACCATAACATATACATTTTAAATACTGTGTAAATAATTACAGTAGAATCTCATTTTTATGTGAAAGTAAAAATTTGATTTTCTTGTAATTGATGTCAAAATATACATTATATAATAAATTTTTCCACAGTGTGTTAATTTCCCTGCTCCTGTGACTTATATTTAAATACGTTGGTCCCGAGATAAATGTGAAAACAAAGATCTATTGTTGATGTAAAACAAAGATTATTTTGTTTCTGTAAATATATTCATATAACAAATACTTCTTCTATTGACTTTTTGTTTTAGAAGATATTTTTTAAAATGTGCAAATTAAGATTATTTGGTATTTCTTTTTTTATAACCTTGGTGTAACTCAATCTTAAAGGGCAATTTCTTGCCAATATTTGAAACAGCCACAAAAATTAAATGATAATCAATGAAAAAAGTTTTAATCTGTACATAGTTTAGTTTTCTTCAGCTCATGAAATTAGTTTTTGCTAAATTAGCATCTTTTCATTTCTGAATTGAATTTTCCAGTACGTCTACTATTATTAATTTACCAGTAACAGAAGCAGATGTTATACTTTTTTTTCCAAGAGAAAGAAATTTTACCTTATGAATGAATCTATGAAAATGCTCATAGTATGCAATTGTATGTTAGAAAAAAGTAAAATTAAATGTGACTAAGCAGTTGTCAAAAGAGAAAAGGTGCTTGCATGGTGAACTGGTTTAGTAAATCCAATACATCTTTCTGTAGAACATTGTCAATAATAAATTTGAGTGTATGCATTACAATGCATTCTTATATAGCTTATTTAGTTATATATGTATTAAATGATCTAAATATTAATGATGTTTAAAATTGTAAAGCAAGGTTGCCAGAAAGTGCTTTTCTTGCCAAGATCAACCTCTCCATTTCACTGTTGCGCCAAGTTCTCTATAAAAAGAAGTACCAGGTATTCTCTTATTTAATCCTAAATATGCACATACTGTGTATACCTTCACCACTGTAGCTTTATTGATGATTATTGTTTTTTATCCAATTTGTTTTTCATCTCTAAATACATTTCACCAGCAAAATTCTTCAAATTGTAGCACCATTAAGAATTATTTACCATCATAATAATGAAAGGGAGAAAGTTCATATCGTGTCCATAAATGAATTTTATTTGATATGTGAATATTTAAAAAAGAAAAATAGACATCTAAAAAATCATTTAGTATATAGAATGCTTCTTCAGTAAAAGGTGCAATTTTATTCTAATGACAAACAGATATGATATTAGCTGAATTTAAAAAATGTGTAGAATTAGATCTTCTTTTTACTCCATATAATGAGTAGAGAACACAGTTATAATTTTGAGAGCAATTAATTATCGGCTCTCTTCATCAGGTGATTAGTAGCAAAGAGTAGTTAATCTGACAACTGGAAAATATGTTCTCAAATTGTAGTCTCTGCTAATAATCACCTACTGAAGAGAGCTGATAGTAATTTATTGCTCTCGAAACTATATTTATGTTCTCTACTCATTATACTGAGTGAGTAAAAATATCTTGTTCTACATATCTAATGGTAAAGTTATTTTAGAGCGTAAAAGGTCACACTTTTGCCATTCATGGGTAATTAGGACTCTGTTTAAATTTCAAACATTGTGATATACCCTTCTTATGGTCTTGGGTAGATGCTGTTACAGAATGATGTAATGTATTTGCTTTGCACAGTAGATTGACATATTGTTAAAATGTTTGTAACTTTATTCAGAGTTTCAGAAATTATATCTGCATTTTTTTTTGGAGTGATTTACACTTTACTTCAGTTTCAATAGTTATTAAAAGAGTGAATCAAATAGGAGGATCAGGGAGGTCATGATTAAGTGGAGCTATAATGATCTCAAAGCCACTACAGGTCGTCTTACATATTAAATGCCCCAACCTGCTGGTCAATGTCTTAAATTTATTGAATTCAGCTTTTAAATTTTTCCAGTAACATCTGTGATCGGGTCTTCTACTGTTTTTGATTTCAGTGTTACGTGTGCACTGCCTGTTCTGCAAAGTAGTGGTGGTCAAACTCCCTCTGAATGTAGAAAAATTCTTTCCCAAACAGCATATTTTTAATATAAAAATATATCTTAACATTTAAAAATGGCCATTCTTTTCTAAATCAACAGCTGGACCTGCTTTTGGTTCATATTTTCAACAAAAGTTTTAACTTCTTTTGCCAATTATATTTATATTGTATTTTGTATTAAAAAATTGCAATTATCACAGAAACAAAGAAAGTGCCCCAAAATGTCTTTTGCAGTGCAAGTGTTCATTCACTGCAGATTTCATTTCAAGAAAAAAATACAGTACAGATTCAGCAACATTACTGGTTTTTTTACGTATACGTTTATAAAGGTTTTGCCAGACACAAGGAAAGGAATCTGAGTGTGCATGTGTGTCTGTGGGTATGTAGTCAACAATTGCTGATCTAGGGTCTCTTTTTTTAATTTATTAGAGAGCGAAAGAAACAGTTTTCTTTTCTTAATCTCTTATTTTCATTTAGATTTTTAATTTAAAGTCATTCTAATTACTATAAAAGGGTTGCTATGTCTATTATCTATTTCTCTTCAATAAATTTTGTAAAAGTTATTTGACAACATTTTAATATAGTTCGCATTTATGAATAACTCATTGAAGGACTGATATTGAAGTATCTGGAAGATTAGCCCAAATTGTAATTTAACATAATTTAGAGTTGTTTTCTTTTAGCTATTGTACTAGATCAGATTGATATGAAAATTTTCTTATTCTTATGTTTTAAACTTAAGTTTATTTATTTAAAATAGTTTAAAGATCTTCATTTTAAGATAATTTAAATAGCTTAATTTCCAAATACATCACCTCATGCCTTCAAAGTAATAATAATAAAAACTTAGGGATCACGATCAGTCGGAAACAATTTTGAATTACCTCCATACTTTCTCTCTTTATTAAAATTTTATCTAGATACCGAGTGGTCTATACATAAAATATATATGGTAATGTATCAATCTTATCAAAATTTGTATCATAACAGCATTCTTTCAGCTAATGTTAATAGATTAATTATACATATAACCTCTCATTAAAAAAAAATGTATTTTACCTTGTGTATGAAAGATATTGAAACTTCTTTTAAATTTTCCCGGTGACTTGAGAAATTTTTTTAAAAATGCTTTAATATATAAGTACTGATTTATCGCGTATCTGTTAAAATTCTAAGTTTTTTGTTATTTGATGCATATTTAAAAAAAATATTTGTTTGCTGCATCCATTGGTTTTAAATGGATTGTCTGCGAAAGTATACTCTTTACATTTCTTCCACGAAAAAATTTAAGTTTGTGTTGCTGGAACAAATTATGTACTGTTCATAAACTTCTAGCTTAAGCTTAACTCAAATGTGATTGAAAAATCAATGATGCCAAAAGCAAAAAGCTTTTTTTTTGTGTGTTTAATTTCTAATTGTGATCGTGATGAAATTAGATACCAGTTTAAAATTGTTATTTATTTATACTTTTGTGATCGAAATGTGATATGTTCATCTTTGAATTCTGTTGTGTTCATTTGAAAAGGAAATTTGATGTGTAATCAAGATTTCAACAGCTTTTTCCTATATATATGTAAAATTTATTTCTGTTCTTGTTTTAAAGATTTTTTGTTGTATATGCTTATAATATGTAGTTAAAATCAAAACGATTAATGAAGTTCTTAATCCTTTATCAGACTTTTTTTTGGTCTTTGAAGTATTTAATTTTTTGTCTCTGAAAAATAAAAATCTTTTAAAAATCCTTGCATACTGTCTTATTGTTAAAACTGTTTTCTGTAGCTTAATAAATATTTTATTTGTAAAGATGTTCTAAGCACTAATATATTGAAATGTGGTACTTATTCAGATAGCATTTGTATTCAGCATTGCCTGTTAAAGTGAATTTAATTTTTAAAGTTAGTTATTAATGATTATTTGGAGAAAGGAAATATTTGTTGTGCAATATGATAAGTGAAATCACTAGACCATAATTCTATATAGCATAAAATAATCTTATATAGCATGCTTGGAGCATTATATGAAGAGTCTTTGCCTCTATGTTTGGACATCCAAACAATTTTTTTTTTTTTTGGGGGGGGGGGGGATGAGAAGTTTTGTTGCTCTCAATTAAAACAAAAACCTCATTTACAAAAAAGCTAATATAATATTGAACTATAGAATGTGGAGAAAAATGTTTATTTTTATTTTTTTAGTTTATATTGCATAACACTTTTTGTTGTCAATATTTCTCAACAGTAATCATTGCCTTATTAAAAATTAATTTTGCTTTCTACTTTGAAAATTTTTTTCTGCATTTTCTTGTTTAATGAAAATAGAGATTTTCTTATTGGGTAGTTCTGCATTGTGCATATATAAGGATTTACTTCTTAACTTCTAAAAGATGAGTATATTCTTTTACTTATTTTGTTCATGAGCTATGGACAATCGTATTTTGACCATTTTTTAGTTGACTTGCATGTGCAAATAAATTATTACTAATTTACCTTGTTATTTTACTATTGGATGTCTCATAGCAAGAGTTATCTATGTACCAATTTTTATTGCAATGCATAAATTATTGCATGTTCATTGTAATGCGTGTTTTTTTCTTTTCAAACTTTAGATCATTTTTTAAAAATAATTTTTATTCTTAGAATTTTAAGAAACTGTTTTGACAAATGTTTTGAGAAGAGAAGAAATAAATCAGCCAAAATATGAAAATAGATTATGAATTAAGCTTTTGTATTAACCCCTTCTAGTTGCATTAGAGGTCTGCACGGGCTTGGCCCGTACTCGGCTCGGTCCGCAGGCTTGTAGAATTAGAACAATTTTTTCAATGGTCCGGGCCAGCAAAAAAAATGAACGGGCCTGCAGGGCCGGGCCGATAAAAAAATTAATCGGGCCTAGAATTTAAGCAAAGCAGATAAAATAGAGCCATTTTCAATGAATATGACTTTCTTGAGAAATATAATTGTGCGTCACGAGTCGATGCGAGTTTAACAATATAATACAGAAATGTAACATGTCCATCGTAGAGATCGGCATCGTACAGTTACATGATGTTTGATCCCGGTTTTAATTTTTTCAGCAGACTCGTGCTGGGACGGAACTGGTCTTAGTCGTTCTCAGGATGTGTAGGGCAGGCATTATGTTTTGTAAAAGTATGAATAGCAATAATGAATTTCTGTTAACAATATCTTTGGAAATATACTTTAAGGTAATTTTCTCATATTCACTGCTCAACAATGCGAAACTTTCAGACACATTTTCTGACTCATTTTTAACTATAAAGACATAAAATTGACAGGCCTAAATATTGAAAGCACTTGGAATCAAATAGTTTTTTTCGATTTTTTTAAAATTACTTATAGAGATAACAGAGATTCTTGACACAACTGTATGTTTTTCTCCTTTCCTGTGCTATCGCTTCCAGAAATTTGATTAAAAACACTAACTTTGGCAATATTTTCTGAAAGATATATTGCTTTTATCTAAGAAAAAAAACGGCATTTAAAGCACCGTTTCCAATGTATTTTTCAAGACACCTCGGAACTGGCATTTTATCCCCTACACCGTTTCCAATGAACAAGCCGGTTTGAGGGTGAAACTAGCCTAGGTCATTTTTTCCCCGAAATCAGACCTGCAATCTACTAGGTCAGTAAGCCTGCTTTACGGAGAATTCTTTTTGGATAAACTTTCAGCGCAACGCTTGCTGAATTGCTTATGTATTTCAATGGCGTGTTGATGTTTTAGTGATTAATTTTAAATGTTATTAATTGTTTTATTATTTTTTAATCTTTTTTTAATTTTTGGAAATTATTATTTTTTGTTAAGGCTACAACACGAATAAAGAGAGTTCGTTGGTCATCTAATGAAATGAAGCTTCCGACAGAAAAAAATTTCGAACTTAATGTGATTAGTTGAAATATGAAGCATAATAAAAATGAAAAGGTGGCGATCAATTAGTAATGGTAAAATTTTTTGGCTTTTGAGAAAATCTGAGTTAATATTTTCGCAATATTGTAATGTCAACAATACAAAGTATTAATCTGTATTATTATTTTTTTTTTCACATTTCATTTATTAACCCCCGGTATGCTATTTCTTTCTCCCAGCAATTAAAGTGTCATCTCCAAAAAAAAAAGTTCCGTTGTATAAGCCAGCCGTAAAACAAAGGATGTATCATTGTACAGAATAATCTCTACTGCAATTTTTTAAACTTCTAAGAATCGCACATTTTCAATTTTTATACCGTCGTTTTGGGGGGAAAAAAGTAGTTTTAAATGCAATTTGTTTGAAAACTGCATCTCAATTTATTTTTCAGATATTAATTTTTTTGTAGTTTTTTAGCACCGTTTGTTTAATTTTGGCAACTCAAGTACTCCATTTCTGTAGAAAGTAAAGGAAAAATAGTTGGGAAATAGCAATTATATCTTTTTGTTTCCAGTTTCCCATAAAACAGACGAAAAAGTAATTAAAATACATGCTATTTTGAGAAAAAAAACATAAATGAATGATTTCTGATAAACATGGAGCTGTTATAAACTACATTTAATTTTAAGTAACTATATATTAATATTACAAACAAATGAAAGCAAATAGATCATTAGATAGCCGATATTTTTTGTCGAATTTCTTTTTGCTGGATTTGTGCATTATTCGGAGATAGTGAAGTCCTACTTTAGTGTAGATGTTGTTTAAGACTGGATCGTAAATGAGGAATTATTCATCGGATGCGAATGACGTCGTTTTATATAAAATAAAAGCTTGCGTTTGAAGTCTTAAAACTGAACTATCTATATTTATATACATGTATATTTTTTTTCCATCGGGAGCGACACTAAATTCTGAAAAAGCAGAATTCCTGTTTTCTAGTTTCTGCCCCCCCCCCCCCCCCTAAGGATGTCATCAGAATTTGCAGAAGTGATTTTTTTTATGATTTCTTGAAGAAAATCCTTTAAAGTGCATTGTTGAAGCTCTTGCTATTTTAATTTAATGAAGCAATATCTTTCTTTCAGTCTAATTAGACAGAAAACTAAAAGCAAACTATGAACTTTATTTGAGAAATCTACATTATTAAAAAACTTAACATTCTTCAGATATATAATAAAAGCGGTGAAATCTACACAAAAACAAAATTAGGCAGCATTGTAACTCTAAAAACTGTAGCTTTTTGCAAAAATTAATAATCGATTATATGCCATATTTATAGGCAAAAGGAATGTTTGTAATCCAAATATCTGCCTAAAATATCTACATTTTTTTCGCACGAAGAGAGGAAAAGGCCTTTGTAATTGTAACAAAACTATGTATGATTATCAAATATTAGCGGTAACATGCATCATTTGCAAACAATAGGTAACAAAAATTAAAAATGAAAGTAGATTTTTTGGATTTTTATGTAATTTTTTTCTGCAAGATGCTGAAAACAAGCGGATTTCTCAAATTTTTAATAACGAACAATTCGCTTGGTGAAGAAAAACAATGTAAAGGGTGTTCTAAAAATCCAAAATACTACTTTCAGACAATTTTTTCTTATTTTTATTCTTAGACATATGAGATTGGCAAGAGCTATTATTCAGAAACTACCAAATTGAATAGCGTTTTCCATTTTTTGATAAAGCTAAAGTATATTTAAAATAATTTTGTCAAATTTAACGTTTTAAGCATATTTTTGGGGTGCAATTGCTTAAAAAAGGTCGTCATGAGACAAAAGTCACTTATAACTCAAGATATAATACATTTATCGAAAAAAGAAAAACGCTATTCGATTTCATATCCCTTCAATAGTCTTGCCTTCATATTCCATGCTTTCGCGCTTAAAAATGACTTCGTGAATGCGTACATTGAAGAAGTACATTGGATCAGAATACACATCCTTTTACCTTCAAAGATAAAATCTATATAAATATAGATTTCAGCCTCTTTGGGAGCCCTTATAAGTGAGCTCTGCCGTTTATGGCTGGTCCTGATACCATTAAATTACTATCTGATAGCTTAAGAAATTCATGACAAAGGATTATAGATTTGTCAAATTTTTCATTTAAGAAATACAACAACTCTTTACTATATGTGAGATTCAAACTTAATTAAAAGTATCTAAGTAGTTGTACTAAAGGGTGCTTAAAAATGAGATTAAAAATTAAATTAGAATCAAAATTTAAAAATAAAATAAAACTAAAATTAGAAAATTAGTAAAGTTTAGCAAATTTTAAAATTTATATTCGAAGAAATTGCTCGATTTTTCTTAACTTGTTTTGAATCTGAATATTCTATACGTGTAGTGCTGAAAATTATTTTGTTACCGTTCTTAGGCGTATGATAACTAGATAATAAATAACATTGATAAAATGCAAAAGTTATTTAGAAAACATTAAAAGGTAACTTTCGTCCTCAGGATGTTCAAAACAGATTTAAGAAATTTTAATAAAATCATTTTTTCAAAATAAAATATTTTTCTTATTCTTTCTTTCTCTTTTTTTTTCCATTATAACTAACTTGTATTTGTAGATCCTTGAAAACTAAAATTTGAAGCTTTATTTAGAATATAAAAAATTTTATTATGAAATTTTCACGATGCAATAAAATTTGAAGGCTAAAAATACTATTCCAATAAATTGGCAACCATCTTTTACTTACAATTCTTGAATAAAAACATCATTTTCAGATTTCCACAAATTGTGAAAAATGCAACATTTGAACTTTTAAATTTTAAATGTTTGATCATTTTATTATAATAGCTCAACATCATCCGTCATCGGTCTTTCACCTGACCAAACATCACAAATCTGATAAAGATAAGTTAAGCAAAATTTGAAAAATTTATGATATACAGTGTAACTTCAAAAATCCGGCATCAAAACCATCTTTCCCTTCCTTTTTCTTTTACACTTTCAAGTTATGGGATGAGAAAAATAGAAATTCTTTCTGAATTAAACTTCAAGATCGAAAGTAAAAATGCAAAAAAAAAAAGAATATCTGACTTAATATTATTTTTTTCATTTGTCAGAGGCGATTATATTCTGAACACACTTTCTGGGAGATGCACCGTTGCTCAGCAAAGGCAGCAAATTTGGGACAACTTTGACAAATGCATAGCACAATAGTATATGGCTATACGAATTTTCGGCAACGGCGACATCAATGCTGAAGAAGTATTTCAGACTTTCACATTACCCGTGTAAAGACCGCAATTTATGAGCTGATTGAACACGCAAAATTTTAAAATGTATTAAGTGTCGAAAAAGTGATATAGATGATTGGTTAAGCATTGAAGAAAATGCATCAAGAACGAACAATTTAATGGACAGATAGATCGCTGACGTTGTGCTAAATAAAACCGCTGATAGTGCTAGTAGCAACTCAGAAGATGAGGATGAACAACCAACCGAAGAAAAGGTGTCACTAGAAAAATACATAAATTTGACTAGAGAATTAATATATGGTTTAGCGAAATAAAACTGTATTTCTAAAACCAACATTTTTCATTTGTATAAAATGAAAAAAAAAAAAAAAAAAAAAACTTGTTAAGGAACGACCAAAAAAATTGAAAATTGAAGTAAACAAAGTGGACATCGATGTTACCGAAATTATAAGCGAAGAAATAATTTCACTCTTTATTAGATTTTTTTTTCTGTAATATAGAAAATATTAAAATAAGTTTTTTTTATATTTAATTCTCTTTTTCTTACATAATTTTCACTTATCATGAATTAAATTATGACTAAAGGCACCATTAAGAATATAATCATTTTCAGACATTTAATATTCCTAGGAGGTAGTTTTACATTTGATATTCCTAGTTACTACTTTTGACATTCCTTCAAAAATCCGGCATAGTCTCAATCCCGATGATGCCGGATTTTTGAAGTTATAATGTACTAGGCCATTTATAATAAAATCACCATGCATAATTTTACGAGTAAAGTTTTGCATATCGCTTCTTCTGTTTACATCGGAACTGGACTAGCAGCCAATCACGGTCCAAAAGAACACGTTACGCAGCTTTCAGATTTTTAAAGAGGTTTGGTTTTATGCTTGCGTATGGAAACGGGTGCAAAAAGAAAGCAGGTACGAGAGCCGCATCTCACCCCTTCCTTAAAAGCCAGTTTGGTTTTAATGCGATTGGAAACGGTGCTTACATGGTTTCTGAATAAGAATACCTGCTATTCTTACGTGTTTCTGAAAGGAAATGAATTCATAAATGTGTCGAAAGGTAGCTCTTTGGATTTGAGAAAAGCCTTAAAAATGAGAGATATTTTCACAAATCTACTTTTTATTATACAGCTTCGAAAGTTATGTTTTTAACCCTTTATTCTAAACTACATTAATTTTCTAATGAATCCTTATTTGAATTTTGAAACGTCTGTAGAGACGATGACTAAAACACTGTAAGTAATCGTTAATGTTCGCTATTGTGTGTTTTCTGTTTTGCGAACACATAGTAATCTAAAATATACTGTAAAATTTTTCCATAAATATGTATATAGTATTCATTAAAAGTATCTTAATTGTATGTCGAGAAAAAACAAAATTTTTTTGCACAAATTGAGTCGGGGCGGGCCGAACTTTTAATTTTTACACCGGCCTGGGCCAGGCCAAGATAGCTTTCATTTGAGCTGGGCCTGGAAATTCCTGCCTGTGCAGAACTCTAAGTTGCATAAGTTCCCTCCTACTTCCACATAGCCTTACTCGTATTTAATTCTATCTAAAAAGCATATTTAAAAACTGTTTTTCTGCTAATTAAAAATGTTTTATTAATCATCATACATGTTTTTGTTTTTTTGCGGGGAAAGCACTGTCTACATCATAAATAGCATGAGTGAATTTTTTAGTGAAATGAGATTTTCTAGTCTAACCATTTACTGGAATAAATAAATAATAAAAAAAAGATACAGTAGACTCTTTCAAATCCGCACAACTTGGGACCAGAGGTTGTGCGAATTTTAGAATTTTGTGGTCATTGCTTTCTTTACTTTTTTTAAACAGTAATTTGAATATAATAATACAATCAAAATTATAATGAATGCTTGCAATATAGTAAAATATTAAAATAATTAAAATAGTAAACTAAAATCATAAAAATTAAGATAATTTTAAAAATGATTACATTATTAAAAGGTGGTCAAGTAAATAATAACGTATAATTAAATATGCATAATAAAGATAAGATACATTTTCCTTGAATTATTCAATGAAACTTTCTCGATAAAGGTACCCTATTAATTCACATCAAAATCACAAAGTAAGGAAGTTTTATTTCAGCTTTAGACAGTCTTAACCAAAAACACTTGATTAATACATAAATATATTTGATAAAAAGCTTGCAACTACCAGTGATATCAATATCTTGATTTTTTTTCAGTAATAAATTCACACTTCCTTCGGGAAAAACTAAAAGTTCAGTCATATTATTGACAATTACATATTAAAATATATACGGAATGATATAAAACTAAAAATTTCTCTAATTTTGCCTCTACATTTGAACTGAAAGTTTAATTGTTAACATCTGCAATAATGTGCGTATTTGAGAGAATCTACTGTATATCTCACTAGAAACTGAAGAAAATACAATTTTAGAGTTTTAAAAAATCTGATTTAAATTTTTTTTATTTATACTAAATAATATTTATTTATACTTAATCAGTGTAATCACACTAAAAATGTTCGTCTCTTTATAATGTGTATGTGTACAAAGTATTAAAACATATGATCCTCTGTCATATTCATCAACTTCAGTTGTGCATGATATTTAATCAGTTCAAATACTGCGTAAAGGAAAGGTCACTGTATTTACTTTTAGTATAAGTCATAGTTTATATTTGTTACTCAGTAGTCATATATAGTTTGCAATTTACTTAATTTTACCAGTCAACTCGAATCGCAAGTCACAAAACTGCAAGTCAATTTAGAAAAAAAATCATGAATCCATTTTTAATAAACCAATAAAAAGAAATTTATATATTTATTAGCACTTATTAACATATTGTACCCTTTCTTCAAAAGTGGTGACAACTCAAAAATTGGGCTTTTGAGTTATGGCTGCCATTCTACTTAGTTTTTACGTCTCTATCAATCATCTAAAGTACCAGATACTACACTGAAAATCCAGCCATCATGTAGCAGTTGTGTTTGCAAAATGTCCACTGACCCTTCCATAGCCCAGAAACAGTTTTTCGCATTTCTGAAAAAACCTGAGTTTTTTGAGTTATGGCACTTTTGAAGAAAGGGTGCAATATCAATGGGTGCTGCGGCTGGAGACTTACTAGCAGATACCATAAATATTATAATAAAAAGAGACTTATTACTTTCGTCTATTTTTAATTCCCCATTAGACACATAAGAGTTTATGTTAGTCATACGAAAACTCTCTCAAGCTAATGTTAAACCAATGACATTGTTCTTTTCAAATTTCTTGTTTTCATTTCAATATTTTTAAAGCATAGTTATTTTTTTTTTTCTTGCATAGGATATCTGAGATCGATGTCTAATTTACCTTTTTAATATTGGTTAAAGTTTTTCTTTTCTTTTGAGTGCACTTTCAGTTTTAAGAGCTGGTTCTGAAAGGGAAAGCATCCTTAAAAAAGACTGAAATCCAAAAAGTGCAAAAATTTATGTTAGACATCAACATCGGATATCCCATGAAAGAAAAAAAAATATATATTGAAATGCAAATGAGAAATTTGAAAAGAACGCTGCCTTGGTTTAACAGTAGCTTGCGAGTGTTTTCGCGTGACTAGTGTATACTGTTAAGGCTTTTAGATATGGAAATCCGGTGACAGTTTTGTTACATATAATAATTAGAGTCACTAACCATTGAAGAAAATGGAACTAGACGAATCTATGTTAACGTGCACATGCAGGGCTTGAAAAATAGCATTCCTGGGCAACCCTGAAATTATTTCTGGTAACGTACTTTTTCGACTTGGGTTCCCAGCCGGGAACCTAAACGGAAGCGCTCGCAAGTCGCCATGGCTGCCGCCATCACTGATGAATATTTTTTCTCCAGTGACAATTCATGGCAATTTTGGAAGGGGGGGAGGTGAGAGCGGGATTTGCATTTCCGTGCCTCTGTGTGGAGGAGGGGATTTCTCTTATTTCTCCTCTGCTTTGATTGTACACGAACTAGTTGCGCTCTCGTTCACCGTAACACTATAGCGCCGTGGACTTTGTGTGAATTGATGTCATACTTTGGGTTTGTTTTCTCTTTCACTTTAGCGCACATGGTTTTTATCGAATCTAAACGGTTCGTTTGTTTAGAATTTTGTTAGAAATGAAATGTTTAATAATGATGCATCAAATTCTGTGCAATATAATTGAAATTGAAAAAAATTTGGAATCTTTATCATGTGTAGTAAATCTGACAATTTAAAAATTAAATATTGTATATATATATTAATTAGTTGTTCTGTATACGTTTGAATAAATTAGTAAATGCAATATGTAATGCAAGAAAATAAGTTGAAACTGGTGTGAATTAATACGAACTAAAATAACTTCTTAAAACACCATCAAAACCTTAAATGCACAGATCCAACTTTTTAGCTTTTTAACCACAACAACTTTAATATACACTATTGGAGCTGGAGTTACCGCGACGGCTGGCACCAGACTTCCCCTCCAATGGAACCTCGTTAAAGGATTTAAAGTGTACTCATTCCAATTATGGGGTCTCAAAAGAGTCCTGCATTGTTATTTTTCGTCACTAACCCCAGCTTCAATAGCGTATATTAAAGTTGTTGCGGTTAAAAAGCTCGTAGTTGGATCTGCGCATTTAAGGTTTTGATAGTGTTTTAAGAAGTTATTTTAGTTTGCAATATGTAATGCTTAATCTTAGTGGGCAAATGTAATGCAACATTTTCCTTTTAAGTTATACATCTATAAGAATATGAAGGGAGAGAGGGAGTTCTTTTGGATAGAGAACAGTCAAAACATTAATTGATAAACCATAAAAACTAAAATTTTTGTTTATTATTCAAAACTGTGTCTATGCAGGGGTGCAGAATATGTCCGATCCGGCAATCTAGGATCGGGGGAAATTTTAACCCCCTGGGGAATTTTTTCAGTAACATATACAATTGATTTCCATTTTAACAACGAATTCCATAATTCCCTGAGATAGAACAATTTCAGTACAAATAAAAATATCTGTATGGCGACCTTCACAAAATCGATCTCAGAATAATATGTACCGTATGTCAGGGGTGATTAAGTTCCGAATTTTGTGAAAGTTTAAGACATTCGGTTCCAAAAAAAAAAAAAAAAATCGGTCATCTGAAAATTCGACATAAAAGTACTGCGAATTTTGGCGAAGAATTACGGAAAAAAACGCGAATTTCGTCACAAGATCGCGAATTGCGTCAAAAGATCCATGAAAAATATAGTGTTGGGAGTGGATTTCTCCTGCTCTGCTGTAACCTTTCAGAAAATTTGCTGTGAATTTTAGGAATTTTTTTTTCACTCAGAATCATCCCTGCCATATATACTCGCGCATAAGTTGAGAAATATTTGAAAAATAAATTTTGTATACCTACGGTAATACAGCACTTACCTATAACATACCGTAAAATTTTGGGGAAATTTTCGTGTAGATTGGGGGAAATGTTGGGGGTAGAAACATTTTCTGCACCCCTGTGTCTATGTGACACAATATCTTAATTTTCTAAGCTCTGAATTTATTAAAAAACTGTGAACACATAAATTTTTCCTACACTTTTCATGTAGATTCCCAGCTGGGAACCTTAAAAATTTTAGAATTTTCAAGCCCTGTGCATATAATGACATGTTTATGCATAGATGTAATAGTTTCCCTATTTATGGAACATTATACTGTATATTATCCAAAATGTAAAGCTTCAAGTAATATTTTTGTTTACACAGGAAGTTTAACATAAATCAAGGTAGTGGGAAGGAATTAGAAATGCCAGTAAAGGGAGGAATGGGACAAGTCCAATTCCTTCATTTTAATAAGATAAATGTAAATTGCTATTATGCAAATATTTTTAGAGGGTAATATATTAATTATAACATTGATAATATATCCATTTACTTCAAAATGTGAATAAATTGAACTAATGATTTTTTAATGTCATCTGTGACTGACAGTCCTGAATTTTCCTTCCAGTGATGAAGGTACTGGAATTTGATGGTGTGGCACAGACATTATCAACCTACAAGTTTTATTAGATTGCATACCTAGCCAATATTAGACTATTTGTGCCTTATAGTTTGGTTTTATAGCTGTCCAATACCTCCCTGTTAGTGGGGAGGTATGGGACACATTTTGAAACTTACAATTTCTTTCTTTATAAAATTGTTTCTGAAAATTATGTTTTTATATTGTTCAAGGACATTAGAAAGTGTTTCATTTTGTATTCTATAAATTAAAATTTTTGTGTCAAACAAAGTTGATTTTTTTTATTTTTGTAAAATGTGCCCCATTCCTCCCCACTCAAGAAAATATACGAAAAAAGAAAACTAAGTTGGCAATTTTTTACGTTCATTAACACAGAAAAAAAATATGCATTGCCAATTGATCTTGATAATTTTCTTTGAATAAGTCTTTCAAATATTAAAAATATTATGAAAGGTACGAAATGATTTATAAATGGGTAAATTGATCTAAAATTATTTAGACCTGTGTATGAATATTTGAATAATCATTAGATAAGAAATGTAATGAAAAAATTTATAATTTTTTAAAATTATTATTAAAGAACAGAAAAATGGTGTATAAAATGGAAAGTTAATTAAAGCAATGATGGAATAGAAGCCATACATTGTTAATATCTCGCTCTTCAAATTTTTAAAATTGAAAATCGTTGTAGAAATCTGTAAAAGTAAAATCAAATGCTTTCATTTGTAAAACCTTAATATAAAATTATCTTTAAAATAGGATTTTAAAATTGTTATTAAAAGAATCTGACACAATAAATATTTTGAAGTAATTTAGGAAAGGGGAGGGATATCTATTTGTTTTCTTAAAAAAAATAAAAATCGGTACTTTTCGGTTAGCCGGGCGCCAGTGTTATACATACATATATATGTATATATAAATGTATGTATTATACATATATATACATATACACGTATTGTATATACACACACATATATATAATACATACATTTATATATACATATAAATATGTATGTATAACACTGGCGCCCGGCTAACCGAAAAGTACCTAAAAATCTGCACTACCATTAACAATTTTTAAATATAATTATAAATATAGACACTTTTTAAATATAAAAATTGTATTTTACACACTGTTTTGTTTTTATTTTGTTGTTTATCGGTGGTGGTTGATTGGTTTGCAGAGAGGTACAGTTGCATGGGGTTAGTTGGAATTATTGATTATCTTCTACGAATTAATCAACCACCCAACCAACCAATTGTATTGCAAAACAAAACGCAAAAGCAACGTGTTTTGTAGGCAGGTTTACAAACAACTATAATTTATTTTGAGTGGTTTAAGAAAGGCAAGTTACATTTTTTTGCCACCTCTTTTTACAAACGTTGAGTTTTAATTCAGCAATTGTTTGATCATTTCTCACCTTCAAGTATGAAGCTATTAACTCATAATTTTTTGACATCAAAATGCCTTAAAAGAGTGAATGTGGGATTTCCACTCGGAATTGTGGTAAGTTTATATAAAAGTGAAATTCTCCTACCGTTTATAAATATATTATATATATATGTATACATATATATGTCTTTCATATCTTATTTTCTAATTATATTTCTTTCATGTTGGGCTAATGCTATGTTCAACACCGGTCTTCGCTTTCTGCAACTTGTTAACGAGTACGAGCTGTACGATAGAAAAGTATCGTTAATCGTAATTTTTTTAAATAGTTGCTATCTATGTTAAATAGTTATTATATGAAGATTAATTCTAACTTTTTGCATTTCGGTAATATATTCTTCTTGCAGATTGAGGAAGAAAACACTAGAGTCACCCAGGGTGATTTCTAATCAGAAATTTCCGTTGGCCTAAGCGAGATTGAATTGAAAACATAAACATTCAGTATATGTTTTATGAACCAATAAAACTGCAAGGTATTAATTAAACCATTATTAGTGGATGAAGAAGTTATAGTAAATACTGCTTATAAATGTTACAAAAATTCTTTGGCTAATTAATGTTTTGTAAAATGTACAAGTCTTTTGCACATCAAATAAATTTGTATTTATACCTATAACAAAGTTTATGTGTTATTTATCCACAATTATGAAATGAACAAAACTTGGCACAATCCCAGAACAGGCAGGACACCGGATATGGCGACTTTTCTGACACACGCCAACAACCCCACGTATGCCAACCTAAAATGCGCAACCTGAAAACTGACGTGATTGGTTCACTTTCTTGTAGTGTTGGGTAACTCAAACATGAAGCACCTCATTTGTCCCAATACCTCAAGTTTCAGGTTCGAGGTACCTCCGAAATTTTGTCATGTTTGCGTCTTTTTGAAGTGATGAGATGCGAGAGCTGTTTCGTTTCAGGAGTATGATAAAGATGAAAATAACCAGTCGCCACTCTGCGACTAAACGTGAAAAACTGGCGACTAAAAATATGGAAAGTACCGGCCAAATGCAGGATTTTCCAAAGGGATTTCGTCAAAGAATCGCGGAAAAAACTCCGCGAATTTTGTCAGATGATCGCGAAAATACCTAAATATCGTCAGTAGATCGCTAAAAAAAGTGAATTTCGTCAAAGAATCTCTCAGAAACCCAAATTTTGCCAAGTGATCACGGAAAAAACGCAAATATCGTCAATAGATTGCGAAAAACAAACATGAATTTCGTCAAAGAATTGCAAAAAAATGAGAATTTTGTTAAAAGATCGCGAAAAAACCGCACATTTCGCCAAAGGATCGTAGAAAAACCTGTGTTTCGTCAAAAGATCGCTAAAAAACCCGAATTTCGTGAAAAAAAAGTAGAATATCGTCAATAAATCGCGGAAGAAACGCAAAATATCGTCAATGGATCGCGGAAGAAACTCAAAATATCGTTAATGGATCGCAAAAAAACGTGAATTTCGTCAATAGATCGCAGAAAAAACCCGAATTTTGTCAAAGAATCGTGTAAAAAAATGCGAATTTTGTCAAAGGATCGTGGAAGAAACAAAAGCATCGCGGAAAAATGCGAATTTTTTTAAAGTATCATATAAAAAATGCATAATTAGTCCCAGGAGAGACCCCCCTTTACATTTCAGAAAATTTGCTGTAAATTTCAGATTTATTTTATTTTATTTTGAAAAGTATCTAAGTATAGTGGATTTATGTAATTAGCTATATAAGCATGTTACATATAACTTTGCTGTTAACTTAATTTAAAATAGATTGGAAATTAGTATCTCAAGTTTATTCAAAACAATATGAATTAAAATATTTTTATTTATTACATAAATTACTTATTTACTCTAAACTGGGTCATTCCATGTGAAATCAACCAATTTAAAGAAAAGTTGTTGCACCATAGTCACAGATTTTTTTAAAATTTTTATTACAGACAGATGTAGTAGTGAAACCATCAAATCTAAAATTTTAAGATAATTTGTGCAATATTGACTGAGATATAGCCTTTTGAAAATTGATCATTTTTACCAAATGGCGGCCATCTTGGATGCTATCCCTATGTCTATAAATGTCCATAACTTGACAACTAATGACTCAAATTTTATATTTCTGGTACCAATTTAAAGTTATTTGTATAAAGAATGCATATATGATATTAAAACAATAGTAATTTTTTATTTTAATACTGTTTATTACATTCAAACTGAAAATATCACCCTCAAAAAATGACACTGTAATGGGCCATAAAAAAAATGACCCATCATAATTTTTTTTCAAACTTGCTAAAAACATTGCTCCATATGTGTACTTTAAATAGAAAAAAAATTGGAGAGGTAAAATTTTTCATTTAAAAAAAATAGCTTTTTACACATAGGATGTCACTTACTAAGCAGTGACTATCTTAAAACTTGTAAATATCCCTGATTTAAGAAATGATGGTCAAAACTAAATATTTTTTAATATGAAATATAATCTCATAAGTTTTTTGTAGGACCACCCTCCAATTGCTCCCCTCCCCCCCCCCCCCCAAAAAAAAAAAAAAAAAAAAAGAAGTCATTGCTAAAAATGTATAATTGAAAAAATTTAACACTGAAGAAAATAAGAAAATAAATAAAGAATATAATGTATAATTGTGAAAAACCTTTAAATGCAATATATATAAATGAGATTTTACTGCATGTGTATATGTGGAATCTATTCAAAACGTTTTCCATGCAAGAAATTCAATTTTTATACCTAAATTTCTATTTCTTACTTTAAAAATTGCTCACTTAAAAAGTTTTACATTTGTATGTGACTTTATAGAAAAATTCTGCTGTATGCATGTGTTTACATCATTCAAGTTGCATTAAATATTCAGATATAAATATGTCTGTTTATGTATTTTCTATTTCAATAAATTTACATACTAAGAATGACAGAATTCATGAAATGAATGCTAATCTTGCATAATCTATTTTCCTTATTATTTGAATTTAAAACATGATGTAATAATGCATCATCTTCTATCCTGATGTAATATTGCATCATGTTATATGTTTATGCAATTTTATCATAATGTATCCAACAAATCTTTTGTTGAAAATTTTTGAAACCTTTTGTGGGTAAGCTTATTATAAACTGCATTATATATAAAATTTTAAATAAAAAAAATATTTGACATAATTTATGAATTATTGCATCATGTTGTATGCTGATGCAATTTCGGGAAAAGATTGCTGCTGTATTCATCTGTTTTCTAATTGGTTGTAATTAAAGTATGATGAAATATTACATCATAATGTACAAAAAAATTTGACTATCCCTTTTAAACATCATTTCTGTTGATGTTTTCAATGTAGTATGCACTGGCATTGAATAGTTATTTTGTGCTTAAGATTCTACAGTGGACATGGAGTGTTTTGTATGCAAGAAACTTGGAGCTTGTTCAGCAACCACGACCACTTCGACCGGGCGTGAAGGAGACAGATGCATATGGAGGGGGATATATTTTAAGCGTATAGTTACGGTGAACTTGGGAGCTAAATACTCAGCAGCTTTGTGTTACCCTCAGAGTAAAGATAATAAGAGATTATATGATAAGTCTATGGTATTACCTAACGTTTTTATTAGATAAAAATAAGGCATTGTTCCGCAGGGTTTTTAAAAAAGAAAATAGCAATATATGCACAGAACGAATGTTCAGTTCCAAAATTTTTGTCCAATCTATGGCAGCCTGGCAGAGTTTGGTGATAGCCTAGTCTTTTCCTTCACTTGAAAAATACTGCTTTTTTACAATTATAACTTTCAATTTGATGCATTTTCTGATAGAAATTTTGATGAGTACTTTGTAATTGTTGAATATTTGCTAAATAAATTAGGTCCTTTTGGTAGTAAACAGCATATTAAAGCACATATTTTTCTTTTTCACTGTATTCAAATATAAAACTTTTTTATTCATTATTTTATAGTGTTGAAATTATTTTTTAAATCTATGTGTGGCACATTATTTTTCTTGAAACTTGAGAAAAAAGTCTTTAGGGAGTACAACTGCTTGTTAAATCCCACCACTGTTTTTTTTATGATGTAGTTTGTTTTTTTGTCAAGCTGTTCAAGCGAATCAGTCAACCCACCAACACGAGTGAAAACATAAACAAAAAGACCCAAGCATGTGATCATAACGACCACAGATTTTTTGTGGGCTAGGTGAACGAAGACCGGGCGTAAAATTTGCTGCTAATCGGATTTATATCAGATCACGTGATACTTTTCATGAATGTTTTGATTTTGATTGAGTACGTATAGACATGTATTCCTATTACGAGAGACATTGTTTGGAAAGATAAGAAGATTTAATCATTGGTTTCACCTGTTTCGAACCATAAAATTACAAAATAATTAACTTATTTCAAAATTCCTTACTTTTTTAAGACCACTCCATGAGGTATATCTCCCTGCGTCCGGTCGGCCCGATTTGCGTCGCTGAACAAGCTCATGGTGTTTCATTGAGTACTGATCCGATTCCTGTTCTTCAATTGTCTTCACATGATTTGCAGTTATTAAAAAAAAGATTGCATTATGTAATCCCAGATGAAAAATGCTTTGTCCATGGAAATAGTATATGCAAGGTTCACAAGGATAAATATCTAAAATGGTATATTTTAAGACAGAGACAGTGTTGTGATCCATTTAATAAACATCCAAATAGCATCAGAGCAAAATCACTAAAAACAATATCATTAGATATGTCTAAAACAAATCCAGATATCCTCATTCCAGGAAAAAAATTGTGTGTTTCCTGTTATTAATCAGTAAATATGAAAAAAATGGCTATTGTTGACAGGATAACTCAGGATAACCTCAGGAACAGAAAGCCCCTCTGATTCAGATTTTAATGAACCCACAGTAGTAATAGAACAATTAAACAAAAGTTGTGAATAGTTAGAGTTATCGCCAATAAAGGTAAGTAGGCGTACCTCAAAGAGAAAACTTAATTACATGCAAAAGAAAGTTTCAAAAATAACTAAGTGTGTTGCAACTAAAGCAGCTCCAGTATTAGGTGTTGAAACCATAAATAAGCCTCAAAATAGTAAAGACACAACTTGTCCTGACTGCACATCTATGATGGATAAATTATTGGAGAAGTTTACAAACGCATGTTTTAAAGAAAAAGTTCAAATTCTAACACTAGTTCCAGATTCATGGACAATACAGCAAACAAAGACTTATTTTAATACTACACAGTATCTTGTAAAAAAGGCAAGGAAGTTTAAAACAACAGAAGGGATGTTATCGATGCCTAGTGGAAGAAAAGGTGTTAAACTGAGTCCAGACGTTATAGAAAAAGTTATTAATTTTTATTATGATGATAATAACAGCCGCATGTGTCCTGGAAAAAAAGATTTCATATCTGTTCCAACTGAAAACGGCAGAATATTAAAACAAAAGAGATTGATTTTGCACAATTTAAAGGACTTATATATTGCATTTAAAGAACAACATGACTTAAAAATTGGATTGTCTAACTTTGCTCACTACGTCCAAGAGAATGTGTTACTGCTGGGAGCAAAGGTATTCATTCTGTCTGTGTGTGTGTATACCATCAAAATATTAAACTTATGCTTCATGCTATTCATATCAATGACTACATATCACTGCTAAAAAAACTTGTTTGTTGCATTGAATCTGAAGAATGCATGTTGCACAGGATATCTAGTTGTAAAAGGAATATGTTTTCGTCTCGTGTTTGTTCTCCCTCATCGGATCCTTTAACATAACAAACAACAACAAAAAAAATCTTGCCTTTCGAACTCTCTGGAATTTTAATTTATTATAAATATAACTGTGTCCAAGCCCTCTTTAAAATTTCGTAAAAAATTGTGCATATTTAGAAGTGAAAACATTAGCCGAGAGAAGCCGCACCGAGCCAGCCCGCGTTTTCGGTTTTCATAAAAAAAAATTTAAGTACTTTTACCTGTCCGAACATTTTGAAATTTTTGTAGGGGATCTAAATCTGGTCTGTCGAGATTGGGTTACGGCAGGGATTCCTGGATTCTTGTAACGTATGATCCAGCATAGCAACGAGAGTAGGCGGGACGGCGTCCTTAGTGACGAGCCAACCTTATATGTCTAATAACCTTGTTGTTTCATAACAACGTTTAATTACTTTTAGCGTTGAAAAAAGATCGTCTTCGGGAAGCCCGAAGTGACCTGCAATCGCAAATTCTTTTGAGAAGGTTAAAATTCGCATTTTTTGAAACCGATTGCACCGTTGAAGAGAAGACGATTTCGGCTTTAAATATGTGTTGTTTATGAATCGATACCTCTGAAAACGAGACCTAGGGGAACGTTGCCGAATGGTAGAAAAAGTCAATTGGGCAACGAACCTTTTTGATTTTTTTTTTTTTCCATAGGGTTAACAATTATATTTTTCAAACTGATTGCGGCATCTAAGACGTAAAAGTACGAAATTTTAAAATATGTCTTTCCTTCTCTCGTGTAGAAAATAGTTCGGTTGTTGGGAGTTTAAATATTCGGCCAAAATAAAACAGTATATGGTTCTTCCCTTCTAAGCACGACAAAAAGCAGGGACAGAGCAGGTGCTGGCGCGCTTGCCGATTTTCACAGAAAATTTTGTGTTCTATTAGATGATTTTTTAATTAATATGTTGGCTTATTATAAAAAAAATTAAAATCTGAGCCTCTGGTGCATTAGGACCTCCCTTGGACTAACCTCATACAAAATTTCAGATTTGGACGTGCGGTAGATTTTGATAGCCATTGCCCACACGCACACACACACAGAATGGAACTTTCATTTACAACTATAGATTGCCAACACCATCCCCTGTCACTGGGCAACAATATATTGGTACTAGGCGACACTATTGTCGCCTACTTCATATGTTATTTTATGCCCTGTCTGACACTGTCAACAAAAGTAGCATTCCCACAGGTGCGGCTTTTACAACGGGTGCAGCGATTACGATATTTTAAAGCTTTTCAAGCCAATATAGAGGAGTGCGGCGTTTCTTCCATAAAATATGGTACTTGAAATTTTCAAGCAAAATTTTTATTTTTACTTTTTCAAAAAAGAAATTCATTGATTGATAAAATGGAATATACAAGGATATAGAATCAAAAATGTAAAAATGTTTTTAGATTCGGAATTATAAAGCATTTATACAAAGATATACGTGGTACTGCATATGAAGAGAAGCCATGTAAAATTGAATTTAAATAGCAATTTGTCTTTTTTTGTCAAAAAAAATTAACCTACAATCATGGAAAGAGTCAGAGTTTAGAAACAAAAAAAGTGCTTTAGAATTCATTAAAGAGTAAAATATCAGAACACCTATCATGAAGGGTTAGAAAAATATTTCTATATATGCAACCCAAATTCAAATTTTTTAAATTCCTATTACTACTATTCATACAATGTAAATTTATTTCAAGATATCATTAAAATATATATGCTTATGCATTATGCATATATTAAAGATGTTAAGCCAATCACTTTATGGTATCTCTTGGCTAACGCTTAAACGCCCTTAAATATAGATAATAGGACTGGGCGATGTAGAAATTTCTTAAATCGATTTATCATCCATCCAACATCGCGATTTAGTGCTAAATCGCGATTTAACACCGATTTTACATTTTAGAATATGGAAGCCTATTTTTTTAAGTTTTAGTAACAAAATACGATCTTTATGTGCCCTCCCCCCCTCCTGTATTATTTAGTATACTTAGCTTTTAATTTGTCAAATAATTTTGAAAAGAGGTATATTTTACACATAAAAAAGCTTTGAATGTCCCAAAACACTAGTTTTTTTTTTCCATTTTAAAAATTAGTGACCTATTGTAATACATTTTATAAACTCATTCTATAAGAAGTAATATAAAAGAAAATGATTTTTTTTTTTTTTGTCTGACTTGTTATGCATGCTACAATCTAAATTCCTTAAGGGGGTGGGGGGCTTCCCCTAGCCCACTCAAATATAGCACTTCATTGCTAACAGCCTACATACACTTTTTTTTTTTTTTTTTTTTTTTTTTTTTTTTTTTTTTTACAGACAGATTTAAAAAGTTACTGAGGTAAAACAGAAGCATATTAAAAGATTTCAATGATAAATTTAACTATTCATTTACCATGATGAGAAAAGTAGTAAAAAAAAAGGGGGGGGGGGGTGAGATATGAGAAATAAGGTGCAATTTTATATCTTTTTAACTTTTAGATTAAAATAAGATTTGTTTAGCATAAATGCTGACATTTATATAGCGGATGGAGAGGGATTGAAAGTGTGACCCTTGGAGCACATCACTGAAATTGCTGATTTTTTTTCATGGTTGTTGCCATCCTTTAAGATTAGTAATAAAATATAATCTTAAAATATATCTCTTTTTAATGATAACAAAATGTCAAAAAAGCAAAAAATCGCAGATCTGCAGAAAAATCTAATGAATGCCTCCTCCAGCCCTCCCTCATTCTGCTGTAAAAATAAAGTTACTTGACTCATTACAGAACTTTATTAAAGTATTTTTAATTAATTACAAAATAATAATAAATTAAAACTAAAATATTCCCATAATACCTAAACATATGAAAATTAATTTTTCATGAAAATAATGCATAAAAATATAAACTAAAAATGGATGAATTTGGATATAAATAGTGAATCAATTTCAGCAAGATACTCAATCCACGTGACTGGGCATTGAAATCGGATGTCAAATCTGATGCATGACTATTTTAAAATATTTTAATTAATTACAGAATAATAGAAAATAAAGAATATGTATTAAAATATTACCCAAACATGTGAAAAATGAATGTTTCATTAAAAGAATGCATAAAGATAAAAACTGAAATTCGATGAATTTGGATTTTAATTTAAATATGAAACTTTATTCTTTTTTTTCCAAGCATAAATACTCAATCAATTTCAGGAAAAAAAATGTTATTAGTAAAAGAAAAATATTTCATGTGGATCGCAGCCATATAGTGATACACAAAACAATGCATGACTATACCTTTAAAATAATTTCATTAATTACAAAATAATAGAAAATAAAAAAATAAATGTTAAAATATTACTAAAACATGTAAAAAATGAATTTTTCATCATAAGAATGCATAAAAGTATAAACTGTAAGTCGATGAGTTTGGATTTTAAATATAAAACTTTATTATTATTATTTCATTTTAATTAATTATAGAATATTGGAAAATAAAAAATGCCTATTGCAATATTACTCAAATATGTGAAAACTTAATTTATCATCAAAAGATTGCATTAGCATATAAATTGAAATTCGATGAATTTGGATTTTAAGATTTAAACATTACTTTTTCCTTTCAACTTTCCACTATATAAGTTCTTAATTTCTGAAAAATACACATTTCAATCTCGTAAACTCTGAATCTTGTTTACAAAATAAATAAATAAATATCAATTCCTACTTAAATCATTGTTTTCTTAAATCGTTTTTTCTTAAATTGGATCCTGCTAAATCGATTTAACACCAGCTTGCCTTGTTTTCATTAAATCGTCTTTTTCTTAAATCGGAAAGCATGGAGGCTTGCGATGTTTGCTTAAATCGGATTGTCCTAAATCGATTTAATACCAGCTTGCCTTGTTTGTCTTAAATCGGAAAGCATTAAGGCTTGCGATGTTTGCTTAAATCGATTTAACACCAGCTTGGCATGTAAGTGGTAGATACATCAAAGTAGATAAATCGGTTTTCCGATGTTAGCTCTGAATCAGTATTTTGTTTTAAATCGATTTAAAGCCAATAACTAAATCGCGATTTAAGACAATGGCTAAATCGCGATCTAAGATAATGGCTAAATCGCGATTTAAGACATTGGCTAAATCGTGATTTGACATTAGCTAAATCGCGATTTCCGATTTTAGCTTAAATCGATTTAAGACCAATGGTTAAATCGGATTTCCGATGTAAGCTTTAAATCGATTTAAGAGTTAAATCGATTTAAGGCCCAGGCCTAATAGATAATATTAAAAAAATCCCCCCAGACTTATATAGTTTTCATTTTTATGGTATACCAATGTCATTATATCATTAACTTTCTTTTTCTTTGCGAGAAAACTATTTCACTCATTCTGCAATAAAATGGAAAAAAAACCTAGTTGGCTGTGCCAATGCCAAAACTTTTTTCTATCTCATATATTTTAATATTTCAAAATGTTGTTACAGATGTCAATATTTCATTTTTATTAGTTCAGTATTATATCAACTTTGACTTTCATCTTAAATTTCTGCTTCAGTCAGTTAATCGGAAAAAAACGAGTTAATCTCGATGATGATATTTATTAAAATCACGACTAGTCTGTGTATCAGGATCGGAAGTTCCTGGTGATTCACGAGCCACTGGTGTACAATAGGACTACGAAAAATTAAGAAGATTACACAAAAATCGCTATTACAGCGCCCCCTTCCGGCAGGATTTTTCCATATTCAGGAAGGACCTTCTTGCATTGGCCAAAAACAAACACAAAAATTTGGTTCAATTCTATGCATAACTTAATACACTTTTTGATGATACAATATTGAAAATGGCACAGAAATTGCTATTACAGTGCCCCCTTCCGGCGGATTTTTTTCAAATTAAGGAAGGGTCGGCTTACCATAGCCAAAAACTTTAAAAAAAATTTGGTTCAATTCTATGCATAACTTCATACATTTTTTGATGGTACAATGACGACAGACAGACATTTTCTATAAACATGTTTTTGGGGATCTCTGACCCCTAAAACGTATAAATCCGTTGAAAATCGGAAGTCGAAAAAAAATTTCGAAGGTAGAAGAAATTAAAAATAAAGATTTTTTGAGCATTAAAAGAATCTAATTGAAATTGAGCACATCAAAAATCTTTCTATACATATAATGTGCGACAAAAATGTTTTGTATTTCTGCTCATATTCATATATAGTGCAGAGTATTGATAGAAACTGCAGTAATACGACTGAATGTTGTAACACAGAAAAGTAAGACTGGAAAAAAAAAAGATTAGTTTTGTGAAATTTATTACATTTTTTGAAAAACAAAATAAAATTTTTCAAAGAAAGATCAGAACCAGTTAATTAAATTCAAATCCCACTGCTAAAATTTTCTTTTCTGGTGAGCTCGTTTTGTTTTCGAAATTTCAAATCAAATCTAAATATGAACTAGTCGGATGTGCCAATCCTAAAACTTTCTTCTATCTCATGCATTTTAATACTTCAAAATTCCCTAGCAAAATGCCAAAATTAAATGGCAATCTGTACCCATAATGAGAATTCTAAAGATATGAAATTCCGTGCATTAGTTCTTGAGATATGGCTATAGATAAAATCGTGTAAATCCTGCAAAATACAACATAGCTGCGCCACCTATTGGTCGATTTACACCAAAACCTAATCGGCAATAACTTGTGCCAACATCACACCTAATCTGAAGTTTGATGAAAATCCGTGCAATAGTTTTTGAGATAGAGCTATTTCAAAAATCGTGAACAATCCAGCACAGAAGCGCCACCTATTGGGTGATTAACACTAACACCTAATCAGTAAAAACTTGTTTCAACGTCTAACTGAATCTGAAGTTAGATGAAATTTCGTGCATTAGTTCTTGAGATAGAGCTATTGCGGAAATCGGGAAAAATGCAACATAGCAGCACCACCTGTTGGGCGATTTATACCAAAAACCAGCACCAGTTTATATCAAGGTCTAACTGAAACTAAAGTTTTGTGAAATTCCTTGCATTAGTTTTTGGGATAGAGTGCCCTCAAAATTTTTGTCACATACTTACAGAGTGACAGACAGACTCGCAGACAGACATTTTCTAAAAACCATCAAATCGTGCTCAGGACCTTCTAAAACGTATAAATCCATGAAAACCGGAAGTTGAAAATTTTCACCAATCCAGTACTTTCTTCTTGTAAAGATAGAAAAAAGTAGAAATTAATAAGAATTGGCTTTTATGGACTGGAATTTTGTGAAGAGCTCACAATCTTTTTTGTGAAATGAAACTTTATAAAAGAGCCACTTTTTATTAAATGAAATTTTGTGAAGTTGGCCCCTTTTATTAAATGAAAATTTGTGAAAGGAGCGCAATGAGGATCGACTCCTGCTGCTGCATATTTTAAGCATAGAAATAATCACGCAAAATACATCAGTTGTAGAACACTTTCTATTTTTATCCATATAATTTACTACTCACATTTTCAAACATACATTTCACCAGTTTTGATATAGAAAGCTGGTATTAAATACCTTTTATTTGTGGCGCAGTTAGGATCTGTGTCTAGAAGATGTTTTGAATCATTATTACTCTTGAATAATTCCGTTGTGTAAAATGTGAATTTTTTTTTTTTTTTTTTTTTTTTTTTTCTAGTAACTTCAAGGTGTAAAAATAAACGTGAAAACCATAACTAGGCAAAATAAATTAAACTCATGTGTTCCAGTTCATGTTTCCCAGGCAGTTTTTTTCCTTTTCCGCGCTGTTGCTTCTGGTAATTTGGTTCATGTCACCAAGTTTGACAGAATTAACGATCTTATCCTCCATTATTGAAAAATGAAAAAAACTGTTCGATTACCTAGTTTCTGAATAGGCGCAAACATTATTAATAATTCTTTACAAACAGAATAACAAATAAAATGAAGCATATTATAATATTCTACTAATTTACAATTTAAAGAAATGCGACTTTTAAGTTACAGCTATACAACACTGAATACAATGTAATGGAATGTTCACTTAAATTTTGCTGGTTGAGAATGCATTTCGAAATCTAAAATGTGTAAAAAATATTAAAAGAAGAGTATTATTTTCAGTATCTGAAGAGTATTACCTATTTTCAGCATCAGTATAGTATTTTGAAAACAACCCTGAGAAGGTAAATGATAAATGTTAATAAATATATATGGATTTCTTGATAATTTTCTTCCAATTTTAGTAATTATTTCCTATTAGTCCAGGCATTTTGTGAATGAACATGGGCAAAATTGCAATAGAAGCTTTTTACAGTTTTTTTTAATCAGGTACTACTGCTTAATAGCATACTGAAAATCAGACAAAATCTGAACACGGGAACACCCCTATATACGAATTTCAAAATGGCGGAGGAATTTTCTGGAACTAAGGCAAAAAATATATTGCTTTATTTTCACAACTTAACTTTGAAGTATAATCAAAAAAGTTAAATAGCACACAAAAGTCTACTATTCTTTACAAATTACTGCTTAAGTTAATTTTTACAGAAATGTTCCAGTGAAAAATAAGACGTATCATTAATTTTCATCACTCTCATCATATTCATAGTTAGGAGTTAGGTAATTGTTGTTACATCCATTAACTTGGCACACCCCACAAGCTGTAGAACAGGGCAATCCATTACGCTTGCATCTGCATTGCAAAGTAGCACAGTTTGTCTTGCAAGAACATCGAATCATATTAAGTAGATAATCTGGAGCTGGTGGTAAGTCGCAGAGTGTTGGGTAATATGAGTTATTTTTTACATACCAATCCCATTCTTCTGGCTTGGTACTTTCTTCAGTAGCTTTCCAGATATTTATTTGCATCGACGAGCATATGTCCTCGTACTGCCCTAGAAACAGCTTTCCCTGTCATCATATGTACCACAGTATTTGTTCCATAGATTTCCTCAAGTACTTCAAATAATCCTGAACCATTCATGAGAGTTCCGATTGCACCTAAAACATTCATTAGAGTATGAAATGTTCCCAGCATTAAAATAATATCTTGAAGGTCTGTTTGTCCGTTAATGATTTGGGTAGCTTTCCAAAATAAAGGCTGAACAAAAGTAACTACACATGGGACGTTATGATTGTATGCTACTTTGTTAAGATATATTAGTGTCGAAAAAATACAAGTCATGTCGCCGGCTGCCATATCAATTATAGGAAGAAATGTGATTAATGATTCCCCTGGATGTGAAATGTCCGATTTGGAATGAATTAACTGCATAGCTCCTGACCAATTTGGACCCTGTCTTTCGGATGCTGAGATTTGCCACAAAAGACTCAGTCTATTTACCGAAGCATTTGATAGTAAGTATTGGAAGTTTACAGAATAAGATCTCCTTCATGATGGTTTTCGAATGCCTGTATTCTACTATATCAACTTTGGCTAGGTTCTTAATATCAATATCGCCAACATTACGCCTATTGACAGTAGGATAGATGTTGCCCTTTGGAGTTACTGCAGCAATCATACCCATACCATGAAAGGTATTATTCCCGTCCAGAGTGCAGGTATTGTGATCGACATTATCTGCTGCTAGAAGTAATGTAGAGTTTTCTACAACACTCAATGAAGCGGAACCGCCTGATACTGCAGCATTTTTTTTCGAATCTTGTTACTTCGGAGTAGGATGAACAAAACCCAAGATTGTGAAGAATGTCAATAAGATATCTTGATCTGTAGTTATGGTGAAGCTGAACGGCCAGATCAATTTGTAGAGGACATAGTAATGCTCTGGGACGAATAGCTTGTATAACGGTCTGACCAATAGCACCGATTTTCGTGGACATATCCTTTCCCACAAATAATTTTGATAAGAGCAGTTTCAAGCTACTAGGTATGTAATCCAAAGCGCTTTCCTCCGTTAGGTCTTTAGGTGATGGATCCTCATAAGTTTTAGACGTGTTAAGTGATTTGACATCACTTTTGATTATCCTTGCAGCAGTTTCTATCAACTGAATTTTCTGCAGCTGAATATCGCAATCCTTTGACTTTTGTTGGTAACTTCGAAGAATTTCATTTGCTGTTTCATACAGAGTTACTATGTCTGACTTCACTTTTTCACCCGATATTATAATATTTTCTCCATAGTGTTCTAAAAGTTTTCTCTTCATGTGTCTTCGTTCGTACGCACTACTCTGGCATCCTTCAAGATATTCCTCCATTTTAGAAACTATGTCTTCAATAACCATTTGCTCTTCATCATTGTCTTCAAGGTATTCACAGGTACGAAAGAACGCTTGGTATTGCTCTTCATTACTTGGTCGCCCTTTTCCTGATGATCTGTTGGAAGAGCAATATTCGTGAGGAATACTTCTTCCAGTACGAAAATTTGTACTACATGATTTATGATAGACACAATCTGCAGCAAAAAGATCATCTGAGTAATAAGCCAACAGGCCCTTTACCTTAAATGACCATTCATCACAGCGGCGTTCACAGCATTTTTTTATAGCCTCAGAATATTGTGCAGTTCTTACTTTCACATATTCTGATTTAGGTTTATGTTTAGAAGAAAAGTCTACAAATTTTTCACAAAATAAACAGTGAGTAGCACTGGTAATTGGACCCTCAATTAAGCGAATACTTTTCCTTGGTATTTCTCCAAAGCTTGCTTTCGGCTTTGTAATTGCAATGCTCTTTTTATCTGTAAATTCCTTCCGACACAAAACATGGAGACTTATTCCAGCAGTTGCGACTACATCGCTTTTACGGCTTTGGCTGGCTTCATTTATACCATCTGCTACCTTTTGCGAAATTTTAACTACGTCTTGTCTATTATTTATTTATTTCTCACAAATCACACAAAATTCAGTACTGTCCATTTTTACAGGAAATTCAGTCTGAAACAAAATGAAACTAAAATTAATTGTTATAATATCACAAATGCAGAAAAAAAAAGCAGAAATTAACTCTTTACGTCCCGACGATACTTTAAAGTACCATTGAAATAATTTGTTAAAGATTTATTTAATACATCGATTAGTAGTAATACAGTTTAGAATGAGTTATAGATACATTACTTTATCTTGTTCCAAAAGCTTTATGGGTTGCACATAAGAAAAATATTTTTAAAAGGGCAATTTCTCTTGCCTTTGCATCTTTTCAGCTTTCTTGACGTTGAAAGGTTGGGGGGGGGGGGGTCAGTTCGGAAATATTTCTATATTTATATTGTAAGAACATTATATCTGTACATTTCCTAATTCTACAAAATACTAAAAAAAATATTTTAAATAAATGATTTGAGTGGAGTTATAAATATTGCACAAAATTCATATAAATTCAAATTTAAATAATTAATTTTAATTGGTAATATCCTCCTAAAATTTATTACATGATTGTGTAAATCTTCTAAGATAGTTTCAAAAATTCACGAAAAATGCTTTAGAAGAGGAAATTTTGATAAATTCATAATTTGGGACATAAAGAGTTAATAACAATTATAGAGTTTTTAAGAATAGAAAATTATAGTACCTTTATCTTAGAAATACGAGCCTACATTTGTAGATTCCCAGTCTCGTTCCAAGAAGATTCCGATGCAAATAGGTAAATTAAAAAGTTGGATCTACCTAAATAACTATTTGAAGACTTGCGATTTGAATGTAGATTTAAATTACTTAAATAACTCAGAACAAATAGGATTAAATTTGTCCTTTTCAGAATTTAATAGAATCGAGATTTAGAATTGACACTTTGTTCATAAAATCAAAACATACAGCACTGCTCCGCAGAAAAATACTACTGCAGAAGAAAATAAAATTATCTAATTGAGAAATAAAAAATATGATTATTATACATATACACAGGAAAGAAACATAAGAGGATTTTAGAAATTAAAAATTGATTATGATAATGGGAATTATAATTAATTGATATTTATAAAACAGTAAATTCTTTGATAAAAAATCAGCGGTCCAAATTGGTTAGTGCTGCTCTCTATCGTCTTCAGTCGCTTCTAAAAACTATGCAACAATACAACGTAAACCGACATATGATTCAGTCCCTTTTAAAATCCATTTTTAAGGGTGTTCCCGTGTTCGGATTTTGTCTGATTTTGGTAATATTTCTCAGTAATGGTTACTGATTCAAAATCAGTTAACAGAGTTTCTATTGCAATTTTGCCCGGGTTGAAGGCATATTTATCTTAATTTGCCTGGACTATATTGCTAGTTTGACTTCCTGATGCAATTTACAGTTCACATAGAATTTTCTGAAAAGGTAATTTTTTCAAACTTTATTAATAATTGTGTAAAAACAGTAAAAAAAAATAAAATTACTCATTATAATATTCTACTAATTTACAGGGTTCGTTGATTTAAATCAGCTTGATTTTAATCATGATTTAAATCAACTTTTTAAAAAATACTTCAAACGTAGGTCAAGATGTTTGTAAAACATTTGTTTAATCAAAAATACATTGTAAATTTAAGAAATGACTAAGAACTCAAAATGTATGCTTTTTTAATTTATTTAAATCAAATATTACACTTTAAATTTTAAAGCAAAAATCTTAAATTAAAAGTAGAGAATATTACCTGAAAAATGTTAAAAGATTAGTCATATATTCACCTATTAGATGGTAAATCTTTTTTTGATCTTTGATACAGAAACAGACTTTCTGTATTTAAGGTGACTGTGTAGTTTGAGGGTATAAAAACTTCAGATTCAATATAGGTCATTGAAATTTAAATATAGGTCATTCAAAATTACTTTTACTGATATTTATATAGGTATCTCATTATGTCCTCAAGCATATGTAAATAACAAATTGTTCAATTTTCAATGTAATTTATTTATGGAAATATTTCAAAAATAAAAATGATTTCATGGTAGAAATAGTCTGAATGTTTATACATATATATTTAATATAATTTCAATTTTAATTATTTATAAATTTAAAATAACTAAAATTTTTAAAGTCTTTAATAACAAAAAATTTGTTTAAAAAATAATTTAAATATAAATTAATGTAAAAATTATTCTATTTCAAACTTATTTTTATTTTATTTTTTATTTTTTTTAACTGAAAGTAAATCATAAATGATGCTTTAAAATAAAATAACATTTAAAATTACATTACAATACACTTTTAATCTTAAAATTTTTGTACTAATCAAAGACATTATCCTAGTAGAGAAAAAACTGCATGGATATGTTATTTCAGAGTGCTTTTTCTTAATAGTGTTTTAACTGGCCTAATTCTTTCTACACCTTTTTCCCCCTGTTTTTGTTCACATATTTTAAGATTTCTAAATGCCTGGTTTAGTCAAACCAAGTGAATGTTTTTTTTTACAAATAAAGTTTTTTTTTAATTATTACTATTAATTTTAGTGATTTTGTGAAGGGTAATTTACTTTAAAATGTGTAGCTTTAAAATTATATTTTGAATTAAAAAAAAAAAAAAAAAAAAATCAGATTTAAATCAAATAAATCCGATTTTTTTTATTTAAAAAAAAAAAAAAATCAAAAAAATTACAAACCCTGCTAATTTACAATTTTAAGAATTGAGATTTTAAAACTACATAAGTACAGTATACTGGGATTTTTACCTAAATTTTATTGATTGGCAACGCATTTCGAAACACGAAAATAAAATATAAAAAACAAACACAATACACTTTTTATAATTGGTTAGATGATCCGTCTATTTACAACTCTTCAGAAACTTCATTTTTGTTATCTCTGTTTTTTTTTTTTTTTTTTTTTCCTTTCTGTTTTTCCTTTTCCTGTGCATTTAAAATGCCTACAGGATTCAGTATTTAGTGAGAAGTGATGAAATGGGGGATAATCTAAGCGATAAAGCGCCAAAAATGTCATATGTGTCGCGGTTAGTTAAATGTTTGATCGTTCCGCTTGGTGTGGGGGATATTCTCCAGAGTCATAAATATCTCTGCCCACAAAGTGTTTCCCTTGTTGAGAGGCAGGTGGAGTTCGCTTCAGATTTGACTTCCAAGGTCTTGAATAAGGCCCCTTAACCGGAAACGTGAAAATCCCGTGCACAAACAAAACACTTAATAATGTACCAAATAGTGAACTTAAACATTTAATCTGTAATAGTAATAGTCCAAGAGCTGTTAAACATTTTAGGGAAGGTATTTGAGGCACCCTGAAAATTTGTGCAACACTTCTTTTGTAATGGCTGAATACAAAATCGAATGTCTGGCTGAAGGATCATGGCCCAAAAACTGTGCCAGACACGTGTCAAGTGCCATTTCTTGACTACCCAAAAGAAGGTATTTGAGGAACGCTGAGATTGAGACAGAATAATATTTATACTTAGAAAAAAATATTTTGAAAACGACAGACACTTTAGTCGGCCCAAAAACTGTGCCAGACACGTGTCGAGTGCCATTTTTTGACTACCCAAAAAAGGTATTTGAGGCACGCTGAGATTGAGGCAGAATAATATTTATGCTTAGAAAAAAATATTTTGAAAATGACAGACACTTTTGTCGGCACAAAAATTGTGCCAGACACGTGTCAAGTGCCATTTTGTCTGACGTTTTTGTCACACGTGTCTGGCACAGTTTTTGTGCCGACTAAAGTGTCTGTCATTTTCAAAATATTTTTTTCTAAGCATAAATATTATTCTGCCTCAATCTCAGCGTGCCTCAAATACCTTTTTTGGGTAGTCAAAAAATGGCACTCGACACGTGTCTGGCACAGTTTTTGGGCCACGATCCTTCAGCCAGACATTCGATTTTGTATTCAGGCATTACAAAAGAAGTGTTGCACAAATTTTCAGGGTGCCTCAAATACCTACTCAAAAATGTTCAACAGCTCTCCTACTATAATGCATTAACAGGACCAGTTTTTTAATATAACAGCAAAAAAATAAATTTTGAATGTCGGAGAGAGAAAATATTAAGGGCAGATATGTAGACACAACCATCTCAAAGACGTATGTTTCCGGTTAAGGGTTAAAGTTGAAAAAGTGGCAATTAAAAAATCGGCCATCAATCGCCACCCTAGTCGCTACTTGCCAAGTGGCGATAAAAAATATTATTGATCGCCAAGTGAAATATAGATTTTTTCATAGAAATATACATCTCTACTTTGATTACATCTAATTAGCAAACTGGTTATTTCTTTTTCCTACTGGATGCAAGCAGATTACAACGATTTAGCTGTATTTTCAATATTTTGGCTTTTCGCCATTGCTCTTCAGTAGGATTGTTTTTTTCAAGAAATATAGTTTTATTCTGCAAAATATATTCATCAGCTTTGATTCCACATGCATTTCAAATATTTTTTTTTTCCTCACCGGATGCAAGTGGATTTTAAGGACATCGTTGTATTTTTGATATTTCGACTCCTGCCACATGTTCATCAGTTAGATTATTTTTCTTCAAGAGATACTGTTTAATCCTGCGAAATACACTCATCAGCTTAGATTTCAACTGTATGTAATGTGTGTAGTATGTTAATAACACATTTACTTATTAAATAAAATCCAAATTGCATTTTATTGTGTTTTATGTGATTATTTTTTGACACCTTGCCAAATTAATGGTCGCCAAGTGTCTCACTTGTTCTGGGATTCAGCCCAAAACTTTTATAAGATTGATTCTACTTATTTTAATATTCATTCTTAAAAAAATTAACTTTACTACTTTATTTCAGGGTTGTAAAAAATCCAGCCCGGGAAGGTAGCTGGGTGGGTACCCAGGCAGCTACCCACTGCAACCCTTAAAGTTGTAAAAATTCCGGGTTTTTTATAATAAAAAAAAAAACCCAGCCTGGGTAGGTAGTTGGGCAGGTACCCACTACAACCCTGCTTTATTTACATCAAAAAGGATGCTGATCGATAATTACACCAGAAGTGACCAAGAATTACCCCAATTCCGGGGTAATTCCTGGTCCCAGTGCTCGAAATTAGCAGTCTTTAGTTGTCAAATGCAATAATTTAGTTGCATTTGACAACTATAAAATTATTCTTGATCGTCAAATTTTGCACCTATTTTTTATTACGTTTATTTAACGGTTAGAGGAAAAAAAATTAATGCACCTTTATATTTTATATTATAAGATTCAAATGTACATGCATTATATGTTCTTTATTATATATATTTTTTTTACACTAAATTCAATTGTAATTATCAACATTGGATTTTTGTTTTGGTTTTGCTATCAAGTTTTAATTTTGTTTTACATGATTAAGTGCATTTTTCTATTAATTTCTAAATATAGTATTTATTAAACATGCTTTATATCAGTTTTAGTTTCTTGAATTATTATAATTTTTGAGATTAAGAACTTCAATAATCTTAAATAAAAACAAATATTTGTGCTTTTCTAATAAGCCCAGTAGCAGAAACTGTCCAGCACGGCAGCGGCTGCTGCAGATTATTTTAAACCTTGCAGATTAATCCACTAGCTTAAAAAGAAAGGCTGGGTTTAGAAAAAAGCTTAAATTTACTTTTAAGTCTCTAGATTTGTGGTATTTGTTTCATAACTTCATTATATTTTCTTTATAAAGGCAAATTTTTCTTATTTTATGGGATATTGTTGTTTTAGTAGGCTTAGTCTAGCACTATTGGGTCGCAGATAAATTTTAGTACGCTGCGGACTGACACAGAAAATTCTGCTTCTGGGCTAATAAGTTGTATGCAATATTACAGTAATGTTAAAAATGAATTTTAGAAATTGCAACTGAAAATTTTAATTTGGTGCCTAAGATATTTACAGTAGTTGTCATTTGACGCTTACTTTTCATTTCCCAATTTCCATCACTGCTGGTCACTTAAAAATTATAATTATTTCAATTATAAGTAAGTGCATTGTGTATATATATGTAAGTAAGCATTTTGTTATATCAGAGGGTGCTTATTTCATATCAGAATTGGGAACAATACCTTTAATATAGTTTTTATAATAATTGGATGGTGTTGATTTTCCACCAGGAATTACTGCGGATGACTCTAGTTTCCTTTTTCAGAAACATTGGTGGTTTATCTACAGAACTGCAAAAATGCCAGTCTTAATAAATAAATAAATAAAAATACTGGCTTTTATTGGCTTTTTTAAAATTGATTATCTTATTATTTTACATGCAACATCTTTGTTAATTTATTTTACTAGCCTAGCCAGTAGTCATTTTGTGTAAAATAGAACTAAAATTGGTACTTTAAGTATTAGTAGACAGATTATTGTCCAAGTTTAATTTAATCCAGAATAACCTATGCAGTTGTCTTAGCTTAATACAGCAACTCTTGTTACTTGTAATCATTTTTTGAGTTTTCAATAATTTTTTTTAAATGTTTCGTTTGTTTAGTGTAATTTAGTTTCGCAATTCCTAGGGGTGCAGAATATGTCCGATCCGGCGATCTAGGATCGGGAGAAATTTTGCAGAAACACATTCCCTGAGATAGAAAAATTTCACTACAAATAAAAAGATCCGTATGGCGACCTTCACAAAATCGATCTCGGAATAATATATATCATATATCAGGTGTGATTAGATTCTAGTCTGAGTTTTCCAAAAATTTAAGGCATTCGATTACGGAAAAAAAAAAAAATGGTTTCTGAAAATTCGGACATAAAAATACCACGAATTTTGTCCAAGAATTACGTAAAATGCAAATTTCGTCAAAAGATCGCGAAAGAATCGCAAATTTCGTCCAAAGATCGCGAAAGAAAGGCAAGTTTCGTCAAAAGATCGCGAAATGAAAGCAAATTTTGTGAAAAGATCGCAAAATAAACACACATTTCGTCAAAAGATCGCGAACCAACCACACATTTCGTCAAAAGGAGTGAAATAACTGCAATTTTCGTCAAAACATGGCGGAATAACGGAGAATTTTGTCAAAGGAACGCAAAACAAACCCGCAAATTTCGTCAAAAGATCGAAAAATAAATGCAAATTTTGTCAAAAGATCGCGAAACGAACACAAATTTTGTCAAAAGATCGTGAACCAACTGCACATTTCATCAAAAGGGGTGAAATAACCACAAATTTCATTAAAAGATCACAAAAAACCGCAAATTTTGTCAAAAGATCACGAAAGACCCACAAATTTCGTCAAACGATCTCAAAAGAACTGCAAATTTCATCAAAAGATGGCAAAACAACTGCGAATTTCGTCAAAACAGGGCGAAATAACTGCGAATTTCGTCAAAAGGAAGGCGAAATAACCCAAAAGTAGTCAAAAGATCGCGAAATAACCGCAAAGTTTGTCAAAAACCACTAAAAAACACAAATTTTGTCAAAAGATGGCAAAAAAACGCGAATTTCGTGAAAGGGCCGCGAAAAAAACATAGTGCTGAGAGTGGATTTTGCTCCCTTCCTCCACTCTGCTGTAACCTTTCAGAAAATTTACTGTGAATTTCAGAAAAAAAAAAAAAAATCACTCAGAATGACCCCTGCCATATATATACTCATGCATAAGTTGAGAAAGATAGGGAAAATAAATTTTTTATACCTACGGTAATACAGCATTTAACTATAACATACCGTAAAATTTCGGAAAATTTTTCATGTGGATTGGGGGAAATGTTGGGAGTAGAAAAATTTTCTGCACCCCTGGCAATTCCATGCTTAAGAATATACTTCTGAAATTGGAACGTCATTTTTCCATTACGTGTTATGAACCAGTGGCAGCCGGTGTACCAAATAAGAAATAAGAGAGAAAGCTAAAATCGGCAACACAGAAAGGCCTATCCCAACTTATCAAAGCACTGATTTAATGGTCAATACTTTCACACAGTTCTAATTTAAAGAGACATGTTATTGAAATGTGTTTGCATATACTAGTATATTTGTAAAAAAAAAAAAAAAAAAATCAATTTAAAAAACATTTGAAAAAATGAACTGCTTAGACTATTTTTTAAATACAATAGACAGTGTTTGTACAGACTCCTTATAGTACTACTTAGAAATGAAAAAGTTTCCAAGGAGTGCTTAAAATTCCTTAAATATACTATATAATACTCCTTAAATCAGGGTTGGGTTTTTGACGTCAAAAAGTGGTTTTTGGCATGACAGTGGTAAAAACAGTGTTTTTACCGGTTTATTTGGTCAAAAACCTATCATTTTCGATTTCCCTCCAATTTATAATTTAATTGTAGCATACAATACATTTGTAGATTGATTTTTTCTTGTTGTTCTTGTTATTATTATTCACAATTACTTTGTTAAATTTATTAAAAAAAAGAGCATTTCCTAAATGGGAAAAATTTAAAAATAGAAGAGTAAAAGGAAAGAACAATATTTGTCATAATCTCCCCTAATATAGATTCTACTAACTGCAATGCGCACTAATATTAAATGATAATAAAAGGTTATTATAATTATTAAATAATATTCAATATGCATTTTTAATAAAATACATTAAAATTATTTTAGAAATGCAAAAATGCTGTTATATGGTGTGACAATAGATGTCAAACATGGATTGCGGTCATTGAATAAATTTGAATATTTTTAGATATGATATTTTTTAGACTGAAAACTTAACACAACAAAACAATATTAACAAAAAAAAAAACAGAATAGAATAATAATAATAATAATATATATATATATATACCGGGTGTCCCAAAAAGGACTGACTGATTTTAAAATTCAATAACTTGCAAACGGTGACAGATATTTAAAAAATTCTTGCAGGAGGGTTATGCATAAGGTCAAAAGTTTTTTTTACATTGATTTTCAATTTTAGTTCGAATTACAAACAATAGATGGCGCTGCGATCAATAGACGCTGAATTCAGGCTCGATTTTTGGTACTTCGTGGCCCGGATAATACATTTCCATCTCCTTTTTCAGCATGGAACAAGAGAAAGGACCAGAAATCCAGCCTGTATTTAGCGACTATTGCTTACAGCGCCATCTATTGTTTGTACTTCGAACTAAAATCGAAAATCACTGTAATAAAACTTTTGACCTTATGCATAACCCTCCTGCAAGAATTTTTTAAATATCTGTCACCGTTTGCAAGTTATTGAATTTTAAAATCAGTCAGTCCTTTTTGGAACACCCGGTATATATATATATACACACTGTAGTTTTTTAACCCGTTAATTTTAGTGCAAATATATATGAACCCTATAGACAGACCATTCCAGCACCTATGTTTTTAGATATAAATTTATACCTGAATAGTCATAAAATATTTTTATCCCTTTGGGGACGAGCGTCACACAAACGCTCGTGATTATTCCTCAGTGATTATTCCTACCAGTTATTTTTTATTGTAACTTTTGCCTTATTTAATCAAGGCATTTTCTCGATTCATTTAGTCAAAATTTTCTGACCAGTGATAAAAGATTAGAAATTCTGTAAAAGACGCTTGCCACGATGGGGATTAAATTTATTTTTATTAAAGCTACCATAAAGACCAACTATTTAGGTCCTGTATACATTTTACTTAAAATTATTTAAGGTGAATTGAGAGGAATAACACATTGCATATTTTTATTACATACATATGCTGTATGACTAAAAATCTTTTACCTTTAAAATTATTATTAAATTAAGAGAGATTCTTAAATGCTTTATTTATTTTTTAGTGCAGTTAACTTTTTAATTAATGGATCTTTAGTAATCTACATTAAAAATAATATTTATTTATTTAGTTCAAGGAAATAACAAGACTAAAAGAAACTACTTAACAGAAATATAGTTAAAAATCGAGTTTTCACGTGGTTTAAAGTTTAATATTGATTTGCAAATTTTAATGTTTACCAGATTTAACTTTGAAGAACAAATCTCATTCCTTTCTCCCAAAAGATGTATGTAATTCTCAACTATTAAAATATATTTTATTTCATTTATTGCTATTTAGAAATTAAAATAATCAGTGAACAATTTGGATTTAACACTTTAAGAAAACTTACTTCTGAGGAAATTTCTGAGACAGCTATTTAGTTTTAAACAGTGTACTACATTCTGCCGAAATTATACATATTTTTTTAATCTTATATTTATGGGTTATAGAATTTCTTCAGTAAATATAATTTTTGTAGAATAGGCCAAATAGCTTAAGATTATTGTAGAGATCTTCTAACAGATATGTATATGTATTATTCTAATGCAATTCTTTTTTGTTTTTCTCGGATGGATTACTATACTACTTTAGAGTCTTTAATATTGAATATTTCATGTGAAACAACTTAATACTAAAGATAGAATAATAATAAAATTTAAAAAAATGTAAAAACAAACTACTACTACTAAAAAATGGGTTTTTGACAGTTTTTGACATTTTTGACAAAGAGGTTTTTGACATGACGGTAAAAACCATGGTAAAATCCGATAAAAACCGTCATGCGTCAAAAACTTGCCAACCCTGCCTTAAATATTGTGGTGAAGCAAAATTTTGCAACTTCAGTGACTTAATTGAAGTATACAAGACTAGAAAATAGGGACTTATATCTCTATTTTATTCTCTTTAAAATTCACATTGCACTTCATACATTGTGAGTATTTGTGATTTGACTGGTCCCTATATAATGACCATTGGCTACTGCATAAAACAGGTGGCTGACAATTTTGTATTCAAATTAATGAATCCAGTAAGCAATATATTGTGATTGTATCACTAACATTAGATTTTAATAGAATAAAATTTGTTCGAAGTACTTTTCTGTTAATTGTTTCTCTTTTAATAAAGTATTAAAAATTGTGTGTGTTATATGAGGGCACAGCATACTAGCAAAATTACGGTCTAACCTTTAAAATTCTTGGACTACTTAGAATTTTTCTAGACTCCTTGGATTTTTTTTTTTTTGTAAAGTGTGTAGAAATCGCATATTTCAGACATTTATATCGCTAAGACTATTACAGCTCCTAAGCCAATCAGTGAGTGTCATAATCACTGTCACATACGCACCCACACAGTTTGATTAACAGTGAACACGTGGATGATCGATCGTGTATGTTTATTATTTACATTCGTCGCCATGAAAGCGAGATTTTTTTTTTAAATTTCAGAATGACTTTGGATTTAATTTACTTCAATTAGAAATTATACTTATGTTGGACTTTGTATTTAAATTTTAGGTTAAATCGCAGTTTACTCTCCTTCGCCAATCTCCTTTGATAACTGCACCAAAGTAGCAACCTCAGTTTATCGGGCTGCTCCTCAGACATCACCAAATATAGCAATCCTAAGATTTCTCTTGAGAGAGTTGATGATTTAAACTCCTTGTTTTGTAAACTGCTTTCTAATAGGATGCTTATTATTTTGTAAAAGGCTTTCTTATTGGACAAAAGAGGAGAATCAAGGAGCAGTTTGAATTTTTTTGGAAATACATTATTGATATGATATTGCTGCAATGGATTTCGCCTTGAAAAGTTCTGACTGTTGCAGTCGTGTGATTTCTATTATTTGTTTTCTCATCTCGTATATTTTGAAACAAGTACCTATCTGGACGAATGCTTGACAGGTGAGAATAAATATTCGATCGGTTATTTTTCTCTTATTTTTATCTGAATTTTTGAGCTTTGATTGAATTATGTATATGAAAGAGAGACTGATTGTTTCAAGATATGAATGACTAAAAATGATAGATTGAGTGATGCTTTTGAATGACATCCTAGAGAACAAAGTAAAATTATGAATAAAAAAAAAGGGCCCCTCTGATTAAAAAAACAAAAACAACATTGTTTTGCTCCCCTTACTGTTAACAAACGTTCTTTTTTAATAATTTGGGTAAGTGAAAATTTTGTTTTTTTCGCATATTTGATAAAATGTATTTTAAAAATATTAAATGTTTTTTAAAAAATGTATTTTGAAAAAAATTGAAATTTTATGTATTTTTTATTTTCACTCAAAAATACAGGTTAAAATAAGAGAAAAATAACTGATCGAATGTTTATTCTCACATTTTAAGCATTTGTCTAGATAGGCACTTGTTTCAAAATATACAAGAAGAGAAAACACATAATAATTTTGCATACTCTCTCCCGGATGTTGCAGCTCCGGGAGTTAGTACGCAAAAATGCGCCAATTTGGTGATTGAAAAAATTGAAATTTTATGTATTTTTTATTTTCACTCAAAAATACAGGTTAAAATAAGAGAAAAATAACTGATCGAATGTTTATTCTCACATTTTAAGCATTTGTCTAGATAGGCACTTGTTTCAAAATATACAAGAAGAGAAAACACATAATAATTTTGCATACTCTCTCCCGGATGTTGCAGCTCCGGGAGTTAGTACGCGAAAATGCGCCAATTTGGTGATTTTTGAAAATCGTGCCAAGAAGGAGAGTAAACTGCGATTGCACCAAATTTTATTTAAGTCGATGTATAGTCCAATATATGATTAAAGCTAGCAGGGAAAAAAATCTGGGTATAATGTATAAACAGTCAGCATTTAAGCTGCTATTATCCTACCTTATATGTTTATGTTTAGTGATGCCATCTACTGATAAATGAGCAGATTATTATTTCAATGATCGGATTAATATTTTCTTTTTTTTTTAATGCAATTTTCAATTTTAAAATAACAAGGAGGAGGGCAAAGGAGATATATAATATGCATGAAATATATAAAAAAAGATAAAATATTTCTTTATTTGGTAGGACTTGAAATATTTTTTTCATATTGCTTGAAAATTGCATCAACACTTGAATTTCTTCCTGTTGCATTAGCTCGAGGTATATAGTAAATTTTAGTACAAAAGTAAAATGAGCAGTTGGCTTATATTTAATGCAGTTTTAATAAATATGCCTTTTATTTATTTTTTTGTGTGTAATTTTCCCATCTTTTATTTTTTTTCTGAAATAAAAATGTGAAAATAGCCATTTTATTTTGTTTTATAGATCTTTTTTATTTTTTAAGTAAAAAAAGGATAAATTTAATGTTTTGAAAGGATGCATGCTGACACACAAAGCCTCCTCTATTATTGTTAATCAATAGCTAATTCCTAAAACCTGTATTTCTAGAGGAGCAGTTCCAATTGCAAAAATGTCTCAAGTGCTGTTCTTTATCATATGAAAATCCATTTTGGATCTTTCAAATTTAAAAAGAACCCAACAAAAATAAAGACAGGAGATTTGACAGAATTTTTTCGTTGTGAAGCCGAAGGAAGCCACTTCTATTTGACAGTGGGTGGAGTAACTGGATGAGCATGTTAACATCGGTAATGATCGCTGATTGGTTTAGAAGCTGTAATCCTCTCCGCGATATACATGTCTGAAATATGCGATGGAACTCTGAGAATAGAAAAAAGTGTTTTTAAATAAGTGTTCTATTGTTTTTTATATGCTTTCAGAAAGGAAAATTTTTGGGGCAAGTTGCCCACATTTTATTATTTAACTTTATGTCATTTCAATAGAAAAATGGAATTTCTAGTAAAGAAGAAATAATTTCTTTACCTGAAGTTCCTCCAGCTAAATCCATTTTGCACTGGTTCACAAAAATCCTTGTTATACTTAAATATTCTTAAGAAATGCTAAGAACACAAAAAGCAGCTCAAAAAACAGCAAACAAATCCTCTTTTAGATATCAGAAACAATGGGGGTATGAAAATTTGAGATATGTGATGCCAGTAAGCGATCCTTACCCTTTGTTTTTAGTGTTGACTCTAGAAAAAAAAAAAAAAAAAAAGGCCTCCGGGCATGAATTTTTCAAAAAGGGAACACTATTCTAAAAAAGGTTACATTTTTTCAAAAAGGGGACACTTGTACCATGTTCACAAAAAATATTTTGAACTGGTTTGTTTAGAATTTGCGATATTTTCCCAGGATCAATTGAATTGCCACGGGGCGCATAGGAAATGTTAAATAGGGCAGCTGGGTGCATCAGAAGGGTTTTTAAAAGAGCCGCTGGGTGCAAAAAAGAAATAAAAAGGGCCGCCGGGCGCTGCGCCCTGCTAAAGCGGCTTAGAGTCAACACTAGTTTTATAAATTAGATGATGGATCCCTTATTATTTTAAATTATTAATTAGTATGTAATATGCGGATGTGCTGCCATGGATGCACCATAGTAGTGCATCTATATGATACTTAAATATTAAAAAAAAAATGTAATTTCTTCTTAAATTATAATTTATTACTGTAAAATTGAAGTACTACTGTATTTCAAACATAATGTTATTGTTTTTCAGATGAGTGACTTAATTTTTATAATTTTGAAATGATTCTATAATTTAGGCTCGAGAAGTTAAAGAAATTGAAGTGCCATTTGATGGAGAGTTTATTTCCAAAATGATTCCTAAAGTAGACTGGGATGTGCTTTGTAATGCTGCAACTAGCGTATGTAGTTTTAGATCTTTTTTTAAATTTGAAATCTTTAGTGTAATTTTTCTTGTCCATTAACTTTGCGAGATGATTGAATAAGTGTTGGGATTGGTGTGTTGAAAAATACTTGTGTATTTTCTAATTTTTTAGCTTTATTAGTTTTTTTTTTTTTTTTTTTCTTTGAAGTATTAAACAGTTTTTAGTTGATGGATTTTCTTCATTTTCTTGTCAATTGTGATATAGGGTCATTCCATACCAAAACAACCAAAAAATTTCAGCATTCAACTTGACCATTTCAGATTTAAATGAAACTTTCAGGTAGTGTGTGTTCATGTTTGATATTTTGCAAAGGGTGTTGCATTGATTTCTTTTTTCAAAATTTTTGTTTTTTTCATTTTCACAGGAAAACATAGACTTTTGAAAACAGAAGTTCTGAAGTCTTAAATTAGTGTGAAAACAGGTGCAGTAAATAGTACAGGAATGGAAAATTCATTGCAATTCGAAAACACAATATGGTATGCAGTTCTGCATACCATATTGTGTTTTCGAATTGCAATGAATTTTCCATTTGAAAATCTCTCCAGAACAGTACATTTCCTTAAATGGAATATTCTGAAAATGGATTTATTTTAATAGGATTATTTTATGAGATTTTTAAAAATATAGCATGATTTCAGCTTGCCTTGATAATGTAAGCGAGTGATGAATTCAGAGGGTGGCCTGATGAGTATATAAGGTTTTGTCATAACCAGAGTTGTATAATATAGACACACGCGCGAGTGCTGTGTGCGGAAAATTTTCCAAAATTCGAGACTTTGCGAAAAAAAGTTACGAAAAGAAAAACGTGTGTTTTGTTTTTGTAACTTTTTTTAATACCAAAAATTTAAAATATTCCCCAATTTTATATACGATTTATATATTGTTTGTCCACAATTCAACATTCCACAATTCAACTCAAAACATTGTTGTGACATAACAGACCCTTTTATTTCTATTTTCCGCAGGCTAAAACTTGTTGCTGATTGGCTTTCTGTCAGCAGCTGCAGTGGCAAATTAGCCTGGCAATGGCTGTTAAATCGAATAATTTTATAGTGTTATAAGAGTGACTGGCATTTTGTGCAAAGATATCACAATATTAAGGATTGGGTTGCATCTAAATGCATTGACAAAATAATTGAAAATAATTCACATTCCTGTCATTGATTTTTGCTTTTTTATTTTTAAATTAAAATAATTATTCTTTAATTAATATTAATTATTTTTTAATTTAAATAACAATTATTTTAAACTATGATTTTTAGTTCATATCGTCAAAATAATATAACACGTAACTTTATTAAAAAACATTAAATTAATTTGTGGAAAATTTTTGACCTAATATTTATGTGTGCGGAAAGTTTTTTTTTTTTTTTTATACAAGTCTGGTCATAGCTCTTTATAAATCTCATTGAGATTCCATTCTATAACTTAATTCTACAACTTATAATAAAGTATATCAGGATTTAAAGCTTATAATACAGTAGAAGATCTTTATAACCACAAACCTAAAAATGCAAGGTTGTGCGTTATATAGAATTTTGCATTATATGGATCACATCATTAAATTCACCTTGTAAACATGGCGAAATATGTCTGAAACATGTCAAAATACATTAGAATATCTTTATACTGCATTCCTTGTTACCAAGAATTATCCAAATTATAAATTTTTGCATAATATAGGTCAGACATTGTTAAATTTACTTTATAAACATAATCCAAATACAACTGACACAACCATCCCTTATATTAGACATTTTCAAAAATGTTTATTCTAATAATAGCATTTTTTTCAGTAAAAAGTGTCTTAAATTAGAAGATAAAGTTGAACTAATGTATCAAATTTAGTCCTAGAGAGTAGCAATATTTTACAATGTGAAAATGCAGGTGCTTTTTAACTGCAAAAATCATTATTTACATCTGAGGAGTTGTGCGTTATAAAGATCTTCTGCTGTATTACAATTTTTTTTTTTTTTTTTCAAATAATAAAAAAAAAAATCTTAAAAATTTATATAAATTTTGTTCTAAAAATTAACAAGCATAGTCAATAGGGTGGTCTTTAAAAAATTAACTTTTAAATTTTCTATGGGGCACCCTCCTATTTTGTTCTATGAATAAAATAAAGACTTCCACAAAAATTTCAAAATTTTAAAACATTTTTTAAGGGTCGCTACCAAAGTTTGAATCTTTGAAAAAAAATTAAAAATTGACATGTTTTGTACTCTAATAATATATTATTAATACAAATCCATAGTCATTGCCAAATTGAATCATGGTATGATATTAGGCTGTAAAGACTGTCATTTGTTTCAAGTTTCAACATATTTACACAGTCTATTGTCCGAATACAGACAGGAGTATTTCATGTCTACACTCTATTTCACCTCAACTTCGCAGCATTGTGAAAGGTAGAGAATCTAACATTCCGCCTTGAAAAATAGTTCTCCGTTATTTTTTAATCTTAAATAGCTAAAATGCATAAAAATTTATTAGATAATGTTTATAAATTATAGAATTTGATTATTTGATATTTGCAAAATGTCGTACTTAATGGACACATTCATGTCAAAAGACGAGTAAGCAGAGGCCAAAACTTAAAAAAAGAGTTTTTCGGCAAGTGTTCTTTTGACTGTTCACTGGGATTGCAAAATTTTAGAAGACATTTCAGGATCTGAAACTGTTGACAGATTACCCTTTATTGTTTCAGGTAAAGGTATTGACCAGTTACTTGTTGTTCTAAAACTTCAATCAGTACCATATGAGGCAATAGCTTCTGCTGTTAACATAATATTGGAGTCATGGGGAGTACCGAGCAAGTAAAATGTATGAATTTTGATATAACCTTTGTTAATACCGGATCATCAAAAGAAGCTTGTGTTCTTCTGGAACAAAATATGAACAAAGAAATGATTTGGATTGCCATCATCAGATGCTTGAAATACTGCTTTTGTTCTTTATCTTTTGTATGAAGTTTATTGTATTCCTCCATGAGTGCTATTCCACTTTTGGCTACATCATTAACAAGTTTAACTGAAGTCGCTAGTGCCTTACATGTCTTGTAGGATTCATTTTTATTCCAATTAGTCACATCTGTTTAAAAAAAAGTCTGAAGAAAAATCCATAATTAAAAAAAAAAAAACCAGAGTGCTACTTGTTAGAAAATCTTGCAAGTCATTTTGGAGAATGACATCAGGATCACCACGTGTACGTTTCGAAGGTTCATAATTTTCTTAATTTTTCAAAGCATGCACCCCTTTTCTTTTACTTTCAAAACATATTATCATTGAAAAATGCAAAAGCAACTAGTTCTTCTGTGAAGTACAGAAATGTCCTAGGAACTTCTTCAAAGCACACAAAGAAATGATTTCATTTACATTTTCGTCTTTTTTCAAGTTCTTCAGAAGCAATAAATCATTGGGCCTGATACCAGCTGTGAATGTAGATTTTCACCACAAACGAGCAAACTTGACGAACTCCAAATTCTTCCAGCTTACAGAGTTTAAACTTATCTCTAAATAAATAAATCTTGAGCAAGTATATGACCTTCACCATCCATGGAATCCGATTCAATCCACCTGGGGCTCTAATGTAAGCATCTCTTTCGGGTACTGCTCCTAAGAAAATGATGGCAAGCTCTATCAGTTCCTTGTAATCGTTCCTTGGTTGAAAATCATTAAGATGATTTTGAGCAAATTCTGTAATTTCGAACGCATTATGTGCTATTTTTTTCATTGATTAAATTGCCAGTTATGGGAGTCTGAAATATGCCATAATCAATAGACATCCACGAAATTTTAAATTGTTTGAATAATGGTATGTCTGGTCCGCTTGAAACTCCGAGAGAAATAACAACTTCCTGAAGCATAATTTCAAGGATGTGATGATAGCAAGCCAAATCATTTCTTTGTTCATATTCTAATTCAGATGAGCACAAGCTTCTCCTTATAATCGGGTATTAACAAAGGTTATATCAAAACTCATATATTTTACTTGCTTGAAATCTCCACAACTCCAATGTTTTGTTAACAGCAGAAGCTATTGCCTCACTTGTTCTGATTGAAGTTTTGAAACAGCTAGTTAAATGGTCAGTACCTTTACCTGAAACAATAATGGGTAATCTGACTACAGTTTCAGATCCTGAAATGTCTTCTGAAATTTTACAATCCCAGTGAACAGTCAAAGGAACACTTGCCGAAAACTCTTTTTTTAGGTTTTGTGCTCTGCTTTTGATATGAATATGGCCATAGTATGACATTTTACGAATATAAAAAAATCAAAATCTATAATTTATAAACATTATCTTATAAATTCCCATGCATTTTAGATTAAAAAATAACGGAGAACTATTTTTCAAGGCAGAATTTTGATTCTCTACCTTTCACAATGCTGCCAAGTTGAGGTGAAATAAAGTGTCGACATAAAATACTCCTGTCTGTGTTCGGACAATAGATTATGCTAATATGTTGAAACTTGAAACAAATGACAGTCTTTACAGCTTAATATCATACCATGATTCAATTTGACCAATGACTATGGATTTGTATTAATAATATATTATTAGATTACAAAATATGTCAATTTTTAATTTTAAGAAAAAAAATTCAAACCTTGGTAGCGACCCTTAAAAAATATTTTAAAATTTCGAAATTTTTGTGGAAGACTTTATTTTATACATAGAACAAAATAGGAGGGTGCCCCATAGAAAATTAAGTTAATTTTTTAAGGACCACCCTAATAGTCAAGTTAGATATTAAATTAATCATTTTAAAATTCTCTTTAAGGTGTCATACAGTTCTTTAGGCCTCATATAAATCAAGATTAAAAAAGCATAATCAAACTAAAATTTCCTATTTTTTATAAAAAAAAAATAATTGCATGAAAACCAATGAGATAACAAAAAAATTATAATAGTATATTCTCATATATGGTTAAGGAGATTGATTATTGAAAGTTTCATTGTAATTTAAAATGAGTGACTGTTTGTTTTGACATGGAATGACTCTAACAATATATTGTGAATTTTAATGTAAATACAGACTTTCATTTTTTGCTACATAAACACAGACATATATTTATTACTTTAAGTATTTCAAACGTAAAATTTTACATTATCAAAATATTATCATTTGGGATGTAATAATAGACCTTTATTAAATTTTGATTAACTTTTTTTTTCCTTTTAATATTAAAAATAAATAAACAAGCAAGCATGTAAACAGTCCTTTAACACATTTATTGCCAATCACACGATATCGCGTGATGCGAGCTCTCACCAAACGGCCGATCACTTGTTATCGCATGGATGACACTATAAAGTTTCTAAGCAGAACAGTATACGCCCAATCCACAAAAAAGTGGACATGAGGATGAAAATTTAAATTTCCTTAAATATGATTGAAATTTTGCACATTAACTGTTAAAAGTGTACTATTTCATATTTTATTGAAAAAGAATAAAATTTTTGTCATTAACATACTTATTTTAATTAATAAAGTGACACTATGACTGTGTGAAATAGACTGCACCAAAAATCTTTACATTTTATGGCCTCGTACAGCTGAACAAATATTCTGAAAATCTCCAAACATAATCTGACTATATAATCTGACATCTATTATTGAGAGTTTTTGCCTGCAGAGAAGTGTTCACTAATCTTCGTTACAAGAGGTAAGCATATTTAATTACTCTTAATTATTGTGTCACACCCGCAACAAAAAGTTACATTTATATCTCCACAGAAAAATTTCTTTGACTGTAAGTTATGAAACTTTATATTCAAAAATAGTTTATTATGGTACTTTGAATTACAGACACAAGAAAAATTTAATTAATATTTTAATTATAGTTATTAAGCGTTGCGGGCGTGATATGCTCCTGTTGCGGGTGTGACATTTAATTAAAGTCACACCCGCAACATCTTTTAAAATTGAACACAAATGCAATCTAAATAAATTATATGTAAATTTATGTAAGAATAATATACTGGAAAACATGTAGGTCACAGCAGTAACTATTATAACCTTTGATTTAGTTGTGTGAACCTCAGTTCACATGATCAAAATTAGCATCATTTTAGCATGTGACATTGTGTGTAATTGATTTATATTTATTCAGTTTGGATTGATAAATTGTTGCTTCTACAGGAAAATAATATTTTTGTAAATGATATATGAATAAAAAAATAATTTAAAAGGCAAAATTTTTATGAAAAAAAAAAAAAAAATTCTGCAACAATATTTTAGCAATTTTTTTTAATATGTATGTATGATTTTGTTATTTGATAGCATTTACCTTTTTTTTTTTTCAATTTTTAAAATAAATAATATATTACAAGAAGATTTTTTTCAATTTTAATTCAAATTAAATAAGAATAATTGAAACTGTTATTAATTAAAATGTTTATTAAGTTAGCATAAAATGTAGATAGTCAGTTTGAAATGAACCAAAATTTAACATAAGATTAAAAATTTCAAAGAATTTCAATAATATTGACAATTTGTTAAACATGTATTTTTGGACTTGAAGTGCTATATTTATTCAATTTATACATTAATTTCTTCTCTTTTGCAGAAGAATGAATAGCACAGAAAGGTCACGAAATCATTGGGAAAATATTAAGGAAAACCACCTTAAATACGCAGAATATCTACAAAAACAGAAGGAAAGCGACAAAGCAAGGAGGGAAAAGAAAAAGAAGCTTAAAAAAAAAAAAAAAAACACATCAGCAGCCAAGAAAGAAAAACAATTTCAGTGACAAAAGCAGAATGAAAGAAGCAGCAAAAGAAAGTGTAGAGAGAAGAAGAAATCTTCAACAAAAAGTGTCACACCATCTCCAGCTATAAGGGCAGAATAGTCTATTGGAAGTTACCGAAGAGCACAAACTTTTGGTAAAGCTAAACGAAATCTTCGTTGATTCCAAGGAAAAGACTCGCTGTAGTGAAAAAATCAGCACATGAGGAAAACATTATACTTCCACCTAAAGAAATATTGCAATAATTACAGAAAATGCACAAAAGAGAATTTGTTTGCTGCCACATTCTGATAAGGACAGTGCTGTAGTTGGGTGGAAACGCCGTTCCCAGAAATATTTGGTTTGTTACTGAAAAAAAAAAAATCACATATGAGCACACACTTTTTTTTTTTTTTTTTTTTTTTTTCAAGCGAAATGATACTAGCCTGGAAATGAGCCTAGAGCTAAATCCTTTTCTCCAGACTGTGAAAACTATACCCATTTCAACATCTGAATGCCAAGGAGCATTCAGCTGTATGAATAACATCATGACCAATGCGAGAAATTCACTCCTAATAGCAAGAGCTAGTTCACTTATATTCATAAGCCGTGTAGTACCCCTCTTAAAAGAATTTTCTCCTAAGCCATATGTGAAATCTTGGTTGCTATCAGGAAGAAGATTAACAGACGAGACAGCTTGTCATAAACCACAGAGCACAGAAAACACCTCTCATTATCGTTCTTTATGGAAACTTCTAGGATAGATGTGTCAGTAAGCAATATATGGATTTATTTTTGTTATTTAGTTAAATTTTGATTCATAATGGAAAATGTTACTATGAGATTGATTAAATATTGCTTTTAGATAAATGCTATACAAATACAATACTATAAAATCTAGAATATAATAATTAAAACTGTTAATTTAAAAAAGTCAGCTTTTAGCTAAATGTTTTGAATTGCTTTTTGGCTCAGCAAAAGTTCGGCCGCATCAACATCTACTCTGTTATAAGGTGAGTTCCCACAAATATTTTTTCCCAACTACAGCACTGGATAAGGATATAATATCCATTAATAATAAAAGTGAAGTTGGAGATTTTTTGAAGTAGTTTTGTTCTCCACATTAAAAAACAACAACAACAACAAAAAAAAAAACAGCAAAAAGTTGGTTGTGCAAATAAGACAAATGGGTGGTGATGATATAGAAATAGAGTATCTAAAAAAAATTTCAGAAAATGTGTATGTTTGGCCAAATCAGCCAGATGTATCCTGGGAGAAACAGAGCATTATTATTAAAAAAAAAAAGCTGCCACCGGCAGAAATTATAAATTCAAGATCAGAAATGAAATTTATTTGATTTTTTTTGCTTGATATTATAATTGTATTATTCATTAATTGGTTAATTAAAAAAACCCTGCTTTGTAAATATTTGTGTATGTCATTATTTTATTGCCCATACAAGTCACACCTGCAACGGGGTGTCACACCCGCAACGAAAACTTTAAATATTTCCTAAACAAGCAAGAATTGAGTAAGTAATTTACTTTTTTCATAAAATAATTATTTAACTATTACTGTCTAACATATAAAAAAAACAGTTCATCCTGTTGTTATAATTCACAGAGTTTTGAGTTTTTGTACTGAAAGATGAAAATGCATGTCCTTTTTATGTCACACCCGCAACAGGAGAGAATTATTTTTTAAAAAAATAAATAAAATACTGAGTAACTTGAAAATTTGGATTAATGTATGTGTAAGTGGTCCACATTGAAATCCATAAAAATTGAAACCATGGCTCAAAAATATTTTAGCTGATGGCTAATTTAGTTTGTGTAAATGTCACACCCACAACTTTGGATTGGGCGTATAGTGGCCACAGCGAAACAGCACGTAATTATATTGGCCACTATGGAATTGACTTTTGTGGGGAGGGGAGGGCTGCCAGCCATTGTCTATTGTTTATGTTAGCCAGTGTGCACAGTGGTGATGTTCAGACAAGGCAACGATGCAACAATTTTGTTTAGTTATTCGTTGATTTAGCATGCTTGAAGTTATTTCGAGTATTGTTTTTGGTTTTTTAAATATGAGTGACTAACCAGGACCCTCAAAAAGAATCAGTGCAATGCCGGATCGTGCAAAAAAAGTTCTAAACAGTACAGAGGTAGAAGAGTTATTACTGGAGTCGGACGACGACTTTTATGAAAGGAGTAATATTGATGATATGAACTATGAATTATATGAACTATGAATTTGTTGATAGTGAAAGTGACTCGGAATCCTAAGAACTAAAAAATAAAAAAAATTGGCCACCACACGAAATTACAATTTTCAACTTGGCAATGAACGTGTTAAAAAAAAAGTTAAGATTGGATATAAACATGCAAAAAGGTAGTAAAAAATAGTTTCTAAAAAATCTCATTACATATGTGATCATTTTGACCATTTGCAGAATTTTAAAATGCACAAACATTTATAGTAATTGGAATCACTTATAATGTTTAAGTATGAAATGTCTAATTGTTTGTAGTTTGTAGGTATGTGTTAAAGATGAAAAAAATTAACATAATTCATAGCAGGTATCTATCAAGCATAGGGAGAATATGGATCCATTAATAGACCATTTACAAATATTTCATCTTAAATAAAAATGCTTATCAAAGTTCTATCTCCAAAATGAATCCCTTATAACCTTATATAAATTAAATTTTCTTAAAATAAAATCAGACCTGTCACAAAACAGCTGAAGTTGCGAAACTGCCTATTATCTAGCTATATAAATATAATATATGCATGTATATGTTACTGTATAAGTCTGAAGCCTGGTAAATACTTGCATTTACCAAATTGAGTTGATAAAAGACCGAAACATGCTTCTAAACTCTTCCGTTTCGGGTTTTACCAAACCATTTTGGCAAATAGCTTTAGCGACTCCTTTTGGTAGAAGTCTGAAAAGAATGATGAGTTTCGGACAGGGTCTGTTTAATATTCCACTTCCTTATGCAGACATATGTATTGCACTTCCTTATGCATATAGTATACGGTATATTCAACAGAATTTGTAATTATTTTTATGTATTTAATCCTCCGTTACCCTCCATAAGAAGGTCATAAAACCTTTTTCACATAATATAACATATTTTTTTTTAATTAAATAAAGAAAACACAAAATATATTATCTCAAAAACAAACTGATTCTAGATTGTAGCCATTCATACCTGTCTAAACATTCCTGAAGTTAGGATGTTAATGACACCAACAGTGATATGCACATACTGATAAATGTATAGGCTCGACCCTTATTTCAGACTTTTACCAAAAAGATTCGTAAATCCCAGCATTTACTGAAATGGTTTCCTTTAAAACCCGAAATGGAAGTGTTTAAAAGTTTATTTCAGGGCATTTACCAACTCCTTTTGATAAATGCTAGGATGTACCACACTTCAGACTTTTACAGTACCGTATTGTACTGGCCCAATGGCCTGAGTGTGGATGCACTTCCTTTCAGGAAAGCTTAGAGTCTTTAAGCTGATCTAATATTTTTTACTAGACTGTACACATACATTCCAATTTGTGTACTAAGTTTCAGAGATTTATTTATGGATCATCGTCAGTTAATTGACAGATATCACAAAAGAGAATTTTTATTATGACAAAGAAATTGAAAATACATCAAAGAAATTTGCAGGATCAGAAACCAAAACAGAAAGATTTCCAAATGATTGAAGGAGAAAACATGCACCTGCAATTGAAAGCATTCTTTTTGAAAAACAACTTAAGAAAAAGAAAGAAAATTGTTTTGTATAGATTTTGTTGATAGGGAAACATGATCCTGCTTTTCAAGGAATTTCCTCTGTGAGGAAAAGGTATCTACAACTTAACACTTTCCTCAGTTATAGAAATGTAACTATTTCTCATGCTCTTCTATGTTAAGAATTGTAGAAAAAATCATGGAAAGAATGTGCTGTGAAGTGTAAATTTACTCAATTATTTTAATGATTTTAGGCTACTAACTAAAGAGACTATTTCTGTTGTACCTTTTCTGTAGAAACTTTTTATAGGGCAATATGTACTCTGCATTTTAAGAATGTCATTACAAACAAAGACATTTTTGAAAAGGCATCAAAATGCGTGTCCTCTTTTTGTCTCCTTATCACAAATTTCGCAAAATATAACAGAGCAGTTCACATCACGTGACTTACCAGAGAACAATGAAGAAAGCTGTAGGACACACACACAGAAAAAGCATTCATAAAGGTAGCGATAGCTGTCCTACAGCAGCAGACAAAACCTGTTCGTGACGTCACCTTGCACAGCTCTATAAGTAATATTTTCTCAAGCAATATTGTTATTTTCATATGAACATTCAATTTACTCCTATATGTGATACTTTTTGTAAAAGAACAAAAGAAACATGAGTTTTAGTTTTCAAAATGTCAGTCTGCACATAGAAAATATATTTTTGTTCTGGATATAAATAAATGTTTTTTGACTGAAGTTTTCATACTGATTGTTGTGTGTGCGTAGTGAGGGAGACGTCTGCAGACATTTCCATGATAAATGCATTTTGCATATTTCTTTCCATCTTTTTCTGCCTTATGAAAGTGCTGCCAAACTCCATGGTTAGCCCTTCACCATGATTCATCTTTTTATCTAGTGGCTATTTAGTAATTGGTAATAGTAAAAATTAAAACCTTGGACTGTTAGAAGTTAGGGGGGGGGGGGGGGGGTTGTAGAAGAAAAAAAACTTTGAAATCTACCTGTCCCTATAGGATGAGCCGGTAGGGATTTTTTTTTTTCTCTTATCAGATTGCTTATTGTGCAGGACAAGCGTATCATGAGAAATGTACATGTGACTGACCATTACTTTCTTATATTTCGTTCTGCACAAAGCAAAATAAGTAGAGTTGTATGAAAGGTGCATATGTCATACCATGAGTAAGCGATTGATTGTGGTTTACTTCTATTAACCACTTCAATGTTTTCCCCGAGATAAGTCAGTGGTAAAAGCACTGTTTAATTATACTTGCTGTTTGTGAAGTGGTTAAGAGCAGCTTTGCAACAATTTCTTGTTAATGTTTGATAATTTTTATTATTAAGGGGCTACTTCAGTCACCTGGAAAGACTCGCTCGCTAATCCTAATCCTATGAAAGAAAATTTTTAAGATATCGCATTTGCATTTTAATATTTTTAAATGTTTTTTTTTTTTGCATTAGATAGCTGAAATTGATCTCTACTTTACTTTTTCATTTTTGTTCTGTCAACAAAATTGAAAAAGTAAAAAATGCTCTTTGTACAGATCAATCTCAGCTAGCCTATGCAAAAAAAAAAAAAAAAAAAAGTTTAAAAATACTGAAATGCAAACAAGATATCTTTAAAAATGTTCACCATAGGATTAGCAGTAGTGAGCGGGTCTTTTCAAGTAACTGAAGTAGCCCCTTAAGTCTCATTTTCTCATTTTTGCTGGCTTAGGGAATCTCCCAATCTAATATGTATTTGTTGGAATTCTAATATTATTCAATACTAGTAATGTTGTAAGTTGTTGGAATTGTTCTGACATTTTAGGTAAAGGAATAATGTGGAGCTCTCATGAGAGCATTTTTTTTTTTTTAAATCTTGTATTTAAATACTTCGAGGGAAATAAAAGAGAGAAAGAGAAATTTTACCATGTTGATTTATTTGCAGGAAAATTTATAAGAAATTTAATTTAGTAACATACTTTTACACGAGGGATGCACCGAATAGTGATTTTGGCCGAATGCCGAATATTCGGCCTACAGGCGAACCGGATACCGAATATTCGGCTAGCCGAATAGTAACTGCTAGGCCGAATACCGAATATTAGGCTTGTCGAATACTTTTATATTTCAAAGTTTAAAGGCACTAAAATAAATGTTACATTTTAAAACAATTTTATATAATATTTAAAACAGAAACTTTTATTCTAATAAACAAGAGCTTTTTTCAAGTAAACTTTATGCTGAAAAAAATCTGCTTTGAGTTATTTAAGAAGAGGATAATTATAAAACTTTTTTAATTAATAAAATTTTAAATTTTATGGCTTCTTCTGAGAATTAAAACAGATGAATAAAATTTTCTTAAATTCTAAAAGAAACATTTTATAATCAAAGAGGAATTGTGAAAAAATTGGAAGAAAAATTGTACAGGATCATATATTATTTGTTTCTCAGGCAGAGACTAAAGTAAAAGTAAATAAATAATACAATCTATTCAAATTTTATATGGTGGCAACTTAGCAAGAATAACTGTTCTACTCCTTTTGATTAAGCAAGGAAGTTTTTAAATGCATCCTAGATTGGTGTCTGGAGTGGGCAATCATTTTCAGAGATTGTAAACATTGTTCTGAAAATCTTAACAAGAAACAGATTATTTACTGGACATTGTTCAGGAACTTGCATTTGTACATAATTAATTCCTATGAAAATCCCCGTGATTGGTTAATTTTCTTAAATAATACTTAACAAACAGCAAATAAATAATGTAAAAACATTCTCTTTTATTTAAATATGATTTTGTTTCTAATTATTCTAAATATCTTTATAAGTTGACTCTTAAACGAAGAAGTTGTATAAGGTTTTAAAAAATATCTTTAAAAAGTTTTTTTTTTAAGTAGGGTCAGGTGGGGGAAAGTGGTGGTAAAATCAAGCTTTTTTTAGAAAAGGCCCTAAAATCAAACTGTTAAATTTATTTTAATGAAACTTTTGATGCATTTTCTATACATTGGATTCATATAGATTAAACATGAAGCATAACCACTCAATTTTATTCTGACTGTGATACATTTAAAAGAGCATGTTTTGATACCACCACTTTACCCCATGGTGGGGGAAAGTGGGGGTAGTTCCAAAATTAGTGTATATTTAAATAAAAATGTGTAAATATTGTTTTTTAAATAAAAATACACTGAAATAAATGTATCTTAATTATTTTTAAAGGTAGAAATGCACAAAAAAAAAAAAAAAAAAAAAAAATCAGGTATTATTTAATTAAAGAAATAATGTCCATGGCTGTCAAAGTTAGGTTCACTTAGTATGTAGCATATATTGCTGAACTCTATATAATCTTCACCACCAAATAGCAAGAAAAGTCTAATAGTTCCCCAATGGTGACTTATTCAAATGCTTTATGTGATATAATGTATTAATTTTTATCACTTGGGCTATTATTTTAGCTGATCGACTTTTTGACGGTATGCAATGAGCATAAACAAGATAGTTTATAAACATTAAATTTGTTTCCAGTTTCTAAAAATAAAATAAGAATAGTTGCCATAATCTCAATATATGTCTCTAATAAAGAATTAACAAAATATCTTAATTTAAAAGAGAAAATAGGTTTTTTTTCAATATACCCACACTTTACCCCATGGGCCCACTTTCCCCCACTTGACCCTATGTAAAAAATAACTTTTAATTTAATTGTATTATCATATTAAGATTAAAATTTATAAATAAAGCCTATTTTTTTTTTTAGATTAATACTTTTATTACAGCCCATTTTTAAAAATTAATCACATCTACAGTCTAAAATTGAATCATCATACAACATTGAGCTAAGCGTAACTATACCACCACTTTCCCCCACCTCAGAAAAAAAATCATAAAAAATTGAAATAATAAAATAATTATTACATTGATGCATGAATCTGTTTTTAAGAAGTTCTTCTACTGAAATGTATCAAAATATACTAATTTTTTCAAGTGAGAAAGGATCAAGAACAAAGTTTATCAATACCATGTGTTAAGAACAACTGCATATATATGTAAACAAGAAGATAAACAACAGTAAACTTGTTGCCAGATTTACAAATCTTAATAGAAATATTTGTCACAAACTCCAATTATCTATTAATTGAAAAAAAAGTAAAAATATGTACATTTATTGTGAAAAAAGTGCATTTTTTTAGATTACCACCACTTTCCCCCACCTGACCCTATTCGGCTCGGCCAAATATTTTGATATTCGGCATACCGAATAGTTTGCTATTCGGCCAAGCCGAATATTCGGCCAAGCCGAATATTCGGCGTACCGAATAGTTTGCTATTCGGTAACATGGCCGAATACCGAATAGATACCGAATATTCGGTGCATCCCTATTTTACATTATTATTATTATTTATATTCAGTAATAATGTAATTTTGAACATGATATGCAATACATATTTGTTATGTTCAAAATTAATTTTTATATTTAAGTGTATTATTTGAAAATTCGGACTGACAGTTTGAACTGTCAAAACTTGTCCACCCTAATGTAAAGTCAAAGAAATAAACTTAACCCTTTGTATCTGATGTCATTAAATTAACGACAAGGATTTAAGTTAGCAGAGTTTAAAATAATACACAATGAAAGCTAAAGCTAAAAGTCCTGATGCAGTGTTAAATAGTTATGAAAAAGGTAAGAGATGTATGGTGGCGAAATGAAAACAAATTAAGTTTAAAAACAAACTAAACGTTTATTAAATAAAATATAAAACAATATGATTAAAATATATTTCCAACAGTAATAAATCTTTAAATTATATTAAGTACATTAAGTTATCAAATTATACATATCTAGAAAAACATATTTAACAATGATAAAAGGAAAACTGACCTCACAACACATAAAGAAATAAAAAGAGGAAATCGCTTGAGTGACCGTCATTCCTTAAAGGTTCTGTGTCGTTTAGACATATCCATGAACTACCAATGACCTATTATGATTCACATATATCTATGCTGAATAACACCGGGAAAACATTTCTTTACAGATGAAATCACATTAGGTATTGAAGAGAATCAAAAGAACACTTGAAATAGATGCAGTAAAACCATCGATAAATAAATCAACTTCAAGCCTCACTTTAACAACCACCATTCATGACTCACGACTTGGCATTTACTTGTTGACGAGAAAAACAGAGTCCATACTTTAAAATCGGAGTCGAAGTTGAATACTATCGAGCTCCTATCAGTAACCTCGTAAATGGCTTGACACAGGTTAAAGCAAGAACAAGTAAAATGACAATTTGTTGAAAACCAACAGAACTTCTAAACAGACGTCTTCCGCCATCGAGACTCCGAAGAAACAAAACACTGTTATTGGAAAAAGAATGAGGAGGCGAAGAGAAAAGAAAATGGATCTATATTTATATCAGCCGGGCGTTCAAATAGCATCTCATTACGCAATTCAAGGAGCAGAAGCAGCAGACAAAACCATGACGAAAGATCGTACAGCCGATGTGCCATAGACTCAAATGAATGACGCCATCTGGCGGCGGACGTGGAACTATTATCGTGACGGTCATTCGAATGAAATGCGTGCTCTTGATTGCATGGAAGCTGACAGCTGAAAAACGGATTGAAAAACGAAAGTACGTCCGGCAAAGAAAGCAAATGGAGTAAAGGACTTTACAGATAGGATAACAGGAGTGGATAAAAGGTAAGTAAAGAAATGATTAACTTTATATTATTAATAAAAGATATTTAAAGAGTGTTAAAAGATATTTAAATAAAGAAATATATGAAATGTAGAGGAGATATCTCTGGACAGTGTCAAGATAGGAATATGGTGTTTTACACTTATCAGTATCATCGTGTTGCATATCTGCAACATACCCAACCCAAATATCAATGTTACTTATATACAGCGGGTTTTAAAAGACAATTTTATTTATTGCTACTATCTTCTGACGTAACAGTTAACATAAATTGTTCATAGAATTCTCAACAGATGGCGATACTGAATTAATTTTTCATATCAAAGTTTTATTTATCATTTGAGCAGTTTCACATTGTTATTGCAAAAATGAACTTCATAAGTTTTGTAAAATTAAAAAGGTTGGAGATGTCCAAAAATAGATTTTTTATGAAGGTATGTTTCTATATACTTACAATTTTGTATTAGAAAATTGACACTATTTATGAAAAGTATGTAATTTTCTGTTTATTTGAGATGTGAAAAAAAAGTACCTTTTAGTCAATAAAATTTTATTTCTATGTTCTAATTTTTAAAATTAATTTTTACGTGCTTAAAAGGATGTACTCTAACATCTGAATAAATATTTTTCAAATCTGAGTTCTTGAGTCTCAAAGTGTTAATATAGTTAGTTCACCTTAAAAATTTTAAAAAATTCCTGCCGGCTCGGACCTACAGGCGGAGGTAGATTTCGAAGTTAAGTACTAAATTCTCCAACAAAACTTAAATCAAGATTAGAGATAAACCCAGTTTCTTCACAAAGAGTGAGCTGTAGGGAGCTAAACTTTTTGTGAAAATTATAATATACACGAATACACACACACATGTATATGGAATAGGTTTAAAAAATGGCTACAAAAAATTCAGAGAACCTTAAAGTGTTAAAATATGTTAATATTTCCATAGTCGGGTTTTTATCATGTTTTAATAGGACACAAACTCACATGGCGTTACATATTCACCTGCTGAGATCCATTATATTTCCAATATGACGCAATATACATATTTTTTTAATTCGTCAAACTATTTTTTTATTTTGAGTTTTCATGCTGAAATCTTGCTGTAGAAAACTTATGACGTAATATTCAATTTGTTTTCAATTTGTCAAACTATTTAATTTTACACGTGAAAATTTTACATTAGAAAAGTAATTGTTATGGTGAGAATTTTATTGTTTTTTTTTTTAATTGTTGGCAACTGCTATAACGAAAAACTTTTATTTTTTTTCCTGCCATTGTTGTGTAAGAGCTGGTTATATCAGAATCATGTTAAGACAGTATTCAAAATTTTGAACCCTCCCCATTTCCACCCTCTTGGGCCGATTTCGCCCATTTTCAATCCCCGCCGAGATATTAGCCATATCAAAGTTGTTGGCGAGTTTGAGGACAATCTGTGCATAATTGCGTCTTTTATCGTGCGGACAAAGTTTAGTACATACATACATACACACACACATATATATATATATATATAAACTTTTTAGGTGGGGGTGGTTTTGGGTTCCTGGGGTCCTATAATGAAAAGTTATGAAGGAATTTTTCGAAAGTCGCACCATGGTAACGACTGCAATAGGTAGTATTTCTTACGAAATCTACCTAAAAGATTTGGACAAGACATTTATTGGCTTTTTGGTTTTTACATACCATACTTCCTATTATCTCATCTGTGTTAATATGATAAAGTGTGCATAAGAGCTATAATTGCAAAATCTTGATTAAAATCTCAGTTGATATCAGTATTGCCATTTAAAAAAAGCCGGGTTTTTTTTTTAAAAGTTGGTTTACAGCTTATTCGTTTTAAATTTGGATTAATTAATTTTTAATACACATATAAATATTTTCTACTAAAAAATTATAAATTTCTATTACATTTTGTCAAATAAATAAGTCTCTATAACTGCTAGAAGGCAGCTGTGAAGGCATTATGTTTAAAAAAAAAAAAATATATATATATATATATAAATCTGACTCCAAACTGGTGTTTTGAAATTCTATATTACATAGCTCCACATATACTACATGTTTTAAAGATTATATTTGATTACAATGACAAAATGTAGCACATCAAAAGGGAAACATTGTTATGTGTCCATATGGAGAGATTTAAGTTATAAATGTTAAAAGAGAAATTAGAAAGGATATAATATTTGAGGGGAGTTTGGTACATAAGTGTATAAAAAAATAGGAAAAAATGAAATTTCTAAATAAAAATTTGAAGATCTTGTTGCTAAGCATATTCATGCATATGCTATTCATAATGTTTTTAATAGTGAGAAATGGTGTTTTTATTAAATGACTATGTATAATTTTAAATGTTTACTAGAAATAAAATAAGACTCGTATATTAATAGCTCTTAAAATTAAGTAATAAAACATGTAACTAAGTAACCATTGCCCTCTTCAATTTTATAAAGCAGTGAAAATGAAAAAAATGGGGGGGGGGGGGGATTTAAAGATCAGTGAAAGCCAGATAAAGCAGTTGGTACGACCCTTTTAACTTTTAGCTGACATATTTGCAATTCTGACTACAAATCACTAGCAACCATCAAAGTTTTATTCCAGTATTAATGTCTTCATTATTCAGAAATTGGGTTACTTATTAAACTGTAGATCAATTAAATGTCATTAAAACTAATTCAAAACACTTTAAAATGTCTAGTTTATAATTACAATGCTTCACTTTATAAAAGCCAATTATGGCCAAAAAAAAAAAAAAAACAATTTTGGCCAAAGAAAGACGGTTAAAACCAATAAAAGCCATCGGCGTGGCTTTTTTAAATTTTAGCTGGCTTTTTCGCAACCTTGTTTGATGTGTTATAATAGTTTTCTCAGTTGTAGGACTTGAAATTAAAATTTTAACGATGTTCATAAGTTAGCATTCATTTTATTGTTTGATTTTTTTCAGGTTGGGCAGTCTACTGATTTGCCTAAGAATGTTCCTCCAAATTTTGAGAATGACGATGAGTTTCTCCGTAAAGCTCATCATGTGTTATTGGAAGTAAGTTTTTAAATCTTATTTTTATTGTTGTTACATAGTAATCTTAAAGCTTTAGTTATACAACTTTGTATGGGGCATGGAAGTAAAATAATTATATGCAAGTAAGAAATTTATATAATTTTCTTGTTTAATGTTGAACATTCCACCATTCATTAGTCGTTACTTAATATTTAAGATACACACTATGTTTGATACCCATTTTTTAAAAAGTATAGTAATAATAACAATAGTGATTGTTTCAAGTAAATTAATATTAAACAGGATAGTTTCATTTGTAACAGGTTTAAGAAAGGACAGAGTTCTGATGTTGGGAAACTGGCTCATTTTAGATTTGTAAGGGCACATTTAAAAATTTTAAGGACCCTTTAATAATTATTACAGCAGCACTTATTTAAATTTTAAAGGCAATTTTAATGTTTAAAAGCCAGGGCACTTTTTTTTTCAATATACAATAATGATTCTGTTTTTACTATATAAGAAAATTTTTCAATACAAAAAGAAGTAAGAGTATAATTTTTTTTTTTTTTTTTTTACTGTGGGGCAGAATGGTGCAATAAGAAGGTTACTGTTTTTTAAAAGAAAGGACAGGCAAGTGTTGCACCCTCTTGAAACTGTCTGGGGGAAATAAGTTATTTTGATGCAGTTTCTTTTTAATTTTTACAATTTTAAAGAAAAATAATGCAATATTTAATGTTTACAGAAAAGGTCCCCCAAAATTTTGGTAGTTTACTCTTTTTTCAGTAAATATACTATTTGAGGTACTAAGAATGTAATAATAAAAATTTTGATGATTTTTCATATATTATATCAGTATGTTAATTTATAAAAATAGCTTTAAAATTTCAGAAAAGGCTCAGATTTCTAAAACAATAGTTCTTTACTCTCACAACAAACGTTGTGAATAAACTCTCAAACGTTGTGAGATATGTAATGTTAAAAATAACATTGCTACTAACGATATGATATCTGATAATCAAAGTACACCAATAGAGGTCTAACCCAGCAAAAATTGGTTTCTTTTTTAAATCCCCCACACAATTCTATTTCAATAAAACTACACCTTCAGAAAATTCCATCTCATAAAAAAAGGCCCCTTACAAAATTCTATATCTTAAGAATGGCCCTTTCACAAAATTATGTTGCTTTAAAATGGTCTTTTTAAAATTCATTTGTTCAAGCATACATGCTATTGAAGCATCCTTAGCATGTGCTTTCCATATGAAGAGAGTTTTTGCAACTAAATTAAATTCTACAATTAATGATTTTATTAATTGATCCTGTTATTGTAAAAGCATACATGTTTAAGGATACTAAAATGTGAAATATAGGTGTTTGCCTTGTAGAGGTACCTCAAGTAATTCCAATTATTACCGAATGGGAAATACAATGCTTGCTAAAAGCTAAAAATGAATTTTTTTTACTCAATGTAATGTTCTTATCACAAAAATAGGAAAGCAACCCCTAAAATAGGATAAATGTGCCACTAATGGACAACCTTAAGAAATTTCTTTTATAATTATATTTTTAATTAATAGTTATTATATTCCAGTTTTTAACAATATAATCCAGTTAAGTATAAACAATATTTAACCAATCTCATAGTTACATAACTGCAATAAATCAAAACACCTAAAACTCCAGCAATGGATGCCCACTATTCCAGCAATAAACATTCTACCCTACCAAAAAAAAAAAAAAAAAAAAAAAAAAAATAAATAAAATAAATAATTGTTTTTATGACTGTATTTAGAATCATAACTTAATGTAAGAATACTAATGAAACAAAATAGTCATTTTCAAATTGATTTTACAATTAAGATATCAATAATAATGAAAATAGTTATTATAACTTTTAAATTTCATTGTTGTCCCAGTGACAAGATCACCATTTTAATTATTTTAGGAAAAGATTTAAAATACTGAATTTTAGATAATTACTGAGGGCAGGGAGAGGGGGAGGAGGGTGTAATAATAATAATACAACAAAAAAAATCAGAAAAAATGTTTTCAGGTATCAGTGCATGGAATTGTATTCCCCAGTACAATTCTTAAGAGTTAAATTACCTGAAACTACTTGATATATTACTTGTACTAATAATGCAAATATGAAAGAAATTGTGTTTTAAATGCTAAATAAAATGGTTTCAAAATAAAACTGCAGAACTGATGTTTGAGACCCTTGATCAGCAAATTTATCGATTTCGTAGCTACTCAGGGTTGTAAAAAAACCTTTTTTTAAACCCAGCCCAGGCGGGTTTTATTAATAAACCTGGGTTAAATGGGTAATTTTCCCTGGGTAAATTGGGTTAAAATGCCAAAATGTGGACTATGACTCCATCTTCCTCACAAATAATAATCTTCAGGGTTGTCATTCCCACTGTATAGCGAAAACTGGAAAAACTGAGGGAGTAAAAAAAATAGTATTATAAACAAGGAATTTTACTAAATTTTGGTAGTTTGCAAAATTTATCCATTGAAATTTTGAAAATTAACAGAGGAATTACTCAGGGAAAATTTAATTTTTTACTCAGGAAAGTGCAAGGAATTTGATTTCCGAAATAAGTGGCAATCCTGATCTCATATACAATCTTTGTGAGATAGTCTAATAGATGGGAATGACTTCATAATCTTAATAATGATCTCAATATTTTTCTCTGTTCTTAAAATACGCACACATATATATATGATCTCTTTAATTTAAATAACAAACAAATTTTAAATTGTAAAGCTATTAATTGTGTGTTATCTATACTAATATTATAAAGAAGTAAAAATTGTTCGTTTGTTAGAGGTAATCTCTGGAGCTACCAAACCGATTTCAAAAGTAATGGTATCAAAATGATGGTGTTAGTCCAACTTAGAACATAGGCTATATTTTATGTCGGTGCCACTACCCCAAAGGGGGTGCAGGAACAAAAAACGTTCTAAAAATGCAATTTTTGTGTTATGGAAAGGACTAGAATCATGAAATTGGGTATGGTAGTTACTTATAAGATATAAATAATATCTAAGAACATTTTTTAAACAATTTGAAATTTAAAAGGGGTGAAAATGTGAAAAAAGCGTTCTAAAAACGTTCTAAATGGTGGTTTCTACACAATCTCAGAAAATACCAAACCGATTTAAAAAATAATGGTGTCAAAATGATGGTGACAACCCTTGCTCCAAGATAGGCTATATTTTATGTCGGTGCCACTACCTCAAAGGGGATTCAGGAGCAAAAAACGTTCTAAATTACGGTTTTTGCGTTACTGAAGGGCCTAGAAATATGAAATTTGAAATATTAGTTACTCATTAGATATAAAGGTTTTCTAAGAACAGATCTTTAAAAATTTGAAATTTGAAAAGGGTGAAAATGTGCAAAAAGAGTTCTAAAAAACGTTGTGAATGGGAGTTTCTACACAATCTCAGGAAATGCCAAACCGATTTAAAAAATAGTGGTGTCAAAATGATGGTGACAACCCTTGCTCTAACATAGGCTATGTTTTATGCTACCCCAAAGGGGGTGCAGGAGCAAAAAACGTTCTAAATTACGGTTTTTGCATTACTGAAGGGCATAGAAATATGAAATTTGAAATATTAATTACTTATTAGATATAAAGGTTTTCTAAGTACTATGAAGGTGTTTTCGTGTACCAAGGTTCACAAACATTGTAAAAACTCCAACACAAAATTTTAGAGGACTTAAATTATTTTATTATGGAAACTTTGAAAGGGATGGCTGTGAGCATACAGAAAATAGGGGAGAAGTTAACAAGATGGCCCGGTGGGGCGGGACCCAGATGGAGGAACGCTGACGTCTGTCATGCTCAAGATCAGAAGCGATAGTGATAAAGTATTTGTTACAATTACTCATGCTTTGGCAAGCTTAAGACAACCATATGTAAGATATTGGCGATAACACGGATGGAGTAGACAAAGCAATCAGTAAAAATCATGAAGCTCTACATTGAATTAAATTATATGCCATGGTGGGCTTATAGGGTTGCTAGTTAATAAAATTCTTGGGGTTAGGCGGGGTAATCGAAGGAATAGCTAAACACGTGATATTACATGTACGTTACAATTTAACAACTGTCTGTATTAGTCAGGAGGGCATATGGTCGTTATCTGACAAAATAAAGAGCGGAAATTAATAGGAATGCAAGCCAAAAAGGATGAGAAAAAACTAATGCGCAGTTCTGTGTTACGCATAAAATATGCATTACATATTGTCGGCTGAGAGGCCAAGGAAATTCATTTCTATTTTATTCTTTTTTTTTTATCTCAACGGAAAATCACTGCGGTTAAGATTTATTTCTATACACATGTCTGTGTGAAGTTAAAAGGAAATAGCTGAGAAAATGATGCATGCATTTAAAACGAACTTTTAAAGTATAAATGAAACTTACAGTAGTGTGAGGGGGGGGGGGGAAGTGAATGAATACAGAAGTACGAAATTAAGTATAAAATGTCAAATTTAAACTAAATGTTTTATTTGAGGGGGGGGGGGGGATAATGACAAAAAAAGCCAAAAGTGAATAATTAAAGTTAAATGTTGATTTTCGAGGGGGGGGGGGGTAAATGAATATATGACGGGAAAGCCATTATATATATCACCCAGCAGCACCAGAAAAAAAACTGTGATGTTTGCAGAACAGTTTTTTTTTAAATTTACAAATGATGAATACTTTGTCCACCCCATACGCACAATTACATAAAACATATTTAACATAATAATAAAGATAAGCCTCTCTCTATATAAAATACCTATGTGCTTGCAATTTGATAAATGTTTGCATAAAGCAAAACTTTTCAGATCATGATCAATGGTGCCTTTTTTTTAATTTATCTATTTTCTTGGACATCACTAGTCCGAACAGTCTTCAAGAAGGACAAAATATTAATTTATTTGTAATAGGATCCTTTCAACAATTCTTTATATTTGTTGTTTTAGACACTGGTACCAGCATTTTTCATGACCAAATAAGAGAAGTAATTTAAGTATACTGTTATATTTTCTTCTCAAAATAAAAATAAACGTAATATAAATGCTAGCAACAAGAGACACAGACACAACTTTAAAATGAAACTGAAGATAAAAGACATATGTATGTCTGTAATTATAAAGATAAATGAAGTACAATTAAACTAAAAATAAAAAATATAGTTTGTGATGCTTAGTAAAATGATTTTTGTGCGTCATGTTATCCATTTGCATACATTTCGTTTAGTTTGGATACAATGATGCACAAAAATCATTTACATAAATTTTACTTTTGATTTTGGATAGCGTGGCACAAAAGATAAATCAAATTTTTCATATAAATACATTACAGTGCATTGTATAGGTTCAGTGAGAGTGATATTTTTAACAGTGTATTGGTAAATTAAAAGTTTCGGTTGCATGTGTAAATATATTTAGCCAAACTGAAAACAATTGAAATTGAATTTTATAACAAATTGTTTAAAGCTACATCAAGGCATCACTTAAATTTTGATATCATACCTTTTAAAACTCATATTTTGAATTTATGAAAGATGTGATTGATAAAGCATCAATGAATAAATTTTTATACATCCTTTTAAATTTAACATAATTATTACACATGCAATTACAAGTAAAACAAAAATAAAATGATGAAAAAAATACTATAAATGTATGTATATATACATTAATTAATAGCATAGCGTCACTTAAAATTTGATATCATTATTTTTAAGTTCCATATTTAAAATTCTTATAGCAATAAGATAAAGTGCTGAGTCATAAACTTTAACCCGTTAAGGGTTTTTGGTGTTGATATCACTGCTTTTTTTAGGTTAATAATAAAAAGATAAAAAAAAAAAAAAATTTAAAGACCAATGGTGTGAACTCATGATCATGATTTCCATTCATCTTTAATTCTCCCCCTCCTCCTCCTCTCTTAAAAAAGCACACCTATACACAAAATGGGAATTTTTTTTTTTATGGTTTGTTTCATAGATATAAAGCTTTGTTAAATTTTACTACATAAAACGTTTTCTTTTTTAAGAAGAATATCAAGAAATATTACTCTTTAAACCTTTTTATTTAAAATACAATAATTGCTCACTAATAAAGCTAAATAAATCTATCTAAATCAAATTCTAACCTACAATTTTTTGCTTAATAATTGAGTATCCATTTTCATTGAGCAACAGTTCGAATATACATACATTCCATACAGAAATAGCACAGGAAAACATCGATCTTCCACAGCATCAAACGAAATTAAACTTTAAGAAAAAAGTTGCCAAAGTGAACTGGTAACATTAAATCGCCAAAATGTAATCTCGTTGATATTGTGATAAAGCAATGATAAATGACTAAATCTCTTAAATATAATTGCTGTTCATAAAAGATATTGAAGCTTGGTACTAATCTGAATTTTCGAGACCCAAATTAAAATTTTTAGGGCCTATTTACCAGTATTTAAAATTGCAGATGTAGTTGAGAGGCGTTATATGGAATAATATTTTTACATTTGAAAGACAGATGGCAGCACCACCAAACACTAATTTCAATAATTCAGAAATGTAAATGAGATTGATTTTACTAGATTACGTTTGTAATCTTCAGTACCGTTTTTTAAAGTGAAATATTAAGTAGTAATACTTCTTAAGTTTGTAACCAAAAAAAAAGAAAAAAAAACCATGAGCTTGAGCATTTATTTATTATTTTTTTATGCATAGAGAGAGTTTAAAGTATGAAGTTAACATTTTATGAATTTAATGAAAAGTAAAAGAGAAAAATGTACGCATTTTTATTTGTTCAATCGACATTTTCCTTTTATTTACAGTTTTTTACACATAAAAATTCATATTTTCCTCAGCAAAACGGATTGAAATACGATACATATAATAAATAAACTATACAATTTTCATTTTTTTTTCAATTATCCTAAAAATTAAAAAAAATATATATTTTTTAAAAATTTAGTTTTTAAAATTTTGGATGTATGACATTTTTTTAAAAATCTCAGTCTTCCATTTACAGTTAGAATAACGGCATGTATTTTTATTATTATTATTATTAAAAACGTAATGGTAGAATAAAGGCCTGTTTTTTTTCTTTTTTTTATTACAAGGGTAATGGAAAAAATATAAACACATAATTTAAATTAATGTACCATAGAAAAACAGAAATTCATTTGTGTTAAAAATTGTAAATAAAAAGAAACTGTTGTAGACTGAACAAATACAATTTTCGGTTTTAAAATATTCTTTTTTCCGTCTTAAGTAAAAATTGACTTTTGGTGGACCTTAAAAACCTTTCCATTTCCGTGTTAGGCAGATACCGGCTTACGGAGCACATATTAATGTTATTTTCAATGGATTCGCCGGGACTCTAAAGTCTTTCTGTGGTAGGCAGATTTCCGGCTTACACAGAGTCTGCCTTAGACAGATCTTACAGTATTTTTATTGTTTGAAAAATTGTCACGAAATAGTGATATGTGAAACTCTTAAAGAAAAAAAATCAAAATAAACAAATGCATTCTTATAGAAACATAAAATTAAATTTACTTTATTAACTGACTTAAAAAGGATAAAAAAAAAAAAATGCTTACTGCTTCAAAGAGGACAGACTTCACAACGTATGCATTGCAAGACCAGCGCTTAACCGACTGAGCTACAGAAGGTACGGAAACATTCCCCTAAAAGTTGAACAGAAGAAATTATGCGCACAAATACAGAGGCGCAATTTCAGTGAAATTCCCATAAATGGCGGAAAAATATAGTCCGATTTTTCATGCTTATTATATAACGAATAAGAGTCTTCCAGGATACAAACATGGTCTTATTCGGTTCATCTAGAATAGATTCATATTATATATTAATTTTAATAAGATCGCCCTGGTCATTTTCGGAGGGAAAAAAATGTGAAATAAAAAGAAAATTAGAGTTTTTCCGGAAACAGCTGTTATCTTATTCCCTTCACATAAAACAGATTAATATTATATATCAATTTAAAGAAAATCGCCCGAGCCGTTTTCCAGATTTTGACATTAGGAATTTCTTCCATCGCTTTTGCTTTTAAAATGGCTATTTAGATCTCAAAATATACTACATTTCTTTCATTATTTCATAAGAAATAGTAACTCACTTAAAAAAAAATCACTTAAATTATATTTAACTTTTAAGCCTATTTTACTAAAAAAAAAAAAAAAAAAAAACCCTTTAAGTAATGCAACATATAAGACTTAAATATTTTATACATATAATATATCTATATATCTAATCAATCATATATTTATGTTCTTTATAGGTCTAATTCAAAATATTATTCAAAGAAATATTTTTTATATGTAACAAGGGATAAATGTTAAACTTCCCATTATGATAAAAAAAAAAATTTAGATTAATTTTAAATTTAACAGATTATGTTAGCTACAGATACTTTTTGTACTTACTTATACAGCATAAAATTTTTTTAACATGATTCCTAAATTAGTCTCTTATATAAAAATGGGTAGATAAAACCCATTCAGGGTATGAAAGTTAATGGAAAAAAATAGTGTTACTTAATTTCAAATAAAATTTTCATTATACATGATGAATATAAATTGTCAAATTAAAAAGTTATACTGTGTAAATATAAAAACATTTATTACAGTATTATTCGGCCAAGGCCGAATAATGGACTTAATATTCGGCAGGCAGGCCGAATATTCGTTGCATCTCTATTATAAAACATGCAAGAGAGAATTATGAAAAAATAAATAAATAAATAAAAACTCAACTCTTATTGCTATTTTTTTTTTTTTTTTTTTTTTTTTTTTTTTTTTTTTTTTTTTTTTTTTTAAATGAACCAAAAACTTTGAAGGTTTTTTATTGCTGGCATATTTACACTATAATTTTCACAAAATTGGGACTCAAAAGTAAAATTCTGACCAAAAGTTAATATTTCTCTTGTATCTTAACATGTATAATTTGTGTATGTAAATAGTATTCTTATTTTAAATGTTATTATTTTTCATAGGTTCAGTTGATATCTGGTGAATTAATTTGTCCTGAAACTGGTGTGAAATTTCCTGTGAGCAATGGCATACCCAATATGCTTGCTAATGAAGATGAAGTGTGATGAATGTCGGTATCTCATATGAAACACCGCATATTTTATCATTGATAAAATCCATTGTATATAATATGTAAATATATTCATTTTAAAGACTACTTCTGACTTATTATTTTTTTGTCTTATTATTATTAAAAAAAAAAAGTAATAAAATTTGAATCCTTATTTCACCATACTAAACATTCTAAGTATCTAGATATTAAAAAAATTGGTAAATTAATTTTACTAATTATTTTATTCCTTGTATCACATGTATAATTAAAAAATATCTTATTTCTCATCGTCTTGTAATATTACTTATTATCACAACTGTGATTCAGTGCAAAAAAAAAAAAAAAAAAACCATAAAGTTGATATAATCATTGCTTCCCCCCCCCTTCCCCCTCACAACATTACTTCGTTGTATGTACAATGAAAATATTTTTATTTTATGTAATTCAGTCGCTACGTTTTTGAAATCCCTGAAGGCTGCGGAGATTTTTTCCACTACTAAAAACCCATGTCCACTCGTATAAAAGTGAATCTTTGAAAGAAGATGAATAAATAAGCATTGATTTTTGGTATAAAGGTGAAGGTCAAAACTTTTTTTCTATGTTTTGATTACTTTAATTTAGGATGTACATTTACTGTCTTTCTGATTGATTTTTACTTCTTTCTAAAGAAAGAAGTATTGTTATCAGATTTTTTTTTACTTCTGGTTTTTGACAGATTTACATGTTTTAGGGGCCAGATATCCCAAAAAACATGTTCATACAAAATGTCCGTCTTTCCATGTATATATCTCTTTGTATTGTCGAAAAGTGTATGAAGTTAGGTATAGAATTGAACCAAATTTTTTGAGGTCTTCCTTGAATTTGGAAATATTCCGCTGGAAAGGGATGCTGTAATAGCAATTTTTGTGCCATTTTCATTATTGTACCATCGAAAAGTGTATGAAATTATACAGTGAATTGAACAAAGTTTCATGTGTATGTTTTTGGCTATGGCCAGCAGGTCAATTTGGTAACAGTCTGCCAGAAGGAGGGGCTGTTATAGTGATTTTTCGTAGTCGGCTGTTTATGCAGTGATGGGAAATTTGAATCCCGCTTACCTGGCGATTCTCAAGCAGCTGATGTACAACAAAGTAATGAAAAATATTGATTTTATTAAATTTTATGATTGATATTAACTTGTTTTTATTCTGATTAGTAAAAAGGGTAGAAACTTAAGAGATTAAAATCAAAGTTGGTGTAATATTGAAGTAATGACACTGAAGTATTAACATGTGTAACAACTTTTTGCAATATTAACATGCGTGAGAAATAAAGTCTTGGGATTGGCACATCCAACTAGTTTTGTTTGAGGATTGTTTAAATATATTGTAAGAGTAGAAACATAGGTTATTTTTAGCAAATTTTAATGTACTTCATTTACATCAATTTGTTTTTTGATATGAGACATTTAAAACACCAGCATGGGTATAGTTCTTACATATGTTTTGCTTTATTATTCTCATGCTAATACATAAAAAAAAACTACATTGGTATTATAAATGCTTCATAAAAAAATAAAGCTAAATAAACTTATATTTTTGATCTTATATGAAACATTTAAATAATCTTTAAACAAAAATCAGGCACAGAGGCAGTAAATAAACATTCTATATTAAAGCAACTACAACTTCTTAGAGAAAAAAAGAGATTTCTTTTACTTTAACTTTGTCGCTGAAGCCAAAAATCTCTGCTTATATATATTCTTGTTTAATGTACTTAATGTCCTTAAGACTTTTTTTTTTTAAAAAAGTGATGGAGAATGCATCACATTTTCTCTACCATATCTAACACAATTTATTACATAAATTATCACTATAACTATGGTTGCTTGTTTAAAAAAAAAAAAAAAAAATAATTTCATGCTAAGTTTAACTTTTTTCACGAAAGTAAAAAAGTTGAATCATCAATTTTATTTAAACATTCTTTCTATCTGTAACATATTTTTATTATTTTTAATAAACTTTCATTGACCATGCTATTTGTTGAAATTAGCAAATATTATTAGACTGCTGTTTTTTTAGCATTCAATTTTCGATTTCCAAAATTCTACTAGTTTAACGTCTTCAACATTACATCTGTTGTTGTATAAGAGCTTTATATTTATTCTTTATCCTCAAACATTGAAATGTTATTGAAAACGACATAATTATTTTAATAAAAACTTTCTTATGTGAGACTAAGACATTAAATAGCTGTTATAAATGGAAACGATGTTAAATTCACTTCTGTTTTAAAGTTTCAAAATAAACAAAATATGTTAAACAATAAATATTTATCTTGTCCAGCCAGATTAACCTTTCAAGTCACATAAAACCAATATGCGAGGAAATGCAGGAAATATGTTTATTTAAAATGAAACATTTCTTTCTTTGATCCCCCTCCAACACTGATATGTATCCAGATCAAAGACTTGAATTATAATAGGGCATTCGGGGGGTATGGTCTGAGTTATATCTGAACTTTTAAAGAGACCTTCATTTTGCTTCAAATCTAGATTTGAAAAACGTTGATTTTCATTTGCTTAACTTCGATTGTCATAAAAATATTGAAAACAATTTTTGAAGACTAAGAAATTGGTAAATATTGAGACTTTAAACAATTTTCATGAAAATTATGCCACTTTACAAGAATTGCAGATTGGGGGGGGGGGGGGGAATTAAAAATCTGCACCTTGATAAATATTCAACCCTATTTATAATGCATTTACAACATTGCCATAACTATGTGTTGTTTTATTTTGGTGTCATAATATTTATTATATGTAATTAAAAAAAAAATATTTAAAGATTATTATTTTTTTATAGGCACATTTTTCTTAACAGTATCAAAATATTTGTTCTTCTTTTACAAAAAACTGTTGCCTGTTTGGCATATTCATATTTGGTCCTTAATGTTTGAAAGGTGGCACTTGCAATATATTTTATTCCAATACATGTGAAAAAGTGTGAGGGAGATGACTAATGTAATCTCTGACACCATGAATACTTACTTTCAAAAGGTAATAAATGTTTGTGATTAGCTAGTGAATTTTATTATTTTTTAAAAACAGAACTAGGGATCTATATCCCCTATGAGCTACACTCAACAACCCCTATCCGTACTACACAGGTGATATATACACAAATTTTCTCTGTTTTAAAAAGATTAACCAATTACTGAAGATTGAATGATATTAAGACTAGTGGCAATCTTCTGTAATCGGGCTTCCATTCCTTTCTCTTTGACTGAGAGAGTTTTCTGTACACAAAGCCCGCATCCACCATTCTAGTTATAGCAGATGTCTGTTTTCATGATTAAGTAAGATCAATTACACATTTGAAAATTGGCTATTAAAAAATTTTGCTGCTCCCGAACTTATATAACATCTAGAAGAAAAGTTTTAAATATTATGTAATTTTCACCATTAAATATACTTTTCACATGATAATTAAGTTATTTTAATTTAATATATAATTTTTTTTTTTTTTTTTACTCTCTTAATATTCACATATAAATATATTTTTCAACTGAAAGTGTTTGGAAATATTATTTGGGCTTTTTAAAATCTGGCAACAGTAGATAAAGATGACTATTTCAAACTATGAATTAAGTTTCAATTCAGACGATAAAATTGGGGGGGGAGGGGAAAGTAAAGGATTGGACACTTCTCATTACAACCTAGTCAACTATATACCTGCAAAAAATGGTTAAATTGCTATGCAAAGTTTTTGTTCCTATAAAACTTGTGTAACTGGACTATCCTGACCAAATTCAAAATTAAATAGCACTTAAAATAATTCTTCAATTTAAAAACTGTCTGCTTCAACCAGGGTTTGTAAATATGTTTTCGAAAATATAAAAAATATCTGATATTTTGATATATATTTGATATATATCCAATATTTTCAAAATAGTCAATTTACCACTGATACTAAATATTTTCAAGCATAATATAAATTAGAAACTAAAACATATGGCACTTAACATAAAAACTTAATAAAACAATAGTCTAAAAATACATTTTTCTTTCTTTTTCACTTGATTGAAGATTACCTAACTGAAAGCAGAATTTTCTTTACAAAAAGAAAAGAAAAAAACTTTAGGATTTACTTCTAAGAAAATTTCATGTTTTATTCTACAAAATTTTAAATGCAAAATAGTTTTTTTATTGCAAATCTCATAGATGTAAGCTTGTCTTCTTTTTTATTTCCTGACATGTTTTACAGTTTAAATCTTTAGATTCAACTATTTCAAAACCAGAAAAGATTCTTTTGTAATGAAGCTGTAAATAACTGTTTATCTAAATTAGTCAGTTAATCTTTCGATGGATGTTCTGAATTAATTTTGTCCCATGTAATTGTAAGTTCTGCATTTAAATATAAAGACTTCAAACATAAACCTTGTAAAAGATATTTTTCTTTGGCTAAAAAAGTTACTGCCAGAGACAAAAGTTCTTCATCTACAGAACGACACAGTTAATAACAGTTGGAAATTTCATTTATACTTGTTTTGACTGAAAATATCAAAAATATTTTGCACAGTGAGATTTTGAAAATAAATAAAATATCAAATATAAAAATATCGAAAATATCAAACTTCTTCATATTTTGAAAATAAATATCGGATATATATATAATAAACAAACACAGGCTTCAACAGGTTTATTATACATTTCTCCATAAAGCTACCAGTTAAGTTTTTGCCGGATATGCTGAAAAAGTGAAAAGATCACATTAAATACAATTAATAACTGCAGCATTAGTTGAATTTTTTTTCAAGAATAGAGAAATTCAATTTTTCTTTTACAAAGTATCTTAGTTTGAACTGTGTTATAGTTAGAGTAAAGCGTTTGTCACTGAAAAAAATAGGTTAAAATCAGCATAAAATTATAAAAAATTCGTGACATTTTCATGTCAAAGAAAAAGTTTCACATTCAATTTTATTTATTGTAAGTAATCTTTTTTTTTTTTTTTTTACCTTAAAAAGAAACTATTTGTGCAGCTGCTGTAGAAAAGGAATTGAACGTTTTCAAAAGAGCACAATCAGATATTCTTATAATCCCCCTTTGAATTTATTGGAACAGTAAGTTATTTTAGGAAAGCATTACTACATAATATCTATACGTTAATGCATTACCTACTTCTTCATATTGGTAATGTTACAAAATGATAAAAAATAATTGAACAGAATTAATTACTTGTAAGTAAGATCCAATCATTTTTAACACTTTCCAACAAAGTTTAAAAGTTTTTATGCATTCGCTTTGTCTGTCCCTCTGTCCACGCTCTAACTCCCATAAATATACTCTGATTTTCATGCAATTGATAAAGGTTATTTAGGGTCACTAAAGCATGTTTGGTATTGTATATAGTATGTAGGATTAATAGTTCATTTATAGGGGCACTCAAAAGAATTCAATTCCATTACATTATGGTATATAGGAAAAAATCCTTTGCAGAGTACTTTAAATAGATTATGCTATTTCAAATCTATTGAAACTGATACAAATCACTGAATTTCACTACGATTACGTTAGTATAGAACACTGCATCATAGCATTTTTTATTCATTTACAGGGACACACAAAAGAAGTCAGTTACAATACTGTCTTTGAGCAATAATTGCAGGAGTGTGCGTTTTAAAATTCGGTATGGGCTTTTAAATGTAACTAATTTTTTAAATGTTACTTGTTATATATAAATTCTATATCTCATATACAGGACTGCACAATAGTATTCACGTTCCATTATCCTTATTAGAGGAAATTGTTGAAGGGGAATTTTCAGCTGAGGTATATTTATTTCTTAAGTGAACTAAATTTTGGCATGCATGTAGTTAATAGATACAAATCTATATATCATATACAGGACCAGGGTTGGCAAGGTTTTGGACACAATGGTAAAAACCACGGTAAAATCCATGGTTTAAACCGTACTGTCCAAAACCCTCCTTCTGTCTAAAACTGTCCAAAACTATATTTTGTAGTAAAATTGTATTTATCAGAACAATGCTAAAAGTTTAAAAAATTGGCAAAAAGATTACAATACAAAAATACCAATTTAGTATTAACAACCTAATTACCCTACGTTATACTACCTAACAATTTAGTAGCAACAACCTAATTGCCCTACGTAACAAAGTAATTACATTAAGAAGATATTAAATTTAATTATGTATCATAATTTTAATGTTATTCATTTAAATAATAGTAGTTATTAGAAGTAATAATGATTTTTATGAAGAATACATTCTGATTCTGTTACTGAAAGTCCCGAGAGTTGTTACTGGAAATAATTGATAAATGGAGTTCAGGTTCAGCATACTGATTAAACCAGCTTACGGCTGGCAACTATGTATATGTGTATATTAAGAAATAGTATAAATAAAAATAATTGATTTTGTTTGATTATGAGATATTTAGATATTGACTATTATTATAACACTATTATATGACTATTATTATAACACTATTATATGACTATTATTATAACAACACTATTTAACTCTTAAGAAATAGAATGTTCACTAGAATTAGATTAAATTCATAATAAAAATACATAATTTAAAAATAACTTCTAGATTTTAAATTAAATATTTGTGTTTTTCTTTCATTATCCTATAATCTAGAAAAGATAATTTACAATGAAATATTATTTAAAAGAAATTTCTTTGTAACATTTTCTTGCACAAAAAGTGAAACAAAAGCATTAGTGTTAAGCAAATCTCCCCTCCCTATACTACATGTGTGGTATTATAAAGAATTTCTTATTATTATAACTCAATTTTAACAGAAACAGAACTTTTTATGTTACACAGATATAAGAAAAATTTGAACTTTTTTTTCATTTACCAAAGAATTAAATGGAATGTTAGTAAAATATATTGTGAGATATTTATATTTATTCATATGTTTAAATAAGTGTGCAGTGCTTACATGTAGAATGTTGCTTTTTTTAAGGTTTTGGACACTTTAGTACAGTTTTGGACGCTTTAGTACAGTTTTAGACACTTTAGTACAGTTTTGGACAGTAAAACCCACATGTCCTGTCCAAAACTAGTTTTGGGCGTCCAAAACCCCAACCCTGTACAGGACTGCTGAAAAAATTCGGATAACTTTCCGATTGTAGATGGGGACAGCTGAAATTGGGTTTTCAAATGTGTTATGCTTTTCCATAGGGTGGAATTAGACATAATATTTTAATTTTTTAAAGCATGAAGTTTTGTTATAACATTCTGAATGTGTTGGAAAGTGTTTCATAATCTATGCTTGATGCATGATTTTTTTCTTTCTTGTTCATTCTAATTGCAATTCAGTTCTAATTAATATTTCAAATGTACTTGAGGAAAACACCAAGTGACATAAAAGGAAAAAAAAGATTTCCTTGAATTATCTCTCATCATTTTGGGAAAAATTTTAATTTGAAAAATGTAAACAATGCAGTAAACTGGTAAAAATATTAAAAACACTGCTTCTAGACAAAAATGTTGAAATATTAAACAATTTTCGAAAAATCTCAACGTACTGAAAAATTTGTTGGAATCATTTTGAAAATTCATGCCACAACAAACTTTCAACCTTTTCACAATGAGAAAATAGCAATATTAAGATTTTTTATTTCTTGTTCAGTATAATTTTTATAAGTAATAGTCATTTAATTCAGTGATACATTTTATTAAAAACTTACAACAAAAACAAATGAGCATCTATTTAGCATTTGAGCAAATGCTTATACTTACACACATATAAAATCATCACACATTAACTCTACTATATCCTTTAATATTTTGTTCACCTCATTATTTTTTTTATCATTAATTAATTCGTTTTATTTTAATAAAACAAATATCTGAAATAAATTTTTTTCCAATAAGATAGAAGTGTAATACAGTAGACGCTCAGCATATCTCATATTCTGGGAGACAAGGGAGAAAAAAAAAACATATATGAATGAGCGGTATAATAAAGAGGTGCTAATTTCTTTACAAACATCTTAAGATTGTAATACATAAAATACTACAATCTGTTCAACAAGAAAGTGGAAGTAATTCTATGATAAGATTTATTGATAATTGCACAATAGCTAATAAAATCTGTTTTAGTGAACGAAAGAATAAAAATCACAGTTCTTATTTTTTCCATATTATGACAGACTTTTTGTTTTTTTTGCTGAGCAGACTGTATTTTTTGAAACATCAGTATCATATTATTACATCAAAGTTCTGCAATATTTATATATTTATACTTTTTTAGAAACATACCAATCTTCATCAGACATTTTTGTATAGAAAAGAGAGTAACTCACGCATAGTTGCATCCATTATATTTCATCATTTAAAAAAAAAGCACTATAACTATAGTGCTTTTTTTTTTTAAATGATGAAATATAACGGATGCTTAAAATCTTTTAACAGTGTCCTTAAAAATACACTTTATTATCACTTTATAAAAACATAACTTGCAACACAAAACATAACTTTACAATGCCATTTTAGTTCTATTAAATCTTAGTTTATTACTTATTCTTTCAGTTCTGTCAAGCTGTTTATATTTAGTTAGATTTGATAGAACTATAATGGTATTGTAAAGGAGGACAAATTATGTTTTTATAAAGTAATAATAAAGTGCATTTTTAAGGACACTATTGAAGGATTGTTAGGAAACTATCTTTTAGTGATGAAGTATAACGGATGCAATTATGCATGAGTTGCTCTCTTTTCTATACGATAATATCTGATAAAGACTGGTATGTTTGTAAAAAAGTATAATTGTAATATAGTCATTAATCAAACAATTATTTTGTTTGTATCTATTTATTTATTCTGAATTGTTAAGGCTGCTACTCACTCAGCTTCCAGAATTCCTCTCTGTATTGTTAAGTCTATGTACACTTTGTCGACATAGCATTTCGTCTGTACATCGTATGTAATTTACATTTCGTTGATAATTTGATTTGTGAACAAATGTATTTTTTGTAAATTATCATGAAACAAAATTATTAATGTTGCTCATACCTTAGCTATTAATACATATATCATGTATATATCATGATATACCATCGCGTATAATATGTCTTCAAGTACTTCTCTGGTACCATCAGTTAACACTACCAAGAACCTATCTTTAACAGAAAAATAAACACTTTTTTTGGGGGGGGGGGGGGGGGGCATTTGAAATAAATCCTATTCTCTCAAATAAAATTGCCAATTTAATATTAAAAGATAACATAGTTCAACAGATGATTAATTAATAATACAATATCAATATACTGTCACTCTACAAGCATAGTCAGGAGGGGAAAAGAGGGGGCGGGGTTAAAATGCTGAAATGATGCAACATGAAACTCTCAATTATTATACATATATTACATTCAATAACATTTATTGTGTACCAAATTAAAATGTGTGGAAAATTTCCTTACGAAATCATGTGCAAGGATTACAAAATCATTAAAAGTAATTTTTATTTCAATATACATTTAAACATAGAATTTTACGCTCACTACACCTTCTGTGTAAGTAGCTTTTAATGAGTTCTCTACTTCCACTTTTGGGAGTAATAAACTGACATCAAAACTCCAACCGACCACCGCTGACAACGAAACTATCTAGTGATTAATGTACATGTACAATACATATCAGAAATATTTGTCGACGAAATGATTGCCACCCCTTTAAGAAGAGTACGAAGAAACAAGCAATTAAGAACATTTATTTCCTGAAGATATATTTTTAATATACGAATGCATTCTACACTCATAGACTTAATAAATTGAGAGGAAAGTTCGAAAGATAGCAGCCTTAAGTTTAAGAAGTATCATCATCTGACTGCTGCTTTTCTAGTATTTTCTAGAGTGCAACTTTGATCAATGACTTTTTAGTCTATCTTAGTAGACTAAAAAAGATTTCTCACAGTATTTTTGTAACTTTGTAGTGGCCTGTGACGCTGAGTTCATTGCTGTTTCAGTGGGTGTGGACATGCAGTAAAGGAAATATCCTATATTTTTTCTGTTAAAAAAATTCTAAATTAACCTTGCAATTTTTTCATCTGTTATTTAAAGATCTTTGGTCTGGATATTAAAAAGAATTTCCCAAAATGAATCATAATTTACACTTCTATTTTTTCAACCTTGCATCTGCTTCACTTATGAAATTATTTTTCTTGTACAGTGAAACAGTAGTTATTCATTCACAGCATTTTTTCTTTCTGCTTCTAACATTCATATTTTGAAAGTTCATGAGATCATAGAAGAATTAAAAAAAATCGTTTAGTTTCATCGAGGTGTTATGCTCCATGCCCATCTTCTTATTATTGACTTATGATTTTGTATGCTCTCAGATTTGCAAGAATTACTAACTTGCTCTACTGATAAGTTAAATTCAGGATTATTTGTGTTGTAGTATACCATGGTAACATATTCAGAATTTGCTGGAATCCATAGTTCTCCTAATAAAAAAAAAAGAACAAAATTATATATATATATAAATAAATCATTATTTCAACAAAGTAATTATAATACAAAAGGTAAACTATCTCTTGTCAGCTATACAAAGTTTATTAAATTATCACATTTTATTTATGCTTCAGCATGGTTAAGGTTTTTAGTCAGTCAAATTCTAAATTCCCCTTGCTAATGTTAAACCTGTGATTGTAGAATGTGTTTATATATTTAAAATATCTACTTACAAGGGAACCACTTTAGATGTTGCTTGCACCTAGCATCGAGACCTGTTGCGTTTTGTAGCCCTATACATAAAAGTTAGAGGACCGAAAAAATTTCTCTGTTAAAATAATATTTTATATACTTTTTTATGCTTTTAATATTTTATTGTTACATATTTATTTGCTTATTTCGTGCCAAAAGTGACTTAAGTCGCCAAATAGAGCACTACAAATTTTCCGCCCGCTTTATCCAAAGAGAAAATGTACAGAACATATTACTAGAATTATATCAGATTGCGAATTTTTTTTATAATTGATAGCATAAGAAACAAATATTAGGTTTTTATTTTTTTTTCTATGCAGACGATAAATATATAAGTAATAAATATAATTCTATAAAAGCTTCAAAGACATTGAAAACTATTTTTTAGTGAAATACAAAATAAGCAAACTATTTTCTTTTGAAATCGAATGAAATAAAGTTTGGAATGTTTAAAATGAAATGTTGCTGTATTAAATGGTCCTTCGGTAAAAGTAATCATAAATTAATATTTTTACACAATTTAGAAAAATTACTGTGGCGAAATAGGTCGGACATTGCAATTTCTAGCTATTACAAATTCAGCTACGACATTTGACTAAGGTTGCCGGAAAGCTCTACTTTTGAAAATAAACGCTAACTGTTTCCCCGCCAAAAATATGAATATAATGTTGCAATTTTTCAAAATCCAATTCGTGGGTTTTTGAAGGAATTTTCAAACTTTTCTCAATATTTTATACTTATTATTAACTAATTTTTATTTTTAAATGATTTTCTTAAAAAAAAAATTCAATGTTAATAGTTCGATAAGTGGTCTCGAAAATTGCATTTTCAGAAAATTATGCTGCTGTATAATCAAGAAATATTATTTTAACAGAAAAATTTTATCGATTCTCAAACTTCATAATATAGGGCTTTAAAATGCACCAGATCTCAATGCTAGGTGAGAGCAACACCAAAAGTGGTTCCCTTGTTAGGAATTTAAAATCTTAACTTCTTTTTTCTTTGCACTCTTCTTAAAAGATGTTTCTTTTTTCTTAGTTCTCAAAATATTTCTAAAATCTATGCTTAATTTAATATTTTATCTTTTAAAAGATGACAAACTGCGAGTAAGATTTTAACGCATCATATAAAATTAAATATATATTTTAGAAATATTTTGACAACTAAGGGGAAAAAACACATCCTTTAGGAAGAATACACAGAAATACTAGTATGTTGTGGCCATCACAAAACTTTCTTCTATATAAATCACGTCAATTAAATCATTTAAATAGTACAAGAAATAACGATTTAGCACCAATTCATATCAAAGTATATCTGAATTTGAAGTTGGATGAAAATTAGTGCATTAGTTCTTGAGATAGAGCTATAGCGGAAATTCTGAAAAATGTAGCATAGCAGCGCCACCTGTTGAGCGATTTACACCAAAAATAAGCAGCAGTAAATGATATCAAGTTTACCTGAATCTGAAGTTTGTTGAAAATCCAAGCATTAGTTCTTGAGATAAAGCTATTGCGAAAATCGCAAAAATACAGCATAGCAGCGCCACCTGTTGAGCGATTTACACCAAAAATTAAACAGCATTAATTTATGCGTCAATTCATGTCAAGGACTAACTAAATCTGAAGTCAGGGTCGGACTGGGTCAATGTAAAGGGCGCAGACCTTGGATTTTCAGAGGGCGCAAAAATTTTAACGAACTCAAGTCAATTTTACTTTGCTTGTGTTGTATCTGGCTTGGGTTTAACACACTTGCATAGGACCAAGTAATGATAATGGCTTAAATTATACCTCTAACTCTGGACAGAAGACTTCGCTTTATCCTCCGTGCATGTTTAAAGTTACACCAAACCTGCACAATACTGCGCAATTTTTGAAACAAATCATGTATTATCTAAAACCTCCAAGTTGAACACAGATTACCTTGTAGTAGATGACTGATATCAAGACAAGGGCTTTCTTATTTTCTTCTTTTATCGATAGATACCTTGGAGAAAAAAAAAATGATCCCCCCTACGAATTTTCCTGAAAAGACATAGGTACCAATTGATTTGGAATAATATTTACTATTAAATTCTTATCATAAATTTTATTTTGGAGGCTGTCTTACCTATTAAAAAGTACACGAAAGTTCATTTTTCAAATGATAACATCCACATTAGACACCCTATTTGAGTTACTTGCTAGCCAGGAAAGAGATATAGTTTATATGCTTTTCTTAAATCTTAATACAGTTATAAAACAAAATGTATTAGCGGTTTATCACTAATTTCGGAAAATAAATTGAAGATCTTACAAGAAAAAGTACTACCTAAAACACTCAATTAGTCACCAGTAAAACTATACAAGGATTATAAATTTAATAAAAACTTACTTTAGATCAAAGAAACTCCTACAAAATACTTCTGGTAGCTATCTACGATTTTTTTTCTGTGGCTCCTTTGATAACACAATACGATCTCCTTAAATTATGGAAAGAAAAAATTTCTCTATATCCCGAAAACTAATTATTCAAACTAGCTGTACACATCATCGATGTTTTTAACAATTGTGGTTTGTTCATAATATATTTTTTAATACGATTTCATTAAAAATTTTCATGATTAAAAAAAGTATGGAATATTTTTCGGTCTATTCAGTATATTTCTTTAATAAATTAATAAAACATCAATCAGATATAATTTTTATGAAAATAAAAATTAAGTTTCTCAAATGGATCTAACTTTAGCATCCTCAAATTTAAACTCTTCAAACCTTATCAAGATTTAAGATAATACATACAAACTATTATCAAGATTTAAGATAATGCATATAAACTAATGCCTTTTTCCAGGCTGTCTTGATCCAAGAAACTCAAATAAGGTGTCAAAAATGGGTGTTATTGTTCGAAAATTCAAATTTGGTACAATTCTTAATAAGTAGACGACTTCGGAAACATAATTTATACATAACAGTAATTAGTAGATATTATTTCAGTCAGTTGGTAGCTATATATTTTTTTACGATTATTTTTAGCGGAATTAGTAAGGAGTAACCACATTTCCCCCCCACTAATCACCATTGATGCACTAAGGATCTTTAGAAAAGCTAACAAGATTTTTTTCACCAGGCGCAAATAGAGTTGCTGTGGAGCTCATAAGAGCTTCAATCTTTTTTTTAAATATATTTCTTTAACGTAATATGAATTAGTTATCAAGTCAGTTAAAAATGTCATAAATTCAATTTCTGTTACAATTTATTGTTTTATTATTAATAATATTATGAACAAAGTAGCATTTTTAAAAGTGGTATCTGCAGGTGTCTCCTTCATCTCACACAAGAAAAATTCAGTACGCAAACTTCGTTTTAAAAGCATTTATGTTTAGAACAAAAATATACTTTCCTTTTGGAAATAGAAAATTTGAAAATTAAATCTGATGCTTCTTTTGTAAAAGTACCACATATTATAGGTTATTGGAATGCTGAAAGATAAGGCTATTTGAATGTGAAAATAATAGGTATATTTTGTATCCTTAAAAAATGACTTTATGCATGCATAAAGTGCTGAATTGATATCGCACTATAAAAAGGTTTCTACAGAAAAAGGACACCCTAAAAAAAGTCGCTTTGTTAGTCTAAAATTGCTAAAATGATTGAGTAAGTTTACTATTCTAAGCACAATCTTACCATGATTTGCAAAACTCTTATTGTCATAGAGATAAGTTTCCATAAATGAGAGAACTAATTGTATTCCTGCAAACTGCAGGATCCCGTAAACAATGTTTTTTCAACAGACTTAAAAAAAGGGGGAGGAAGTTCTCATTTCGAAGCATATGTATTTTTTTTTTTTTTTTTTTTTTTGTATGCTCACCGATTACTCTGAAACTAGGCGACCGATTCATGTGATTTTTTTTTAATTGAAAGAGTATACTCTCTAATCAGTCCCATTTAAATTTCATCAAAATTAGTTCAGTACGTTTTTAGAAATTCAACACAGACTAAAATAATTAAAAAAACATTTTAAATAAGTATTTTAAATAAACATGTTTAAAACATTTTAAAAAGCATTTTTAATAAAACATTTTAATATTTCATTTAAGTTTTTTTTTTTGAAAAGTTTTTTTTATTCAAAAAACCTATTATAATTTTTAAATAGTAGTCACTTCTTTATTTAATGATATACTTTTCAATTGATTAAATTAAGCAATTTTTTTTCAAAATAAATACTACAATATTTAACCGCGTAAAATCGTTAAATAAAGCTATCAAAAAATGATTTTGTGAAAGAAAACGCTGTCTGCGAGATCCCACAGCTTGCAGGATTGTAATCCAAAAGTATATCATCAATTTTGTATTCCCCGAAAAGAAAGATCATGTTTTCCAATCAACAACAAAATCCATAGAAGATTTTTGCCTTCGGATATTTCTCTCTCATTTTCAAAAAGCACGATTATAGGTGCATTCAGGGACGGCTATAAGGGAGGGGGGGGGGGGAGAGGCAAGGTATTAAAAGCAAAAGGGCTGAAACTATGCGAAATATTTGATTAAATCTAATAGGCATCATTCAAAAATGCGATGAAAAAATTTCGTTCAACGCATTCGGCTACTAAAGCTCTCGTTGGGGGGCATATTTTCTCTTTTAATCGCATCCAAAGATGCCCTCTTTGGTTTCCAGTCCTGAAATTGCTACGCTATATCTTTGATTTCTTAGTGATAATAAAAAATACCGCTCTTGTGTTGTCTGTATATTAATTAATTCGAAATTTAGTACACTAATAAGAATGTATGTGTACAACGAGTGAAAAAATATTGGAGATGCTTAGGCACTTAAGAGCGCGAAGTTTTCCCTGGACGAGGACGCACCGGCCCTCAGGCCGGCGGGCCAGTCCGAGCCTGTCTGAAGTTTGATGAAAATCCGTGCAATAGTTCTTGAGATACAGCTCTTGCGGAAATCGTGAAAAATGCAGCACAGCAGCGCCACCTGTTGGGCGATTTGCACCAAAAATTCAACAGCACTAATTTATATCAGGAATTAACTGAATCTGAAGTTTGATGAAAATTCGTGCATTTTTTCTTGAGTTAGAGCTATTGCGATAATCATGTTAATGCAGCATAGCAGCGCTACCTGTTTGGCGATTTTCACAAAAAAATAATCAGCACCAAACTATATCCTGGACTAAATAAATCTGAAGTTTTATGAAAATCCGTGCAGTAGTTCTTGAGATATAGCTATTGCAGAAATCGTGAAAAATGCCGCATAGCAGCGCCACCTGTTGGGCGATTTTCACCAAATACTAATCAGGTCCAGTTTATATCAAGGTCTAACTAAATATAAAGTTTTGTGAAATTCTGCGCATTAGTACTTGAGATAGAGCGCCCACAAAATTTTTGTCACATACAGACTCACAGAGTGACAGACAGACATTTTCTAAAAACCATCAAATCGTGTTCTGGGCATTCTAAAACGTATAAATCCGTCGAAAGCCGGAAGTCGAAAATTTTCACGAATCCAATACTTTCTTCTTGTAAAGATAGAAGAAAGTAAAAAGAAGTTAAAAATATTAATTTCCTGAGGAGATATTTTAAATATACAAATTAACATTAGCTTGAAGAATTTGAAGTTGACTGATTGACAGCTATAACATAAATGAACACTTAATTTTTAAATTATCTTTATTTTAAAGTTTCTTCAAAATATACTTCCTCTGTAGTTATTTACATTTTAAAATGTACACATCCTCTAAATTTTATGATTTTAGGACCAGTGATTGAAGCTATATAATTAATGTGTCTGTCATTGTCATATTTTTACTTTCTTCTATCTTTACAAGAAGAAAGTATTTGAATTCATGAAAATTTTCGACTTCCGGATTTTGACGGATTTACACGTTTTAGGGGTCAGAGATTCCAAAAAACGTGTTTTTACAAAATGTCTGTCTGTATGTGACACAAATTTTGTAGGCGCTCTATCTCAAGAACTAATGCACGGAATTCAATAAAAATTTATATTCAGGTAGTCCCTGATATAGATTGGTGCTGATTAGTTTTTGGTGTAAATCGACCAGCAGGTAGCGCTGCTATGCTGCATTTTGCAGGATTTCTGCAATAGCTCTATCTCAAGAACTAATGTACGGATTTTTAAAAAAACGTCAGATTTAGCTACTCCTTGATATGAGTTGGTGCTGTTAACGTTTTGGTGTGAATCGCCAAAAGGTGGCGCTGCTATGCTGCATTTTGCAGAATTTCCCCTATAGCCCTATCTCAATAACTAATGCACGAATTTCCATCAAACTTCAAATTCAGATATACTTTAATATGAATTGGTGCTAAATTGATGTAATTTCTTGTACTAATTAAATGATTTAATTGACGTGATTTATATAGAAGAAAGTTTTGTGATGGCCACAACATACTAGTTTTTCTGTGACTTACCTCACAAATATCAACATAACATTATAATTAAATGCCATATAAAGATGTTCAAGATTCTAAAACCTTCTTCATCAAATGACCTTAAACTGTGCAAATACCTATCAAACCTTTTGTTCAATATAAGTTATAAATTATTATCCCTTTTCTGAGATTCAGCGGATGGTATAATGGCCATTTTTTAACAAATGAAAGTTATAGAGACTTATAATGAAACTTCTTAAATTCTCATCCAAAATGTAACAATCTCTAGGCTGTGGATTTTTTCTATGATTGAGGTGCTTTTCATAAATGACAGGATGTTGTTCTGGTGATTTATAGCAATAAACAACTCTTTTGCTTAAATAATTTTGTATACCAATCTGGATCTAATAATAATAAAATATTTTGTACTTTAAATTCGGTACTTTGCAGATGGTTCTCAGAACCAAACATAAATGCTGGTAGTAAATGTAACTAGAAATAGGAATGGCGTTCTAATTATAATACCATGTAAATGGCTACTTTTTGAATTAAAATAAAACTGTGAAAAGGAGAGTACTTTATAATTTAACAGGAGCGAAAAATCAGTGCCCAGCATAGATTATGAAACACTTTCCAACTATTCAGAATATTGTAACCAATCTTTAAAGTTTATTAAGGTAAAAGATAATGTCTAAATAAACAACTTAAAAAACGCATTTACAAACCCAATTTCTGCAATTACCGTTAATGTATGGAAAAAAAAAACAGAAATTTTGTGCAGCCGATGTACAGATTTGTATGTATATTATAAAGTATGCTAAAAGTTAGTTCAGTTAAATACATAGCACGGTTGAAATTTTCCATCAATAAAAGGAAATGTACTTGAGAATTTATGCACAGCCCTGTATATGATCTATAGAATTTATAAACACCGAGTAATATGAAAAAAAAAATAAAACACGGTTAAATTTAAAAACGCGTACCATAAATTAAAAACACACTTCCAGCAATTATTTTTCATAGGCATCTTCCATCAATAATTTTGTATAGCATTCGAGTTCCTGTAGCCAAATTATTTTGTGCTTCTCTGTAAATGAACAATAAATTCTACGACCCATATTCTGCAGTAAGCGCCTTAATACACATATAAATTTCAGTATGTTTAAAATAGTGTAATATTATTAAAACACTACAGTCACTTTTCTCCCATAGACTGTTATGTAACGGAATTTTTTTAAGTGCCCAGTAAAAGAACCATAAATTCTACACATTTTATTTTCAGTACTAAACATGCCGTACTAAACTCAAATAAAACATATGAATTTCATGGGAACTAGGCTATATTTACGTGAGTTAGAGCACAGGCAGACAAAATTCCTTAAAACTTGTTGAAAAAATAATACAAACTTGAAACAGCAATGGCAAATCTAATGGCTCTAAATTTTATACAGTAGACTCCCTCAAATCCGCACATCATCGCAGATATAAACAATGAAACTTTCAGTTCATTTACATTCCGGTTCACATTTCAGTTCATCACATGTCCACACCAGGTGTAAGGACAAAATTACAGAATTTTTTCGTTTTATATCATTCTGTATATATTTTAATATTTAATTCTCGGTAATGTGACTGAACTCATGTTTTTTCCTGAAGGAAGTATAAATTTATTGCTGAAAAAAATCAAGATATTGCTGATATCACTGGTAATCACAATCTTTTTACCAAATATATTTATGTATTAATCAAGATTTTTTGGTTATTAAGGCTATGGTTAAACCTGAAATAAAACTTCCTTACTTTATGATTTTGTAATGTGAATTATTAGGATACACTTAAGAGGAAAGTTTCATTGAATAATTCAAAAAAATGTATCTCATCTTTATTATGCATACTTAATTATACGTTATTAATTATTTACTTGACCTTTACTTTAAATAATTTAATCATTTTTAAAATTATCTTTTATTATTTTAGTTAATTACTTTACTTAATTATTTTAATATTCTACCATACTGCAAGCCTTCATTACAATTTCGATTGCATTATTACATTCCAAATACTGTTTAAAAAATGTAAACAAAGCAATGACCAGAAATCCGCACAACCTCTTGTCCCAAGCTGTGCGGATTTGAGGGAGTCTACTGTATATTGATAAAAGTTTTAAATATGCATAATACATATGCCCTAAGCATTCAAATATTACGTAACACTAATATTGTGATGAATCTTGTTGTACTTGTTGTTTAACGGTCATATATAGTATACAGATCAGCTTTAGAATAACCCTGAGTTGTAATGTACTGCAATTAGTAGTTGAATTGTAATTCTTCTGTTGCTGCGTACATTGCGTGTTAGTTGCCTGGCACCTCTTCTCAAGTGATTTTTGCCCACTACTCTTCTTTTCACTTGATGTTTTTTGGCTTAGTTGTTATCAAGTTTAGGAGAAAAGTCTAAAAAATCAAGTGGAAAAATTGTTCCAAATATGTAACCAAGAACAAAAAGGAATTCTTCAAATATTGCAAAGGTAAGATTTTTTTTATAGTAAAAAAATCCCTCAAGTCAAAGGACTGTTGCAAAATCGCTAAAATGCTCAGTGCCATTGTTAACAAAATCATTAACACTGATTTGAATTTTAAAAAGGCTAAAAACACAATGTTCATCGTCATTCTCCATGACACATTGCCAAACATAGAACACGATGCAGAAGTATTTAGGAGAAGCATTTCTCCAGAGAAAATGAAAAATGTTGTTACAATAGATGAAGCTTGGGTCTATTCAAGTGATTGTAATAAAAAAGAGATCCATTTATTAGCATCAAAGAAAAGAACAAATCTTAAAACATGGTTCAATGTTTGTAAAGAAAGTTTTTGAAAAGGTTTTATGATTGTTGCTGGCTTTGCATGTAATGACAAATTAAAATCAAAAAGAGTGGAGAAAAATATTAAGATAAACTCCACATATTATCAGAAACATATTTTACTCCCAACCTTTAAACATAAAATACTATCTCTACCCCTATGCCACCAATTTCTTGAACAGCATCTAGATAAAGTAAGCAGCAACACATCACAATCCACTGAAAATTTCTTGGAAAAAAGTGGAACGAAATACTGGTATCAGGGGCCATACCCTTCACTGATGTAATATACAGTCGTGGAAAAAGAAAGTAAACACCCCCTACTAACTCCTCAAGAAATTATCATAGTAGAAAGGTACTGGTACCGAATGATTGGAAATAAAGTCTACTTTTAAATAATGTATATAAAATTTGCTTAGGGGGGCATCTACATATTAAAACGAAACCAAACTTCATTTTTTTCAATGCCAATACCCATTTTTAACAAGATATTTCAAATCTTTGGTTCAAACTATGCCTAGACACCAAATTTCAAGTCATTTGAATGATAAGTTTTTGAATTATAAACATTCAAAATTTAGTGCTTCTAATGTTAAATTACAATTTCATATTTTTATTATTATTTCCTGAAATTATACTACTAATGTGCTAATTTTTTGTGTAGCAATAATACTAAAATACCCAAACATAAATACGCTGAATTTGCAATTTTTATAATTTTATGATATGAATTATAGAATTAATATTCGAAAAAATTATGAATTGCAACCTACAATTTTTTTGATGGATTTAGTTGGTTGGTTGGTTGGAGTTTTATGACACAAAGTCCCTGTAGGGACATGCTGCGCCAAGAAAAAGTTGAGTAAAACATAGTTAAAAATTAAAAGTTACAGCAAAATACTGTCAGAAATATAAAAGTGAAAAAACAAAGTAAAATGAAGAAAGCAATGTGATGATACGTGTAATTAAAATAATGCACAAGGAAAGCGACAATACACAAGGTTTTAAAAGTTAAAACATAGTTAAAAGACAAGAATATTTAAATTAAAAAATTCTAAAAGCTCTAAAGTTATGAAAAGTTATATGTTCAAGAAATAAAGCATAAAATGTTATATAATACTGCTTTAAGAACGAAGTTATAATTCAAAATTTTAAAACGATATAAAGCTACGTAGGATGAATAACTTCAAAAACTGTATTATTGTCATCGTTATCAGAGTCATAACTACAAGAATCCATAGCCTCTTCTGCATAGTTGAGCAGCTGTTTGTGATCTTTAATATTAGTTATTGCTGGGCTGACATGATTTATTGCCTTTTCTCTTCACAGTTTTCCAATGTGAAGAGATTTGAGTTGGAGGTTTCTTTCTTTCTTTTTGCGCACAAGTTTTTTCATTTGCTTTCGGAGTTGGATGAACAATAGGTTTCACAGATTTGTTTTTATCTGGAGCTGGCGTTTGTTTAGTCTTATGTTCGGCGGATATTTTTGATTGAACTGATGATGTTCGGGGAGAATTAGGTTTCTGTAATGGTTGAACTGGAGATGAAGCAGCCTTAGTTTCTGTCTGATGATTAGATGATTTTTTGGATCCAGCTGAAGATTTCTGTGACTCAGTAAGACGATATTCTATTGTAACAGGTTCTGAGGATGGTAGCCAACGTTCTAATAATGGGGTAGCATAGCATTTACTACCACAAGATACATCTCTGGTTTCTCTATTTGAAGTACTCGTTGATTGTGTCATTGGTGGAAAACAAGAGTCTGTCTGGGTGCTTATGTGCCTTATAGATTTTGATTGTTGTTTGAGTATACTAGAGTAAGAAACCCCGATAGTCGGGGTTCTAGACTCAACAAGTTTACGAGCTTCGGGATAGGAAATTTTTTCAGTTATTTTAATAGCAATTATTTCTTTTTCACGGATCCAGTTAGGACAAGAACGGGAGTATGCTGGATGATCACCCTTACAATTTATGCAGCGTTCGGATTTTTTACAAGATTTACCGTCGTGGCCTACTTCTGCACAACGAGGGCAGGTAACAGTACCACGACAAGTAGTGTTGGTATGACCATATCGTTGACATTTGAAACAACGGAGAGGATTTGGAATATAAGGCTGGACAGGACAGCTTAGGTAGGCTGCTTTAATTCTAGTAGGTAAATTAGGACTATTGAAAGTCAGAATGATGTGCTTTGTGGGAAGCACTTTCTCATTCCGACGAATTGTTATACAACGTACATCGATGACATTTTGGTCTTTTAAATTTTCTAAAAGTTCTTCTTTTGTAGACAGTAAAAGGTCAGGTTCCGATATTACACCACGGCAAGTATTCAGAGTTTGATGCGCTGTAACAGAAACATAGAAAGGTCCTATTGTATTAGAGTTTGAAAGAAGCTGAGATTGGCTGGCTGAAGAGACCTCAACAAGCAAATCTCCAGAATGCAGTTTTTTAAGTGAACAGTTGTCACCAAATACAGAATGAAATGTTTTTGCAATAAGAAAAGGTGAAGTTCTCTTAAAAGAACTATCAGAGAGGCTATCAGTGCGTTTAATTACAAAAAAACGAGTGAATGAAGAATTCGGTTCATTTTGCTGCTCTCCACATGGGAGAGAGTTAGAAGGAAATGAGTTTTTTCCATCCATGTTAGAAAAAAATAATGATTCAGACCCCGGCCGCACCACCCACTACCGAGCCCAACAAGGGGATGCACAATTGTGCACCAGTGCTGACCAGGCCCCATACGGTCACAAGACATTCCTATGCCAGTCTCCACCCTTAACAAGATGGCTAGTAAATGCTCGCTCACTTGATCCCCAGCCAGTGACAAGTCAGCTGACCAGCCGATTGATGCATACGGGACCAATATGCACCCCCCGTCTACCTGAAGCAGAGGCCAAAGCAGTGTGTTGGTTTCCCTCAACTGCCAGGATCCCCCTTTCCAGGGACACGGGACGCCACGCACGGCAAACACGTGGGTGGTTTACAATTCTCCATGAGTCGATATACAGGATGATATCGGCCCATGCAGAATTGCCCTCACCTCCTAAGAGGAAACCACAATGAGAGTGAAACAAAGAGGAAAGAAAGGCAAGAGAAAAAAGAGGAAAAAGAAAAGAGAAAGATCGCTCAGGAACCCGGGGTTGCGAAGCCCGTGAATACCTAAAGAAGGTATCCCCCTGGGGGGTTGATGGATTTAGATGTATTAAGTCCTGCTTTATGGAAATCCAAAATTTCACATTTTTCTTCCAAGTAGTTTTCAAATTATTCTTAAAAAACGACAAAAAGATGGTTTAAGGGGACGTCTATGATAGAAGTGACTAGATATTTTGAAATTTCTTATGATATCCTGTAGTCTAGCAGTCTTTAATGACTGTTTGAGTGGCGCTTAAGATGCCTTGATCAAGAAGGGGGCTCTCACGGTCAACAATCGAGTACTGAAATTCAATTTGGATACAGCCCCTAAAATATGCTCGTTTTAAAATAATTAATTTCTCAGAAACTTATTGTACGAATTGCATAAGAATTTGTTTTTAGGCTAATTGAAAGGTGTAGAGTTCATTTATGCTGTCAGAATTGTGTACTGCTATTGAGAAAAACAAAGTTATGGTTCGTTTAATATGTAGATGGTCCCCTAAGCAAATTTTATATACAGTCGGCTCTCGTTAATTCGAAATCAGATAAATCGAATCTTCGCTTAATTCGAGCTAAACATGAAGTCCCGAAATTTTCAATGGCAGAATAACGTTAAAACTTTTCATTTATTCGAACTCATTTTCTCTTGACTTCGTTTAATTCGAACTAACGAGAATTCCATTTTTTTCATTTTTCCTTACTTACTCACGGACTTCAGATCCTTGAAATAACTTTCTTTCTTTCATTTTTGTCAGACTTGTTCTGAACTAGTATAATAATTCCATGCATTTGAAATCCGCTTTCTTAGTGTGAGTTGTCTGTCCATCAATGACACATTCGCCCTTTCTTCCATTGTGCTTTTCCTAATCCCTTCTGTAGCATTTGACCCAGTGACATTCCAAGAAATTCAGTGAGTGGACATCTGTTAAAGATAGGGGAAACCTGTTTTATCACTACATTCTACTTTCACTCTGGGGATCGAATTTTTCAGTCAATGGTTTTACTTACTGCTAAATTGTTTTTTGAGAAAGTAAAAGATCTTGTTTCTTTAAAATATGGCTCCACGTGGAAGTTATAAATCGTTAACTCTAGAAGCCAAAGTGGAAATTATTAAAAAGGTAGGATGTGGCCAATCTAAGACAGAAATTGCTGCAGAATATGGAATAAAAAAGAATACGCTGTCTACTTACTTGAAAAATAAAGAATTCATCCTGAAATCATGGAAAAAGGAAAGATTTGCTAAAGAACGAAAACGTATGAGAACAGCAGCCCATGAGGATTTAGAGGAAGCTTTACTGTTATGGACAAAAGATACATTGGCAAGAAATGTACCTTTGAGTGGACCTATATTGGCATCTAAAGCGAAAGAACTTGCACTACTCATGGGTATTAAAAATTTCAATTGCAGCGAAGGATGGCTGACACGTTTTAAGCAGCGAAATAACATCGTACACAAAACTGTGTGGGGTGAAAGTGGTGCTGTAGACCTCGCTGCTTGCAATGAATTCTGCGAAAAGCTACCGGAACTTATTTCTACTTATGCAATGAAAGACGTGTTTAATGCCGATGAAACAGGGTTGTTTTATAAACTTCTTCCTAATAAGACTTTAACATTTAAAGGTGAAGCGTGCACAAGTGATAAACTTAGAAAAGACAGGATAACTGTGCTGGTAGGTGCCAATATGGATGGAAGTGAGAAGTTAAAATTGTTAGTTATTGGTAAATCAACCAATCCACGTTGCTTCAAAGGAGTTAAAACACTGCCTGTTGATTATGTGGCAAATGCCAAAGCCTGGATGACGCGTGAGATCTGCATCAGTTGGTTAAAAGAACTGGATAAAAAATTTTCTCGTGAAAGCAGAAAAATTCTATTGCTGCTAGATAATGCGCAGAGTCATTGTAAACTACCAACACTGAGCTCTATAAAGATTGAATATTTACCCCCTAATACTACAGCACAACTGCAACCGATGGACCAAGGAATAATTCAAAATTTAAAAACTCATTACCGTAAAAGGGTTCTAGAACAAATTTTATTTTCGATTGACCTTAAAGAAAGCTACGACGTAACATTACTCACGGCCATCAACGATTTATATGCGGCGTGGGACGCCGTACAACCTGAAACAATAGAAAAATGCTTTCGACATGCCAGATTTATCCATCCATCTAAAAAAAGTGGTTATAATGCAAATGACGAAAACGACAGACCTTTTGAAGAAATAGAATTTCCAAATTTTTCTGAAAAGTTCCAATGCGATATTACGTTCGCAGAGTATGTAGCAGCCGACAATAGTTTAGAAGTATCTGGGACCTTAACTGTGGAAGAAATTGTTGAAACAATTCACGAAAAATGCAATGAGGAGATGGAATCGGATTCTGGTGATTCTGCTACTATGTCCCAAGTGCTTTCCTTACCCACAGAAAAGTCAATTGCACAATCAATTGAGTGTTTGCGTACATTTATCCTGATGCAGCCGTCATCAGACAAAGAACTTAACTGTTTGTTACAAATAGAAAAACTGGCTAAAAAGTCAAAAATGAATAGGACTAAGCAAACAACAATTGATATTTTTTTTCATAGAGATGATAAATAAGTGTAAATAATTTCTTAAATGTTCATCTAATTTCAGGTAAGAAAATTATAGTACAATTAAAATGTAATTTTAAATGCCGTTGTTCTATAGTGTATTATTAATTTTTGTTTTATTTATATTATTTTAATATTAATTATTTTATGTATTTATATCTTTTAATTTAATATTAAGTCATTCTAACGATAACATCCGAAATTAAAAAAAAAAAAAAAAATACTATAACATTAATTCCTTTGTAATAGTATCCCTTTAAACATGCTTTCTCTCATACTTTCCATAATTCGAACTCTGGATAATTCGATCATTTCTTGTGGTCCCGACGAGTTCGAATTAACGAGAGCCGACTGTACATCATTTAAAAGTAGAGTTTATTACTAATCGTGTGGTACCAGTAACTTTCTTCTACAATTCTTTTGCAGAGTTAGTAAGGGTTGTTTACTTTTATTTTTCCACGTCTGAACCTTCTAAATCTTCTGCTGTATCAGCCATGGATTTTTGGACTTTAAAAAAAGGTGCTAACTAAACATCAAGCTGTTCAAAAGGAATGGACCAAAACAACCCTCCCAAAACTACAAAAGGCATTTTTGTTATGGAAAGTACGGTGTTGAAAGGTAGTTCAGAATAAAGGTTATCAAATTGAACAGTTAAAATACAAATATTTTATGTGAAATAGCTCTATAAGTACCATAAAAATAGTCAGAAAAATACCCGAACACCCTCTGTAGAATATCTACTGACACCTGCCTATATAATTCCTGCCTGACATCAGGCATATTAAACTTCGTGAGGTTTTTACTTCATTCGCTTCTTCCATTAACATGATGAAATTACAAAAGAAGACCTAACCTGAGAGATTATTTGAAATAGTGACTAAATTCACTAAATCATACAGAAAATTTCGATTGTAATTTTTCAGGAAATTCTTTATACATTCATTGTTCAGTATTTCTTGAAAACCTCGCAATTAAAATGAATGGGTCTCAAGAAATATTTCCGTTTTTAAATATTACTGTACTCACTTCTTTCTGTGACAGAAACACACATTCTTTCACCGTTTGGTAGGTGTATAAAGTTGTTGATGCAAGGTAGATCGAGGAAACTTTTTGCTGTAATCTGAAGTTTTATTTTACAAACAGTTGGGTCTGCTCTTCGAACAACAAATTCGCACCACATCGGCATTCCAAGTGGGAATTTAACACGTATGTTAGATGATCTAAAATATCCAGTGTATGATGTGACTTCTTGGTAACATCGTTTGATAGAATTTGGAATGTCTGGATGATCTGTAAAAGTAAAAGAAGAAAACAAACTGTAACTAAAATTCGTCATTATGATTAGGCAATGAATAATATAGCAATACATATCTACATCGTAACTGTATATTTAAAAAGGATTTTTATGGTAAAAATATATAAATGCAGAAAATGTTATAAAATTGGGCTTAGATGCATATTTTTACTTTTAGTACCCGCATGCTATAATCTCCTTAATAATTTTTGTTTTATATTGAAAAAATTTAATGCCTTGTAAGCAGTAAATATTGATTTGACTAACAACAACATTTAAAACAAGAATGAAAAATCAGGCACAACTTATGGAACACTTTCCACCCACAATAGAATATTATTAAGAAATTTAATTTTTTCATACAATGAAATGGGATAGTAAAAAAGAAATTTAAATTAAATGCACCGCAAATGATTTTTTCCCCATATACCATAATATAACTGGATTCTTTTGTGTGTCCCTGTAAACGAAGTATAAGAGGCATTCTCACAGCCTTTTAATTTTTCTATATTTTTCTATTCTTGGGGGTTTTGTTATACTGGAAAACATCCCACTGCATGACTGCATAACAATATCAACGAGATAAGTAAGTTTTGGATGATGTTGAGGTCCAAATATACCACGAAATTCCTATACCGTCCCGTATCCCTGATACTGATTTTTAAGTTTGGAGCTGTCTGTATAAAATTGTTTCAATAAAAGTAATTCGATGTAATTTTTTTCCGAAACTGGGACTATTGTTTTCTATAAATATGTAACAAAAAATTAACCTGCACACATTTTTAGGGTTGTTATTCTTTTTTGAACTCTGTCCCTGGATTTTAGATCCTTTGCTAAACTTATACAGAAAATCAGTTCAGATGCAGCCACAGAATTTTTTTCAACTTTTTTCTCGTGTAGATGCTAGAGAAAGAATGGCTAAATTTTTTTGACAAGGAAATTTACTGCAGAATTTAAATTAGCATTTAAATATCAATTTCAAGCATCGTGGCTTTATTGGTAGTCTTACCGTCCCCAAGGTTTATTCCTGCACTTTTTGAGGTAAATTAAAAATTTTTAAAATTTAATCCAATGTAAATAACTGTTTCTAAAAATCAATGAACATTGTGGCTATCACTTAGTCTTAACATTATTTGCCTAAAAATAGGTGGTAATTTTCCTTACCGTCCCATCCTTACCATTCCCTTTATTTTCCTTACCGTCCCATCCTTTCCACCCCCTTTTTTCCCTGTTCCGTCCGCCTTTTTTTTTCCCTTATCGTCCCTTCTTTAACCAACACCTACTTGATACTCTTAAAGTCAAGTAGGTGTTGCTTTAACACCCCTTTAAGACAATGTTATACCAAAATTTTGTATTAAAAATACTACATTGTTATTATTTCTTATTTGAATGTCCTGTGGGTATAAAATTAAACTCGCAAGTTTAACTTAAACCTCAGTTAAATAAAAAACTTTTCGTTGCTGACCATTTCTTCTTTATTTTGAATCATTATGGCATTCGTCTATAAGTTTAAAATGTTATTTTAGTAAGTTTAATTTCATCAGATCTTTATTCCTGAAAAGTCAAAAGATTGCGAGAATGCCCCATAAACGCTTCACACTTCCTTTTCAACTGCGAACATTTTATAGGGAACTTCGTTAACAGTAACACATAAGAAAATACTTGTTAATCCAAGTATATTTACTTGAGATAGAGCACGGACAGACATGCAAGCCAGATTCATAAACATTTTAAAACTACACTGTTAAAAATATCGTGAAAAATTACCTCTGTAAAAGGCTTATCTATTTTCTGACCAATGAGAACGATCCATAGGCGTTTATGTAGCGTTCTCATCGATCAGAAAATAGATAGCCTTTATAAACAGAGGTAATTTTTCACGGTATTTTTAACAGTGTATGGTTGAAAGTGTTAAAGACAGGAACTGAATTTATTGGCTAGTGATCTTTCATTAAAATTTATAAAGCGCATATTTTAAAACTTAACTGTCTGTTTGGATATTTTTTAGTTCTTATTTTGGCTTACTAAGTGCATAGAATCTGCTGTCTGATTATAATATATAGATTAAAAAAATATTTCAGTTGCAATATTTCAGGAATCAAATGCAAAGATATCAATGAATTATAGATTTAGTTTTCTATCATTTGACATGCATGGATGTTTTTATTTTTTATTTTGCGGGGTCTTTGAAATAAGTACAAATGTTGAATTTCCAATTCCCACTCCTTCTTTTAAAGAGCAATTTTTAATTTATAGATAAATTTAACATCAAATGCAAAATTACAATTCGTTTGGAGTTTGGACATAATGTATAAAATTGAAAACGTGGGGCATATTAATTTTTACTTTCTTCTATGTTCGTAAGAAAATATTGGATTCATGGAAATTTTTATTTTCATTTTTTGATGGATTTGCATGTTTTAGGATGCTTTGACTACAAATTGACCATTCTTGTCTGGCTATTACGTAGATTTTGTGGATAATGCATATCGAATTCAATAAAATCAGATCTTATTTAGTTAGATCTTGACTTAAATTGAAGCTGATTAGATTTTGATGGACATTTTAAAAATTTGTCCCCCCCCCCAAAAAAAAAAAAAAAAAATCCGATCAATACTCTAAATCTAAAAGTCTTAAAATACCGTATATACTCGTGTTTAAGTCGACCCCCAACCCCCAATTCTTAAGCAAAATTTTGAAAAAAAATTGAATTTTCGTGTATAAGTCGAAGATTTGTAATCGAGGATAAAAAAAATCGATAAATTTTCATTAAATTAGTGAACTTTTTTCTTTACATTTCTAATCAGACTTTTTTTTTTTTAATTCATCGTTTTAAAACTGTATAATTATGTAAAGCCGAAGAAGCTTAAACTATTTTGAAACCTATTCGCATCAATTTAATGATACGTAAGAAGAAAAAAATTCTTTCAAAAATCTATTCAATCCTTATTTACAAGGGTAAACAACTTCTTAAACTGCTAAAATATAGTACTTTTCTGTATTGTAGGACTTTTGAGAGAGATATCTAAAAGCATTCTAAAGTTGAACTTTTAAAAATAAACAATTAAATTTAAAAAATAAAAAAACCCGACTGCGTAAAAACGAACTAATTAATTATTCCTCATCAATGTGAAACTATTTTTTTTTCAATTCTTACTATTAGCTCACACTCTCGCTAGATATATCTTGTTAAAATTTTCAATCGTTAATAAAATACTTATTATTCATCCAATCAAGTTCAAATAAAATTTTTTAAACTTGTAGTGGATGACACTTGATGCTAATCCAGTTTTTTCAAATATTAATTCATTAATTAAATTAAATTAATTAATTTTCAATAATCGAGAAAGCCCTCTTATTGATCAAGGTATTTTAAGACCGAGAGAGCCCTCTTCTTGATCAAGGCATTTTAAGCGCCACTCAAGAGGAAAGAAGAAAGGGAGAAAAAAATTCTCTTATTGACCTAAGTAGGAATTGACTTAAAATATATTTTTTTTTATATTACTTGTTTATATTACTTACCTATTTTTTTTTATTTACTTGTATTGATGGCTTTTAGGTTGTGTTTAATTGTTAGTTCCTATCTATAAACATTGTTTTGATGAGGTCTATAGATGTCTATGATGGTTAGGGTTGCAGTAAACCTAGAGATCCTACATACACAACTTCCAAGTTGTATAATATTTAAACGGAGCTTCTGATTAAAATAGTCCATGAAACATCGTCTTCATTTTGAAATATCTATCTAATGATATGCCACTCAATATAGTGCGTAAAATTTTTTTTCGTCTCTACCACCATTTTGAATTTATAAAAACATAACCTAGCCTATAACCATCGGGCCATTAAAACAAACTGATAGAGACATCATTCATTAAAATCCATCCAGCCGTTGGGATGTTTCGAGGGTATATAGAAATCCACATACACAGATACGCGTGAAACACATAACCCTTCTTTTCAGTCGGGTAAAAAGTGATTAAAATGTTGAAAGGAATGCCCCTGTATTGAAGGGAATTCTGTCCCAAGAGAAAATGGGTGCAGAACAATTACAGGGACATTATTGTTAGGCTTTTTTTGTCAATTACAGGGAAATGACCACTCTCTGCTTTTATCTAGATATACTTACCTACCTAGACCTACCTAGATTACTTAAAAGACTTGCCCATTCGCCGATTATCTGCGATTGTTTTTTTTTACTAACTCGTGTATAAGTTGACCCCTCATTTTCAACTCCCAAATTTTGTCTAAAATTCTTCGACTTATACACGAGTATATATACGGTAAATTTATTTGCACCTAAGCTCTTTTTTTTATTATTTTCTACAATCCTGTTATAGAGAAATTTTTTGATTGGTCTGAAATTGTATAAAACTTTAAAATGTTGAATACTACCACGTAATTTTGAAATTATATTTGAATTTACCGGTAAATTTTACCTTCGAGTTGATTTTTGACGGCCAATTACCCACTCGAGGGATATAGGCCCAGGGGAGGAGTGCTCTTCGCGGGGGGTCTTTCTAAGGGAACCTAACCCGTATTTACGCATCGAAATCCATGGTTCGAAGAAAACCACGAAAACTCCGAACGATTAGTCAGACGGGCACGATTGGGTTCGAACCCAGCGCCTCCCGTCTACTCGCTTCGAGAGCAGAACCTCTCGGCCATTGGTGGGGCAATTTTACCTTCGGATGCCAAATGGAAAATCAGTCGATCTACTAGTTTAGGAATTAAGGTTGGAACCCCTAATGTTAAATTCCTTTAAAATAATTGCAAAATTAATTGCAATGCGAGTAATTTTTTTAAGTGTAAACTTAGGTTATAATTTATTCTTTTGTCAAATTAATTTCAAAGTAATTTTTTTCGAAAATAATTAAAAGAAAATATCTGGACTGCCTGAGAGCGGTATATTAATTTGTAATTACTTGCATTAGTTTCAGAATAATAATAATAATAATAAAATAATAAAAAAAAATCATGCGTCAAGCATAGATTATGAAACACTTTCCAACACTTCCAGAATATTTTAACAAAACTTCCCAGAATAATAAGTTAAAGAATATACCTAAGTAAAAGTTTTGGAAAACGTATAACACATTTCAAAACCAGATTTAATCAATTACTGCACTGCACCTAGTCGAAAAGGTACTCCAATTCTTTTGTTACCTTATGATCTATAGATTTGTATATTTTCTACAAAGTACGCAAAAATTTAGTTTATTTAATGATCTTTAATTTTGTTAGAATACGCATAACATGATTAAAATTCACTTTCATAAATTTCTACCAATAGACTGAACGTACTTGAATTCTTTTGTACAGCCCTGTATATTACCTAAAGATTTTTATACACGTCACACATGCAGAGAAAATTAAATTCAGTCAAAAACACGCTTAAAACTACTGAAGTCACGCTTCCAGGAATTACTATCCATAAGCAGCCATATATCTAATTTTTTGTACAGCCCTGCAATATGATTTTATTTATGTACTACAAACATCTATACTAATTGTAGCCGAGCTTTAAAATGCATAACTCAAAAAAAAAAAAAAAAAAAAAAAAAAAAAAACTTTAAACAATTCACGCTTATTCACAGTAATGGTTACAAATATTTTTGTGTAGACCTGTATATGATCTATAGAATTTATAGACACCACGTAGTATGCAAAAGTTTACATAAGCTTAAAACGTATACCATAACTGAAAATGCACTTTCAAAATCATCCCTAATAGAAAATACTTGAGATACATTATTGTATCCGATATCTTTTATGTGTCCCTGTACCGCATATACTTGCGTATAAGCCGACCCCTCTACTTGAATGACAAAATATTGTTAAAATTCTTGACCCGCTTATAAGCCGACCCTAGAAAATTCCAATATGTTTTCAGATAATAATCACATTTTTAATAAAATACTACACAAGCAAAAACAATCATATAAAAAATTAAGAAACATTAAACTAATCCTTCAAATTCGGAATCGTTCTATGAAGCCCCGTCCCGTTGCTTTCTCGTCATAAAAATCGGGCTCAGGGTCTGATCAATTTCCGCCATCACTTTCGTAAATAAAATCTTCCTCAGTGTCATTCATAGCATTACTATTAACGCACTTTTTAAATGATTCTAGTCATCTCCCTTGGAATTGACATTCAGGCCTCTTTAACTAATGAGGCGATAACATCGATTACCACTTTTTTCAAATTGTCGCCCTCTGTTTTATGCACATTTTGCAAGTACATCAACTCAATCCAGATTTTTCGCAATCTATCGTTAAATAGTTTGTTGATCAAACATCAATTTGCGTACTTCAGTCCGAAAGCTCTGTGGCTTAGAACTTTTCTCCCAAAATCTGAGCCGCATATAAGCCGACTCCTCCTTTTTAAAAGATAATTTTAGGTCAAAATTTTCCGGCTTATACGCGAGTATATAGGGTAAATTAACGGTAAATGCGATGCAGATCATTTTCTACTGCAAACATCTCGTAGTTAAGTCTCAGTAATGTATATGAACTACATCATGTTTAAAATAGTCCAACACAACTAAAATATGCTGCGAACAGTTTTCCCCCTTAGACCATTATATAACCGAACTCTTTTGTGTGACCCTGTAAATTGCTTTGCACTCCATATTCTACAGAAAGCAGGTATTAGTGCACCTCAGAAATTCATATCAATTTGATTCTGTTTGTAGCAGAGTAGCTGCATTAACCCTGTCAGGGGCAAAGCACTTCTACTCGTAAAATTTTGAAATGATTGACTGACGCCAGAATTTGCAACCAAATTTATTTCAAAATAAGTAAAAGCTTTTTTTCGAGTTCTAATAAAAGGAAATTTTTCATTACAAAATTCTGGTGTCAATGTGGCATTTAGAAATTAAAATTAGGTGGTCCAAAAATGAACCACCGCCTTTGAAGGGGTTAAAATATGCCGCAGACGATTTTTCTTCATAGAACATAATATAATTTGAACTTTTCAGCTCCCCTGTACGCGTATTCTAAGTGTTAAACATGACACATTCTACAGTAACCATCTTCTAGTGCACCTCAAAAACGTATATAAATTTCATTATGTTTTAAGATTGTGTAACACTATTAAAATACACCGCAAATGGTTTTTCCCCATAGACCATACTGTAACGGAAAACTTTTGATTGCCCCTGTAAATGAACTATGAACGCTACACACTTCATTTTCAATACCAAACATGCCATGGCGAACCTCAATAACGTATATCAATGACATGTCAATCCGACCATATTTATTCGAGTTAGAGCACGGACAGGCGGCAGACACTAAGTCATAAGCACTTTTCAACTACTGTTGGAAAGCGTTAAAAAACTTTCTAAAATGTACAAAAAGTATTGGTAGCGTACTATATAAACCATCAAAAATTGGAATGTCCTAACACTTGTGGTAGCATTTTTTATTTTACAGAATTAACAAGTTGGAAATTGTACGTCAAACGTGTCAAATGAGGTACGTTCGTATTCGTACTATAACCAGTTTTATAAATGTTTTTTGCACAGCATATTGTACTGAATGTATATTTTAGAGCACTTCATAAGTGCATATCAATTTCGTTCTGTTCGAAAGGCTGTAACATCATTAAAATGCACTTGAAATAACTTTTTCCTATTGGCCGTAATGTAACGGAAAACTTTTGACTGTTCCTGTAAGTAAACTATCCGATTTTCATAAAATTTGAAATGACTCAACAAAATTTTGCAACAGCTATATACAGTGAAACTTCTTTTAAAGGCCGCCCCTATTTAAGGGACACCTCTATTAAGGGCCACCTCTATTAAGAGCCAATATTTTTAGGAACGAAAATTTTCCCCATAGACATAATGTTAAATTTACTTCTATTAGGGGCTGCATCTACCCCTCATAAAGGCCATTTTTTTTCACATGTGCCTTAAATTCTAAACAGGTATATTAAATTTCTGAACCAAAAGATAAGAGTTCAGCAAACAACTGCACTTGCAACAAAGAAGGCAGGGGGATATGGGGAGGATTTAATAACACAATGAAGGACCACAAACTTTTCGACAAGTGAGACAAACAGTGCCTCACACTTTGTTTGACCTTTCAACCTATAGGGGTTGGGTTGGAGAGGTACTTGCCCTTTGTGGTGGGCACACAAAGGATAACAGGTTATCTAGAAAAACAGATTCCACATTTACTAAAACTGTGAATGCATATTGAAGCACAATTTTTAGACCTCTCAGAAAACGCTAACATAAATAAATAAACTAATGTATCATTCTAAGGCATTAATAAATGGCGCAAATTTAAGTAATTTGTTCCATAAAATTAAAGAATCATTAGAAACCAAAATAGTTTGCAAAAAACTTATGAAAAGTAAAGCTAACTTCAACAGAAATTTTTTTCAATCATGTGTAGATTTTGAAAATGTTAATAAACAGTTTTTTCACCTATATGGGTTTTGATTTCCTTATTTTAGTTGTTTTTTTTTGTCACCCCTATTCAAGGGCTGCCCCTCATAAGGGCCAATTTTGAATGGAACGGCAGGTGGCCCTTACAGAGAGGTTTCACTGTATTTAGAATTTCAGACTATTCGGAAGGCTGTAACATCATTAAAATGCACTTGCAATAATGTTTTCCCATTGGCTGTGATGTAACGGAAAATTTTTGACTGTCCCTGTCATTAAACTATACATCCGATTTTCATAAAATTTGAAATGACTCGACAAAATTTTACAACAATTATGTATTTAAAATTTAAGACCAATCGGTTGGGTAGTTTTTTGCTCTGTTATATGCGGACAGACAGACAGACTGACTGAACGACGACTATAGGTGCTACGTATTTATATAATTACGAACGCACCTAAAAAGCTACTATAAATTGATTTTCCATCAAGCTCTTGCTATTGAAATAAATTCTGGACAATATTCAGACTAATAATACAATAAATAATTAGAAATTCTGTGTTATCACATAGGTATAATGTAAATGAATGTAAAATCTATTTTAACATCTATTTATCTATATATGTTATTTACCATTATATCCTGGGCAGGTATTTAATATCTGATTCGTCATTATTTCGAACCCTCTTCCAGATGTGTGACTGTCACTCTGAAAGTGGAAAACGACTGGATCTTTAAACTCGGAGACTTTTATTATCACTGAAAAAAGAAGAAAAAGTTTCAGTTCATTTTTAATATTAGTTTATGTAATATACGGGAAGGAAAGATAAAGTGGGCACTCTAAGATTTGATGAATTTTTATGATCTTTTTTAATCAGTAAAGTTCTAGAAACAAATACCAATAGTAACTATAATAACTTTATTTTCAATTGCTATTTTAGTTAAAAAAAATTAAAATATATGCATTATTTTTAAGCAAAAACTACAAAATAGCCACTTTTTCCACCTAGGCTAGGTAAAGTGGCAGGTAAATTGAACAAATCACATGGATTCAGGATATATATTTAATCAACACAAGCTAAAGTAACTCACATTAAGAATAAGTATTATATTTTGTAATATTTTAAGTACTAGGGGGCTCGACCCCCTACGAGCTACGTTCGCCAACCCCCGTTCAGACACCGCATTTTCTAAAAGCACGCTAATTTGATTGGCTTTAAAAAGATTTTGAAAGATTGAATTATAATTTAAAAAACAGTGGCGATCTCCCTATAAACGGGTTTCGATTCATTTCTCTTTGATTGGTGAATTTTAAAGAAAAATCAGGTGCTGTTAAAAGATACAATGGCTGTTTTCGTCTTTGATTAAATAAAATCATTAAACATTTCAAAATAAGCTAATATAAAATGAATTAAGTAAACAGAGCCTTTGTCTCCCAGTATTTTTTAACAAAGAGAAAAGAAAGTTCCTTCTGACGTAATTTTCACCAAATTTTTCTTTCTCTTTTTAATATTCACGTGAAGATACTTTTGTTAGAAATGAAATATTATTTGCGCTGTCCCAGCAAAAATAGTGGAAAAGATCATCTTGAAATATCAAATAAATGTCTCGCGCAATTTTTAAATTTAAACTGTTTTGCAATATTATTTTTTGTTCATTTTACATAATAAGTGTAATGTGACGTAAATGTAACGTAATTTCTTCTATTTAAGACTTCTAACGCATGTTAATGAATTTATTATTTTACAATATCCTTTCTCTGTTAAAATTCACGTGTAAATATAGTTCTTATGAAGTAATTTTCAATAAGTTCCTGCTTTTTATACGCAATTATTTAATTCTAATTTGAATGTATCTTTTCTGTTTATAATAGTCACATGTAAATAAATTTTTAATTTGAAGCAAACATTATTGTTTGCGTCGTTTATACAGTTGGCAACAGGTTAAATTAGTACACTTTTCTAAAATAAGTAAAAAAATATCTCTCGAAATGCTGAAAATTTGAATTTAAAATAGAAATAAAACCTCAAAAAATGAGTCAAATTAAAAAAATAAATGAATTCTGCGCACCGGGAAATTATAACGCATAAAATGATCTAAAAATTATTAAATTCCGATGTATAGTTTTTGCTCCTATAAAACTTTTTTAATGGAACGATTTTGCCCAACTTTAACATTAAATATCTCTTAAAATAATTCTTCGATTTGAAAACTGTCTGCATCAGCGTATTTATTAAACATTTCTCTATAATACCTCCGATTTTCATATTTTTGTATGCAATATTTTTCTTAATATTAACGGAGAAAGACCTCCGGTCACAAAAAAATTCAAAACCGGCGACAGCGTAATTTTTTTAGAATAGAGAGATTAAATCGTTGAAATATAAAGTAATTAGTAATGAGTATCAATATGATATGTGGCCCCGCAGACATGCAGACTGCAAATGCCGAAAGTAAGCCTTTCTATGCAGAAGTTATTGCCCTGTCTTCTTCTTTTCAAAGAAAATACTTTTGAGTAGTATTTTGTTATGAACAATGAATAAAAAATCGTTTCCGGACAAAGTAGCCATCTGGCCATTTTGCCCGATCTGTTTGTGGCCACTTTGACCGAAAAGATGCCATTACAAAAATTGTGGCCTAGTATCTAATCTACAGCTCATTATCCCTTTCCCCGCCAGAGGGTTTTCCTGTATTTTTATAAAAATGCTTGTAAATTCCAGGATAAATATATTTATTAATCGCAGTTTGAGGCTATAATATCTTTAATATCACTTCTTTGTATATATGGTTCAAAATAAAATTCTGCTTAAAATATTTTTGTCTACAGCCATTTTAACACGATTTCTAGAAACGGAAAAATCCGGACCTGCCGATTAAAAGGAGTAAATTTTGTCCCCTTTTCAATAAAGTTTATTAGAAATTCGTACAGTGATTTTTGAATTTTTTACATTTTTTTTTTTCTCTTTTTTTTGCGAATTTTAGAGTTTTCGCGTCTTCCTGTGATATTTTGACATTGGTAAAATGAATCCTGTTTCAAACTTTTAGTCTAATATGGTAAATTTTATCGTCCTCAATTTTTTAATTTTATCAATTTTTCACATTTTGCGGCGATTTTTTTTTACATTCATAAAAGAATTATGGTTACAAATTTTTGGCTCATTGTAATAAATTTTGTCCTCTGCGATTTTTGATGTTTCAGTGATTTTTAATGTAATTTTAAATGCGATTTTTAGTGTTTTTTCGCGTTCCACTTCGATATTTTGACATTCGTAAAAGAAATTGGTTTCAAACTTCTAGCCTAATACAGTAAGTTTGTTCACTGCTATTTTTGATTGTTTAGCGACTTTTAATGCGATTTTTTGCGTTCCGCTGCGTTCTTTTGACATTCGTAAAAGGAATTCAGTTTCAAACATTAGCTTATAGGGTAACTTGAGGTGAGATGCCGTGTTGTACAAGATGCCGTATCACGTAGTTTTCATATACGCAGGCGATGTAGGTTCCCTAGTGATACTTTAATTTCCATTTGCGTTCTTTTTAAAAAAAATTTAAGTAGTATTTTTTATTGCTATTTCGTCTTAACATTTCTGGTAAGTGTCCAAAATCTTTTACGTGACTTCTTTATTTGCCTATATAAGTCTTAGTTTAAACACCAGAGAAATAAATCTGATGTTTTTAGAAAGCACTGATACCTGGCCTTTCTGCAAAGCATAAATAGTTGCCGGTTCCCGCTTCTTCACGTCAGTGGGGGGCACTGGCGTCTTGTCCAATACTTTGGGGTGAGTCGATGAAAATTTTTGGGGGTAAGATGCCGGTTATTTTCCGTTGCGGTCAAATGCCTGATTGTTTCTTCATTGTTTAAATTACTCTTGGCTATTAACTAACTTGTCAACAATTTTAATCAGATAATTTAAATCAGTGATTAAATCGTGATTTTAATCAACTGATTAAAAAAAGTCATTGATTAAAGTTATAAATTTTCTAAATGTTTAAAATGACATAAAGATACATTAAAATCTAAGGTGGACATAATTTGAAAGGTTCCTATATGTATTCTGCCTTATAAATAAACTTTATTGGCCTTGTAAATAATTGTTTAATAAAAGTTAATTTTAATCATTGTTAAATGCAGTTATAAATAATTTTAATAAATGTAAATATCGGTAGTATATAATATAGTTTTAGATAACTAGGGGTTTCTGTCCCCTACGAGCTATGCTCGCCAACCTCCATCCAGACACCGCAGATTCTAAAAACACGCTAATTTGATCTGCTTTGAAAATATTACGGAAGATTAAATCGTAATTAAACGACTAGTGGCGATCTCCTGTAATCAGGTTAACATTCATTTCCCTTTGGCTGAGGGATTTTAAGACAGAATCAATTGCTTTCGAGACAGCTAACTGCTACTTTCGTGATTGATTAAATAAGATCAACCCAACAATTTAAAGTTAGCTTGTATAAAATGGCTAAGTAAACAATTTTATAAAGACGCTATAAGAAATTTATTTTAAATTAGATATTTTAAATGTATCTTTTTAAATATGACGTAATTTTCACCAAAGTTTTTTTTTTTCTCATTTTAATATTCAAATAAAAATAATTTTAAAGGCCTATAAAAGCCAAACTAAATTGGTGTGACAATAGCAGCTGCGAATTTCCAGGTGTCTCAAGCATTTCTAAAAAAAAAATTAGATAAGAAGTCAAAAGGTAGAAAGACAGAATCTTCAACTGAGGATGATATGGATGATGATTAAATTCCCTCCCAAGATTCAGAACACGGGGATTTTTTTGTTTTTTAAGTGAATGAGAATTATTGTTCAGAGTGCCTAGCAGAGCGCAATAAAACCTCAGGAAATTGTGATGGTATCAAGTGCATTCAGTGAAACTGTTGGTTATGTAAAAGCTGCTCAAAATTCCTAAACAAATGTGCAGTTTCTAGCAGACCTGAGATATTGCTAAAAAGAACAAAAGGACATATGAAAAACATTAACAAAATAACTTGACTCTAAATCACTTTATCACAGTGGCTTTAACGTAGTTAAACTGGTTATAATGTTTAAAAATAGGCATACTTAAGAGCCATAATTATTTTAAATGTTAAGTGGAACATATTATATTAAATAAATATTACACAACCAAATATATTAACATAACATAAATAATTATATAACAAATAAATATTAGTTTGTTCATTTATTATATTGCCAACGTTTGTTACATTCATATTTTTGTAATTTCCTAATATTAACTAAGTAAACAACTTTAGTACGTCTAAAATATTAAAGTTACTTTTATTCGCCCCATTATGTTTTATACTGCTTCACAAAAAATATTGTTTACACTGAAACTCCATAAGGCATCTTAACCCTAGGCTATCTTACCCATACCTATGGGTAAGATGCCGAAATGCAAGTGTTTACAAAAACAAAATTTTCGATGCTTTCTATAACATCTGTAAAATGAAGTAAGTTTTTAAATCATATATAAGAGTCTAAACTTTAACAAGAAATCAATGAATAACAACTATAAGCAACAGGCGATTTTTAAAACAATTAAGTCAAAAACTACGGCATCTTCACCCAATCTACCCTACAATATATTTTCTCTTCCGCAATTTTCAATGCGAATTTTAGCGTTTCTCAGCGGACATTCGTGAAAGAATTTCGATTACAATGCTTTAGACTACTGTAGCAAATTTTGTCCTCTGCGATTTTTGAATTTTTAATGTTTTTTTTTCTCGTTTCAATAAAGTTTGTTTGGAATTCGTGCAGTGATTTTCAAATTTTTCGCGATTTTTTATTGAAGTTCTTTGTGTTTTTTCGCGTTTCGTGCTATTTATTTACTGATCCGGGCAACGACGGGCAGATCATCTTATATATTTCTACTTATATATTTCTGGTACATTTTCCAGTGAATATTTTGAAATATTAATCCTATTCTCGAGCCGCTCAATCTTTTGAAAATTTCGTAGTTTAATTAATAGATCATTTCAACAAATTAAATTCCTCATTAGTTCCACTCTTTGGATGTTCTAAACTAAATTACGTGCTATGTTTTACAATTTATACTATGAAAAGTCGTAAAATTAGCTGTCCCGTACGTAGTAAAATTAAATTTAACTAAAATAAACGGTCAAGTGCGAGCATTACTCGCGCTCAGAGGGTTCCGTACAATAAATATATGAATTATTAACTGCATTATTTTAAAAAAATCGTTGCTAAAAGAATAATAAGACTTTGTAAAAAAACATAGAACGTAGGGTTGGTTATGACTGTGTATATACTAGAAAAGTGTAAATATGTATACCATAAAAATTCAAAGAGATATGAAGCCTAAATAACATCAAATATTGCTATTCTGTATAACTCTTCTTTATCTTATCCTAATCTGTTTATGATGAACTTAATTCGGTACTGATAATAAAAGTAGTGCATATTTAAGACTTCATTTGGCATTTCATAAAACTTAATTCAACGTAGTATTATTTGTTTTCTTTTTACAGTGTAGCTAAAACAAAACCCTTGTTCAAAGTTTAAACTTGGCATTGCACTAAGCGCGCTTCGAAAGGAGGTCGCAAAGTTGCAACCCCTCTTTGGTCCGTGCCGCGTTTTCCAAGATAGGTTTTTAATTAACTTTTAAAGACACGGGATGCGCATTGAGAGATCCGCTTAATGGAAATCAGTCGCGAATCCCATAGTATTTATGTGATTAATTATAATTAAATTAGTCTGTTTTTATTAACTTGATTTTTATTGCATTTATACTGCTACTGGGCATTGCATTATACAAATATATCATTAAAATTTGTTATCTCGGCTTTAAAATCCGACGGTACATATAGTACGCCGCCCCTGTATGTCCAAACCGTCCGTGTCTTTAAAGGTTAATATCTCGGCTAATTACGGACGATTTTTTTCAAAAATCATCATCAATTATGCTTTTATAGTTCTGCTAAGGTAGGTACCCCCAGCGCTCCTCAAAACCTTTGCTGAATGCCTGCAAATCGAAATTTGTGTGTAACGGGAAAATGCGCTTTTCTCAAAAATTATGTGACCTAGGGTAATCGCTGTAATTTTCCTGCAAGGTTTAAATTAACGCCTATTGCCTCTAATTTTTTCATAAATTTAGTTTCAGTATATTCGGAAATAGAGGGGTGAGGGACATATTTTTGCGCTACATTTTAGGCGATATCTCTGGAAACATAATACCTAAAATTAAAAAATATGTATTTTTGAGTTCATCATTACGAAAGCTTTAACACGATATACAAAGAAAATATTTTTTTTTCTAGTAACTTAACTCCCTCTAAATTTTTCCTAAATATATTTGTGAATGTTTAATAATCTGTAAATATGTGGGTCAATAGTCTTTATTACTTCCCCCAATTTGAACTTTCCACGTTCCATAGTTTACGAGTAAAACGGCTGTGACAGACACAGGAGTGATCTTATAATGCTTCTGTTTTTACTTTTTAAGTACGAAACCCTTAAAAGAAAGAAAGAAAAAAAAAAAAAAAAAAACAGAACGCCTGCAACCCATGGTCTGAGATGACAGAGGGCGATTTTACTTATACGCAAATAAAAGTTTTTTTTCTCTCCATTTAAAATTTTATTTCTAAGGCAAGCTGCATGATGGGTAAATTTTATGAGTTAGTGTCTGCTTAATAAACATATGCTTATATAAACATATGGCCAATTATGCACTGAAAGAACTTACTTTTTCCATTTAAATCATGGCACAACTTATTTTTTCCTGGTAACTCCAAAAATGCTCCGGAATGGCAACCCGGAACATTATGTCTTCCTAAATTGAAAGTCAAAAATTCTAGTTCTATCTGACAGACTGATGGATCCGGGCGAAATATTTTATAAGTACATCTGTAATTTGGACCAAAAGGGCCGGGAAAGCCTGGCGAAGTAATTCGACCACTGGATTCTTTTACAGTCTGATCGCATTGCTGAAGAAATCGACCTGAAAATGAAATGCAGTTAATAGCATTAAAATATTATTAAAATTCGAGTTATTATTACTTTACATGAAATAAAACATACGGAACAAAAATGTTTTATTTTTTTTAGAGTCCATGTAAAGTTTATTTACGTATCAACCATGTAGTTAATGGTTCGATAATTAACTCATATGTATATGTAATAATAAAATTTTCGCCCTGTTATCTTAATTAATCTATTCCAAATCATTATAATATCTACCTTTTTTACATAGCTTTAATACTATCTTAAATATCTTTTATCTTTTTTTCCATGCTTTAAATGCGTATTCTTTTATTATTCTAAAAACCTTAAATCCATTCGTCTAATCTTATAAAACCCATTAAATTACTTTTTTTCATTTTATTCTGAAACTAAATTCTTTTTGTTTCGAATATTTTTAATAGCATTTGTTCTCTGATGTTCTATTTCCTATAATTCCTTGCAAAGCCCACCAACATTTGTTTACGTTATTAATCTGACGCCGAGACTAAATCAGGGCCGTAACCAGCGAGTCCAGTCAGAGGGGGCTCTGAATTTTTTTGGCGGGGCTAACATCTTTTAACAGTCCATATCTTAAGCAAACTAAATATAGCAAAACTGATAAAATGGACCTGTCTATAAAGGAACCCGTCTAAAGAGTAATCTCTCTATAACGGAACTTCCTATAATGAAATTATTAAACGGAAAATACTTCATGTTAATCTGAAAATGAATATAAAACAATTAGGGGCGGTGTACCTCTTAAGAAAACCTACCTAAAATAGAACTTTTCTAAATCCCGTGGGATTTAGTTTTAGGTTTTATTGTATTTAATGGGAAGCAAATAGATAGCATCCGACACCTCATAAAAAAATGACTTTATTTAAATTTTAATAAGGAAAACTAATGGATTGTACACTGTATTCTATTCCCATTGCAATTTTTACATTATTGAGCATATTGCTTCTTTTTGTCCCTTGGTGTCTTCGGAAAAGGGAGCCCCCCCCCCCCCCCCTCTCTCTCAGCTCGCGTTTGTTCGTACAGTGTTTGCATATACACACGCAATAATTTCTATGTGTACTTCTATGTATAACTTTATACCAATTTTGTGGAAAATAAAATTTTAAAAAAGTTAAAAAGATAATTTCTAAACAGGCCATTCGTAATATGCTAAAATGTGCACCACTACAATTGCCAGTCCTAAGCCTTGAAAAAGTGTGAAGGGAAGTTACCTGAAAAACACTGCCATAGCGGTTTTTTAAAGTTGTCCAATTATCCGGATTTTTCATTAACCGGATCGGCATCGGCCCGATTGGTCCGGATTATCAGCACTCTACTCCATTGAACATTGATTATCTATATGCATATTTGAACCGCTGATTAATCAAATCAGTCTTTCTATTGAATAAATTAGTGTAATTTATCATGCTAGCATTCTGACAAAAAAGTACATCTTTATTTACAAAAACACCGATTCATACAACAAACATAGAAATCTTCAACCGTCCAGCATGACAATTTTTTTAAAGATGCCTTTTGAAAAAACTGAGAAAAAGGAATCTGTTGGTATAGAGGTCTGCACGGGCCGGAATTTCCAGGCGCGGGCCCGGCCCGATTGAAAGCTATCTTGACCGGCCGGTTCATATTTTCACAGTGCACGGTCGTACAAAAATCAGTGAAAACAGACCCGGCCAGTGGAAAAATCAATTAAATCAGGCCCGATCCGATCCGACTCAATTTCTACAAAAAAATTCAGATTTTTCTTAACATACAATTAAGATTCTTTTAAAGTAGGGATGCACAACCTGTGGCCCGCGATGGGTTACCGTGTGGCCCGCGATGGGTTACCGTGTGGCCCGCGAATTCCAATTTATTACTGGAAAAAATTGCAATTTTTGTCCATATGGGAGTAGGAAAAAATCGTGAATTTCGTCGATCGGGTGCGGAAAAATCTTGAATTTCGTTGGTCGGGCACGGAAAAATTTTGAATTTCGTTGGTCGGGCACAAAAATCGCGAATTTCGTTGCTTGGGCAAAAAAATCGCGAATTTCGATGGTCGGGAACGGAAAAATCGTCAATTTTGTTGATCGTCTGCGAAAAAAAATCTAGAGTTTCGTCAGCCGGGAGAAAAAATCGCGAATTTGTACAATTTGCCGAGGGAAAAATTGAAAATTTCGTTAGTCATTTAAGAATCGCTAATTTCGTTAATCGGGTGCAGAAAAACCGCAAATTTCCTTGATGAGTTGTGGAAAAATAGCGAATTTCGTCGATGGGGGTCGGAAAAATCGTGAATTTTGTTGATCGGACACAAAAAAATCGCGAATTTTGTCAGTAAGAACGGAAAAATAGCAAATTTCGTTGATCGCGCACGGAAAAATCGCGAATTTTGTCGATGAAGTGCGGAAAAAATCTGAAATTTTGCCGATTGGGCTCGTAAAAATCGCGAGTTTTGTCGATTGGGCTCGGGAAAATCGTAAGTTTCGTTGGTAAGGCTAGAAAAATGCGAATTTTCTCGATCAGGCACGGAAAATTCATCATTCAGGCGCGAAATAAGCGCAAGTTTCGTCAACCGGGCATGGAAAAATCGCGAGTTTTGTCAATCGGGCTCCGAAAAATTGCGAATTTCGTTGGTCGGGTACGAAAAAATCATGAACTTTGTGGGTTAGGAGCGGAAAAATTGCAAATTTCATTGATCCGATGCGGAAAAATCGTAAGATTCGCCCTTTTATCGCGAGAAAAAATCGCGAATTTCGTCAATTTGCCACAGGAAAAAAATATAAATTTCGTCAGTCAGTTAAGAATCGTGAATTTCGTTGATCGGGCGCGGAAAATTTCAAATTTCGAAGATCAGGGTATAAAAATCGCAAATTTCGTCGATCGGAAACGGAAAAGTCATGAGTTATGTCGATCGAGATCGGAAAAATTATAAATTTCGTTGGTCAAACGCGAAAAATCGCGACTTTTTTCGTTTAGGAGAGCAAAAACCTCAAATTTCGCTGATCGGCCTCGGAAGAATCACGTGTTTTGTCTGTTTATCGCGAGAAAAAATCGCGAATTTTGTTAGTCAGGAGCGGAAAAATCGCAAAATTCGTCGTTTAGGCGCTAAATAATTGCAAATTTCGTCGATCGGGCACGGAAAAATCGCATGTTTTCTCAATCGGGTTCCGAAAAATTGCGAATTTCGTTGATCGGGTACAGAAAAATCACGAATTTTGTCAATCAGGAGCGGAAAAATTGAAAAATTCATTGCTCTGCTGCGGAAAAATCGTAAGATTCGCTCTTTTATCGCGAGAAAAAAATGTTTTGTCGATCAGGCTCGGAAAAATCAAAAATTTCGTTGGTCAAACACGGAAAAATCTTGAATTTTGTCAACGCGGAAAAATCGCGAATTTTGTCAATCGGCCTCTCAAAAATTGCGAATTTTGTTGATCAAGCGCGGTAAAATGTCAAATTTCGTTGATCGGCTCCTCCTCTCCCCTTCGTTCACATTTTTTTACTAGCCACTTTCACGTCTATGTTTGTTTTTAGCAGATTTAATAAAACAAAATTTACTCCCTAGAGTAAAGTCAAGGAGTATTATCATTCCTTGAAAATAATCCTTGCTATATCTATGTTGTATATACAAATTTAAAATGTTGATATATTCTTGTCAACTGAATTGGACATGTTAACTGTGTAGGGGAACCTAGAGGAGTAACCGCCCCCCTCTAAAACCATAGTCTTTGTCTGATTATACACTACAGATAACCTCACCGAAATAGAATTCTCTCTGTGTTACTGATGTGGCCCTCGACAACCCAGACATTTTTATAAGTGGCCCTTCTCTTAAAAAGGTTGTGCACCCCTATTTTAAAGAATACTGCATACATATTTATGGGATAATTTTACAGCATATTTTAAATTTACGATGTGTTCGCAAGACAGAAAATACACAATAGCAACATCAATGATTTACTTAGTCTTAGACGTTTCAACATTCAAATAAGGATTCATTAAAAAATTCATATTGTTTAGAATAAAAGAAAAATGGGAAGGTTAAAAACATGATGATTATTTTTGAGGGTATATTATAAAATGTAGATTTGTGAAAATATTTCTGTTATTCCTTAAGGCTTTTCTCAAATCCAAAGAAGCTACTTTCTGACACATTTCTAAATCGATTTCTTTTCGAAAACGTCAATATATTTTTGAGAAAATACTGTCCAAGTTAGCGTTTTGAATCGAATATCCGGAGACGATAGCACGGAAAAGGAGAAAAACCTGCAGTCACGTGACAAGAATATCTTATATCTCTATAAGTAATTTATTTATTAAAAATGGGAAACACTATTCAATTCTAAATCCCTTCAATAGACAGGCTTGTCAATTTTATGCCTTTACAGTTAAAAATGTGTCAGAAAGTTTTTCGTTTTTGAGCAGTGAATTTAAGAACCACCTTCAAGTATATTTCCAAAAATTCCGTTAACAGAAGTTCATTATCGCTATTAATATTTTTACAAAACAATTGCCTGTCCTAAACATCCTGAGAACAATTAAGTCCATTTCTGGCTATGTTGAAAAAAAATGCAGGCCTGATCTCGGTACGGCACGAGTCTGCTGGAAGAATTAAGATCGGGCTCAAACGCCATGTAACTGTCCGATGCCGATCTCTACGCTGGAAAATGTTATATTTCGATATTGATGCTGGCAAACTAGTATCGACTCGTAACGCACATTTATATGTATTCTCGTAAAACTCATATTCAATGAAAATGATTCATATTTTCTCGTCTGCGTTTAAATATTTATATCGGGCTGACAGACCCGCTTAATTTATTTTATTGGCCCGGTCCAGACCGGCAGACACGTTCAAATTTTGCCGGCCCGGCCCGTTTGAAACTTCGCCTTCATTTCGCCGTCCCAGCCTAGTACAGGCTTCTAGCCAAGCCCGGAATCGTGCTCACCTCTACTGTAGGATACAGTTAACAGTTCTTTTCACATATTTTTCCTATAAATTGAAGACATTACATAGATTTAAATATCATATTCTGTTCAATTTTTTAATATATAGAAAAAAAAAAAACGAAAATTTGAGATTTTGCAAATGTTTATGCGTTATGCATAGATGCCAACAACACTTATCCGGAGTCTGTTACAAGACGAAAATATTTTCAACAGGAAATTTTATTAAATCAAAAATTTCAAACTGAAATCTAAAATGTACCTTATCGAAAAAAGACATAATTCCTTATATATTTTTTCCAATTTAAAACATGCTTGTTTTGGATCAGACTCCGGAATAATTAAGAGATGTTGGCATCTATGGTTATGTGTCCTATATTTATTAATTTGAATAATTCACAAACTTACTATTATCATTTAAAAAATATTTTAATATTTTTATTCCATACGTTTAATATTTATAATTAATAGCTATTTGTAATTTATTTAATTTTATTAATATTTTGGTTTCTGCTGAATTATTAGGTCATTTTAAAATCACGGTTGTTTGTATACGATTTAATTTAGTGATGATATTGTTTCTCTTTAAAACGAGCGTTACCTAACCTTATTTTATTAATAATATGATTTATAAAATTAACGATTTAACAATTCGCAATAATAATTAAATTTAAAATTCTGTATATGATTATATCATTTTTAATATGAATCAATTATTACAAATATATATTTATTACATATTTTTTAAACATACCTGGACTTAATAATAAAAAAAGAGATTGTAATTTTAATATTATATACAATACTTTTTTTTTCAAAGAAAACAACTTGGATTTAATTCATTTAAATAGCGACAACATAGACTTTTTTTGCATACGTTTTACATGTGTTTCTTGAAATTTGTTCAATCTCATTTAGAAAAAAAAAAAAAAAAAAAAAAAAAAAAAAAAGCACAAGGGCATGAACGCCATTTTCGAACAGTTTTCATTAAATGTAGGCGACTATTTATTATTATACGTTTCTAAAGATCTTTAAAAATATTCTTCTTTCACTCAATAACGAAAATTTTTCTGACGCAGTTAAGAAGTAATTTTCTTTCCCTTTGCCTAAAATTTTCACCTTCTCACATTCATGCGCCTAAGAATTGAATACCGTTTCCCATTTTCTTATAAATGCCATGATTATAAATAACATGATTTATAGTCATTTGCTACTCGATGATTAGCATTTCGTCGTTAAATGCCAAGAAAATCAGCCTGCAAATTCAAATTTGCCGTCATTTTTTGACAGATTTTTTTAAATTTTCTGTATAGTTTGAATACTTGCAAATATCTTTATAAATAAGAGAAATTCGCGAACATGTCAGGAAGTAGCTGATTTAGATTGGAAAACAGCCTTATAAAACACAGAACACAGTTTAATTCCTTGAGCTTGAATAATCATATCTGCAAATTGTATGCCTTTATCATTAAAATTATTTCGAAAATGTGTCAGAAAGTAGCGCAATTATACTTGAAAATAGATTTAAATGAAGCATACGCCAAATAGTTGAAGACAATTTTGTCATAATCTTATAATAAACTTAACCTTAATCGTGCTTTTTCACTTAAGGCTCTTGTCCCTGCCGGCGAAGGCACTCACGAGCTAATGCTAATCCTGTGTTGAGGGATTTTTCTAATGTCTCGTTTGCATTTCGACATTTTTTAATAATTTTTTTTGCAGCCGAGGTCCGTCTCTACATCGCACCTTTTTTACTTTCTCGATTTTAGTTGGAGATATTTTTTAGAATGACACTTTCATTTTCAGAACTGGTTTTGAAAATGAAAGTAACTTTATAAAAAAATATCTGCGACCAAAATCGAAAAAGTAAGAAAGGTGCACTGTAGGGACGAAAGTCGGCTATCCAATGAAAAAAAAAAAAAAAAAAAAAAAAAAAAAAAAAAAAAAAAACCCTTAAAAATGTCAAAATGGGAGCGAGATATTAGAAAAAACTCTCCCCATAGGATTAGCATTAGCTGATGAGTGCCTTCGCAGCCAGGGACAGGAGCTTTAATGTTTTATATTGTTATATGACAAATAGAAAAAAAAAAGGTTTAGCAAATTCATGGAACACAAGAAAAAAAAATTAGACGAAAGTTCAAAAAGCAAACAAAAAAATGCCCTACCTCTGCTTTCCTACTGCCTACACCCACAGCATGAAACAATTTTTGGCTTTCAAGCAATTATTTTTCTTATTCCATTTGTATAAAATGACATTTTGTTATCTTTCTAATTTTCTTCAACAAACATTCTAGTTAGTTTCCAAGTGATATTTCATCATTAACTAAATCTGCTGTCAAATACATAATGTCAACAGGCAAATCATTAACATTTAGAAACACGTCTTTTTTGTGACTACGTTTTAGTGAAGACGTTTAACCATTGCTTAACTAATTATCGATTAACTTGAGCAGCATATGTCTATTTCCATTCATCCCGTATACGATCATTGCTTTTAAAATGTCAAGATGTACGAAAACATGTGGTGGCTAGTTAGTGCATCTGGACTTAATTTTTTCGGGAGAAAGAAATGTTCCTACTTAGAACGCGTTTCGAGAATTGTATCGCAAGCAAGATAATATAAAACAACTAATCTAACAGGGTTCTGAACGCAAAATGTTTGGCATATTCCATTGCATTCAAGCAGTTAAAAGATATAAATATATATATATTTTTTAAGAAAATTAAAACGTACATATTGTTGAAAAAATAAAAAGTAGAGAAATCGTTAGAGGGGGCTCTAGAGGAAGCTAGGGGGGGCTCAGCCCCCATCGCCCCCATCTGGTTACGGGCCTGGACTAAATAGTTCATCTTCTACGTCACGCGTACTTTCCCCCGGAATTAAGCCCTATCGTAGCATGCCTCTTGTCACGTCTTCCCGCCTATTCTTACGGGGTTCGTTCTTTCACTTGTAATGTATTCATACGCGTGCATTTTTTGCAAGTATTTAACCTGTTGCATTGGCTAGGAGAGAGAGAAATTTACGATTATTGAGTTGCTTAAATAACCCATGTCACCTGGAAAGCTTTATTTCCTGCATCTTCGTCATGTTGTTCTAATATTTAACATCTAGTGGTTTACATTTTACGACGTAGCAACGGCCCGAACATGGGTAGCATATTGCTAGTGGAGTTTGGTGCATTTTATGATCATCTAATATATATTTGATGAATCTAAAGGCTTCGGTTATTAGTTACAGGAAAATTCCAATGGACGTCGGCCTGATATTCCACTCTTAACCATGATTTTACGACTGCAAAACTTTGATGTCTCGATTGAGTTAGCTAACGAGTGTATGGCATAAGACCGATATGGTTATATCATACTAGTGAATACGTTTCATATATATGTATATATAATTTTTTTTTCTTTGTATGCCGCGTTTTCGTGGAACATGCGCACCCTCATTTTTAACACTTTCCAACAAACTTGAAAAGTGTTTATCCATTCGGTTTGTCTGTCCGTCTGTCCACGTTAATGCTGCTTACCATGATGGCATGTTCTGTATTGTATATGAAGTGTGTAGTGTTAATAGTTCATTTACAGGGGCACTCAAAAGAATTCCATTCCGTTATGGTATATGGGGGAAAATCGTTTGCATAGTATTTTAATGACATTACGCTATTTCAAATGTATTCAAATTGATATAAACCACTGGATTTCATTACAAGATGATTACGATAGTATAGGGCATTCATAGCATTTGTCATTCATTTACAGGGACACACAAAAGAAATCGGTTACCAGTACTGATGTCTTTGAGCAATAATGGCTGGAAGTGCGTTTTCAAATTCGGTATGCGTTTTTAAATTGAACTAATTTTTTGCATGTTACTCGTTATATATAAATTGTATACCTCGTATACAGGGCTGCACAAAAGAATTAACGTACCATTCTCCTTATTAGCGAAATTGCTGAAGGGGAATATTCGACTGTGGTATGTATTTCTTCTGAACTAAATTTTCGCAGCATGTATTTAATAGATACAAATCTATATATCATGTACCGGGATTCTCAATGAATTTGGATAATTTTCCGATTGTAGATGCTGAAATTGGGTTTTCAAATGTATTATGCGTTTCCATATGGTTCAATTAACCACAACATTTGAACGTATTAAACTAAACAGTGCAGTTTTGTTACATTATTCTGTATGTGTTGGAAAGTGTTTCATAATCTATGCTTGACGCATGATTTTTTTCTTTCTTGTTAAAATTTCCTTTTGGGAAAAGAAAATCAAATGAAAAATGAGAGAAAACATTTTAGAGAATTTTTATCTTGTTAAATTCAAAAAGATATTATTAAGATTACACAGTATGCACAAATTAATTCTTTGTAGTTTCGCAAATTAAAAATAAAATATGTTTCGAATTTACATCAATTGTCCGTCGCTCTCTCTTCTGGAATTTATTACATCATACTCAGAAAATATCAGGTCCTCATTGCCACCAGGAGCATTAAAAATGCATGTTTTATTATTATTACTATTAATTATATCTACCATATCTATATTTTAACCTCTTGAGGACGAGCGACCAATATTCTTGCCGCTTAAGGTGCTCATAATCAGTGATTATTCTCACCAGTAAATTTTTATTGTAAATTGTGTCTTATTTAATTCGAGCATTTTCCCTATTCAATTAGGAAAAAATCTCTGTTTTTAAAAACCTGTGATAAAAGATTAAAAATTCTGTAAAAGACGCTCGTCCCGAAGGGGATAAAGGACAAACGTGTCCATGCGTAACGCTGGCGTCATTTTGACGGTGGCAACAGCAGACGATTAAATTTAATTTTTACTGCATTTTTTAAAAACTTCTAAATGTCGCACATTTACAATTTTTGTATCGTCGAATAGGAAAAAATGTACTTTACAATGCAATTTGTTTGAAAACTGTATCGCTGTTTACTCAAATTTTATTGTTTTCAAAGTAATTTTCAAACATTGTTATTTTTAAAATATATCTCTATCGTGTGCAGACGATTACGAAAGATAAATCCGTTTTCACTTAAAATAATATAAATAGCTCAGTTGTTTCCAGCTTATATTCCATGACGAAATTGAAGCATTCATATCAATCGATAAAGAAAACAATAGAATATAAATAAAGCACTAATTTAAGACATGTGATCGAACTTAGAAAAAAGGCTGAAACAAAGCAATAAAAAAAGGCTGATTGCAAATACAGTAGAATCTCTTTTATTCGAAACTCTTTTAACCGAAACCCTCGGTTAACCGAAACCAATTTTTAAAGGTTTTTTAACTATCATATTTCTTGTGTGCAAGCGGTCCTTTCCGAACTACGAGTACATATAAATATTTTCGATCGCTTTTTTTAGAGTTCCTTTGAATTTAACTTGATTTCCCGTAAGCTGCGGAGTGGAACGAAGAAAACGTACAAATTAGCAATTCTGAAGCTTTTGAATGTTTTGCAAAAGGTTTGGAATTTCTGGTGCAGCAGAAAGACTGTGATACTGGTGAACTAATAATATTAAGAAACTCCGTGATAGAGCTTCAAAGCAAAGGCAATCGAAACTGCGAAAAACAAAACATTTTTTCAAACCCTTGTGATATATGTAAAAGGTACTTAATTTCAAAATTAAAATTCAGATAATTCATTCTTGTCTCTATTTTGCTATTGCTTTATTTTTATTAAGCACTTGTTACCATAATAAGAAATATTGCATATATTTCTTCTTATTCTTAAAATTGAAGCATTCTCGATTATCCGAAAATTTCGATTTTCCGAAAGAGGGTCGGTCCCAATTACTTCGGATAATCGAAGTTCTACTGTAGTGATTTTTGGCGATTTCTTCTGTTGTTAACTCTTGGCGCGGATCTAATACGAAAGTATCGCTTTTAATAATTTTTATTTGAATGCATTATTGCTTTTTTTATATAAATATGATTTTTGGTATTGTTAGTGGGCATTCTCAAAATATATTAAATATAAAAAAATATATTAGTTATCAACTAAAAAAAAATCCCCCCCCCCCACCTTATATTCTGCAACCCGGGAAGCCCGAGTTTATCCCCTTGTATATGTTACCGTTAAAGCGTATAATCCGTTATTTCATAAAATACCTAGTTATTTTATGAAATAACTAACCAGGTCCGTTAAAGTGTATAAAATTTCTGAATTTTACGATTTAACTAGTTATTTTATAGAATAACGATTGTATAACAGTTAAAGTACTAAAGACAGCACACGAGAGCAGTTTGAACCGATTATAGCTGGTTTTAGTCAGTTTTGAATAGGCTATGTCTGTTTCGCAGTCAGAGTGTAATAAAAAGTGTGCCTGTATATCAAAAATAATATGCAATGCAATTCTAAGTGTCATCACAGCGATCCTTGTTCTTATTAATAATGGAAAATAAACTGAAGGTATTTCATAAATTTTAAATTAAAATGCTCTTGCATTATTAATTTTAAAAAAGTTTATGAAGAGTTGCTATTAAATAACATAATTATTTCTGCCAGCATGTCATTTTTTAACAATATTTAAAATTATTATTATTATTATTATTATTATTATTATTATTATTATTATTATTATTGTTGTTGTTGTTGTTTCTTTTGTAGGCATTATTTATATTTTGCGTTTTGGATAAAATCTTTGTAATATGTTTTAAAAAGTGTAAATGTTTTTGCCAATAGGGCAAAATACCTAATAATTATGTAATTAAAATTTATAAAAATTTAAATGTAACTATTGCCACACTGCATTCTGTTATGTTGTATTACTGTTTTACTAATATTAAAATAATATTATATTATGTATTCAGTTTTTATATATTAATTATCAATTCATCTATTAATAATTTGAAATGTAGTTTTCGAGTGACTTTAACTATTTATCCTCAGTTAATTTACAAAACAACGGATTTGTTTTAATGTCAAAATGATTATTTTAAACTTTAACGGTTAGGCAATCGTTATTCTATAAAATAACTAGTTAAACCATAGAATCCAATAATTTTATACACTTTAACGAACTTGGCTAGTTATTTCATGAAATAACTAGGTATTTTATAAAATAAATGAATTTTACACTTTAACGGTAACATATGTATAAAATTCTAATGAATAATTCGGATATATGAAATAATAATTGCCCAACTTTTGTATAAAAAAGATTACAATTTTCTCCTCCCTTCCCCCCCTTTTTTTTTCTTTAATTTCAGTGAGAAAATGACATCCATAATGGGAAAATGAGATCATTTACCTACTTCCCTCTCTCATTCACAGCAATGAAAAAAAATTGTTGCCGCTCTTATTATAGAAATGCCATTAACATTTAAAACAAATCAAACCGCCAATAATATTTCTTTTTTAATACTTTAAATTTAGAAATTTTAAGAGTTATTATATTCATGCGAATGTCATCGAAGACGTCACAGTAGATATAAACGTAGAGGTGATGTCAGCTGAAACTGGTTTATTGCACAGTAAAATATTTTTCAAATGATGCATGGAGATTGAATATTGGTAAATAAAAATGAGGAAAATGATGTAATATTTAGGAGCAATTTTTTAAATCAAAAACTAAGGTTGTGTCAAAGCAAGATAGTTTTTTACATGCTTTCTTTTAACTTACAATTATGTTTGTATGTGGCAGTCAAATCTTGTTACTCATTTTTCAGCCACTTGTTGACATAGAGCTTTGTAATTTGGAATATATGTGTATTCCTGAGGGCAATACATGAATTGGCCATAGATATTTTACAATTCGATCTCTAAGGGGGGCAACGGGAGGGAAATTTATTTAACGGTTACTCAATTATAGTTTGACTTCCTATGGAGAAAGCAGCAGGGCCGCCGGCAAAAGGACATTTTAGCGCCCGTGCGAGCACCCATCTGTGCGCCCCCCCCCCCTCGAACGGACACACAAGGAAAATTTCTTGATTTATGTTATTATTATTATTTTTTTTTAAATATTGGTAGCTTTTATAAATACTATTACTAATTACAACAATTAATTGTGTGCTAATTTAAGATATTAATTTAAAGTTCTTCGAAAAGATAAACGTTTCCAAATTTAATCGTTGTTTTGAGTTTGTATTTGTTAAATTGTCAGTAATTATCAGCCCTAACATGTAATATTACGATCCAAAAGCGAAACACAACACACAGCATATGTTATTTGACAAAAATAACAATAATAAGTTAATTAATTAAAAGAAGGAAGTTTGTTAGAAGAATACTGTTTGGAATACTTCTACGGTTAAAGAAACAGAAATACTAGTAAGTAACAGCTATATAAGATGAAAACTGTAATCTTGACTTGGTATTTAATACATAAGAAGTATGAATAGATTTCACATTTAAATATCGATTTTCGAAAAGGGCTAAATTTTCATGGTGAAAAGTTTCGAGAAATTGGAAAACAGATTTTCTCCTCAGCTAATCACGAAACATAACTGCTCTTGTTCTTATTTCTTCTTTTTATTTTTGCAATGGCTCTCTTTCTCTTCCTTTAAAACAAAATTTTCTTTATCTCTTCGTAGATTTTGTTCCACTGCCGCCACGCTAGGACTAAACTTACCACCACAAAGAAAGCTATATGTTTAAGTATGTCCGAATCGTGACTTCCTTTAGACCCGAAAAGTTTAAGTCCGAAAAAAAGAGGGGCTGTTAAAAATTAAAATACCGAACAGAGATAAGGAGATCAATTCATTCCTTCTTTCCACTCTCTCTCTGATTGTTGTTTTTAGCACCTTCTTCCGGTCCCACTTACATCTCAGGGGTCCCGAAGGCTACAGGAGTAATCTGTGTTTTCTTTCTCTTTTGACTGTACTAAAATGCACTGACTGTTTGGTTTTTGAATCATTAAATAATCTTATTTTATGGAAAATGTAATTGAAAAAACAACTGTTTAACAATTCGCAATAAAAACAATTCAATTCTAAAAAGCAACATATTACGTTGAGTAAAAAGTTTTCCGGCAAGGGGAGTACCTTCACGCCAACAGCTGTCATTTGTGGAGTTGTTAGTTTTTTAACCAACCAATTTTTGTATTAGAAAGCAGAGCTTAGGAACTACATGATTGTGTAATTTGTTTGTTAAAAATCTATTATCTTGTGCTTCAAAAAATTGTTTAAAATGGAGCTATCACGTCAACAACTCAGAACGATTATGTACTATGAGTTCCGTAAGAAACTCAGTGCGACTGAATGCCACATGAAAATGTGTAAAAGTTTAGGCATCAATACTGTTTCTTATGATACAGTCAAAGTTTGGTTTCGGAAGTTTAAAGCTGGAAATTTCGACATTCAAGATAAACCACGTTCTGGCCGACCTATTGAAGTTGATTGCGAGCAGTTAAAGCAAATAATCTATCAAGACAGAAACGTTTCAACACGAACTATTGCATTAGAGCTTAACATTTCCCAAAAAACAATAGTTAACGCTCTGAAACGCATGAATCTAACGTTTAAGTTCAACCGCTGGGTGCCTCACGAATTGACTGCTGAAGACAAGCGAAAGTGAAAAAAACTGTTGTTTGGCTCTGCTCACAGATCAAAGGAAAGATAACATTCCAGACAAAATTGTGGCATTTGATGAAACATGGGTGTTCTACAACAATACAAGCCGTAAAGGAGGGTGGCCAACACCTGGGGAATCAGCAAGATCGGTTTCAAGACGTGTCCTAACTAACAAGAAGGTGCTTCGGGATTGTCGCGGAATTCTGTACAAAGGGTATCTGAAAAACGGACAGACTATAAACAGCGCAATATACAGCAACATGCTAATCAAAGTTCGCGTGGCCATTCGCGAAAAACGAAGAAACGAGTTCAGAAGGAAGGTGGTTCTCTTTCATCAAGATAACGCCCGGCTATTAGTACGATGACCGGCTGGACGCTCTACAAGCTAGAGTGGGATTTAATGCAACATCCACCATACAGCCCCGACATGGCCTCTTCAGATTTCTATCAGTTTTCTCATCTGCAGCTGCATCTTGATGGCGCAATCATCAATTCAAATGAGGAGGTCATAAATGAGGTCGATCTCTTTCTGGACTCGCGCACGCCTCAACTTTTCGCAGAAGGGATTGAAAAGTTGCCAAAACGTTGGCAGACGATTGTAGATTTAAACGGAGATTACTATCCTCATTAGTTTTGATGATTTCGTAAGTATTTATCATTTTACAAGAAAATTTTTTTTGGAGGAAAACTTTTTACTCAACGTAATATTATTGTATCTTTTCGAATGTGAATACCATGACAAATAAAGGGTGTGAATTTAAATTTTTTAACACTCATTTAATATGAAATGATCATTCATATAGCTTTTAGTTTTTAATTTGCGATTTTGCGACCGTTGTCTTTTTTTTTTTCGAAACTGGAGGACGATTTTCAGTTAATCTATTATTTGTTTCCTCTTTTAAAATATCCTTAGCCGTTAAAACAACAACAACAACAACAACAAACATGTTTATTGAGCGGAATCGGATTCAATAAAGCATCCGATTTAGATAAGCTGAAAACACTAATACTGATTTTGGATTTGATCCATAAAAGTTGCTAAAGAGATTAATTAGTGATTCAAATAACCAGTAATTTTTTTCCCTTTTTTTTGCTGGGAGGGTGTGTGTGTGTGGGGGGGAAGGTAACCCCGAAAATCCTCCTTCGTTGCGCCATTGTTTTAGCTTAGTTTGAAAAATTATTTCGTTTGATACTTTTTTAAGATTTTTTTTCATCAAAATTAATATATAAATATGATTAATATGTAAATGATTACTTTGTGTCATAGTATCCAAACTAAGTGGAATGTATGCAAATGGATAATATGGCGCAAAGAAATCATTTACATAAATTTTTGTTACGGTTTTGGATAGCAGGGCGCAAAGATAAACCACATTATTGAATAATTACATTTCAGTGTATAATACAGGTTCAGTGAAAGTGATACACTTAACAATGTATTGGAAAATTAAAAGCACAGTTTGGCTGTGTAAATATATTTTAGAAGAAAAAAACAAAAATAAATTTAAATTTAATCTTAAAACAAACCTTTAAAGTTACAACAAGACGTCATTCGAACTTTAGAAAACTAACGTTTTCTTCACATTAGAAACATTCTGTATTTTATAGGTTTTAATCTCGAAACAGATGTGATTTAAAATAAATAAAAATGACGTCACTCTGAAGATATTGTTATCAAGAGTTTCCCTTTTATCTATTAAAATGCAAGTTCGCTTTTAAGTCTGTTTTCAAATCCAAACCACCTGCTTTCTAACACATTGTCAAGTTCTCTTATGCAGAAAATCCAGTTCTATTTTTCGCTAAAGGCATTGTTTAGAAAATACTGTGAAAGTTAGAGTTTTGAACCATATTCTAGTTGGCGACAGTGAGGGAAAGGGAAAAAACTGTCGTCTTGAGACAACAATCGCTTTTATCCCAATATGTAATTCATTTATCCAAAAATGAAAAACTTCAACCACTTTAAATAGCCTTTTTTAAAGCTTTCTATCTAATAAGGCACAGTGTGGTTGTGTTAGGGAGGAGGGAATTTAGTTTATAAAAAGCATTTTAGCGTTGTTGTTACGGGCAGATAATCGGGATGTAAAAATCCATCACTATACGCAACTTTCTTACATACAATCATCGGACACAACAGTGGAGGAAAGAGAATTTTTTCAAAAAAATTCTGCTGCATTTTTTATTTTGCAGTAAAAATAAATTAAAGATTTCTGTAAATTATCCGCATCACAGCACGTAGCTAATCTTTAAAATTGCATGGATGTTTTCATTTATGCACTCTAAAAAAGAAATGCGCAAATTTACACATAAAAAACAGGTATATCGATTACATAAAAACGGTTTGTGTATATGTGTAAAGTGGTGTGTAAATTGCCGTAATACACGCCAAATATGTAAATTTCAAAGTAAGCATAATGTGTAATTTGATGATAACACTAAATGTGTAAAAATTATCTGATAACTCTTGAAATACACACTTGAACGTGCAAATTGCACAAGAAAACACATGCGTTTGTGTAATATTATTACACATATATATATGTGTAATATCCTGTTGTTACACATATTTTTGTGTAATATGTAAAATACACATGCAGGGGTCGATGCAGGGTTTTTTTTCTCTCGGGGTCTATTCAGTGAAAAGTAAATATTATTTTTGTAAAATGTATTTATTTTTCTTTATGAAAAATAACATTTTATAACGAAAGATGAAATCAAGTTATTCAAATTCGAATCAAGCATTTAGTAATAATTTATTCAAGTCCTTTTTCTAAAAGTTTCCTTTCTGGCGAACTTTTTTTTTTCAAATTATGCATTTTAAAACCTAACAAAATGAAAATAATTAGGGAAGAATATACTTTTATCGAAGGAATTTTCTGAAGGGGCCTATTTTATTAACAGGAATTTTGTGAAAGGGTTGGTTTTATTAAAATGAGTTTTGTGAAGGGGCCTGTTTTATTCAAAGGAATTTTGTGAAGGAGCCCTAAATAGGCCTCAAATTTTGGCTAGATCGACCCCTGACATATTTTTGTGTAACATATAAAACACACAGATATTTGTTTAGTATGCAAAACACTTAGATTTTTGTGTAATATTCCGTTCTTACACATATTTCTGCTAAATATGTAAAACACAGATTTTATTGTAATATTCAAAATAGGCAATTTTTCGTGTACATAGTTTTATCTTTAAACTTTGGTATGTGTAAATTGTGAATTAAATGTTTTTATGATCACAAAACAAAACTGCATGAAGAATAAACTCACATGCTTGATGAGTTTGTCATTTCTGGTAAGTTTTAAGACAACAAAACAGTGTACCCAGAATGTATTTAGTCAATTTACGCGCCACATATAGACAAATCGTTTTCTTATCATTGACATGCTTGTTTTTACATAAAACAGAATCGACTCAAAGAAAAACAATTTTTATTCAATTGATTCAACCCTCTCCTCCCGAAATCTCCTATATAAGCAGGCCCGCAGCAACACTATTTAGCACCTCTTGCGGAAAACCTTGTTAATTTTTCTGTAGTTGGTTGCGCATCAGTAAAAGTAAATGAAGTTCGCCGATGAAGTCTGTCAGTGCCTTTAATTGGCGGCGCCTGGTGTAGGGGAACAGCCCGCACAATCCTTGTTGTAGATATGTATCTAAGTATAATAAATACTTCTATAAGCAGCTTGCTTATATTTTGCCGTTCTCTGAAACAGCTTAAATTAGTCATACTGCAGACAAAAGATTTTTAATTGTTAGAAATGTTTCAAATTGTTTCACATTTTTATAAAATGGAACAAAATTTCCGAATAGTTCTGAAAAAAATTTCTATTCTTAAATAATACTTTGTGCCAGTTATAAATTCTCTTAAAGTTAGGCAATTTTCAGTATGTTAAAGACACAAATGCATAAATATTTCCGAAAGAAAATGTTCTTCAAAATATTAAAAACAACACGAGTTGTCACAGTTGGTAAGGCCGCGTGCAGTGAAAATAGTCTTTTTAACTTTAATTTGGGAGACAGTCGCCTCTGCTCGACAATTTAAATTTCTGTGCCTTTCTTAAACACATATAAAATTTTTAAAATAAGAATTTTTGTTAGTAGTGGTATTGTAATTATCATTATTGTGATAATTATTATATGAATTTCCATCATAAGAATCAATAATTTAGAATAGCTTTCTATTGATTTCTTAAATTATTTTAATATTTATAATTTGTATAGGATATTTCAACTTATAAACATAATAAGAGAGTTAAAAGAAATCAAAACAATGCCTAATTAATCCAAAATATCCATCTAATAGCTCTAGTTATACGCTGTCCTCGACTTTCGAATATTTGAACTTTCGAACATGTTTCAGGAACTACTTATGTTCAAAAGTTGAGGGTCGCCTGTATAACCTTTTTCAAACTAAGTCCTTTAAAACTAAAATTTCTGATAGTTCATCTTAATTTAAGCTATGAAAAGTCGGAATCCTCGATTCTTTAGTCTAAGATGCAGCCATTATTTTTACCATCATTATTACAAAAATCGTCTATAATTATATAAAATATAGATATTCTAACAATTTGTGAAATTAAATCAAAGAAATACTCAGTAAATTAAAAGTCTAGAAATTACTTATAATTCCAACATTTTGTGAACAGAATTAGAAGCTGAATATAAATTGTGATGTGACAAATAGACCAAAGAAGAATAAAAATAAATATCAATCCATTGAGTGACACATGTCCCATGACGAAATTTCTTTTCTCATTTATTAATTATTTTCTTGAAGTTTTAAATATCCTTCCTGTTAATACAACGTATTCAGCTGTGAGTAGATTTTCCTGCTTGGGTATAAACAAGGAAGAAAAATCATGCGTTAGGCATAGATTATGAAACACTTTCCCACCCTTCCAGAATGCTTTAACAAAACTTCGTTATTTAGGGAAATAAGGTGTATAAGAGAACTAAGTAAACATTTTAGAAAACACATAAAACATTTGAAAAACTGATTTCAGTAGTTACCGTCCATAGCAAATATGTATTCCAATTCTTCTGAACAGCCCTGCATTTGAACTGTAGGTTGATATATATACTATATAATGGGGAAATTTAGTTTAGCAAGAAAACGCATAACAGGTTCAAATTTTCTCTTTCAGCAATTTATGCTAATAGATGGAAACATACTTGTATACTTTTAAACAACCCTGTAGTTAACCTAGTACCTTTATTGTACTCCACTATTTAGCTAAAATTTAATTCAAAGTAAAACACTCTTAAAACTACTGAAATCACATTTCCAGATATTATCATTTATAGACGGCCATGTATCCAATTCTTTGCGTGACCCTGTATATCATTTTATCTATGCTCTACAAGCATTTATTAGTAAACTAAATGCAGTTCAGAGTAAAAATGCATAACTCATTTAAAAACCACCTTTAAGCAATTTGCAATCATATCCAGTAACCATTACGAATTCTTTTGTGTAGCCCTGTATATGAATTACAGCATTTATACACGCCATATACTATGATAAATAGAGTGAAACATAAAAGCACATAACATAATTAAAAATGCATTTCCGCAGCAATCATCGCTACTGTACAGTACTTCGGATACGATATAGTATCTGAAATCTTTTGTGTGTCCCTGTAAATGCTATGCACTTCGTATTATACATGAAATAAGTTATAGTAAACCTCAGCGACGTATATAATTTTCATTACACATGAAATAATTTAACATAATTAAAATACGTCGCAAACAATTCCCTCCACCCCTATATCATTAGTTAACGGAATTCTTTTGTGTGGCCCTGTAAATGAATAATAACTATTCTTTGCACCGCATACTCTACAGAATGCATGTTTTAGTGTACTTCATTAATGCATATCAATTTTCTTATGTTTGAAAGAGTGTAACACCATTAAAAATCATTTGAAACGATTTTTTCCCATAGGCCGTAATGTAACGGAAAACTTTTGACTGTCCCTGTAAATGAACTAAACATGCTACAAGCTTCATTTGCAATAGGGATCGTGCTATGGTAGAGGTCACTAACATCCAAAAATTTCAGAACGATCCGAGTATATTTGTGCGGGAGTTAGAGCGCGGACAGACGGACAGACAAACCGAAGTCATAAACACTTTTCAACTTTGTTGGAAAGTGTTAAAAAGGGTATAAACAATGATTCGAGGAACAAAATTGGCAAAGACCAATTAACTGGGGGTAATTTCCTTATCCATTTACCGAATCGGGAATTTGTCACATCTGCAGAGGTTATTAAAATACTTGCAGCGTTTTTAGAAAAATCTTAGATGCATACATACACTACAATCAACATGGTACTACAATCGTGAAGTATTTTGTCGTCCCTTACTATATTCCGTCACACTGACAATAATTTCTAATTTCTACTTTTATTTTATTCTCTTTGATTTAATTATGATCTTTTTCTGCCTCCTCCAACCTTCTCTTTCTAGGCCTTCCAACGATTGTTGCCAATTTAGTAGATTTTTTAATTAAAAATGTCTACTAGAAATTCAGAACAGTAGTTTTCGTTTTAATTAATCAGAGAATGTCTGTCATTAAATAAATCAAAAACGACTATTCTGAATTTTCTTGTAGATATTTTGAATAAAAAATGCAGAATTAAATGCTGAACAGAGGTGTGCTGTGCAGAAATTAATTACTGAATTTAAAGGCCTAACTTTTAACACTGATTTGAACATGCTTTTTTCCCATTACCCTTTTTCTTTGAAGATCTTTATGTTTGTATCACCAGTCATTTCAATTAAGTCGCGTAGCCACTGCATTCTTCTTGCTCCAAGTGTATTTATAAAGTTCTTTTCCTTATAAAGATGTTTTTAGATTTGCTCTATATTCTCCATATATTGCCATCGGTTTCGGGTCCGAAAATTTGCGCCAAGGTCTTTCATTTCCAAGTAATAAATAATTTTTTATATCTTTGTGTTGTAGTACAAGTCTCACCATTATAAATTGCTACAGGTCTGATAACTGTTTTATACATTTTAAGTCTAGATGTTCGGAGAATTAAAGACGATTACTGAATATTTTGATGTGAATAATAGTATATATTTCCTACTGTAAGTAAAACTAATCTCTGCTGCATATATGCATCTGCTCATATTAACATTGCCTCAATCAAGATTTTCTCATTTCTTGCTATTAAATCAATATCATCACCAAATGCAACAGTTTGTAAATAATGATTCATAGTAGTATTTCATCAGATGTTGTAGATGTTTCTAATTATTTTTTCAAGAGTAAATCAAAAAAGTCCTTCCGGCCAGTGCCGGGAGGAAGAGGTAGCTTTCATAATCCTTATTTAAAAAAAGCCAACTTATATCATGCAAACACACGAAGCTCAATTTAGTGGAAACCGAATATAGGAGATTCAATACTAATTTTTATCAATATAATGAATGAGAATTTCGCAAAATTAGTCAGCTTTATCCAAGCTGCTTTTCTTTAAAGTAACTTATATTTGGCTGCCAAATTCGGCAATTTCTTAAAGTGCCTGTCATTTTAAGACAACATGGTGGATGAGGCTAAGCAGTGAACTTGGTCGAGACCTTAGTAATTGCTGTGCACATGCTCACTCACATCGGAATCGGTTAATATATAGGAGTGCTGTCGCATGCAAAAAATCAGATTTTTCAAAATGTCACCCACAATAGAAATTGAAACTGCTATATCTGAGCCATTTTTTAAGGTAAAGACAAGCAAAAAATGCTCCTGAATCCTTATATCAAGATCAAATACTTAAGAAAGAAACCTTTTTCAATTTCTAATTTTTTTGCACCTCACTTTAAATACATATATATTTTTTAATTTAATGGCCGCCATTTTGAAACAAGATGGCTGATCAATCTGGCCAGCGAACTTGGTCGAGGTGTTGATGTATACTATCCACATGCCTTCTTACATCGAAATAGGCGAATACGTGTGTTATCGCGTGACAAATACAAGATCGTTTCAAAATGTTAGCCATGCTAGAAATTCAAAGTGCTGTAAATCAACCATTTTTTAAGATATCAACAAAAGAACAAATTTTCAGAAACAAAAACTGCTCCCGAATCTTTGTATCAAGGCCAAACACATAAAAAAAATCTTTTTCATTTTCCAATTTTTTAATACCTCATTTTGAATTTTAAATTTAATTTTTTTTAAATGGCAACCCTTTTGAAACAAGATGGCGAATGAAGCTGGCCAACGAACTCGGTCGAGACATTGGTATGTACTATGTACAGACCAAGTTACATCCAAATAGGTTCATAAATACGCCTGTTATCGCGTGACAAAAATCAGGTCGTTTTAAAATGTCAGCCACAAGAGAAATTCAAAATGCTATTACTCAGCCATTTTTTTTTAGATATAGACGAAAGAAAAACTGTTCCGGAATCTTTGTATTAAGGTCAAACACATACAAAAAAAAAAATCTTTTTCATTTTCCAATTTTTTGGTATCTCATTTAAATTTTTTTATTTTTTAATTTTTTTAAATGGCCGCCATTTTGAAACAAGATGGCGGATGAAGCTGGACAACGAACTCGGTCGAAATATTTGTATGTACTATGTACACACCAAGGTACATCCAAATCGGTTCATAAATACGCCCGTTATCACGTGACAAAAATCAGGACGTTTCAAAATGTCAGCCACGCTAGAAATTCAAAATGCTATAACTCAGCCATTTCTTAAGATATAGACGAAACAAAAACTGCTCCCGAATCTTTTTATAAAGGTCAAACATATAAGAAGAAAATATTTTTTCAATTTTCAATTTTTGGTACCACATTTCAAATTTAAATTTTTCTTAAAAATTTAAATGGCCGCCATTTTTAAACAAGATGGCGAGTGAAGCTGGCCAACGAACCCGGTCGAGCCATTGGTATGTACTATGTATAAACGAAGTTACATCCAAATCGGTTCATAAGTACGCCTTTTATTGCGTGACAAAATTCAGGACGTTTCAAAATGTCAGCCACGCTAGAAATTCAAAATGCTATAACTCAGCCATTTTTTAAGATATAGACGAAACAAAAACTGCTCCGAAATCTTTGTATAAAGGTCAAGTACATAAGAAAAAAATATTTTTCCATTTTCAATTTTTTGGTACCACATTTCAAATTTTAAATTTTTAAAAAATTTTTAAATGGCCGCCATTTTGAAACAAAATGGCGGATGAAGCTGGCCAACGAACTCGGTCGAGAGATTGGTATGTACTATGTACACACCGAATTACATCCAAATCGGTTCATAAATACGCCTTTTATCGCGTGACAAAATTCAGGACGTTTCAAAATGTCAGCCACGCTAGAAATTCAAAATGTTATAACTCAGCCATTTTTTAAGATATAGACAAAACAAAAACTGCTCCGGAATCTTTGTATAAAGGTCAAATACATAAGAGAAAAATATTTTTCCATTTTTAATTTTTTGGTACCACATTTCAAGTTTTAAATTTTTTTAAAAATTTTAAATGGCCGCCATTTTGAAACAAAACGGCGGATGAAGCTGGCCAACGAACTCGGTCGAGACATTGGTATGTACTATGTACACACCGAATTACATCGAAATCGGTTCATAATTACGGGAGTTACAGTGTGACATAGGTCAGATATATATATATATATATATATATATATATATATATATATATATATATATATATATAAATTTTGAACGGAGGGTGGTTTCGGGGTCTGGGGGTCATGATCGATGAAAATATACCAAAATTTTTTGAAATCGCTTTCCTCCGAACGGCTGCAATAGGTAGCTTTTTTGTAAAGAAAGCTACCTAAAATATTGCTGAGAGAATATCATTTTGTTTTAATCCTGATTTCATCCTTAATTCCATTAAAAGTCTTCGCTTTATTTTAATTTTACCATTTGTATTTTTCAAAGTCATTTTAACAAATCTAAAAATTTTATCGAAGATTTTAAATTCCGTTAATATTTTAAAGAGCTTTTTTCCGCTTATACTATTATAAGCCCGTTTAAAATCAATAAACATTTGGTGCACATTAATATTTTGTTCATAAGAATTTTCAAGGATAGTAATAAGACGATCTACCGCTAATCATATCTTTTTTATAGAACCACATTGATAACAACCTATCAACATATTATCATCATATGGATTCAGCCTCTTTGTAAGTTTATTTTTCATTACTTTATATGTAACATTTAATACGGCCATGCCTCTAAAATTTTGGAAGTTTAACCTACTACCCGCTGCTGGTGTTGCGTTCACGCAACGGTAAAAAAAAATGCACATATTTAAGTTATTTACCCCTAATTTTCAATTAAAAAATTGGACTTACATATAAAGACATAAAATTTTAAGATCATATAAAGCAAAAATCATTTTTCACAGTTATGGTGGCAAGTGACGTTCAGATAAAAAGTTGAAAATTTCCACCTTATAGTTTTGGCGGCTAATGGGTTAAGATATTCCCCTTTTCATGTATTGTAAAAATAATGACACTATTCCATTTATTTTGCGCGGTTTCATTATCCAAGTCTTTATTATTAGATTTAAAAAATCTTACTTATAGGTTTATTTCTTTAAAATCTTTCTCTATAACAGGACTTCAAATATTTTTAGAAACTTATAAATAAACTTTTATTACAAATAAATTTTCTTATAATTTTTCTTTAAGTTCTCTTAGTTTTTGAGCTCAAATTTATTTATTTTTTAACTTTTCGTTATCTTAATAAAATGAAAATGATATTAAATGAAATTGAAAGATTTGTACCCTAGCTGGAAAAGAATTGCAGGTGTCTCACTATTTCATGTGTCAATTCTGAACCACCTTGTCATTCCTTTGTTTGATTTTTTATGAACTGATACGAGGATATTAAATTTTTTTTAAATGCCAACTCATTTTTGAAAATATATTGTAAATATGTAAATTCAAAATTTAAATTGTCACGTGTTACTTTAAACTTACAGAATAATTGCTACTTGGCCTACGTAGAGGAAAGTGCAGAGTAAAGAGATCCCCCCCCCCCCCGCAATATTAAAAATTATTAGCTTCCTCATGGGATCAGCATAGATTTCTAATGTATTAGCTCCCATATGAGAATTAGCATAGATTTCTAATGTATTAGGGACAATATCAGAAAATACGAAAATTGCAGTCCGCACGATAAAATGTCTATTAAATGCTAGATAATGCAATTTTCTTTTTTTCATTCTAATAAAAAATATTCTTATAAGTATTTTCCAGCGATATTATATTCATAACAACACAAAAATAAAACAATTAAAAGACATTAACTTTCAGATTGTCATTTTCCTGCCATGTCGCACTGTGATTTGTGCAAAGTAAAAGGCTTCCTGCTATACTGTACAAATATCTTTTTCTGGTTTTTTAAATTTCTAAATATTAATTGTACCTTATATAACACATATATGATGATGGTAACAAGTTCTGTATTTTACAAATAATTTTCCATAATTAAAATATGGTTGTCACTGAAAATGAATGTCATTTTCCTGTCCTGCTCATTTTATTTCTTTATGAGGTATAAAGACGGCACTGCAGAGTAATTCTTCTTGTTCTTGACATAATTCAAGTGAGAAGTAGTAAAATCATTGCTACCAGCAAGATCTTTTAGATATTTCTTTGAAAATAATGTGTTTAACCCTTTGAGCTCTGAAGGGTGAATTTATTCCCACTTAATTTTAATCTCCAAATGTCACATTGACACCGGGATATTAAACTAAATTTATTTTCAAATAGTTTAATGCATTTTTTCGTGTATATTATAACCCGAATCTGTTGTTTACAAAATAATGGTGCCAATGTGACATTTGGGAATTTTGAAGAAATTCACCCACAGAGCTCAAAGGGTTAAAGGCTTTCTAAAAATTGAGTAGACTTTTATTACGCCACTTTCCTGGCTTCAATAATTTACAAATAAAACTGAACATTACACTGAATTTGAAGTGCTATAGAGAAAACATGTTCCTTTAAACTAAATTAAAAAGTTAGATCTAAAAAAAAAAAAAAAAAAAAAAAAAAAACAAGAATGTGAAAAATGTTTTAGAATGAAATTGTTATTATCCTGGCATACATATGCCAAAAAAATGGCACATAATTATAATAACATAAAAATGAATTTAAGCTCTTCAAACTTTAACAATTTTACGCGTAAATTCCTTTATTCAGCTGCTCAAAAAACATTTTTAAAAGAATCAGAAGCTTTGAAACGATTTCAGTTTTCAAAATCTCACATTTCGTGATATTTACCCATTATCTCCAGTATGAGGATCAACATCGATTTCTAATGTATTAACTCCCACATGAGAATCAGCATGGATTTCTAATGTACAGTATTAGCTTCTAATGCTTGACCTTATAATAAAGGTCCCATACTCATATGAGCAAAATCTTCATAGATCAGTGCTTCGCCATTCGGGATAGTAAATTGCAAACAAAAATGCCCTTTCTAGCGCTTTATATATTACTAATTTATTGAAAAGCTTATACCATTCCATTGAAGTTTCAGTACGGTTTATTGAAAACTAGCAGGCTCCACCCGCTTACAGACGAAATATATCGGTGAATTTTACCTTGTGTTTTAAAATTCATAAAAACTTTCTATTACTTAAGAAATGTGTGTGCGAAATGTGTATATAATGCATTAAAAACAAACTATTTGGCATGTTTCGGATTTAATCGAGTTAAAATCCCTAATCATAAAATTCGTCCTTTTTGACCGGAGACGAATTATATTTAAAATTATAGAAATAATTTTAAATTTAATTATATATTTAAAATTAATATTTAAAACTGTGCCCCGGTTTCGTAAATGAAAATACAAACAAATCAAAGACACATAACGACATCAACGTTCCTTTTCGTTTACGACGAAGCCTTCAGTTTGAAAAAATATTAATATTAATCCTTTAAAAAATTCGTTTCCGTAAGTCACTTTCACTGTTTTCGCGATTTCTAATATTGAAAATCTGTATCAGCGCTTCTGATCAAGATACGAAAAACTATAAATACCAGACAATACTAGACGCCGACCAGCTACGTTCATTTTCATTTCGAAATCAGCAATCCGTTTCGAAAAATATTAATATTAACCCTTTGAAAAAAATTCAGTTTTTGAAAGTTATTTACGCGAATTTCGCTTTTGTTGTGCCATGTTTAAAAATCGGCACCGGCTTCGGAAATCAAAATATGAACAAATCAAAGATACTAAACTATACCTATGTTCACTTTCCTTTAAAAATCTGCCTTGTGTTTTAAAAAATATCAATATTAACCCTTTTAAAAACGTTCGTTTCCGTAAGTTACTTTAGCTTTTTTCCCCCATGTTTAATTTTCTGCCCTGGAATTTTTAATTGAAATACGAAAAAAAAAATCGCACGCACTTAACGAGCGTATATCGAACTTTAAGAAGACGTCTTTTCGGTTTCAAAAAATACGAATATTAACTCTTGGAAAAAAAATTAATTTTCAAAAGTCTCTTTTGGGCGAATTCCATTATTTCCGCGCAATTACGCACTTTTTGATAAAAAAAAATACATTTAATTGTATACAATCTTACATACACTTAATTTTATCCAATTGCTCTGAAATTTTAATACGGTATACTAACCTTTTGGCTACTGATTGAGTATAAATTTGGTTTAGAAATTTTGAGATGTAAGGAGAGGGGGAGGGATAATCCGCTTGAAAAAAAAATCCATAGGGTTAAGATTGCGCTCTCTTATTTACACTTATTATAGAGTAAATTTTTTTTGAGCTATTGCTCTAAAATTTCAATACTTTAAACTAACCTTTCAGCTGTTGTTATACTAAAATTTTGGTCTAGATATAATAACATTTAGGGGCAAAATAATCAATTTGAAAATTAAAAAACAATTTCCGTAGGATTTCCATGTGTGGAAAGAAAAAATAGTTAGCAGAAAAACACTGCGTACAACTAAATATCAATATTTTAGCACGTAAATTATTCACAGGGTTCAGTAATATTATCTTTATAAAGCTTTCAAAGTTTTTAGACAATAAGAACTATTTTTTTTTTAAATATTAAAAGGACCCAATGTGAAAAAAAAAATAATAAGAAAACACTTTTTAGCTGCCGAAGGTAGTGGGCCCCCTATTATTAGGTTCGTGTGGAAAGGTTTTCACTTAAATATATAAATTAATTCAACACTGATTGCTCTTTTTGTTTAAAAATAGAAAACCAAAACAGGTGGGAGGGTGCGTAGTACTGCCAATGTACACCGTCAAAGGCAGTGGGGTCACCAACTCTAAATTTGTTTGTACAGATTTGAAAATAAAATTTATGCAAAATCGAGGGTTGTGCGGTACTCAAGGCAGTGAAGTCTCCACCATTAGGATCTTTTAGAAAGATTTCAGTTTAAATATATAAAATCATTCAAAGTTGATTTGAAGTATATTTAAGGTTATTATCACGGACCAGGAAAACGCCGGGCGGGTCAGCTAATTAATATTTTAGGCGTCTGACCTAAATTGATTATGCGTGAACAGATCCGGAAAATTAAGGTTTTTTCGAAAGTAATAAATATCAATAAAGAGAACTTTTTCCCGTGTGAAAAAGAAATATATGGATTATTTAAAAACAAATATAAGGAAATACATTAAAATTTTGAAAATGTTTATTGTTCTTTTACTTTTTCCCCAGTAAAAGAGGCTGAGTATAAAACGATTTCAATTACATTCGAATCACTGACCTTTTTTCTTAATGCCTTTTCTAACTAACAATCAAAAATACAAGTTTCAATTTCGCAGTTTTGTTTCAGTGATATATTGTTTAAATTACAATTACTTTTTTAAACGTTACGATTTCCCTTCAAAATATTAGGTCAATAGAACTTTGTCCTACATCGTACTCATCGTGTTTTAGGAAAATCTTAAGAACAAATTTAAGGATAATTTTGATAAAAGGCAACGAATTATTATTTAAAATATTCAATTCAGAGAATTACATATGTTTTGAACATTTTTCTTCGATTTCAGAAAAATTCAACTTTCTTTTCCTTAGATTAGTCGTTCAGTTAGTTACAATCTTCTCTTTGTTTTTAAAATCCAACCCTAACTAATATTCGTGCTTAATTAAAAAAAAAAAAATCAATTTCTTATTTTAAATATCGCATCATATTCGCCATCATTTTAATGCTTTCAAATTTTTACTTCATTTTCATTTTTCACCTGTAAATCTTTGAACTTTTAATTAATTGCTGTGGAAAAATTATTATTATTGGTTTGGAACTTTTGGCAACTATAAAGAACTAGTCGCATGTGGCAATCCCAAAACTTTCTTCTATCTCATACATGTTAATACTTCTTGAAAAATGCAGCATATCAGCGCCACCGGTTAGGTGATTTACACCAAAATCTAATCATCAACGACTTATGTCAACTTCTAATTGAATCTGAAGTTTGATGAAAATCCGTGCATTAGTTTTGAGACAGAGCTATTTCGGAAATCGGAAATTCAATCTGAAAAATATTCTTAGAAATATCTGTTTAACATATCGGTTAATTAAAATATCGTGTTCATTAATTAATTTCAAAATTGAGTATCTGGAAAGCGAAAGCTTTTTGCAAATGCTGAAAATAAACTGGTTACATTTAAAGTAGCATTTGCAGATTTGAGGAACTCTTACAGTATTGTAAATTGTAAAGAAAACAGACGCAAGATCTAACAATAAATGAAACTTAATAGTTTTTGAGGGATGAAAGTAGTTAATGGCAGGATACTTGATTACTTGTTTGTGCAATTAGCAACAAAAAATCTTGATTTGACTTTAAAAATATGATACATTTCTTTTTTTCCTTTAGCCTTAAAGGTATACTGAAGAGTAAACTTTTGATACTATGCTGAGTCACAGCAAAATATACGAATATGAAAAGTTTTTTTGGATGTTTTCTTTTTTCAATATTGGCGTGTAAATATATACTTCTATTAAAAATACAGCGTTCGGTAATATTATTATTTACGCTTGGCAACAGTAAATGAAAAACACTTATTTCAAAATATGAATTAAAGGCCTATTCAGATAATAAAGTTTCCCCCCTCCAAAAAAAAAAAAAAAAAAAAAAAAGAATTTTTTGACAAAATTAAAAAATGATTCCACACTGCACAACACAATCTGACTAAGTATGTGCCTTCGAAAGATGGCTAAATTGCTATGCTTAGCGTTTGATCCTATAAAACTTTTGTAATTGAACTATTGAGACCGAGTTTAACATTAAATAGCTCTTAAAATAGTTTTTCGACTTAAAACTGTCTGCTTCAGCGTGTTTATCATACATTTCTCTATAAAACTGCCAGTTTTCATGTTTTTATATGCAATCGTTTTTGCAGGAAAAAGTGAAAAAAACACAACAGATTCAATACCGGTCGAAGTGGCAGAGTTAGTAATATTTATTTTTTAGGATAGAGAAATAATTATTAAAATGTTTATTAGTATATATTTAATAATCTTTTACGCGTTGAACTATTAATAAAAAGGTGCATGGATCCAGATTTTAAGCAGCACGTGTGAAAAGTTTTTGCTGGTGAAAAGGATTTATGTTAAGCTTGACCTATATATTTGTATTAATAAAAATAAAAAAAATAAGCAAATAAATAAATAAAAAATGATTGTGTGAAAGCATTTTATTCTATAACTGCAAAGATTAGAGCCTAAACTAATTACTTCATCTTGATTACATGTCACCAATTACTTTACTTTGAAGTTAACTATAAGTTAGATGAACGAAATTTAATATTTCCATAATGTGAAGAGTTAAAATTAATATAAAAAGTAATTTGGTAACTGTAATTTAAACTTATAATTGCTTTGGAGTTGGGGTAGTCAATAATCTTTGATTTTTTGCTACAATTACTTTTGTAGTTTTATTATAAGTTTATTTAACAGTTTCTTATTAAACTCTTTTCCATCGAATCTGGGCAAGTTCCACTGCGCAATGTTTTAAAAATACACAAGTTTTATTTATTTATTTATTCTATTTTATTTATAATAGCACTTTAGTTCTATCCCTATTTTATATTCTATAAAATTATTGTTATTATTTTTCAGATATTTCTTGAAACATTGCATGAATAGTTTTTTCAACTGCAATACAAAATTCGTGACCTTCAATTTTTTTTTATTATTTCCTACAATTGTGAATTTATCAAAGTAAGGAAAATATGTTACATGATTCAACATTTTGAACAATAGTGTTTGAATTAATGAATCATTTTATTGACTCGATTACTAACAATTTTATTTGTGATTTTACTATATCAGAACATAAAATCTATAGATTTTTTTGTTATTGTATTCAGCAGATCTTTTTCCCGCATTCTAAACGGTCAAAAATCATAAAAAAAGGATTTATTTAGCATCTAAAATGAATAAACATACATAAAAAAATCATAGGCGATATTTTCTGAATTTGATCCGAAGACCTTTTTTTTTCAATTCCTACTATTAGTTCACACTCTCCCTATATTTATATGTCTTGTTCAAATTTTCAATCGTTAATAAAATACTTATTATTCATCCACTCAAGTTCAAATACATTTTTTTTAACTTGTAGTGGATGACACTTGATGTTAATACAGTTTTTTAAAAATATTAATTAATTAATTAAATTAAATTAATTAATTTTAGTTTTATATGGGAGAAAAAAAATTCTTATATTCAAACTTTCAATCGTTAATAAAATACTTATTATTCATCCACTCAATTTCAAATACATTTTTTAAAACTTGTAGTGGATGACACTTGATGTTAATACAGTTTTTTCAAATATTAATTCATTAATTAAATTTAATTAATTAATTTTATTCAAATTTTCAATCGTCAATAAAATACTATTATTCATCCAATCAAGTTCAAATACATTTTTTAAAACTTGTAGTGGATGACACTTGATGTTAATACAGTTTTTTCCAATATTAATTCATTAATTAAATTTAATTAATTAATTTTATTCAAATTTTCAATCGTTAATAAAATATTTATTATTCATCCACTCAAGGTCAAATGCATTTTTAAAAACTTGTAGTGGATGACACTTGATGTTAATACAGTTTTTTCAAATATTAATTCATTAATTAAATTTAATTAATTAATTTTAGTTTTATATGGGAGGAAAAAAATGATCTTATTCATATTTTCCATCGTTAATAAAAATTTTCTTTGTTGACCTAAGTAGGAATTGACTTAATTTTTTTTTTTTTTTTTTTTTTTTTTTTTTTTTTTTTTTTTTACATTACTTGTTTCTTTTATATATGTAAAATGTACTTTCTGTAGACGCATCCCAAAATACAACACATTTTTTTTCTTAGGAAGAATCATGAAAGTAAAAGAATGACAACACCAAATTAAAAAATAGCAAAAAAGAAAAATCCTGTGTCAAGCACTAATTATGAAACACTTTCCAACACTTTCAAAATAATACAACAAAACTTCACAGTTTAATAAGGTGAAATAGTGTTAATGTAATCATTATCAATCATCATTAATACAACACTGCAAATGATTTTCTCCTCATTGACTGTAATGTAACAGAATTCTTTTGAGTGTTCCTGTAAACGAACTATAAATGCTACATACTTCATTTTCTGTATCGAGTCTGCCATGGTAAATCTCAATCACGTATATCAATTACGAGTATATTTACGTGACTTAGAGTGTGGGCAAACAGACTGATAGGCAAACAAAATTCATAAACACTATTCAACTGTGTTGAAAAGTATCAACGCCTATGCTAGAAAGTGTTAAAATTAATGTTTATAAAGGTAACTAGCTAACTTGTCCGGCGTTGCTCGGGTACGTCAAAAAACAGCACGAAATGCGAAAAAGCTCTGAAAATCACAATAAGATATCGCGAAAAAATTTTAAATCGCTGCACAAATTTCGAAAAGAGAGAAAAAAAATAATATATTGCGTTCGAAGATTGAAAGTTGATTCCTTTCACTAATGTGGAAAAATGGTAGCAAATCGCTAAAATACACTAAACATCACATACAAAATTCCCGAAAAATTCGAAAATTGCTATACGAAATCCGAATAAACTTTATTGAAATGAGGGCAGAAATTACTTTCCTATTATAAGTCAAAAATGGAATGTCAAAAAATTGCAGCAGATGGCGAAGAAACGTAAAAATCGAATTAAAAATCACAAAAAGTTAAAAAATCACGAAAGTTAAAATTTACTATAATTGGAAAAAAGTTTCAAATCTAATTCCTTTGACCTGTGAACTCTCTTAAAATTTATGTTCGGGAAAGCATGCTAAGTACTGTATCATGTTACTTTTATTCATAATTTAATTTACTTGTATTCCCTTAAATATAATTAATATAATCCCTTAAGTTAATATTAGTTTTTGTTGCATTAAATATCTCAATTTGTTGATTTTCTGTAAGCAAATAATCCCTATTGGTTTACAATGGAAGTCTATGGGAATTTGGCGAAATATTAGAGATATCGTCAAGTTGACGTCACTTTTGGCGATATATCGCCAAGTTGGCGACAGAACTGTGTCCCCCCCCCCTACGGTAACGGCCTTATAGGTATAGGTATAGGTATTAAATGCTGTTCAATAATCGCATAAAAAATTCGCTAAAAATTCAAAAATCGCTGTACGAATTCCGAATAAACTTTTTAGAAAAGAGAACAAAATTTACTATATTGGGTTAAAAGAAAGAAACCGTATTATTTTCACTAATGTGGAAAAATCGCCCCGAAACTTAAAAAAGCGCTAAAAATCGCATAGAAAATTAAATTAAAAAAAATCTAATCAAAAAATTAAAAATCGGGCTTCGAGATGCAAAACTTCATATATAGAGGTACCTTCCCCCTAAATTTTGTAGCTGTACGTGCAGTGGTCTCTTCAGAACACCGTCGACACACTCACACACACAAACTTCTTTCTTTATTATTATAGAAGATGTATCTTTAAAAATTGTTTCATGTTAGAATTTCAGTTAAACATAAATATCTAATTAGTACAATTAATCTATGAAAGTATTCACTGTTCTAACATAGTTCTATCATGTTCTGTTTCTAACATAGTTGAAAAGTGTTTATGAATTCGGTTTGTCTGTCTCTCGTCTGCCCGTGCTGTAACTCGCGTAAATATAGTCGGATCCCCATGAAATTGATATTCACTGTGGCATGTTCGGTACTGACAATGAAGCGTGTAGAAGTTATAGTTCCTGTACAGAGACATTCAAAAGAATCCCGTTACATTATGGCTTGTGGAGAAATATCGTGTGCGGTGTTTTTTAATGATGTTTCACAATTTCAAACACATTGAGTTATATACATATTTCTGAAACGCACTACAAGACGCTTACTGTATAATATGGTGTGGATAGCCTTCATATCTCTTTTACAGGGACACTCAAAAGAATTCCGTTACATTACGGTCTATGCGGAAAAATTGTTTGCGTTGTATTTTATTCATGTTACACTATTTCAAACATATTGAAATTGATATATATCTCTGAGGTGCACTGCAAGATACTTACTATACTGTAGAATATGGTGTGCATAGCACTCATCGTTCATATACAGGGACACACAAAGTAATTCGGTTACTGTACTTTTTATGAACAATAATTATTGGAAGTGTATTTTCCGCTGTGGTACACGTTTAAATAAGATTTTTTTTTTTTTTTACTTATTACTTAGTGTGCATAAATTCTACAGATTATATAATGAACTGCACAGAACATCTGAAGTAATTTCCATTTATTCATGGAAATCGCTGAAGGGGAATTTTCAACTGTAGTATGCGTTTCCTAACTGAACTCAATTTTAGCATACTATGTATTACATGATAAATCTATACTTCATATACAGGGTTGCACAAAAAAATCAGATTGTTTTCGACTTCTGATGGGAATTGCTGAAATTGTGTTTTCAAATGTGTTATGCGTTTTAGAAATTTTTCATTTCGACATCCTTTTTCCCTTGTCAAACTGTGAAGTTTTATTATAGAATGTGTTGGAAAGTGTTCATAATCTATGCTTGAGACATGATTTTACGTAAATATTATTTTTCATATCTCTTACGTTAATCAACATAAATAATTTTATTTGTTTTTTATTTTTCCCTTTTTTAAATCATTTTTTAAACAAAGTACTAACAAAAACTTAATATACACTATACAAACTGGATAAATATCAAAAGGAGGCCGCAAAAAAATATTTTCATTGTATAAGACGCATCTTACTTTTAAAGTGCATTTTAACCCATTTGTTTCGAGAATTATTTCTTGATCTTTATTGAAATTTCTCGATTACTACCACTTTTTTAAATAGCAATATTCGCCTGATTTAATGTACCATTAAAATAGACATTAAATAAGGCGAATTTATCTATATCGAAAATGTGGTACCATAATCAACCATTGCTTGGCAGGCAATCCTGCCATTCAGGTTATTTTGGCTCAAGAGTAAATAAAGCGCGTCTTTTACACTGGAAAATACGATATATAATGCAGACTTTCAATAGAAAAGGACTACGGTTGATAAAGATATAAAAGAGGTCCCTGCAACATTCATGTAAATTTAAAAATATATCATAGAACAGTTGTTAACTAACAATGTGCAATTAAAAAATACCTCTTATATAGAGGGTTAGATAAGGGTTACACGCCGATTTTGTTTCATAGTTTGGTAGGTTAAAGGTGCTAACTACACTGTAATAAAAGACATCTGTTTCCTGAAATATTACGAAGTTTAATATGGTTTATGAAAATTTAACACAACCTCTTCTGAGTTATCTACTATTCCGAAAAGCGTTTCCTTATCTTCCGAAACCTCAGAAAACAATAGATTTCCGAGATTTAAAAAAAGACTTTTTGAAAAAAGAGTTTCTTTTGCTATCCAAAATTTTCGGAAACGTTTCCGGGTAATTTTTACAGTGCATAAATAAGTTTTCTCAATCAGGGTGCAGTTTTTTTGGGATGCTATTAACCCTGAGATAAACATTTTCATGTTCTACAAATATGTTCAACAGACAACATGTTAAATTAACACCATTAACATTAATATTTTTTTGCTATTCTTGCATTTAAAATTCTGTTATGCAGCTGAAAATCTTTTTCTGACTCTACTGTCAATATACAGTAAAAACTGTTCGGAAACATTTCCGAAAATTACGGGCAGAAAAAGAAACTTTTGTTTCAGAAAAACCTTATTAAATCTCGGAAGTCTAATGTTTTCTGAGATTTCGAAAGATAAAGAAATACTTTTCGAATTCGTGACTAACCCGGAAAAAAGTTATAGTATATTTTTGTAAACCGCAGTAAACTTCGTATTATTTTCGGAAACATTTCTATATATATTTTTTAAGTGTAGGTATAAAAAGCCCCGTATGGAATTTGGGCTGATCTGCATAAACAAAAAAGTTATCGCTTATTGAATATTTGAATATTTTAGGGCTTATATAAGTGCGCCGTACATTTATTTCATTGAAAATCATCTCCTCGCTTTTCTGTCATATGACATTTTGTTGGTATTCCTTCATTAAATCGGTTGTTAGTAAATGACGGCTCTAAATTATTTTACACTATAAAGTGTATCCACTTTTATCGTTCTCTATTAGCTAATTCTCAAACCATTAGTTTTAGAAGTATCGTTCCAATTTCAAAAATGTTCAAATATCATATTAAGTATTGCGCGACAGCGCAATACTTATTTATTTCCAGTGTGACTTCCCAATGTTAATTTAACATAGAAAAGCCTATAGAGCAAGAGCCCGTGAATGCCAGACCTTCCTTATTTTATAAATTTCTTTCTCAGCGAAAGCTTCCAACACAGGTAGGGACGATGGGCTACAATGAAATTTGGGTCATCGTGGTTTTGGCAGGTAACAGGTAGCAAAGTTATATAAAATACCAACTTAATTTCGTCAAATAATAAAGCGTAATTTTTTTATATTTTCTTCGAAATAATATGATAAATCACGTCCTCCATTGCCAGACACTTAATATCGTGGCAACCCATTGCCAGACACCCTTAAACTTTAATAAATTGAAACTGTACTTACGTAATAGTATAAAAGCTGAATTTCATACATGTTACTTGGTTAACTATTACAAGATGTTTCCTCAGTAGCCAGACAGTTTCGATAGTTCTAACCACTGGCCAGACAAGCATATACGGTGACTGTAAGTACGAGCGCGAGGCCATATACGTCCGAGTAGGTGCTAGTGAGGTTGTTAATTGGATCGATCGAATAATTTTATTATGTACTTATTTATGAATTAAAAATATATGTTTATAATGTTATTGATTATAATTTTCATTTTGATAATTGTTAAAAAAATAAACCAAATAAATTAGTAAATGTTTTGGAATTTTGCGAACTTTATGTTTAATATTCAGTTTCATACATAATTCGATATTTCATTAAAATTTGACTGCTTATTCATATATAGCGTTAAAAAATCTCAGTGAAAAAAAATAGATTAATTGTATTCATAGCCATTATATAAAAATAAAAGGAAATATGGATTTATAAGTTTATTATTAGATTTTAAGACATGTTTAATGATTTTATTCACTTTCATCCTTATAGCCTTATAGCCTTATTCACTTTCATCCTTATATCTTCATTATCTTCGTCACTTCTACTCCAGTCCGTTGCTTGATTTTTTTCAATATTGACTTTTTCGTTAGTTTCTGAAAAAATATAAAAAAAGTTAGTGCAATTGTGTATAGCTAAAAATCTATTTATAATAATTTGAAGTAGTATGTATATACTTGAGAGAATATTTAGTGAATCTCTGATGTAATTTGGCAACTGATCTCCTTCAAGCCATTTAAAATGGTACTGGTTATTTTCTTGTGCCCAACCATTATTCTCTCGTAGATATATCGTTGGAGTTTTCTGGTGAGCATTGTTCCAAATGCTAGATATGAAGTTTGCTCGCAAAAATTGCTGTAACATATCGGTTTTACAGAGTGGCAGACTGCTGGCATCAAAATTTCGGATTATTTTACGGTCAAACGCTTCATTAACATCTGAGACAGTGTAGATATTGATGAACAGTTGAAGCCGAGCAGCATCAACATCAAGTATCTCACCAACATTGTATACCTCACATATAAACTGCTGTATAATATCAAAAGTGTTTTGTTGTTCATCATTATTTTCAAATAATTCTTTGTTACCGAATTCGATGAAAGCTTGTTGGTATTCTTCTGTTTTTGTAAATATTTTGTAATTTGCCTTTTCTGAAAAACGCAGGATTATAATCACAACCTGTTATTGCATGAAATCCAGGCAAACTCTTACAAATAGATTCTCCGAACTTTGCGTGTATCTTTGTGAGGCCTACATACCTCATGTTGTTTCCAGTACCTGTCAGCATCCAAATAAGTGAACCATTTTGTAGATAGTACATAAGGCCAAGCATGATAGCAGCAATGTCAGTTTCGATATTTCTGATTACTATATTCGCTTGATTGTCAATGGTATGCGCATGATATATTATTTTTGTATCTGCCTCTTCATATTCTGGATATGATAATTCTTCCACAACTTTTGATACTATGTTGTTGGAGTTATTAGCTACGAAAGAATGACACTGTTTCAAATTTTTGTGAATGGTTTTGTTACCAATAAACGGCACCATTTCATCAGTGGCCCAATGCAAGATGAAGAAATCAACAAGAGCTTGTTTAAAATTTGAATTTTTTAATTCTTTCGCAAAATCACTCGGCCGAATTTGACCAGGCCCAGTTATGGTGTACTCCAACTGTGCAGATTCGAGTCGCTGGGAATATGCGTAATCTTTGATCGATGGAAGTTCTGATCAAATATAACGTCAACTCTTGACGCTTGCAATTGAATTACCATTTGCAACATTTTTTAGAAATGCTTCCACATTTTTTTGGAACTTTTTTCATAGTGTGCAACAGAAAGGAGCCATCAATTATTAGGACATCTACGTAAGGTGGTGGCTCATGCTGGAGCCCTTTTTCCAAACTCTTCATTAAGGCAGATTTATCCGTCTTACAAATAGTAAAATCCAAATGGCACATGGACAAAGGACTGTGATAATTGGGTACGATAAAATTTTCGAAATATCCAAGTTATAGTTCATGGATATTCCCAGCATATGTCAAACAGATCTCGTCGAATTCTAACCTCTTGAATTGTACCACCTACTCGAATTTTCTTCTTTTTCTCACCTGTTAATAATTTTTTATCTTTTGAAAAAATATTAACAGGTGTGTTTTCAATAGATTTTTGAAATCTACTAATATCTATAAGACATTCAGAAATGAACGTTTTCCGTACACATTCACCATTCTTCTCAATATTAAGAAGAAATGCTTCTACCAGTTCTGATCCAGATTTACCAGATGAAATGTTAATCCATTAATCTTTAGGTACTTCTAAAAAGAGATTAATAAATTGATCGAAGGTGGCAATAAATTTCCGTAATTGTTTGATATTTTTCTGAATATTGTGCTGATTCAAACCCGCTGAAATATCTTGGTGAGATTGTAGTCCTAATTCTTGATAAACTTGAATAATTATCGTAGATCTTACATCGTGGTTTCGAGCCCACCGTTGCGTTGGCGTGCCGAAATTGAATTGGTGAAGTGTATAACACCCGTAAACCTTCTTGCAGCATAAACATTTATAGTCTGTTCTCCATATAAATAGGATGTCTTGAAAACAGCTTTGTTGTCCTTTTAATACCAAAGCAACCTTGTTGAAATCCTTCATATAAATCTGGATGGCTTTCTGCTATTTTCACAAGTTATCATAATATTTCACAGTCCATCGTGCATAGCTCTGTTGATAACAGTTAAAGAATAAATTTTTAGTTTTAGACAATGGGGACTTGAAAAGTTCGAAATCTCCAGTACGAATGCTTCGTGATAGATGTAAGTTGTGATCAATAAGATTAATGTAAATCAAATAAAATTGTTGAGTTTTGCCAAACTCGCCATTGATACTTTGTTGTTTGTAAATACAGTAATCAATCATAAATTCCTTCAGCTCTTCATTTTCTATGTGGAATGATATTTTATAGTTTTGCAATCTTTGAAGTTCCTTTATCATATCATCTGTTAATCACGTGCTATTAATTTGCAAAAAAGATTTGAAATGTCGTATTTCCAATCCTAATGCCACCAAAGGTTGCAACATTTTGCAGCGGTTGAAATGTTTTCCATCAAGAAATCCACCCACAGAACCATTTGCTGGCAAACTGCTTTCTACCATTACGTTTGTTAAGCCACAGCCACTTTTCACCTTACCAATTGCCTTAAATTAAGCCATCATAATGTGAAACGGTCCTAAATGTATAAAAAAAAATATCAAAAGTTGGTTTTTCTGTTGCTTGAATTTGTAGGGCTACTTTCGCTATTACTTGTATGGATGATTGATTTAATTCATGAGTTATTTTTTTACTTTGATGCATGGTTTCCAAAACTAAAGAGTTACTAATTGGTGAGGCATTGATGGGATTTAAATAAGAAATGTGTTGTTGCGCAGTATCACTATAAATACGGCTATTAAAACCAACCCACATAGGTACATCAGGTGATTCTACCGCATGACTAATCCTCCAGATGATATCTATTTCTGTGTACAATTGTAAATTTCTTGGGACTATATTTTCAATTTCATCAGCCGTTGATTGCAGATCACTAGTCATCCATTTTTTTTTTTTTTTGGATATGGAATTTCCTCTTAAGATTCTCGTCGAAAGTTCTTCATTTTCTTTTCTTTTTGTGTGGTGAATTGCCTTCATTAATAGGAACCGGTGCTTCGGATATTCCTGATTCTCCGGATGTATTTAACTCAATGTTTTGATAAATAATTCCTAAGGTGTCATGTAAAGTGTCCTGTCCACTCGTAGTTTCAACAAAATGGTCAAAATTATCAAAAGCTACTCCAGTAAAAAGTTCAGGTGCTTTTTAAATTTTTTCTGGGCATAAATTAGACTTTTCAATGGAAGTATATGTGGTTTCTGTTTCAAATTCTTCGACACGTTGATAGCTAATGCAATGACCATATCTATTGATAATGTCAATAATTTTTCTGCTGCTCGTTGAGCTCTTCAGAGTCATACCCAGCATAATGTGCTTTGATGTCATTACTTGATCATTATGAACTCCATAAAAAACATCTTGACAGTAAGAGCGAACTTGACGAACACATTTTAGACTAGTTTTCCGTCTTTGATTACATCCACCAAGAAGAGTGAAGAAGAAGTCTAATAATTGTTGTGGTAATGAAACTTCACCTGTTATTAATTGCTGTATTGAAATATTTTTGGACGTTATTCTTTTCTTGTCAATTTTCAGTATAGTTTTTCGTAAAATTGATGCAGCTTTTTGTAAAATATTTTCTGATTGTAAATTTTCAAATATTTTTTCATCTATTGTCGTGAAATAATTGGGTGCTAATATCTTTTTATTACGGATTGTAAAAAAATGAATGCCTTTAGAGAATATTTTCATTATTTTTTCTTTCAGATGGTGTGTGGCAAAAGTAGCATTCACTTCAATGGAATTTTCTTCAATGATTTTCTCCAATGAACAGTATATAATTCATGTAAATGTATCAATAAATAACAACGCCCATTCTTGATTACATTTTCCTCTATGATGTTACTAATTTTATTAAAAGTTTTTTGATGGTACTCTCGATGATGATGCCAATCACTTTTAACAGATATTTTTGTAGAAGATATTTTATTATTGAAATGAACTCTACATTCGGTATGATAATATATTTTTGGGCCGACAAAATTTTCTAATATAATTAACAACTCGTTATACTCTCCTTTACCTTCTGTCAGATATTATGCGCCATTTAAATTGGTCTTTATCATTTTCATGAAATGGAAGCATTTTTGATCGCATTTGTTTCGTTTTTCTATTACAAAATACACAAACATTTTTACATGTATCAACGCTAGTGTCACTTTGGATCGAACTATTTACTTCTGAAATTAAATCATTATTTTCACTGCCTTCTTCAAGTTCAGAAATGTTTACATGTTCCTGAGGAGTTGAAGGTTGAGGTTCTATTGATTGAGGAGCAAAAGGTGGTTTTGATGCTGCTAAATATTCTGTAAGTGACGGCTGTGAATGAGATGGTTCTACGGTCAACTTAGGTAAAAACGATGTAGGTGAAGATGAATAGTCTATAGCTATACTTGCTTCTTTTTCTGTTTCTTTTCTTTTCTCTGTTTCAACGGTTTCTTTAGAACTTTTATATTCAGAGGTGAAATATTTTTCCATCAGTCCTGTAAATGCTTTATAACATCCCCTGTGATAAACATTGTCCATATATTCACTAGGTAAAATAATGTCCGTGTATTTGAGGTTATGTATTTTTCGCAGCCTCAAAATTGATTGACATTTTCTCAATGTCTCTTCAGAAAACAATATTATTTTGTCATTACTTTTTTTTACAAATAACACAAATTAATGTGTCTCCCATGGAGATACTTTATCAAAACTGAATCACATTTATTTTATAAACTTCACAAACAAATAGTAAAACGTGTACTGTCAGTATAATACATGTACTGAGTAAACGACAGATTCGCAATGAAGTTAGCCACGTGCCAGCACACTGGCAACTGGTGCCAATTTCAGAGCCAAGAGGAAAGGGGAAAAATCTCCGTTGGAGGCCTAGCTATATTGAGACTCTAGTGCATTGAGAAGCTAGTTCCACCGTATATGTTTGTCTGGCCAGTGGTTAGAACTATCAAAACTGTCTGGCTACTGAGGAAACATCTTGTAATAGTTAACCAAGTAACATGTATGAAATTCAGCTTTTATACTATTACGTAAGTACAGTTTCAATTTATTAAAGTTTAAGGGTGTCTGGCAATGGGTTGCCACGATATTAAGTGTCTGGCAATGGAGGACGTGATTTATCATATTATTTCGAAGAAAATATAAAAAAATTACGCTTTATTATTTGACGAAATTAAGTTGGTATTTTATATAACTTTGCTACCTGTTACGTGCCAAAACCACGATGACCCAAATTTCATAGTAGCCCATCGTCCCTACCTGTGTTGGAAGCTTGCGCTGAGAAACTTTCAGCTTTTATAAAATAAGGAAGGTCTGGCATTCACGGGCTCTTAGACTACTATGGAGCTCACAACATTTTGACTTTTTCTTCCCACCTTTTTGTCCCTGATGCCACAAATTTTTTTATTCTTTGTAATTTTAATGATATTGTAAATTCAAAGTACGAAAATGTTTGCCTGAAGTCAGGGTCAAAACGCATGATAAAATGCCTTTGCATATGGGTGAATTATAATACAGAGAGTAACATAGCCTAAGCTTTATTTATATTATTCAAGTATTTTTCTTATTAATTCCAAGTTTCGCCTTTTTTCATTGAGAATCAATGGACATTTTTGCTATAAAGTTTAACATTTTTTTCTATTGTTGCAAAAAATTCAAAAGCCGTAATAATAATTTATCTACAGTAATTAATTTTCAGTTAAAATATTTCCACGTCAGAAATGGAATTTAAAATAAATTATTTACGAATTAAAAAGAAGGTGAATATGGCGTTATATGGGAAATAAAACTGATATTTTCAAACTTTTGTTATTAGTGATACAAGAAGCATTAATAAGAGTAAATACAAAAAGCAGTTATATTAAAATTAAGTGATTTTTTTTATGTTTTTATTAAAGATTTTTTATGCTCAGACTGGAAGTTTTGTCCAAACTTTGCACTACTGCACAGATGAAACATTTTGGATTAAATATTGGTAAATACACCACAAATTGTGATGCGATACCTTGCAGATCAAACCTGATGATGATACATCTAATTAATTTTTAAATGAGTTCGTGTGAATGCAGTAAATGTTAAAAAACTTGACGTATTAAACAAAAACATAATTTTCAGAACAAAAAAAAAAAAAAAAAAGAAAAAAAAAAAAAGAAATTTATTTCCTACATTATTTAAGCCTGAGAAGGGACAGATACTAAGATATTTCATTGAGTTAGTTCTACATTTAATGTTAAATTTTTGTAACAAATTAGATAAACCAAGTGAACATTAAAAAGTAAAAATGAAATTAAAACAGTATGATACTTAAACACCCTAAAAACTTAGATTCCGTTCAAACGAAATCGAAATAAATCTTAGATTTTTTTTTTTTTTTTTTTGGAAGGTTTGTATTTTAGATGTGCCTAATCATTTGTTTTCATCTACCGTAAACATAGCACAAAATCAGTAATATAAATATTTGCAACTTAAATTTGGAAAAAAGTCTAAGATTTATTTCGATTTCGTTTGAACGGAATCTAAGTTTTTAGGGTGTTTAAGTATCATATTGTTTGAATGAATTTCATTTTTACTTTTTAATGTTCACTTGGTTTAACTAATTTATTTAAAAAAAAATTAACATTAAATGTAGAACTAACTGAATGAAATATCTTAATATCTGTCCCTTTTCGGGCTTAAATAATGTAGGAAATAAATTTCTTTTTTTAATTTGTTCGGAAAATTATGTTTTTGTTTAATTATAATATTAAATGACATATACGTCAAAATAGTTGTTTTTGTAAAAGTTACGAAATTAAAATTCTTATATGGTCCCTGGGTCCTACCAGTTATGTTTAGAAAAACTTTCTTCGTGCTATCTATCCTGTATCATAACTCGATAAGTTTGATCACCAAACAAAAATGTAACTTTTATTGTTTTAATTGTTAAAACATGGAAACATTTTTTTCTAAACATAGCTTATAGGAATCAGGGAGCGTATAAAAATTTAAATTTTGAAACTTTTACAAAAACAACTGTTTTGATGTAAATTGCTTTTAATAGGATGAAAAGCAACAACTGAAACATTTTTGAAATTGGAACTATACCTCTAAACAAATGGTTTAGGAATGAGCTATTAGACAACGACAAGAGTGAAAAAAAAATTAGAGTCATCATTAACTAACAAATGGTGTAATGAAGAACCACAAATATAAAGTCCTGTGGCACATTATAACAAATTCAAAATGATTTCAGTGAGAAAAAGCACGGCCAAAACTTTCTTCTATCTAATACATGTCAATACTTCAAAATTCACTATCACAGTGCCAAAATTAAATGACAATCCATGCCCATCATGAAGATTCTAAAGATATGAAATTCAGTGCATTAGTTCTTCAGATATGACTATGACTAAAATCTTTTAAATCCTGAAAAATGCAGTATAGCAGCGCCACATGTTGGGTGATTTACACCAAAACCTAATCAGCAACAACTTATGTCAATGTCTAACTGAATCTGAAGTTTAATTAAAGTCCGTGCATTAGTTTTTGAGATAGGGCTATTGAGGAAATCGTGAAAAATTCTGCCTAGCAGCCCCTGTTGAGCGATTTATAAAAAAAAACTAATCAGCACCAGTTTATATCTGGGAATTACTGAATCTGAAGTTTGATGAAAATTCGTGCATTAGCTCTTAAGATAGAGCTATTGCAGGAATCGGGAAAAATAGAGCATAGTGGACCTGTTAGGCGATTTACACCAAAAAGTAATCAGTACCAAATCCCAGTCAAATATTGTGAAAACTCAGAAAGATATAGTGAGCTGATTGAAAAGTTGTGGAAAATTCCTTATAATAAAGCTATTTTTAGAAAGCAATTCATTACATCGCCCCTATCTTTGTGAATTTTCGCGATATTTGACCGGACTTTTTATATAAGTTGCCCTAAATAGCTGACCGTCAAATTATAAAATAAAAATTTTAGAATCTTTCATGCATGCGCAGTTAAAAATTATTTCATACAAATGCCCATATGTCTCCAAATATTCAATAAATTCATGTTTGAATTGCAGTATACTGTTGCTACTGTTCTTTGTCAGGTTTTCGGAAAGTTGTGTTAAATTTGGTTGAAAACTCTGTATGCTATAAACAAAAAACTTTTGAATATTTCACAGACACAATAACATCTCTACGAATATGAGTGCTATGCTTACACAAATGCACACAAACGTTGAACATGACCAAAATAGTCATTTAACACAGCGACAAACCATTTTCAGAATTTTCTGTTACATAGGTGATCGTAAATATTATTTTATTATTAAATTTATTATTAGTCTCCTAATTGTCCTCCCGACTACATCTTCACCGATAAATATGAAATCAAACATGTTTTTTACATCCCAGAAGTTCAAGAATAATTCGCCAATAATTTTGGTAGATATTCGACAAACCGTGTGCAATTGAAAGAATCCAGTCCCTGTACCTTAACTTTTGGAGGCCAGTGTATATCAGGTACTAACTGAATCTGGAATTTGATGAAAATCTGTGCATTAGTTCCTGAGATATAGTTATTACGGAAATCATGAATAATGCAGCATAGCAGCGCCATCTGTCTGGCGATTTGCACCAAAAAGTAATCAGCACCAATTTATATCAGGAACTAAATGAATCTAAAGTTTTATTAAATTCCGTGCTTAAGTTCCTGAGATAGAGCGCCCATAAAATTTGAGTCACATGCATGCATACATACATACAGACAGACAGACAGACAGACTCACAGACAGACATTTTCTAAAAATAGTGAAATCGTGTTCAGGACCTTCTAAAACGTATAAGTCCGTCGAAAACCAGAAAGTCAAAAATTTTCACTAATCCAATACTTTCTTCTTGTAAAGATAGAAAAAAGTAAAAACAATAAAATATTGAAAAATTCAATCAACCAAAGCATTTTTGCATATGCATAGCAAATTCAAATTTCATATGGATTTTTTTATACCAAAGTAGGACCTTCAAACCACCAATGTATGGAAAATAGACGGAATGTACCACTAACCTAACTCTTCTTGAAAGAATCTATAATATATAAAACGTATAATGTGTATTAAAAATGATTTAATATAAATGGATACTACATAAAATTAGAAAAGCAGCGAATAATAACTGTTTGGCCGAATACCAAATATTCGACTGGCCCAATGCTTCTATATTTCACACTAAATTTTAAAACAATTTCTTATAATATGTAATGCAAATACTTCCATTTTGATGAATAAAATCTTTTTACAAGTAAACTTTACACTTAAAAGAAAAAAAAAAAAAATCTATGCTTTGAACTATTACTTACGAAAGGAATGGCCTATAAACGTTTTAATTTCAAAACTTCAAATTTCATGGTTTCAACTGTGCATTAAAATAAATGAATAAGTTTTTCGTATCCTTCTATATATATATAAAAAAAGTAACGCTTTGGAAATTGACCAATGAAAATCTGCGTACCGCGAAACCCATTTGATTGGCCAGAGCTTTCTGACGCTATAAGGGGGGTTACCAAGGGAGGGGACCCGACTCTGTCGCCAACTTTGCTGCGATCTTGGCGATATATCGCCAAATTTGGCGACCAAAATTATTCGCAAAAAGTGACGCCAACTTGACGCTAATTCCAGTATTTCGCCAACTTTCCATACAGTCCAGGCAATAGAGACCGTATAGGGGCTCTACCTAGCAAAATTCATGGTAGTTCTGGAAATCGGCTTACTTTATGTTTTTTGGGTCGCTGAATCCGAATTTGTAACTTCCCACCAAAATTTCCCCCGGCAACCCCACCCCCCCAAATTTTGGTAAAAAGCCCTTCTAAAGGTTTTTATTAAAAAAATCATTTTTTTTTTTATTGTTTTATGGGAAAAGTATCTAAAAATTCAGAAAGTAGACAAAATTTGCAACAAATTAGATATATGACATTATGACTTAGGATGAAGGGGAAGGGGGGATCTGCCTCGGAACATGCGCCGCGGTGCTGCGTGAACTAAGTTGCGCAATTCCACTTAACCACTCACACGTTTACATTCGCCCTCCCATTTCCCCTCCGAACTTTCTCTATAGGTTTACATTAAGTTTTTTGGGTCGCTGAATCCGAATTTTTAACTTCCCCCCAAAATTTCCCTCCCGAAAACCCCCCAAAATAGTTGTTTTTAAATTAAATTTCTTATTGTTTTCGGGGAAAAGCATTACGAAATTCAGAAACTAGACAAAATTTGCAACAAATAGAATACATGACTTTATGACGTAGGATGAACGGGGAAGGGGAAGGCTGCCTCTGAACATGCACTGAGGCGCTACGTGCACTAAGTTATGAAGTCCAGGCACTAGGGGATTTTACCTGGCAGAATTAATACTAGTTCTGGATTTCGACTCACTTTATGTTTTTTGGGTCACTGAATCCGAATTTGTTACTTCCCACCAAAATTTCACCCGGCAACCCCCCAAAAAATTGATTTTTTGAAAAAATTTGGTTTTTGAGAAAAGCGCGCGGGGAATGTTCCGAGGCAGCCCCCCCTCTCGCCGTTTATCCTACATCATAATGTCATATATCCTATTTGTTGCAAATTTGTCTAGTTTCTGAATTTCGTAATGCTTTTCCTCTAAAACAATAAGAAATTTAAGTTAAAAACAATTATTTTGGGGGGTTTTCGGCGGGGGGGGGGGGGGAATTTTGGGGATAAGTTAAAAATTCGAATTCAGCGACCCAAAAAACTTAAAGTAAACCTTATAGAGAAAGTTCGGAGGAGAAATGGGATGGCGAATGTAAACGTGTGAGTGGTTAAGTGGAATTGCGCAACTTAGTTCACGCAGCACCGCGGCGCATGTTCCGAGGCAGATCCGCCCTTCCCCTTCATCCTAAGTCATAATGTCATATATCTAATTTGTTGCAAATTTTGTCTACTTTCTGAATTTTTAGATACTTTTCCCCTAAAACAATAAAAAAAATTGATTTTTTTAATAAAAGCTTTTTTGGGGGGCTTTTTACCAAAATTTGGGGGGGGGGGGGTTGCCGGGGGAAATTTTGGTGGGAAGTTACAAATTCGGATTCAGCGACCCAAAAAACATAAAGTAAGCCGATTTCCAGAACTACCATTAATTTTGCTAGGTAAAATTCCCTGTTGCCTGGACTTCATACCCATTGAAATCCATTGAAATCCAATAGGGTTTACTTGCTTGCAGAAAATCAACAAATTGAGACATTTCAATGCAACAAAAACTAATATTAGCTTATAAATAGAGCTTAATTGAACTATTTACATTATTTTTAAGCAAAAACGCGAACTATTTACAATATTCGTAACACTATATATATAATTTTACATTTAATACTCATAATTATGAAACTCTGTAAGCTCTAATAATTATGTGCTTGGAGATAAGGAAATAAAATTGTCATGAGTTGGGGAGGAACGCGTTTTTACCAAGTGGAATCTAAAAATTGAATGCATAGAAAATAAAGGATCGCGAAGCGATCCAGGAAGTAAATGCGAAACAAGTACGTCTGCGGTTGGTTAGAAAATAGGGATTGCTCAAAGCCGCCTCAAGACTACAAGCCAAACACGAGGTTTCGTGACGTCACGACGCGGGGCTTAGATCATCCGTGAAGAGCACATGCGTTATTTAAAACATATTAATTCTTTCCTCTATATACCAACTTATTATCACAACATATGGGAAAAAAATAAAAACGTATAGTTTAAAGACCCTAATTAAGTGCTTTTTAATCAATTTCGATCACTCGAAACAATAATAATAACGATAACACAAAAACAAAAATTATGAAATAATATCACTGTGTCAGTCAAAATGTGCACTTAATTAAAGTTACATTAAAGAAAAATGATTGGTTAATGAAAAAAAAAATCGAAGTATTAAATTTAATTTACTGAATAGTTTTCATTATTTATTCTACTTTGAAATTTACAAAAATATCAATTATCTATTTTCTATATATTCTAAAACAAGACATTAATAAATACATATAAGCAAAATCTACAAATATGTATATAATATATATATAAACATATATATGTAGTTTTAAACACATAGAGAGAATTACTTTGCTTTCAATTATTTCATTTTCAAAAATAAATAAATAAATACCAATATTCTGTCAATCAAAACCCACATTTAAAATTAAATTAAAGTGGATGAAAAATGATTGTTAAATGAAAACAAATTCAAGTTGTATGCTATTTTTATTATTCATTGTGGCTTGAAATTATACAATAAATATCCTATTAAATATTTAGTAGAGATTTGAAGCATGCAAAGGAGTATAATAAATTTAATATAAATAAATAGTAAAACTACAGAGTGCATGAAATTAGGTAACAACACAGATAAATTTTTCTTACTGTAAACTTTACTTAGCAGAAGTGGGTAATTTTCGCATAAAATCAATTAAATTGAAAAAACACAAAGCTCTCATAATAAAACAAAACAAGGTCATGAAACAGAAAATTATTATTTTCTTAATTTTTGTATTATTTTAAGATATTATGCAAGGTACAAGCAATACAGTTTTTAAAAAGTGTACTGAAACCTGGTGAGAACAAAAGAAAGAAAGAAAACACTTTCATCAATTGGAATTGAAATATTCCTAACATATATTTATTTTGTTCACATATTCAAGAATTAAGATTTTGGACTTTGTACTATATATCATTAGAAAACTAATGATTTAAATTTTATTATAACAACTTAGTATTACATTGTTTTCAAAAGAAATTCTTCATACACGTTTTCCTCATAACGAGTCAAGTTGAAATCATTTATTATGGACCAATTGGAGGTATTTTTTTAGACACCTTATAACATAAATAGAAAAACAAATAAAAGTTTGCAAACAAATACTCCTTTGCAACAAATCCATGATTTTTTCTACTATTATTCTACTAATATTTTTTTCATAAAGTTGTGACCATCTTTTTGTGATACCCTGTATACAAATGTAAATAGTACCTGGTACGAAATTTATGCATGCATACAATACGTATGAAGTTTAGCACTAACCACTTATGCATTATTCGCGAATAATTTCTACCGATAGATAAAAGGGGGGTCCCAGAATGGTGCTTGCTCCGAGGACCTAGATAAACAAAGCCGGGTCCTGACTACACAGAAAAGTAAATTTATAATTATGTAACAATAATTTTATTTATTGTTATTTTTAATTAAACGTTAAAAGTTATATAAAAACACACAAAATTTTTGAGAATTCGGAAGTGGGGGGGGGGGGATAAATTGTTTACAGTCATTGTAAAAATAAAGAGATTCAGACACATCATTCCCATATCCGTAATTGTCATGTATAAGCATGCACTGTGTAACAAATATTATAAAATGAATTTTTATTAAGAGTTTAAGATTAAAAAACACCAATAAATTAGTATGTATATTGATCGAGCTTTAAAAGAAATAAACAAGATAACAATGTTATGCATCCATAGAAATTCTGATGAAAGTTTCTAGTACATTTAAATTTTTAGGTATGAAAATATCTATAAAAATACATAAATTTTGGTATCACATTAAAGCCCAATCAATTCTGCCTACAGAATAATCAGAGTTATACTATTCTCACGACCAGTGTTTTCTAATAAAAGTCGATCATTAAAAGTCACTCTAATGAGAGAAAACAGAACAAATTAAATAGATAGGAAGGTGTGACAAGTTATAAATTACATAATAATTAAGCTTGTAATTAAGACTTTTGGCTGAAAATGTTTTAGCATGATTAGTACCCAAGAAACTCAGTCTGACATAAATTTCAGCTATCTGGTGCTTGTATTTCCGAGTAAATAAAGTCAGAAGTTTTAATCGAAATTATTGAAGAGCAAGAAAGGTAAAGTTTAAACTAATAATATTTATGCTGTGCTTACTGTATACAAAATTTCATCAGTTTTCAGTGGTAAATTTCTGAGTAATAATAATTTTAAAGTTTTTTTTTATTAATTTGTTTAAATTAAAAGAACTAATTAAAATTTCCACTTGAAAATATAATAGTTGAGGTAGAAAAATATGTCGCATAGGACATTAAAATTTCAAACTGAATTGGCCGTATAGCTTCCAAATTATAAGGAGAAATGTGTTGGCCCGAACAGAGCTGTCTAGCTCTGGCACATATTAAAATGAAGCTATTTTTACATATTTATAAAGAATATAATTAAACAATGAAAACTTTATTAATTAATAACTTTTGTGATAATTCACCGATTCACACCATTCAAGCACCAATTTTTAGAAAATTACTATAGACAGGGAATGATATAAGTCTCGATACGATTTAGTGATTTTTGCCACTTTAAATTACTGCTGTTTTTGAAATGAAACAGAAGTACAATAATATCGTTTTGTTTTGAAACACGTACACGGGATTGTTGACAATACGATACTGGGATTTAATAGTTAATTTATTTTAAAGAAGTTAAAAATAAAAGATATTCTGAACACAAAAAATAGAGCTAGTACTAATAAAATATAAGTAGTTAATTTGAAAATAAAACTTACCTCCAAAAAAATATGTTCTATTAGTTAAGTAAACAACACGTGCATACGTTACATTTTAATTCTAAACAACCAGATACAAGTTTCAAAATCTCGGCATTGGCGCCAGCCCCGGGTCGTTACGTCACATATGTGGGGGAGTGAAATCGTGTCTGGCTTGATAGTCTTGAGAAGGCTTTGGATTGCTTCGCGATACCGAATGCAATCGCGAAGCGATTACGCGGGGGCGTTTGGTGAGCGTAGCGAGCAGGGAGGCAGAGCCCCCTAGTCTCTCTTCTCTCTATTCTAAAAAAAAGTAACTACCGCTGTCACCGCCGCCGCCGCCGGTTTTGATTTTTTTGTTAATATTAACATGTTAATTACTTTCTTCGTTAATATTAACAAAAATAATGCATACAAAAATATGAAAATCGGTGGTTTTATACAGAAATGTTTGATAAACACGCTGATGCAGACAGTTTTCAAATCGAAGAATTATTTTAAGAGATATTTAATGCTAAAGTTGGACAAAATCGTTCCACTAAAAAAGTTTTATAGCAGCAAAAACTATACATGGCAGTGTAATCATTTTTAGATCATTTTATGCGTTAGAATTTGCCGGAGTGCAGATTGCATTAATTTTTTTATTTTGACTCATTATTTCAGGTTTTATTTCTATTTTAAATTCAAATTTTCAGCATTTCTAGAGATATTTTTTACAGATTTCAGAAAATTGTACTAATTTAAACTGTTGCCAACTGTATAAAAAGCGCAAGCAATAATGTTTGCTTCAAATTAAAAATTTATTTACACGTGACTATTATAAACAGGAAAAAAACTTTCAAATTAGAATTAAATAATTACGTGTAAAAAGCTAGAACTTATTAAACATTACGTTATAAAAAGTATACACGTGAATTTTAAAAGAGAAAGGATATTGTAAAATAATAAATTAATTAACATGCGTTAGAAGTCTTAGGAGAAATTACGTCATATTTACGTCACATTATAGTTATTACATAAAATGAACACAAAATAATAGTGCAAAAAAGTTTAAATTTAGAAATTGCGCTAGACATTTATTTGATATTTTGAGAATTAATTTAAAATGTCTCATTTAAAAGAACTTTCTTTTCGCTTTGTTAAAAAATACCAGGAGACAAAGACTCTCTTTACTTAATTCCTTTTATATTAGCTTATTTTGAAATGTTGTTACACGTGTATACGTCATCAAGTTATTTTTATTTCGACGTTTTATTTGTGTTTTTATTAATGTTGTACTAATTTATTTGTTCTGTCGTTATTTAAAATAAAAATTATATCAATTTGTATAATTTGGCGAGTGGTTTGGCGATTTATATAATTTGGCGAAATTGGTCGACGGGATATTCAAGTAGTACAGCAGCGGATTTGGCGTTAAAATTCCCCAATCAAAGAGAAATGAATAGAAATTCGTTTATAGGGAGATCGCCACTGTTTTTTAAATTATAATTCAATCTTTCGAAATCTTTTTAAAGCCGATCAAATTAGCGTGCATTTAGAGTCTGCGGTGTCTGGACGGGGGTTGGCGAGCGTAGCTCGTAGGGGGCCAAGCCCCCTAGTATTCTAAAACAAAGTATTAAAAAGTTAAATTTTAAAACAATTTCACACAATATTTAACACAAATACTTTTTTTTAATGAACAAAATCGTTTTACAAGTAAACTTTACACTGAAAAAAATAAATAAATAAGCAAAAAAAAAAAAAAAAAAAAAAAAAAAAAAAAAAAAAAAAAAAAGAATCGAGTTATTACTTAAGGCTGTTCTCAAATCCAAAAAGGCAACTTCCTGACATAAGTTTTAATTTATTTTTGTTCGAAAATGCACGAAACTAGCTGGTGTTGTTGTTCAGAAACTATGTCATCGAGCTGTTTTTTCTATTTTTTTTTGCAAATGCAATGGATCTTTGAGAAACTAATGTCAAAGTGGACCTTTTGAACCGAATTTCTGCGCGAAAGTAGAAAAATCACTCAAGAGCGGGCGAAAAATCAGCCTTAAGAAAAGTATAGTCTTAAAACTTTTTAATTTCCAAACATTAAATTTCATGGTTTTTACTGTGAATTAAAATAAATGAATAAATTTTTCTTATATTCTAAAACAAAGTATTAAAAAGTTAAATTTTAAAACAATTTCACATAATATTTAACACAAATACTTCCATTTTGGTGAACAAAATCTTTTTACAAGTAAATTTTACACTTAAAAAAAAAAATCTATGCTTTGAGTTATTATTTAAGAAAAGAATAGTCTAATTTTTTTTTCAAAACATTAAATTTTATGATTTCTACTGTGAAATAAAATGAATGAATAAATTTTTCTAATATTCTAAAACAAAGTATTAAGAAGTTAAATTTTAAAACAATTTCACATAATATTTAACACAAATACTTCCATTTTGATGAGCAAAACCTTTTTACAAGTAAACGTTACACTAAAGAAAAAAAAATGTTTGCTTTGAGTTATTACTTAAGAAAAGAATAGTCTTAAAACGTTTTAATTTCAAAACTTTAAATTTCATGGTTTCTACAGTGAATTAAAATAAATGAATAAATTTTTCTTATATTCTAAAACAAATGTTTTAAAATCGAAGAGAAATTTTAAAGGAATTTTACAGTCATATAATGTTTATTTGTCAGGAAGAGCTAAAGTAAATAAATAAATAAATAAATAATACAATCTATTAAAAGGATGTCAGTTGGGCAAGAATAATTTTTTCTGCTCTTTTTGATTTAGCAAGGAAGATTTTAAATACAACAAAAAGCAATGTCTGGAGTGGGGTGATAAGTTTCAAAGATTGGAAACATACATGGTGTACCTAAAATACTGGAACAAACTTTCAGGGAAGATAATGTGGTTAAGATTAACATTTTTGCACAGGTAACCAGCGTCTCAATCCATTTATTCCATAAAAAATACAATACATTAAAAAAAAAAAAAAAAAAAAAAAAAAAAAAAAAAAAAAAAAAAAACACAGAGTGTACTACAAAATTAACCGAATTTTCGTTCACAGCTTTAGCAACAATGAAGATATTTTAGCGATATTTCCATCATATTGATTCTTCTTGTATCAAATGTGATGACATCATTAGAAATGACTGAGTTTTGGTGAGTGACATAGTACATATGTACTGTCAACTGCATTCTGCATAATGGAATGTCTAATTCAGTATTGTTTAGATATGAATGGTGGCAATTTCCATCACGTATCGTCATGTCATAGTATTTTCCAGAAATACAAATAAGAATGTTGAAATTATCGTTACAGTATCTCCATTATTGTTAAAGTAACAAACAAAAATGCAAGTTCGGCCTCCGTGAGATGGGAACGTCCACTGTTACTCTTGTGACCATTCGTGCGGTTTTTTACAAATACTTGCAATTATTTTACTATAAAATATAATTAAGATAAAAAGTGATATAACCAGTGAAGTACTATTGTGCTCCACTCATTTAATATATATCTAATTTGTAACAAAAAGCATTTCCCTTGTCTATATAATCAATCAAAATTTTGTTACTCTTGTGACCAGAGTGTCACAAGAGTCATTTAATATATACATAAGTATTTTTTTTTTGTTATAAATTAGCTATATGTTTGTGTGTGGTACACAGTGGTATTTAGCTGGTTATATCAATTTTTATCTTACTTATATTTTGTAATAAAATAATTGGAATTATATATGAAAATTTGCAATAATTATCACAAGAGTAACGAATGGGCGTTCCCAGATACACTGTATTTTTGACTGAATAAGTGGATTTTGATCCTGGTTTTCCTATACAAAAATCGTCTGCCTTGATGCTTATTTACCACGACTGAAAGTTTGTTCTATTTTGTTTAGAAACATCATGTTCGGGTATAATCAACAAACAGATTATTTATTATAAGACGATATCCATTTTGTCATTTGTATATCATTAATTCCTACGAAGGTCTTCATTAATGGTTAATTTTCTTAAGGGACACTTTTCAAACAACAAATAAATATAAATTCATTCTGTTTTATTTAAATATGATTCTATTTCTTAATCATTCTCAGTATCTTTATTAATTCACAGTTAAAAGTAGAAATTGTGTAAATATTTTTTCGAAGGTTTTTAAAACATCGGTTTGGTCGAACATTTCGATGTTTGACCAATCCGAATATTCAACAGACCGAATATTTTTATATTCGGCATAAGCAAATATTTTATACTACGGCCGAAAAGAATGAATACCGAATATTCGATGAATCCCTTCTGATGAATTATATGAATCCAATATATAAAAAAACTATATATTGACATTAAAGAAATATAATTTATTTATTAATATTACAGAATTTAATTTTATATAAATATATGAAAATTTATAAAATAAATGCATAAAAATATGATAAACTTTACTGATGTTATAAATGATTTTTTTACTCCAAATATGAGCGAATTGAGGTAACTATTTTATTTTAATGTTTTAACCTTAACATAAATGTATATTAAAGTCAAAATGGTATTTTTGTTAGCTCTGTATTAGAACAAGTGTTAAAATGGGAAAAACAAAATAGTAAAAATGTAAAAAACAAAGTTTCTCCTTGCATGAGGGAGTTGGAGTACTAATTTTAATTTAATATTTGGTAAATCCTTATTTCCTTATCTTAAAAATACATCAAAATGGAAATAGCACCTTCATTTGCTCTTTCCAGAACAAGTAGATAAAATGTTTATGTTTTTTATGTCAAAAAAAAAAAAAAGTTATTTTCTAGTATGAGCGAATTTGGGTTATTAATTTTAATTTGCCATTTTGTAAATCTTTATATGCTTAAATTAAACATACATGAAAATGCAAATATGGTACCTTCATTCGCTTTAACCCAGTGGTTCCCAACGTGGGGCGTACGCCCCACCGGCGGGCAGTATGACCTTCTAGGGGAGCAATTCCAAATTTCTTACTCACTCATTTGCTATCAGTTTCTTTTGTCTTTTTTGGGGAAAAGTGATATTGTGGACTAAAAATGAATGGAATGCAAGCAAAATTTAAGAAATCATTTTTTTCTTATTGAATTTTTAAATGCTCCCTATCCAAATTTTAAAATAGATTTAACACCAGAATAATTATGCGAATAATCTTATAAAATACTTTGATATCTTTCAAAGATTTTAAACTCATTATCATTTTTCTAGTTTTAAATTTTTCGTAACGCTTTCGTTTATTTATTGAATGAGTTTTCTACATCTATTCACGAGGACAATTAACGATATTGGGAAAATAAAAACAGAGAAAATATGTTATGCGGAATATTGGTTACTTAAATTTGATAAAGATGAGAATGTTGAAATACTTCTTGTGTATTGTGTTATCCATATCAGTGTCCAAAGCTTTTCCCTCAACTCTTAATAAGTTACAAGAATGCATTTTAAAATGTATGAATTTAACACTTTAACGTTAAATGTAAGTGTCTATTAAGATATTTTGTAAAGATAAAAAATGCACACCGTATAACACTTTTCTTTAACATTGAGTTAAGTTGGAAAAGTACAACAAAACTCGTTTTGGTATACAGGCAAAGATGTATAATCTCATTGCATTTATAAAATTATGTTAAAAACATATTTGTGGTAGAAGATTCACCTCTTTGATAAGTTTAAAAATGTGAAATGAATAGCTATTGTTAAGGCTCTATTACACTTCCACAGTGTGAATACAGTCCACTTTTTAAATAATAAGAGACATAATTTAAAGATTATAGGGGGGGGGGGAGGGGAATGGCTGATAAAAGGTTGGGAACCACTGCTTTAACCCTTTAAAACAAGAAGATTTTTGGTAAAAATTAAAAGTCTTGCTGGTTATGATCATATTTGATTTAAAAGAAAATTAATAAAATTTCCGATGTCAGGTTACGCCAAGAGAGGATCCATATAATTGTGTGGATGCAGGCTCGGCTTTAAATCACACATTTTTTTTTTCCTTAGGATCACCTACACCAGGCATGTCAAACACGTGGCCCGCGGGCCACAACTGGCCCGCCGACAACTAATATGTGGCCCGCGAAGCCTTTGGCACTTTATCTGTTTTTAATTTAGTTGTAAAAACTTGCATGCTGAAACTACACTTTTCACGAACACAACCATGGTCTTAGAGATGACGAACACTCGAAAGATATGTATATCAGTGTTACCAATTTCGCAAGCTTTTTTTTTATTCAGAATGCTACCGCCACTTTTGAACCGCTACTTTTGAATAGTAATATTTATTGATTTATTTTGATTTATTCTGTTATTATATGATTCAATTTTACATTTTAGAACAAAACAAGTGTGGATGCAAAGATAACCAATCAGAACGCAGAGAAGCACAGGATCGCGTGTCTGAGAATTTACGCTTTCGTATATATTTTCACAGTATTTATATTATAATTTGTGTTTGTTTTATGTCGAAAATAATACTTTATGTTACTATTCTCTTCAATTTTGCACCACTTTACGAAATAATATCTGTATCTAATAAATACTAAAAGCTGTGTTGTTAAGTTAATGAAATTCGGCGTTAATTAAAAACGGTTACAATTTTTAAAAAATCAAAATATAAAATTAAATAGTTTACAATGAGTCGCTTTGAAAGTGACAAAAATTATCCCTTTTGTGCTTGACACAAAAACTTCGAAATGTCATCCAAGTTCTTCACTTGGGCTATAGTCGAACATATAGATTTTGAATTTAAGCTCTTTAATTATTTATATTAGTTAGGTTAGCAACTGAAACATTGAATGAAACTTGTGTTACCTTTACTTCCTTTCTTGTATTTTTATTTATATGCACACATTTTATAAGGATACTCTCGTACATCCTGGGACTTACAAAATAAAATACATTAATGCTCTTTACACTGTAAAAAAAAAATCCGACCAGTTTTCCTGTAGGAATCGAAAAATAGTTGCCCTTATCGTAACGGAAAATTTTCCGACCCAGCTCGGAATAAAATCGGTAGAAAAAAGGAAATAGCCAATAAAACGTTATTTTACGGATTTTATTCCGATTTTACGGATTTTATTCCAAGCTGGGTCGGAAATTTTTCCGGTACGATAAGGGCAACCATTTTTCCGATTCCTACAGGAAAACTGGTCGTATTTTTTTTACAGTGTACCACTATGAATAAATATGATAACGGAAGATGAACATCGCATATTCTTTTAAAGGTGATTTACAATACAATTATATCCAAAGGAAGACTGAAATTTTATGTTTGACATGTAGGCACTGTTTGGGTTTGGAAAGAATGTAACATTAAGAGGTGCTACAGCACAAAATATAAAGAAAACTCACAAAAATATTTTTAAACATCGGAAAAATATACATCAGAATTGAAAGTGATACTTCTTAAATGAGAATCAAAGTGCTTTCACAAGCCTACTGAAGAAAATACATTCGCTTTGAAAATCTATAAGTATTGCCTTAATTACATGAAATATCCCGCGAGTCGAAATCATTCGCCACTGAATTGAAGAAATTATGTCTAGAGAAGTTAAAGAAATTTGAAAATACTAGAAACATAAATACCATTGATATTATGTTAGTTGTATGTGTAATGTATGTTATTATAAAGTCATATAATAATGACTTTTGAATTTTGCGTTAATATTTCTTTAACGTGGCTTGTTGTACAACAGTAGTAATATTATCTACTTTTTTTTTAATGTGGCCCGCGGCTTTGTATATAATGCTGAATTTGGCCCGCGGCGATAAAAGAGTTTGACATGCCTGACCTACACAATTGTGTAGGTCAGGTCTTAAAGGGCTATGTAGAACAAGTGTGGTAAAAAAAAAAAGGTTTTTCCTAGAATGAGCGAATTAGGTACTAATTTTAATTTAATATTTTATAAGTCCTTATACTTTTAACTTAAACTTACATCAAAATCAAACTGCACCTTAGTTCACTCTATTTAGGACAAGTAAATAAAATATGAAAAAAAAAAAAAAAAAAATATTTGCCGGCTATATATTTATACTATATACCCGGATAGAATTATAAAAGCCGGATATGAGCTTATAAACTCATATTTGTAACGCACATGCTTAATCATCATCAATCAAAGAAATATCTTTGAAATATGGGTAGTGATGATAAACAGAATACCTTCTTATAAAGATGTTTGACGGCTTTTCCATTATAAAGTTTAACTCTTAATTTCAAATTGTTCAACAAGTTACAATTTTCATTGAGAAATTATGAATGTGTATTAATAAAAGACTAACAATAGTCAAAGTACTTGAAGGTTTTTCATTTGGAATTACAAAGCAAACACCTCAGTAAACTTCAACTTCAAAGCAAAATTGATAAGGCTGTCTTGTTAGTATTAGCGTTTTCAGATATAATTTATTACATTGACAAAACAATTTTAAAAAAGAGAACGTTCGCAGGCATTATTACAAAAATCACAGTGGTGGAAATTTTTAAAAATACATTAAAAAATGAAATCTAAAAAGATTTTTGAATTTCAAGAGATATGAAATTCAGTTTACTTCACCTCTAATGATTAATGTTCAAATTTATTGTTCAAAATTTATTAATGCAGTTATTAAAATTTAAGTGCGATTCCATATTAGAGCGAAATTATCTGTAATTATTCATCAATCAATCAATCTTTTAAAGTATTGTTGCAACCTTTTGTTATTTTTCAAGTCAAATAAACATAATTTTAACAAGAAAATGTATTTAATAAGTTAAATATGTAACGCATAGATACAAGGGGCATTTTATCAAATAAATTTTCTCATTCAGAATATGTTTATATTTAATTTTTACTTGAAGTAAAATAGAAGATTGATAGCTATGCTTTTTGCTAGATCAAGATTAATAGACTGGTGTATACAATCAATTTTAAAAATAAATACAATTTAGAAAATTCAATAAAATTTTATAGACTTGTCTGATAAATTTTATGGATTTCTTTGAGTATTTTTTCGAATAATAAGATAAAACAAACTATGTATAATAATGACTTTTGAATTTTGCGTTAATATTTCTTTAACGTGGCTTGTTGTACAACAGTAGTAATATTATCTACTTTTTTTTTAATGTGGCCCGCGGCTTTGTATATAATGCTGAATTTGGCCCGCGGCGATAAAAGAGTTTGACATGCCTGACCTACACAATTGTGTAGGTCAGGTCTTAAAGGGCTATGTAGAACAAGTGTGGTAAAAAAAAAAAAGGTTTTTCCTAGAATGAGCGAATTAGGTACTAATTTTAATTTAATATTTTATAAGTCCTTATACTTTTAACTTAAACTTACATCAAAATCAAACTGCACCTTAGTTCACTCTATTTAGGACAAGTAAATAAAATATGAAAAAAAAAAAAAAAAAAAAAAAAAAAAAAAGGTTTTTTCTGGTATGAACGAATTAGGGTATACTAATTTTAATTTAGTATTTTATAAATCATCATACCCTTAACTTAAACATCTATCAAAATCAAAATGGTACCTCCGGTACCAACAAGATAAAACGTTAAAAAAAAAAGAGAGAAAAAATTGAAAAATGAAAAAAATATTTTTCCTAGTATGAGCAAATTAGGTATATTCATTTTAATTTAATATTTTGTAAACCTTAATACCATTGGCTCCAACATATATCAAAATCAAAATTGTACCTTCGTTCTCTTTATGTATAACAAGTAGATGAAATGTGAAAATTAAAAGAATTGTAAAAATGTGAAAAAGGTTTTCCCTAGTATATGGGCGAATTAGGGTAATTTTAATTTTATAGTTTGTAAATGTTTATACCCCTAAAATAAACGTAGATGAAAAACCAAAATAGTAACTTCTTTCGCTCTGTGAAAATTCAATTGATAAAATGTGAAAAAGTAACAAAAATTAAAAAAATAACCAACTTTGGCCACACACACACGCAAAAAAGAAAAAAAAAATGTGTTTAACAATTGTAGTAAACTTAAATATTTTATAACATTGAATGAATATAATAAACAGTTTAAAAGATTTAAAAAAAAAAAAACCCAGAGGAAATTTTCATATTAACCATTGAAAGGGGTCATTTTCATAGTCTCTTATATCCACTCTAGTCCTTTAATGTTAACCAATGGTGTGGATTAATATGTTTTACCTGGAAGAAGTATTAAGATAATATAATATGTTATGTCTGACTACAGAGACTATTAAGTTAGTGAGTGGATAATATTCTAAATTTTTTTTCTTTAACTTACCCAGTTTTTTAAATTAATGAACAGGGCATTGAACTTATGCATTATATGTTCAAAGAAAATAATTTTAAAATTTTGGTGATTATACAGTCGCGGAGTTCTATTTCAATCAAATGGACATTGTTAGGTGATCCTATGGCAGAAAAAAAAATTATTCAAATACATAGCCAACTTATGAATTAAATTAAATTAAAATTTAAAACGCATACTTATATATTAAAATATTAGTCAATTTATTGCACTCATATAACATTACAGCAACAAGAATGTCTTGATCAAACCACTTGAAGTACAAAAGAATTTTAAGAGGAACATTATTCGAATTTCATCGATCAGTATCGTAAAAATCAGCTTTATATCTATTCATCTTGCATTTTATGAAAGAGAGCACGCATATTTGACTATGAAAATAAATGAATTATAAATTGTTTGCATTGCATATGCTTTGACATATTAGCTGAGATTGAGCAATTTGTTCAGAAATTTTGAATAGTTTAGATCTAGTATGATGTCAGTTCACAGAAATCTTCCAAATTTGTTCATTATAAATTATTTTTCTCCGTGTCATCATAACTACCTGTCCTGTTGATGGCCGATTCGAAATCGCAGGGTCCTGGAAGTTGCGTTATTTGAATATCAAACGTATTGATGTTTTCCACAGTTGAAACAAACTGAAGGGCCACTTCATCACTTCCCGGAGGATACTCTAGTGTCTCTAAAGGAAAGAAAGAGAGAAAAACAAATTAATTGCTATGCGTTCCATGGATCAGTTATACGCTCTTTTTTTAAAGTTAATTGGTGGGCTATTTGTTTCGTTGAAAACACTCATGGGTACCGGCAAGGTGGGTGGTAGGGAAAGGCCATTACCCATCCCTCGATTTTCAAATTTAATTAATTATATTTTTTATTAAATATATTCTCAAGTTATTTAAAATATTTAAACACTAAGAGAAAAAGGAACTAAAATTTTTTCGACCCCCACATGGAAGACCATTTTTAGTTTTAATTTTCTTTTTGCGTTCATGTGTTTTAAAAATTTCTTAAACAGAAGGTTTCTGAAGGGCGAATGTGAAGGGCGAAAAAAAGAAAAAACTGTTTCAATGAGGCTTATCCAGCAGAAACTTACTTTTGGACTTTTATTGCAAATTATTTGTAACTTCTATATTTTGTAAGTTGATATGTTTAAAAAACATATTATACACGGGGGGGGGGGGGGAAGCGGAGCCCTCCTGGCAAAAAAAAAGAGATAAAACCATTTCAATTCTTCATTTTGTAGAGAAAAAAAATAGAAAGTTACTTTTGAACTTTTCTTGCCACTTATTTGTTACATTTTTGTAATTTTTTAATTATATGTATAAAAATTGTCTTGCTTCGGGTGTTTTAACAAAATATTCTTATTTTAACTATTTCATATTTATGGTCTTCACTCTGCAAAACGCTGCCTCGGTATCGAATACAGGCATACCTGTTTTAAAATGGCCACACCCTGCATTTCGTTTTGCCGGCGCCCATGGAAACCTTTATTTTGTAATACATTTATAAAAGCACAAATAATGAAACTGATTCTACAATTATTCTAAGGCTTCAATAAAAAAAGCTTTTCATAAAAAAAAAAAAAAAAAAAAAAAAAAAAAAAAAAAAAAAAGAAAAGAAATAGAACGTAAAACTACTGAAGTAACATATGTGCTTAATTAATAAATAAGGAACTCTTGTATTAAAAAATTATGGAAAACTGAGTCCATTGAATTTTTCACCATTTTAAGTTTAAATTTTCGGGTTCAAAGTTCGTGGTAGTTAAATTTTAATAGTCTGAGTGATTCCCGTGTATTTTATTCATTCTAACTAATATAATGGACAATATTCTCGTGACGTCACACAGTTTTCACACAGTGGTTAAAATTAGGGATCGACCGAAGCAGGTTTTTAAAACCGAAACCGAATTTCCGTACTGTTCTAATTTTCGGCCGAAAACGAAAATGTCCAATTTTTTAAAAGTAATTAATACATACATAAATACACATAATTATTAAACGTGTTTATTAAATATACATAATTATTAATTAATTATACGCGTGGCTCAAAACTTTCTATTTTCATATGCAATAAAATGTAATTAATTCATCAACGACAAAAAATGATTTCCTAATTATATACGAATTTAATTTGATTAAAAAATGTTTTAGGTATATTACATACCTCGATTTATCTTTTATAAGGGTTTTTTGTAAATGATCATCTGTCATATTAGAACGTTCTCAAAGAGTATTCGAAACACTTCTGCGGTTTCAAGCAAAAAATTTTCTGTTACTCGGTCTTTGTCTGCAGCTTTTAATGAGCACGTGCAAAACGTTTCCAAAGTTTAGTCATATATGTATGTAATTTGCACTTACGTCTTGAGTCAATCATGATTGATAATTATAAACAGTGAAGTTCATAGCAATAAATAAAGAGTGTCTCATTTGAACGGATATGGCTCAAATCAATAAGCAATGTTGAAAAGTTCCGAAGGAAGAAACGAGATTTTTGGAATTACAGATTGTTTCGCTCGAGTTTCGGTCTAGCCGAATTTTTGGCAGCATTTTCGCCGAAAACTCATATTTTGAACCGAAAACGAAACAGAATTTTCGGTCATCTCTAGTTAAAATGGCGGCATGAACGTTTTCTTTCACTGTTAAAAACCTGTAGCAATCTGTCCCATCATTCGACCGTTTTTAAAGGTAACGGTTACTTGACCAGATTAGAGAGCGTATTCTGGTCATATTATTGACCATACTATGGTAAGAATAAATTTAAATTATGGTTATGCAACTGTTTTTTATAAAAACTATAGAATGACTGGGTAGTTTGATGAAAATGTTCAACAGTGTACGCATTGCATTCACTATGAGTTTTTTGCTATTTCTTTTACTCAAATTATTTTATTATCACACTTATGAGTTCAGAAACAGAATTAACCGGTAAACAAAAATATGTTCTTTCATTATTTAAGTACTGGAAATTTTATAAAAGCATAATTCGTCATAAAAGCATAATTCGCGAAATTTAAATGAAAAATTTACTAAATACTAAAAATTAACATTGAAATCGTGAAGTAAAAACATACTTAAATAAAAAAAATCATTTACATAGTTTATAAACAAATCTCCATTCAATCGCTTGCAATTTCACTCATTTCTATTGGTGCCAGCGATAACCTAATTTATTTCAACATTATATTTCGAATAAATTCCATAATTAACACAAAATTATTCTGAATTGAATCAAGATTCCTTATGTTATTAAGTTTTTATCGGATATGCTAGCTGACCAACCCGGATTAAATATACCTAAAATTAGTGTTAAATGAATTTATATATTTAAGCAAAAATCGTTCTAAACGATCCCAATCCTGGGAACGGTACCTACACGCTCAATTTTGTATGATTTTTAAAATTTTCAAATGAAAATCTATCGGAACAAACTTACAGATGGGGGTCCTCATTGCTTTCTTCGGCAGCATACACCAGAGCGTGGGTCAGAGGTCTGCACAGGTCCGAGCACCTGTACCCGTCTCGGTCCGCGTGTCGGGATGATTAAAAAAAAAGTCCTTCCGGCCAGTGCCGGGAGGAAGAGGTAACTTTCATATTCCTTATTTTTTAAAAGCCAGCTTATATTATTCAAACACACAGAGCTCAAATTAGTGGAACCCGATTATAGAAGATTAAATACTAATTTTTGTCAATATTGAATATGAATGAGAATTTCGCGAAATTAGTCAGCGTTATCAAAGCTGGTTTTATTAAAGTGATTTATATTTGTCGCCAAATTCGGTGATATCCCGAATTTTATTAACAATTATATTAACCCGAATTATCGGTGATAGCCCGCCATTTTAAAACAACATAATGGGTGCAACAAAGCTCACCAATGAACTTGGTCGAGACCTTAGTAATTCCTGTGCACATGCTCACTCATATCTAAATCGGTTGATATATGCGAGTGTTGTTGCAGGCAAAAAATCAGATTTTTTAAAATGTCACACACATTCGAAATTCAAACTGCTGTACCTCGGCCTTTTTTTTTAGATAAAGGCGAAACAAAAAAATAATCTGAAATCTTTGTAACAAGCTGAAACACAAAAGAAAAAAATCTTTTTCAATTTCTAATTTTTTTTTACTTCATTTTAAATTAATTTTTTTTTTTTTTTTTAATTTTAAATGGCCGCCATTTTGAAAAAAGATGGCGGATGGAGATAGCAAACGAACTCGGCCGAGAGATTGCTATGTACTATGCACATACCTTGTCACATCCTAATCGGTTCATAAATACGCGTGTTATCGCGTGACAAAAATCAGATCGTTTCAAAATGTCAGCCATGCTAGAAATTCAAAGTGCTATAACTCAGCCATTTTTTAAGACATAGACGAAACAAAAAATGCTGCGGAATTTTTGTATCAAGCTCAAACACATAAGGAAAAAATCTTTTTCAATTTCTGATTATTTTGTACCTCACTTTTAAATTTAAATTTTTTTTAATTTTTAAATGGCCGCCATTTTTAAACAAGATGGCGGATGAGGCTGGCCAACGAACTCGGTCGAGACATTGCTATGCACTATGCACATTCCTTGTCACATCCAAATCGGTTCATAAATACGTTTATTATCGCATAACAAAAATCAAATCATTTTAAAATGTCAGCCATGCTAGAAATTCAAAGTGCTATAACTCAGCCATTTTTTAAGATATAGACGAAATTAAAAATGCTCCAGAATCTTTGTATCAAGCCCAAACACACAAGAAAAAAAAATCTTTTTCAGCGTCTAATTTTTTTGTGCCTCATTTTAAATTTAAAATTTTTTAAAAATTTTTAAATGGCCGCCATTTTGAAACAAGATGGCGGATGAAGCTGGCCAACGAACTCGGTCGAGACATTGGTATGTACTATGTACACACGAAATTTTATCCAAATCGGTTTATAAATACGAGAGTTACAGTATGACAAAGTTCAGATATATATATATAGATATATATATATCAATTTTGAGCGGAGGGTGGTTTCGGGGTCTGGGGGTCATGATCGGTGAAAATATACCAAATTTTTTCGGAATCGTTTTCCTCCGAACGGCTGCAATAGGTAGCTTTTCGTAATGAAAGCTACCTAACAGTGGCACTCCGGGAGTGCCAATAGAAGTGAAAACTTCAACAATTACGTGTGTGTTTTTTTAATCGTCAGGAAATGTTTTATTGTGCAGGAAATACTTTTAAATGTAGTGTTTTTTTATTCATTATTATAAATTATTACTACCAAAATTATATTACAATTTTCATAGTAATATAATTTAACTATAAATTACATATAAATAAACATTAATAATTTGTAATATATATTATTATATTAAATTATATTATTAAATTATACATGTACATATAAATAAACAAATTTTCGTACAAAAATTCTCGTATTGCATTTAAAGATTTATCCGGTGAAATATAAACGGCAACCATTACAATTCAATACTATCCAAATATTGAAATCCATACTCCAATTCAGTACTATCCAAAAGTATTTTTATTAATGAATACAATACCACAATTATATTACGCTTGGCGCGCTAGTGTCTATGTGCCAAAAGGCTAGCATGTTGGTTACGTAACAGTGTCTCCAAACCAGGGGTTTTTCTCCATCTCAAAAAAAGCTCAACGCGCCTAAAGAAGTTTTCGAAAACTGATAATGTGTGTGTGTGTGTTCCTGTGTGAACGCCGGGAGAAAAAGTGAGTTTTAGCTTCGTTCTTCTTTTGCGGATTGAGCTGAAGAGGGAAAAGTTCCTGTCATTCACCGCTTGGCGCGCTAGTGTCTATGTGCCAAAATGCTAGCATGTCGGTTGCGCAACAGTGTCTCCAAATCAGTGGTTTTTCTCCATCTCAAAAAAAGCTCAACGCGCCTAAAGAAGTTTTTCCTTCAAAAATATTAAACTTCCAGATGAGCCGATAAAAAAATTTAGCGAGTCGACCGACCGATCGGTATAAAAAGCATCAAAGTAAGCTGATAAAATATGAACAATTTTCAATAGGCGTGACTGGGGCGAGAATAAGTATAAATCTGCTGCAAGAACCTATTCTAGCTTGATAACATCAGTACAGAGATATAACATGTCCACGTCCAGCGTAGAGATCGGCATCGGACAGCTAGATCGTGCCTGATCCCGGGCTTAATTTTTGAAGTGAACACTTCTTTAGGCGCGTTGAGCTTTTTTTGAGATGGAGAAAACCACTGATTTGGAGACACTGTTACGTAACCGACATCCTACCATTTTGGCACATAGACACTAGCGCACCAAGCGTAATATAATTGTGGTATTGTATTCATTAATAAAAATACTTTTGGATAGTATTGAATTGGAGTATGGATTTCAATATTTGGATAGTATTGAATTGTAATGGTTGCCGTTTATATTTCACCGGATAAATCTTTAAATGCAATACGAGAATTTTTGTAAGAAAATTTGTTTATTTATATGTACATGTATAATTTAATAATATAATTTAATATAATAATATATATTACAAATTATTAATGTTTATTTATATGTAATTTATAGTTAAATTATATTACTATGAAAATTGTAATATAATTTTGGTAGTAATAGTTTATAATAATGAATAAAAAAAACACTACATTTAAAAGTATTTCCTGCACAATAAAACATTTCCTGACGATTAAAAAAACACACACGTAATTGTTGAAGTTTTCACTTCTATTGGCACTCCCGGAGTGCCACTGTTTTTTTTTTTTTTTTTTTTTTTTTTTCAGCAGACTCGGGTAAGGCCGGGATCAGGCTTACATTTTATTTTACCATACTCGGCCGGGTCGGAACTGGACTTCATTGTTCCTTGGGCATGTCGGGCAAGCAATTTGTTTTGCAAAAATATTAATAACGGTAATAAATTTTTGTTAACGAAATCCTTAGAAATATACTTTAATAAATTACAGAGAAATATTTTCAAAAATATGTTTTTTTATCACATAGCTTCAAAAGTTATGATGTTTTATCCACCTTTTTCCTATTTTAAACTACATTTTTTTTTTATATGTAATAGTCTAAGATTCTAAGTGATGTTGCTAATCTGTATTCTATAGCTTACGAACATATAGTAAACTAAAATATACTGCAAAATCTCTTCATATATATCTATGTAGTATTCATTAAAAGAATATTAATAGTATGTTAAGAAAAACCGGAATTCTTTGTAGAAATTGAGTCGAGTCGGGACGGGCCTGGCCTGATTTCATAAATTTTTGTACGGGCTGGGTCGTGAATTCCACAGTTATAGGCGAGCCGGGCCGAACTTTTACTTTTATACACTGAGCTGGTCTAAGATAACTCTCATTCGGGCGTGTCCGGGCCCGGACCTGGAAATTTCGTCTTGTGCAGACCTCTAGCGTGCTTAGCACGCTACGGTCTGTTTTGATTTTGTATTTTCAAACGCAAGACCGGCGTAGCCTTGCCCTATTGCTTTCAGCAGCAAAAAAGTGTATTCTTCTAACTTCTTTTTTTTTCACATCGGGTCATTTAATATATGTTTTTAAAAATTGTTTTTACAGTCCAAACTCTTTGAAATCTTTATGAGTCATAAATAAAATATATACAAAGCCTGTGTATAATTTTCGTGCTAAAATATTGATATTTAGTTGTAAGAAAGCAGTGCTTTTCTACTCATTTTTTTTTTTCTCCACAAAGAAATTCTCGGAATTCCATGGAAATCCGAGATTTTTTTAAAACTGATTATTTTACCCCTAAATCTCATTATTTTTAAACCAAAATTTTACTAAAATAACAGCTAAAAGTTTACTTTAAGATATCATGATTTTACAGTAGTACAGCAAAAATAACTTTGCGTTCTAAATGCAAATAAGATAACGCAATCTTAAATTTATGGGATTTTTTTTTTCAAACTAATTATTTTACCCCTATATCTGATTATTTCTGAACCAAATTTATGCCGGATCATTAGCTAAACAGTTAGTATATCGTATTAAAATTTCAGAGCGATTGTGTAAACTTAAGTGCATTTTTAGGGTTCCGTACTTAAAATGTAAAAACGGAACCATTATAAGATCACTCCTGTGTCTGTCTGTCCGTCTGTCACAGCCATTTTACTCGTAAACTATGGAATGTGGAAAGTTCAAATTGGGGGAAGTAATAAAGACCATTGACCCACATATTTTCAGATTAATAAACATTCATAAATATATTTAGTAAAAATGTGGAGGGGCTAATTAAGCTATTTGAAACAAAAAACGCTTTCTTTGTATATCGTGTGGGGTATCGAGTGAATGCTTTCATAACGCTGAACTCAAAAATACATTCCTTTTAATTTTAGGTATATTTTCAAAGATATTGTCGAAAATGTAACGCAAAAATATGCCCCCCCCCCCCATCTAATTCCGAATCTACCGAAACTAAAATTATGAAAAAATTAAAGGTAGTAGACGTTAATTTAAAACTTGCAGGAAAATTATAGCAATTACCCTTAGGTCAAACGGTTTCTGAGAAAATCGCATTTTTCTGTTACACACAAATTTCGATTTACGGACATTCAGAAAAAGTGTTGAACATCGCTGGATGTACCTATCGTAGCAGAAGTATAAAAGTATTGTTGGTAATGATTTTCGAAAAAAAATCATTGGTAATTAGCCGAGATATTAACCCTTAAAGATACGGCCAATTTGGACATACACAAGGACAGGGGCGGCGTACTCTATGCCTAGTTAACAACTTTTAATGATATATCTGTGTAATGTAATGTCCGGTAACAGTATAAAAGCAATAAATGTCAAATTGTTAAAAACATACTAATTTAAGGGGTCTCAAGACTCTAAAAATTGGAAAAAATGAAAAAAAAAGACCATGTTCTTTCATTTCATGTATTTAAAAATTGCAAGATGCAGAATTAGTTTTTATAGGGGGCTCGAAACTGTTAGACATTTGTCGAACAGAAAATTGGCATAACAGTTTACGCGCAAGATTACAAAATAAATATTGCAACTAGAAGAAAATTTTGGTGCTTACTTATACTTCAGATTGTAATAATTACTCTGAAGTGAAATAAATTTGTATTTAAAGCATTTCTATATTTTTAATGCAATGTTGCATTTAGCTAATACAAAATTTTGAAAATTTCAAAAGTATAATCACCTAAAAAAATATTTTTTCGAACAATAAAAAGGAAATTTTAGGTTCAGTTTATACAGACTAACATGAAATATATGTATCGAAAATTTCATGAAAAAATATTCAGAAATATTTGAGGTATACTGCGCGTTATGGCCAAAAATAGTCATTTGGAGAAAAATGACTTCAAAGTTTCGGAAACGCCGCTTCAGCTATTGAGCGGGTATAATTCTAAAAGCCATAACTTCTGTCCTAATAATGATTTCAAAGAAACAATTATATAAAAAGGTTCAGAAAAGATAGGAGATTAAAATCTAAAAAATTAAAATTTCTAAAAAGTCTGAAGCTTTAAGAGTCCTGCGACAACTTAACCCTTTCCGAAGCGGAGTAATTCTGTTTATAAACTTATGAAATAATGGACTGACGCCAGAATTTATAAACCAATTTATTAGAAAATATGAACTTGCTTATTTTCACATACATGGTAAAAGGAAAATTTTAATTAAATGGTCTTGGTGCCGTTTGTCAGTTTTGGAATTAAAATTAGGTGTCCTTTTTTTAAGGACACCGCCCTCGAAAGGTTTAATTAGAATGAATCACATAAATACTGTGGGATTTGCGACTAGTTTGCATTGAGTGGATTTCTCAATACGCCTTGAGTGACTTTAAAATTAATTAAAAACCTATCTGGAAAAACGCTGCATTGACCAAGGTGGCGTTGCAATTTGCGACCTCCTTTAGAAGCGCTCTTAGCACAATGCCAAATTTGAACTTTGAATAAAGGTTTTGTTTTAGCTACATTGTAGAAATAAAGGTTATTATACTACGCTGAATTTAGTTTTATGAAATTCTAAATGAACTTTAAATATGCACTGCATTTATTGTCAGTATAGAAGTAAGTTCATCATAAACAGATTAGGATAATATTAAAAACAGAGTTATACAGAATAGCTATATTTGATATTATTTAGGTTCCATATCTCTTTGAACTTTCGTGCTATATCCATTTACAGTTTTCTAATATATACATTTATACCCAACCCTACGTTGTATATTTTTTTTACAAAAGTCTTAGTATTCTTTTAGCAACTTTTTTTTTTTTTTTTTTTTTAAATAATACATTACAAATTCATATATTTATTCTACGGAACCCTCTGTACGCGAGTAATACTCGCACTTGGCCATTTATTTAAAAATCAAATTATGCATAATGTAATCCCAGGAGCAACTGCACGTAAAAAAAGAAATTCGCCAAAACTAACTTTTGGAAATGAATTTTGTTCATAGCGTTAATATTCGTATTTTTTAAACGTATTGCAGCGTTACAAAGAAAAATGAACATTCATGTGGTTTGCTTTTTTTTTTTTTTTTTTTTTTAAGCATATTTTGATTTCCCGAAGCAATGTGTAATTTTGAAGTATGCCAGGAAAAGGGAGGTGAATGTGGTCGTCGTGTAGCGTTAGATGTTTAAAAAACGAATACTTGTTATTGCTCAAACTCTGTAATTCTTTTGAGTTAAAAACATAATATTTCCGTAGCCTGCGTAAACAACTGTGAAAAAAATATTGATATTTAGTGGCATAAAAGACTTGTTTACGGCTAAGTTTGTCGGCTTCGAGACTGTCAAACGGCTGCGGAATTCGCAGAGAGCGGCGTTTCGGAGCTTCCGTCCTACGCCCCTTACGCCGCCGAAACACTAGTGGATGCCAGAAAGAAAAGAAAAGAAAATTAAATTAAAACCGGACAAATTTAAAAGGGAAATTCATTAAATCAAAGACCCCATGTCTTTCCTGCGCTGGGAGTCGTCATTTCTGTGTCACAGCGTCAAAATCAATCTGAAAATCAGAAAAAAACGCATGTTTGAAAGCAAACATACATACGGCCAAGTGACGCCATCTATGATTGAAATTTAGAACTAATTATTTTCATGCACTTGAAGAATACTTTTCATCCTGAGAAGCATTTTAGTCCAAGTCGCACTCCTGTATGACAATTACTCGATATTACATTGAATTTTAAGAGGTGCCCAGGAATTTTCGGACACCCTGTATATTAAACATTTGATGAAATATGAGCAGTTGTATGACGTACTTTTTTATCTGCGCATGCGCGCACGATAACAAATATTATTTTTTATGATTTAATACCAGGAAACTCTATGGAGCAACTCATAAAAAAAAGTAAGTCAAACAAAGTGAAAATTTAGAAAGATATCGACGATAGTGTGAGCTGATTTTTAGTTTCTCTCTAAAAGCTGCTGAATGATAAGGGATTTTCCCACAAATTGTCATTTTTTAAAAACTGGCTTACAGCAAAGGAGTTAGTATTTAACGAATGTCAACGAGTAGATTTAGAAGAAATGCTTAGATTTTTTATACTTCTTTTTTACTTGGGACAGGCTCATTCTGGTGGTTTTCCAAGAAGAACTAAAGCATCAATAAAAAAAATTAAATAAAAAAATTAAATTAAAAAAGGCAAGTTATGGAAAACCCCTTATCATTTAGCTGTTTTTAGAGAGAAACTAAAAATCAGCTCATTCTACCGCTGATATCTTTCTAAATTTTCACGATATTTGACACTTTTTTTTTTTTACGAGTTTCTCTATAACTATTAAATCGTGAAAAAAAAAATTGTTATCGTGCGCGCATGGGCAGATAAAAAATATTTCATACAACTGTTCAGTTTTCATCAAATGTTTAATGTATTTACATTCCAATTGCTCTATGTTATTTTCACTACATTTTGTCAAATTTTCTGAAACTAGCGTTAAATTTGGTAGAAAATCCTGCATGATATAAACAAAAAATGTGAAAGAATTTTTTGACCTTTTTGAAAAAAATCGATACATCTTTATGAATATACGTGCTATTCTTACACAAATGAATACACTTATTGTACAATATCAACATATTCGTAAGCTAGAGCGATAGATAGTTGGAATTTTATTTTACAGGGGGATCCCAAATATTATTATTAGTATTTATTGGCCCCCAATTGTCCTTCTTATCAAATCGCCGTTGATAAATATGAAGTCAAACATATTCTTCATAATTCTAAAGTTCCAGAAAAATCCGACTAGTATATCTTTAAATATTCGACAAAATGACTAAAATTGAAAGTGGCCGGTGATTAATGGCTGTATAGTGTAATGTGATACTTCAACAAAAGGTCTATCAGACTGAACATATTAGAAAATAAAATTCTTATTTTGTGTATATATTTCTTTTTCCAAAATCGTTGCAAAAATGTTTTAAAACCTTCTGTATATGTGTGTGTAAGGGCAAATTTAATGAATCACCAGATTCATACATTTCACATCTAACTTCACTCCATATGTGAAGTAGATAACTTAATTACTAACTTCCCACAATGCTCACCAGTTCAAAAGACATTATTTTGAAAAAAAAAAAAAAGAAAAAGAAAAAAAGGAAAACGGATTTAAAAGTTTTGGAAGAGTTATTTACAGACGCTTCGACAGACGACATAAACAAAACCATCTAGAAGCGGCTTTTATCATTATCATCATCATCATCATCAATATTATTATTATAATTATTATTATTGAGTGGAGTTGGAAATGAAAAGAAACATAGAAATTTTTAGGCTAAAAAAAGGCTTTATACTATCAACCCTCCTCCCCCTTTAAGAAGTTTAAAAATAAATCAACAATAATTTTCTCAGAAGTTCATGGGCTGAACACGTGTTACTCAATTTTTCTGTATTGACAATACGCGATCATTGACTCGGGAGTAAAATCTTGGAATCTCTTCGTGTCCGAAAACCGAAACACCGGAAGTAAAATCAATCTGCATATCGGAAAGAAGTTCAAAAGAGCAGTTCACCCTGAACTTCGGGTAACTGGAAAAATAAAGTTTTAAAAAGAAAGTGAACTCATCCACATCTTCATTGGGTGAGATTTTCCAGAAATATACGATCAATAAATTTTACAACTTCTTTCATGTGTTTCAGGACTGCTGAAGCATGACAACAAACAGAGTTATGATAACTTTTACTCCGTGGAACAGATAAATACAAGGTTTTATTTTTCTATTGGAGATGACACGGCAGGAGGCAAAAACCTGGCGGTAGTGCGAGAACAAGATGAAAACAGATTCTCCAGTAAACAGAACTGGGTTGGTGTGTCAAGGAGAAGCAAGATACTTATACAGAAAAAGTTAACCATGCAAGAATTAATAACATCAGATTATTATTACCAATGTTAGATGTAATTGACAGCAATAAGTATTTTAACATTCAATTTAATAAGCTGTCAGGAAAAATATTAGTATTTTATCGCATGTGTTATTTCGCTTGTAAAGATAATTTTCTCTGCATGAAAAACCAGTCTATATGTATGAGAATATATACATATAAAGACAAATTTAATGATTCACCGGGTTCATACATTTCTCATCTAGCTTTATTCGGTATTTGAAGACGATAACTTAAGTATTAACTTTCCAACAGTGCCCACCATTTAAAAAAAAATCCATTTTGAGTAAACGCATTTAAAAGTTTTGGAAAGGTATTTAAACTATCAATCTAAACAACAACAACAACAAAAAAAATCACCCAAGTTCGATGAATTGAATACTTTTGTATTTTAATAAATGCTTTAGAAAAAGTAAATAAATAAAGGAATAAAAAAACATAATTTACAGCTTGTTGGGAAATAAGTTTAAAGTAGAATATGATCTAAAGAATATTTTAAACGCAAGCAACGATCTAATGCTAAGTTAAAACAATAGGGAAGCTACAATCATCTTTAGCTTTCTTATATAGATTGTTTCCTAGAAATCCACACAAACTTTTATTGACTGGAAAGCTATGAAAAAAGAAAAAAAAAAAAAAAAAAAAAAAAAAACGAGACAAAGAACACAAATGGGCACTGTCAGGTAACTTTAATAACCACATTACTCTGTAAAACTGTTTTCGGGTTTCAAATAAACCGTTTCGTCGGACATTATCGATTTTAATTTTGATAGTACTTGCTAGACGTTGTACAAAATTTAGGTCCCTAATTTTGAGACAGTACTTGATTCGATTGATCAATTCTGGATGTCATCTGCTTTCCAGCCTTTAGCATACACATAAGATACTCTCGTACCCGCTCAATTGGTTGGATTTCGGGAACGCTAGTCAGGTTGTCGGACTTCTCTGTGAAAGTGATGTTTTGCCGGATGAAACTGGCTGAGAACGATTTTGCAGTAATGCCTGCTGACCAAGTCTGGCCAGAAGACTTAATCACCGCCGTAGTAATTGCTACGGATGTAGAGAAACGAGGCGACGGCGAATGCACTTGTTCAAATGTCGCTGCCCATTGAAAGCAAACCCAGACTTTCGGATGACAGGACGACTCAAGCTTTTCTGACCCATCACATTCCAAACAAGGATCTTGTCTTCGAATTGTATCAAATTCGATAATAGGTTGTGTCGTGGAGACGTCAGATGTGTAGTATCCACCATTATAGTTAAAAATGGAATGAGTGAGAGTGAAATACGACTCGCCATCCAAGAAGAATGTTCGATCAGATAATTTTATCAACAAGCCAATACACTTCGTTTTCGCATCAACCGTTTGCTTTTCTGCTCGCTTCGGTATGACCCTTTTCATGTGATATTTGACGTTAAGCTTCTTGGTGATTGTCTTATGTAGGTAGCTGTCTGAAACACTGAATTTGGCATCCGTGGGATGGATTAATGGTCGTTTTTGCCAATCAGTTGTTTCAACTGCTGTAATTTTGGTTTGGTGAGTTTTTCGGCCTTTCTACCCTATCCCGGTTGTATTTTGGGCGGAAGCCTCTTCTAGTAACGTTGTAGAACATCGTATATAGTCACCACACTCCATTAGTGTAATAAAATCAAACAGAAAATCTTAAGCAACTTAATACTTGAAAATTAAATAATATAACTTAACAAAACCAGACTGCTGTAAAAACAAAACAACCAACTAATGCATAACCATAACAAAACAAAACAACCAACCAATTCATAACCATAACCAATTTGGTTATGTTTATGAATTGGTTGGTTGTTTTGTTTTTACAGTAGTTTGGTTTTGTTAAGTTATATTATATAATTTTGAAGTATTTAAATTTTCTATTTGATTTTGTTACACTAATGGAGTATGGGGGTTGGCCATATTTTGCAAAACCTGTGAGGATTCGATTTTTTTTTTTTGGTACCTACTTTTTCACTCCTCCCACCCTCCGACGAGCAAGGAGTTGTGTGTATTTATTGTTTTTTGTTTCAGTTGTTTAATAGTTTTATTATCATGTTTTGCACCTTCTTTTCATAATTTTCATGATTCTCATACTTTTCAAATAGAACTATATATATATATTTAATTAAATAGAAGCTTCGGAGAATTCAAAAGTTCGAAATTCAGTCAAATCAAACGGAAGACTTACTTCTACTTCCACCAAGCTTTCCACATAACCGTTGTCCATCAGGCAGTTGCAAATAATTGGTTTCACAACCGGCACTAGGAGTTAGATCAAAACTTGAGAAGTCCAACTGAACGACACAAGCTTGAGCTTCGGACTTTTTTATCTTAAAAGTACATTGTTCAGTCGATCCACTGTCATCCGTAGGATAGGTGATACGACCAGTCCTTCCGTTGATTATGACACTGCACGGAGGAGGAGCATGCATAGATTCTGTAAAGATATGCAATTAAATTAAGCTAAATTATGTAGAACAATTGATATACAGAACATATAATACTGAATTTAGAAGACTAAGGGATTGTAAGTATATATTTAGCAAAAAGTGTATGAAAATCACGAGGGACAGCCATTGGAACATTTTTTACTTTTTACTTAGTAATTCCTCCTTTCTATTTCTTTTGTTAATCACTTTTCAATATACAGTGCGTTAAGAAATTATAAGACCACTTTGATTTTGAAAATTATGCAGTAAATAAAGGTTCTAATTATAGTTGAAACACATGGGATACCAAAATACAACATATTTATTAAAATTAGTTTGCAATAATTTTGAATAATGCAATAAATAAGTATATTAACAAAAATATAAGCAATGATTGAAAAATACACTGTTAACAAATTACAAGATCACTTGTCTAAAAACAAAAATAATACGTAAAATAATACGATGTTGGTCCTTCATTTTTCCTTATCACCTCAAACATTTTGTTTTTCATAGAAGTGACCAGGTGATTAAGTACAGATTCAGAAATAATGTGCCATTCTTTTACAATGGCTACTTCTAATTCATTGGCATATGAAAACTGTTTATTATTAGCATAAACTTTGCGACTTAATACGCCACAAAGATTTTCCATAGGGTTCAAGTGTGGACTTCGACTTGGCCATGACAAAACATGATTTTTTAATTTTTTAAACCATTGCTGGGTGGGTTTAGACACATGGCAAGAAGCATTGTCCTGCTAAAACATCCTATTAGCACCACTTAAAAATGGTCCGAACGGTATCAAATGATCATATAATATAGCCTGATATTACGCAGAGTTCATACGTCCCGAAATTCGGGTTAAATCACATAATCCATTATGACTAAAAGCTCCCCAAACCATTACTGATCCTCCTTCCATTTGTCTACTGAACCATTGTTTCGGTTTCTAACTCAAATCATACCAATAGTGTTTACAACCATCCAGACCGTCAACATTAATGTTTTTTCATCTGAAAATATCACTTGTTTGCATTTAGTTGAAAGATATTTTTGAGTTGATAATCGAAATATTTGTCGATCATCCCGTGCTGTCAAAATCCTTTTTCTTCCAAATCGTTTAATTTTATTTGAATCCTCTTTTCTAATTTGTTGTGAAAATGTGAATGGCAGTTTTAGAACTCTTCATTAACCGAGCTATTTCTCGTTCAGATTTACCAGCATCCTTATAAAACCAAATTTTTCTTACTTCGGCCGCAGATAACTCTTTACCCAGCGGTATCTTCAAATATATCATAAATGACACTATCTAAACCTGCACCTTTGCTTCTCGGGAATAGTTTCAAGATATACAAACGCGTACGTTTTATAATGATTCCGATGTGACGTATAATATGCTAATTTCGTCAGGTGGTCTTATAGGTTCTTAACAGTCACCTTATTTATGTTTTTAAAAAATTAGAAGATTTTAATAAAATATAACTTAAATTTTAATGTAGCAATTATAACGGAAAACGTTCTATGATCAATTTTAAATACACACGCTAAAAATTTGCATATTGTGTCTTCTTCTTCAGAAAAGCACCAATTCGTTAGTGGTCTTATAAATTGCTTAATGCACTGTATATACACATATAGATAGATAGATAATAAAACTTTTGCTAATAATAACAATTAAATCACATGAAAATAGACAATATAAAAATGAACCAATAATCATAATACAATATAAAAATGTATATCCAATAATGTAAGATGCATAAATTGAAAAAATCGGAAATAAAAGTATGGAGAGAAAAAATCCATGACCAGAATGTGAAAATATTACAAGATAATTTGAAACTTATACTGGGAAACACGTTATCAAGGCAATATTGCACAACATAAGTAAATCGTAATTGATTTCTCTTTGAGTAAAACAAACCTTTAGGCATAAATTACTTTACTCAAATTGTCCGATCAACCACGATACCACAAGTTAAAGAATTTGATTTTGAATTAAGAATGGAAAAATTCTGAAAATCACAACATGAATGATGCAATATTAATTACAAGGAAACATTAAAAAATCACACAATATTGTAATGAACAGATTTTAAATAAAAATAATAGAGAAACATCACGAACCATCGCAATGCCAACCTCATGACCGTTCTAATCACTTTGGCAAGCACATGGAATGATTGTATAGTTCAATAACAGATACTACCTTTTGCCCGCGGTGCCGCTTACGCATAGAATGTAAGTTTTGCAATTCGGAATGCAAATTTTACATATATTTTTTACATTTTGTTTCGCTATTCATCTAATTAATAGTATAACTCCCATTAAAATCGGTTTAGAACTTTGTATTTTAAAAAGCTTAATTTTCATAATGGTGTTCATTCAGTTAGATAACTTTCTCATACAGCTATATAACTAAGCAATTTAGAACGATGTGTTATACACTAAAATCTCCCCCCCCCCCCCCCCCCCAAATTACCTACTGACAATGTAAGTCCTATAAAAATCCGTTTAGCAGAACGTAAGCTATAAGCTTTCGGAATAAAATTTCCATCTGCATTTCATATATATAATATAGGTCGAACTTTCTTCCGTAGCTTGTAACTAAGCAACGTATAGTGATATCTTATACACTAAAATTTCCTCCCCAAAAATTACCAAACTGACAATGTAAATCCCATAAAAATCCGTTTCGCAGAATGTCAGTTATAAGCATTCAGAATGAAATATCCATTTGCATTGAGCGTTCGGAATGAAATTTCCATTTGTATTTTATGAGTAGATAATGCCCAACATGAGCTATCACTTACAATTTATGAAATCCAACATCTCAAAACTACAGGACTCCCAAATGGTCTGATTTTTTTAATACCAGTTTTCTCTATGAAAAACTTTCGCAACATTTGCAATAGAAATAATCTCCTGGTATGTTTCTACAAAATTTGAAAGAAAAATCTAAAAAGAACATTTTTCTTAGAAATTACTGGTATTCAAATATAGTGGGCCATTTGGAAGCCCTGAGAGTATAACAAACCTTTATTACTTAAGAATGAATCATTCATTTATTTATTATCTTGTCATTTATTTTTTTTTTCTGCTTATTATATTTAATGATTTGTAATAAATCACTGTGATACCTTTTAAATTTATTTTTTTAATAATTTTTTTTTTAAACAACGATAACGATATTTGAACGGAAATAGGTTGGGCAAGTAAACTTTTACCTGATATCCAATTTTAGCCATTCGTTTCCGAACGCATGTTTGGATTCGTGAAAATTTTCGAATTCCGGTTTTCGACGGATTTACACGTTTTAGGGGTGAGAGAACCGAAAAACATGTTTTTACAAAATGTCTGTTTGTGAGTCTGTCTATCTGTGACACAAATTTTGTGGGCGCTCTATCTCAAGAACTAATGAAAGGAATTTAATAAAAATTTCTATTCAGTTAGTCCCTGATATAAATTGGTGCTGATTAGTTTTTGGTGCAAATCGCTCAACAGGTGCCGCTACTATGCAGCATTTTTTACGATTTCCACAATAGCTCAATCTCCAGAACTAATGCACGGATTTTCATAAAACTTCAGATTCAGTTAGTCCTTGACAGGAATTAACGTTTTATACATTTTGGTGTAAATCGCTCAACAGGTGGCGATGCTATGCAGCATTTTTTGAGGTTTGCGCAATAGCTCTCGCCCAAAAACTGATGCTCGGATTTTCAACAAACTTCATATTCAGATATACCTTGATATGAATAACTGCTATTTATGTTTTGGTGCAAATCGCTCAACAGGTGGTGCTGCTATGCTGCATTTCTCAGAATTTCCACTATAGCTCTATCTCAATAACTAATGCACGAATTTTCATCACATTTCAGATTCAGGTATAGCTTGGTATCAATTAGGGCTGTTTATGTTTTGTTGCAAATCGCTCAATAGCTGACGCTGCTATGCTACATTTTTCAGAATTCCGCTATAGCTCTAACTCTATCTCAAGAACTAATACACGAATTTTCATCAAACTTCAAATTCAGATATACTTTGATATGAATTGGTGCTAAATTGATGTAATTTCTTTTATTATTTAAATGATTTAATTGACGTGATTTATATAGGAGAAAGTTTTGTGATGGCCACAACATACTAGTTTTCGTTTGAAAAGAAATGTCATAGCAAAAATTAACACAAAGAAAAAGTTTCGCGGATTAAAGCAACTAAAAGTATATACAAACACATTTTAAATTGAGCGCACAATAAAAATGCTCGTAACTGCATAACTAAGAATAACTGAATAACTAATAATATTCAGAGAAATATTAATATGTATAGGGGAGAGTAGCCATATTTGAACCGCCGCACAGTGGAGTATTTGACTCGAAATCCTGGCCAAAAAATATTTTTCTACGTAAATATAGTCCGACTGCCTTGAAATTCTTTATGTTATTGGCTATCACTATGGCATGTTTGGTATTGTAAATGAAGTCTATAGCATTTACGGTCATTTACAGCGACACCCAAAAGAATTCCCTTATATTATGGTCTATGGGAAAAATAGTTTGCTTTGTATTTTAATAATATCACACTATTTTAAACGTACTGAAATTTATGTAAATCACCGAGGTGTACTAAGGCACTTATTGTAGAATGTATGGTTCATTTACAGGGACACACGAAAGAATTTGGCTGGTGAATAAATTTAACTATTGAAGTCTATGACCAATAATTGCTGGAAGTGCATTTGTAGTTGTGATATGCGTTTTTAAATTGAAGTATTTTTTTTTAAATATTACTTGGTGTACATACATTCTATAGATGATATACAGGGCTGTACAAAAGTTCTCAAGTACATTTCCGTTTATTCACGGAAATCGCTAAATGGAAAATTTTAACTGCGCTATGCATTTCACTGAACACTGAACTAACTTTTAGCATACTATGTAATATACATACAAATCCATATACATACAAATTGCAAACTTCTCTATCGCGAACTTCGCTGTTGTACATTCTTGAGTACTTTGTACGGTACAGTCTAAAATGTTTGTTTCTGACCTGTGACCAATGGGTACAACTGCTTTCTTAATTACAGTGCCACCATAAATCAAAACCTTGTGCATTTTTGGAATCATGGGGTACCAATTATAAAGATTCATATACAATCTTACTGTTTCATCAGCAGATGTTTGGAACTTTTTTCATCAATGCGATGCTCACTTGTTATGACTTCCAATATTACGTGCAGCCTTTTAATCATCTCTGCGTCTACTCCAGCCTTCTTTAATTCCCCCCTTATTTTCTACCTATGAGCCCCCGAAACTAATTGGGGAAACTTTTTTCCGTAAATAAGTATTTACAATTTAAAGCCAGCCTGATATTTCTATCAAGAGGTATTGAGTGGCGTACGTATGTACGTACCTACATACGTACGGACATGCATACATACAGAATCTGTAGGGGCAAAAGCTCTCGGGCAATATCCTGTAAGCTAAAAACCTGCAATACGACAGTAAAAATATAGTTTTTATCTCTTCAATTCGGTTGCCGCAAAAAAAAATGGGATTCAAGTAATCCCCCCCCCCCCCCAAAAAAAAAAAAATATATATATATATAAAAAAATGCTGTGGAACATTTTTTTTTTTTTTTTTTTTTCTTTTTGCGGGAAATAGGCATTTAGAACTATAACCAATGCGATTATCGTTCAAAAAAAGCCCGGCACACTTTTAAAAAGCTTTCGATATGTTTAAACTACAGCCAAAAACGTTTTAAAAACACCCCTTTTACAAATGTAATGGTTTTTTATTATATTAAAATCTAAACTATTTAATTTAAGACATAGTTTAACATTAAGCTCTGACCTTTCTTAAACACGTAAGCGTTATTCAATTTCAGCTCAATAATTCATTCAGCCACAAAAAAATTACATTAAAAAGTCCTTCCGGCCAGTGCCGGGAGGAAGATCTAGCTTTCATATTCCTTATTTTAAAAAAGCCAACTTATATTATTCAAACACACGAAGCTCAATTTAGTGGAAACCGAATATAGGAGATTCAATACAAATTTTTACCAATATAATGAATGAGAATTTCGCGAAATTAGTCAGCTTTATCCAAGCTGCTTTTCTTTAAAGTAACTTATATTTGGCTGCCAAATTCGGCGATTTCTTAAAGTGCCTGCCATTTTAAGACAACATGGTGGATGAAGCTAACCAGTGAACTTGGTCGAGACCTTAGTAATTGCTCTGTACATGCTCACTCACATCGGAATCGGTTGATATATACGAGTGCTGTCGCAGGAAAAAATCAGATTTTTCAAAATGTCACCCACATTAGAAATTGAAACTGCTATATCTGAGCCCTTTTTTAAGATAAAGACAAACAAAAAATGCTCCTGAATCCTTATATCAAGGTCAAATACTTAAGAAAGAAACCTTTTTCAATTTCTAATTTTTTTGCAACTCACTTTAAATATAATTTTTTTTTAATTTAATGGCCGCCATTTTGAAACAAGATGGCTGATGAATCTGACCAGCGAACTTGTTCGAGATATTGATGTATACTATCCATATGCCTTCCTACATCGAAATAGGCGAATACGTGTGTTATCGCGTGACAAATACAAGATCGTTCCAAAATGTTAGCCATGCTAGAAATTCAAAGTGCTATAATTCAACCATTTTTTAAGATATAAACAAAAGAAACAAAAACTGCTCTGGAATCTTTGTATCAAGACCAAACACATAAAAAAATCTTTTTCATTTTCCAATTTTTTAATACCTCATTTTAAATTTTAAATTTAATTTTTTTTAAATGGCAACCCTTTTGAAACAAGATGGCGAATGAAGCTGGCCAACGAACTCGGTCGAGACATTGGTATGTACTATGTACAGACCAAGTTACATACAAATCGGTTCATAAATACGCCTGTTATCGCGTGACAAATATCAGGTCGTTTTAAAATGTCAGCCACAATAGAAATTCAAAATCCTATAACTCATCCATTTTTTTAGATATAGACGAAACAAAAACTGTTCAGGAATCTTTGTATTAAGGTCAAACGCATACGAAAAAAATCTTTTCCATTTTCCAATTTTTTGGTATCTCATTTTAAATTTGAAATTTTTGAAATTTTTTTAAATTGCCGCCATTTTGAAACAAGATGGCGGATGAAGCTGGCCAACGAATTCGGTCGAGACATTGGTATGTACTACGTACACACCAAGGTATATACATATCGGTTCATAAATACGCCTGTTCTCGCATGACAAAAATGAGGACGTTTCAAAATGTCAGCTACGCTAAAAATTTAAAGTGTTATAACTCAGCCATTTTTTAAGATACAGACGAAACAAAAACTACTCCAGAATCTTTATATAAAGGTCAAACACATAAGAAAAAATTATTTTTCCATTTTCAGTTTTTTGGCGCCACATTTCAAATTTTAAATTAAAAAAAAAAATTTAAATGGCCGCCATCTTGAAACAAAATGGCGGATGAAGCTGGCCAACGAACTCGGTCGAGATATTTGTATGTACTATGTATACACCAAGGTACATCCAAATCGGTTCATAAATACACCTGTTATCACGTGACAAAATTCAGGACGTTTCAAAATGTCAGCCACGCTAGAAATTCAAAATGCTGTAACTCAGCCATTTTTTAAGATATAGACGAAACAAAAACTGCTTCGGAAGCTTCGTATAAAGGTCAAATACATTAGAAAAAATATTTTTCCATTTCCAATTTTTTGGTACCACATTTCAAATTTTAAATTTTTTTTTAAAATTTTAAATGGCCGCCATTTTGAAACAAAATGGCGGATGAAGCTGGCCAACGAACTCGGTCGAGACATTGGTATGTACTATGTACACACCGAATTACATCAAAATAGGTTCATAAATACGCCTTTTATCGCGTGACAAAATTCAGGACGTTTCAAAATGTCAGTCACGCTAGAAATTCAAAAGTCCTTCCGGCCAATGCCGGGAGGAAGAGATAGCTTTCATATTCCTTATTTTTAAAAAGCTAGCTTATGTTATTCAAACACACGAAACTCAATTTGGTGGAAATCGATTATAGAAGATTCAATACTAATTTTTATCAATATTAAATCCTTATGAATGAGAATTTCGCGAAATTAGTCAGCTTTACCCAAGCTGCTTTTATTTAAAGTAACTTAGATTTGGTTGCCAAATTTTGCGATATCTTGAAGTGCCTGCCAGTTTAAGACAACATGGTGGATGAGGCTAACCAGTGAACTTGGTCGAGACCTTAGTAATTCGTGTGCACATGCTCACTCACATCAGAATCGGGATATATACGAGTGCTGTCGCAGGCAAAAAAAAAAAAAAAAAACTTTTCAAAATGTCACCCACATAAAGAAATTCAAACTGCTATATCTGAGCCATTTTTTAAGATAAAGATAAAACAAAAAAAGCTCCGGAATCCTTATATCACGGTCAAATATTTAAGAAGGAAATCTTTTCCAATTTCTAATTTTTTGCACCTCACTTTAAATATATATATTTTTTAATTTAATGGCCGCCATTTTAAAACAAGATGGCGGATGAAGCTGGACAGCGAACTTGGTAGAGACATTGCTATATACTATCCACAAAACTTCTTACATCCAAATAGGTTAATAAATACGTGTGTTATAGCGTGACAAATATCAGATCGTTTCAAAATGTCAGCTATGCTAAAAATTCAAAGTGCTATAACTCAACCATATTTTAAGATGTAGGCGAAACAAAAACTGCTCCGGAATCTTTGTATCGAGGTCAAACAGATAAAAAAATCTTTTTCATTTTCCAATTTTTTTCGATACCTCATTTTAAATTAAAAATTTTTTCAATTTTTTTAAATGGCTGCCATTTTGAAACAAGATGGCGAATGAAGCTGGCGAACGAACTCGGTCGAGACATTTGTATGTACTATGTACACACCAAGTTACATCCAAATCAGTTCATAAATACGCCTGTTATCGTGTGACAAAAATCAGGACGTTTCAAAATGTCAGCAACAATAAAAATTCAAAATGCTATACTTAAGCCATTTTTTTAGATATAGACGAAACAAAAACTGTTCCGGAATCTTTGTATTAAGGTCAAACACATAAGAAAAAATCTTTTTCATTTTCCAATTTTTTGGTACATCATTTTAAATTAAAAAACCATTTTTAATTTTTTTAAATGGCCGCCATTTTGAAACAAGATGGCGGATGAAGCTGGCCAACGAATTCGGTCGAGACATTGGTATGTACTACGTACACACCAAGGTATATACATATCGGTTCATAAATACGCCTGTTCTCGCATGACAAAAATGAGGACGTTTCAAAATGTCAGCTACGCTAAAAATTCAAAGTGTTATAACTCAGCCATTTTTTAAGATACAGACGAAACAAAAACTACTCCAGAATCTTTATATAAAGGTCCAACACATAAGAAAAAAATATTTTTCAATTTTCAATTTTTTGGCGCCACATTTCAAATTTTAAATTTAAAAAAAATTTAAATGGCCGCCATCTTGAAACAAAATGGCGGATGAAGCTGGCCAACAAACTCGGTCGAGACATTGGTATGTACTATGTACACACCAAGTTACATCCAAACCGGTTCATAAATACGCCTGTTATCGTATGACAAAAATCAGGTCGTTTCAAAATGTCAGCCACAATAGAAATTCAAAATGCTATAACTCAGCCATTTTTTAAGATGTAGACGAAACAAAAACTGTTCCGGAATCTTTGTATTAAGGTCAAACACATAAGAAAAAATCTTTTTCATTTTCCAAATTTTTGGTACCTTATTTTAAATTTGAAATTTATAAAATTTTTTTAAACGGCCGCCATTTTGAAACAAGATGGCGGATGAAGCTGGCGAACGAACTCGGTCGAGATATTGGTATGTACTATGTACGCACGAAGGTACATCCATATCGGTTCATAAATGCGCCTGTTATCGCGTGACAAATATCAGGACGTTTCAAAATGTCAGCTACGCTAGAAATTCAAAGTGCTATAACTCAGCCATTTTTTAAGATATAGACGAAACAAAAACTGCTCCGGAATCTTTGTATCAAGGTCAAACACATAAAAAAAAATATTTTTCCATTTTCAATTTTTTGGTGCCACATTTCAAATTTCGAGTCGAGACATTGGTATGTACTATGTACACACCGAATTACATCGAAATCGGTTCATAAATACGAGAGTAACAGTGTGACAAATGTCAGCTATATATATAACCATTAATTAAACATAACCTTCCACCGTCAAATATTATGAATTAAAGCTGTAAGTATTAAAAATAATAATAATAATAATATAAGAATTATTATGGAAGAAAAAGAAAAAAGTGGACACCGACAAAAATTGAAAAGCTTATACATTGAATTACGTTATCAAGGGCACAGAATTCAATGATATAAGCAAAATGGTTGTTTTCTGTGGGAAAAATAAGCTAAAGCTAAAAGTTATTTTCCCCTGTGCCCAAACAACCATAAAATCAAGTGAATTGATTAAAAATGAAAGCAGAATAGAAACAAATAATATTAAATGGAAGAATCAATAAAACGTATTCAAGAAAATTCAGATAAAATCATAACTAGAAAATTAAAAAACATTAAATAAATCGTTGCAATGATAGGAATGAAAAAATTAATGGAATCCTAAAATAGGTATCAGATAACTACATGGTAGAAATCATATTGATAATACACATAGATAGTGCGCTAATTGCAGCAATGATCTAAGCGTATAATATTTAAAAGATTGCTAAATAATTTAGCGACCTGGGAATATATATAAATATATATAAGATACCATAAGGAAAAAATACATCAAAATGAATTGTTGACATTCAAAATGAAAAGATATTTAAAAATATCGTAAAAAGTATACATTCATAATTACTTGCGCAAATGCATCATAGTAATTTGAGTGCTAATATATAACCATTAATTAAACATAACCTTCCACCGTCAAATATTATGAATGAAAGCTATATATATATATATATATATATATATATGGATATATATACATATATATATATATATATATATATATACATAAATTTTGAACGGAGGGTGGTTTCGGGGTCTGGGGGTCATGATCGATGAAAATATACCAAAATTTTTTGAAATCGCTTTCCTCCGAACGGCTGCAATAGGTAGCTTTTTATAATGAAGCTACCTAAAAGTAACAACAATGCCAAAAAGCAACAAAAAATCATGTCTTCTTTCAAAGAAGTTTTCTCTTCAACTGAGACCTGGAGCCACCGTATATGGCCAGGTTTTGGGGTCAAATACTCCACTATGCGTCGCTTTAAATGGATAGCTGCAATTATACCGTTAATCACAGAAAAAGACACCATCTACCACTGAAATACTACTCATCAGAATGACGTCATTTATGATTCGAAGAAGCATCTGCCTTCCATGTGCTGTTTTCAGACAATTTTTTGAAAACCTAAAATTAGCTGTTTTGATCTAATATTTTCCTACTAAACGTAACAGAATACTTTAAAACTAAGGTAAGTTGTTATGTTTTAGTATACATATCTAAATTCATGTGTTTATTGCGCATATTTTTCCCGCGGATTTGTTGCTTTCGTTTTTGTTCTTAGTCTTGAGTTATTCTGTTTTAAAAAATGGCACAGTTGCCTTGATTGGACAAATCTGAGTAGCTTAAATTAGACCAGATATACGATCATAAATTTGAAAAGAAAGTATTGAATTTTGAGGGCTATACGCTTTAAACACTATACTCGTATATATATTTTGATTAATTATCAACGATCTCCATGCAACTTTTTGAATATTTTAATTTAATTTTTTTTGTATATCTGGATCAATTTTTTTTTTTACAGTTTAGGCCTATATAAACATAAAAAATATCTTTTACATTTTTATGCAATAAATTTTGTTTGCAATTTCTTTTACTTATTCTTGACGAGGAGATAGGCACTGTTGATTCTCCTGCTAGTGAGATTTCGGAATCAGAATCAGTAATAATGAAACCTACTAACACTAAGAGAGTAAAAAAAAATGATGAAACGAACAAAGACAGTCTGGAAGAAAAACATCAGTGACAGCAAAAGTTGTTAAAGATATAGAAAACGAAAAGAAAAGACTAAGTTGTGAAGAGATTGACCCGCAAAAAGGCTGCAGCTACAAAACTCGACGAAAAGCCAACGAATCATTAGAAATGTTATCTCTCTTGCCAAAATCAGTTAAGTCAAAGTACAGGGAGCCAAAAACAGCTGTGTTGACATCTTCGATAAATAAAGTAAACCTTAAAATGAAAAGAAAAAAAAAACGACAAAAGGGAAGCTCTCAAAGCACAAAAGCAATTGGAACATCAAGTTTTTAAAAATAGGCGTAATTCAATTGGATAGAAAATGATGGAAGGGAAGAAGACAGACATAAGGTAAAGAAAGCTTCTGTTGCAAGAGACATGTCTAATGATTCAGAATCTAAAAAGAAAAAACAAGACAGTGGTGATTGGTATTGCCTAATTTGTAAGAAAAATGAAATAGCAGAAATGATTCAGTGTTCAGATTGTCAAGTGTGGTTCCATGTTGCGTGCTTTGGATTAAAAAATTAACGCAAGAATTTCATGTGTAAGCCTTCATCACTTCTTAGATGATATTCAAGTAACTGGCAATTAGTTCCATAATTTCTATTCTTAATTACTTATAACTTTGATTTATATTTTGAATACATTTTGATAAGAAAAAACCTTCTCTTCCTCACAGACATTTTATTTCATTATATTCCATTGCTGTTGTCTTGTTCGATTGTTTCATTAATCGCAAGCTTTGATTTTAATAAAGTTAGTTATATTCCCTACTCATTAAAACAACCTAATATTGTTTGGTCCAATTTAGGAGACTGGGGGTCCAACTTAAGCGACCAGTCGCTGAATTTGGACCATTTTTGGCAAATTTTTCAAATTAAAATAAAACTTAAGGATTAAAAAAAAAATGTTCTAAGGATTTATTTAATTAGTAGATGAATAGATTGATCACGTGTAGTGATATTTTGCAGATATTCCAAAAATGAAGTGAATTACACCTAAAAATAAGTGAAGTGATCCAAATTCGGCTACTCTCCCCTATATTCTGAGATTCATATTATTTCTATAATCAGTAAAAGTGTATAAAATCCGCGTACTGTGTTGTCCCTTTTTTCTATTTTGCACGCCGTTCTACATATTATTGCACGAACAGATATAAAATTTCTCTGTTTCAAAATACTAGAATAAGGTTTTATAGAACAATACGTTTAATGAACAATATATTTCATATTTTACTTTTATTATTATTACCATTTATTATCATTTTTACTTTTTGCCGATTACTCTAATTTAATATCTCATTTACACACTTCGTTCTACATATTTTTTGTTCAAAATAAGCAAAACAAGTTCCCATGACTACCCATAATGCATATATTTTTCTATAAGTCACATCTTAAAATAATATAAAATCCTTTTCATCATGTTTTAAATTTATAGTATCACTTATGTAGAAGAGATTTAAAGCAATTTCTGATACATACCATGTGTCGTAATGCTTGTGGATTTTTTGCAAGAAAATGGCAGCTGTTTAATTTCAATAGAAAATCCTCTTTTCTGATGGAATGTACTTTGAAATTTGAATACAAGAAGATCGGAATTGTTAGGAAAGTATACGAATTCTGTAAAAAATAAAGTTTATAGATATATATATTAGTAGTAAATATAACAGTGGTTATGTTGCTGATTTCTTATTATTAAATAGTCCGTGACAAAATGCAAATGAAATATAAATAGGATATTAAACAATTGATTTTTCCCCAATGTTTTTCCGTGTTTTCATTATGAAATCTATGTTAATATTATAAAGAAGAAGTGGTTGTTTCTTTGTAGAAGGGAATCGTTGGACTATCGAACCGATTTAAAAAATAGTGGTTGCAAAATGTTGGTGACAGTCTCTGTTACAATATAGGCTACTTTTTATATCAGTTTCCTTATGTTTCCAAGTAGTACCAGAAAGAAAAAGTTCTAAAATAACGATTTCTTTCCAATAGTTAGGGCTAAAAAATTAAAAATTGACATGGTGGTTACTTTTAAGAGTTAAATGCTCACTAAGAGTGGGTTTTAAAAAATTCGAAATTGACAAGGGTGATGTGAGCAGAAAATGTTCTAAAATCACAATTACTCTGAAACTGCTAAATTAATTTCCAAAATTCTTTAAGTGTTATAGTTGTAAAAATTTCTGCTTAAACATAGGCAATGTTTATCTTGAGATCTCTGTCTCCAAGAGGGTGCAAGTGAGAAAAACGTTCTGAAATGTCGATTTCTTAAAAATTGTTGTCTACAAACTTGAAATTTGTTCTTATACCTGCTTGTACCATTGCAGGTGTAATGAACGAAAAATGTTCTAAAGTTACGATTTCTTAGAAACTTTAAATTTGAAATGGTGGATACGTTTAAGACGTAAATGATCATTAGGAACAAATTTTAAAAAATCGAAAATTAAAAGGGCGAAATCAGTAAAAAACATAATTTCTCTAAAACCGTTTTTGTGTAATGAAAATGTAAGTCTGACGTATTCATCTTATACTAGCTAAAGTATCCGGCGTTGCCCGGAATTTTAAGAATGCTTGTTTTTGTTACGTAATTTTCACCCTTTTTTTTAAAACCATTTGGAAAAATGGTTATTGTCCTCGGTCAGGGTAGCAAATCAAAAACATATCTGAAGCGTTTTATTAGTTGAATCCCGCATTTTATTCGTTTTCTGATTGGTCTATACAGTAATCTGTATTTGCATTTAAAAGTATATTTTTTTTCTCTATACGACGGTGTAAAAAGTAATATTGTGGGATGTTTAGAAGTTTAAAAATGAAATTTCATTTAAAATTGGTCCAGGAATATTAATGTTTAATCCATGGCGTACGTAATGTATGACCAGCTCCGTAGAAGTTTAAAAATTTACAGTACCGAAAAATGTAAAACTGAAATTTCTTTTAAAATTTGTTCATAATGGGTCCAGGAATGTTAATGTATAATTCATGGCGTACGTAATGTATGATCAACTCCGTGCGATTTTTTATGTCTTAAATTTTAGCCTTTGAAAAAATCATTTTCCAAATGGTCGTTGTAATTTGTTAAATTGCTTTTTTTTTTTTTTTTTTTTCATTTAATCCGGACGAAAGATTACCTACTTACTTAGTAAATATAACCTGTGATCTGCATTGAGACCGAGATTGAAATCTTTTGATGAAAAGTTGTTTCCGAGTATTTTGTTATTTAAATAATTTTTTTCATGATTCAAGAAAAATGGCAAGCACAAAAATTCTATGAATTTTATTTAAAAAAAATCTGAAATCATTATTTCAGTTCTTCACTAAGAACTCTAGGCACCTGAACCTTTGTGGAAATTCTAATATACACTCATACACACACGCATATACTACATGGAATAGTTGTTAAAATATGCCAATATTTCCATAATTGTGTTTTTATCATGTTTCAATACCTTTTTTCAATCTCATATGACGTTATATATTCACCTGCTGATGTCCATTATATTTCCAATATGACGTAATATTCATTTTTTTTTTTTTTTTTTTTTTTTTTTTTGTCAAAATGTTTATTTCATTTTAATTTTTCACGTGGAAGTATTGCAGTACAAAAGTTATGACGTAATATTAACTTTTTTTTCTTTTAATTCGTCAAATTATTTATTTCATTTTCATTTTTCACGTGGAAGTATTACAATAGAAAAGTTATGACGTAATATTAACTTTTTTTCTTTTAATTCGTCAAACTATTTATTTCATTTTCATTTTGGACGTAGAAATCTTAAAATAGAAAAGTAATTGTTGTAGTAAGAATTTTATTGTGGATTTTTAATTGTTGGCAACTTTCTATAACGAAAAATGTTTGAATTTGATAGGAAATTGCTGTTAAATTGGAGGTTTTTTATTAATTAAAAATTAACTATAAATTATTTCGATTCCGGATTACTTTAGTAAGTTGCCTCGGCCGTATTTTAATACACATGTACGTAACATTTCACAATTCTGACTTCCAAACTGTTGATTTGTATACTATAACAGACAGACAGACAGACAGACAAATTTTCATTTTTTATATATTAGATTAGGCTTACCTGTTCAATTGATCATTTTTAATACAAATAATAATAAAAATAATAAAAATACAGTATTCTTCGCATTCCAAAAAATTTTTCTTAATCATTAATGTGATATTTTATTTCCTGATTTTGATTAGGATATTTGGTGATCAAGATGGCTGGAGTTCGAACAATTGGAATTTCACTGTGTTGGGTTTGTAGTTTTGAAATTATGTGATTATCAAACTTATGAATTACTTGAAATAAGTCAATTAGATGTGTAAGATAATGCGAATTATATGGATTTATTAATATAATAATTAATATATCATAGCTAGATAGGCCAATAATTATTTCGAAAAAACAAAAAAGCATATACTGGAATTATATTTTAGGTAAAATATATTTTAAATAATGCATAACACAAAAATTAAAATGCAAGAAAGAAGGAAAAAATAGAGATATATATACAGAACATATTTAAACACAGAAGTTTTAATTTTGAATGTTTTATATCAAACTTGAAAGTAAAACTTTATCTGAGAGGAAAAAGAAGTATTCCGATTAATTAGATAGCTGAATAATCTACATAAAATTTCTAAAATTACTTAAAATTTCATTTACATAAATTTTTCAAAACTTATCTTCTTTCTCCTAGTTATGGCAAATGTTCAACAAAATCTAAGAGAGGATTCCAGATAATTTAGAATAAGTTACAAATAAATTTGTCTCATAAATTTTATCAACTTTTCCAAATATTAAGATATTTGATGCTGCATTATGGACTCTGTTTCCGACTATCACTTCACAATGAATCTACAAAGAAGCTTAATCTATTCTCCTTGATCTCCCTCTCCGCTTTTTGAGGATAAGTTTAAAAATTCTAAGGCTATGGTGAAAACCTTTAGGAATGTGATGCGACATACCTCTGAGGTATGATTCTATCACTCTGTGGAAAATATCTGTTTGATTAGCTGAATAGTAATGACAAAAATGCAAAGAAAATAATAAAAAGACTGTCTTATTGGAAGGTTGTAGTAATTAAAATTAATAAACACTTTTTAATTTTTAAGTTACCTCCACGCTGAATACTCTGTAATTACTACATTTTCTCTATATTTACCTATTTTATATGCTTACACACATACAACTTATATACTAACATAGTTACATAAAACATGCATACATATTTACATACAACAACTTTCAATGCATACAACAGATATAAAAACATCTTTTTAAGAAAAGAAAGTGATAGCGATGAATGAAGAAGCTTCCATAATTATAATTTTGATTCAAATAACACTTAATAAATCTATTACGTTGGATCAAAAGTGAGTATTTGAGCTGCATGCCATACAAAATTCTGTCAGTATCAATCAGACAGATTCTCCCCTGCAATGCAACAGTGGTATAACAATAGCTTTTTTTCTTCTGATCGGCGTGCTTTTATTATAAATGACACGAATCTATTTAAATTTATTTTAACTACACTATTCAACTGTGCGCAGTATTTGATTATTGCATTCAAAAACTGAAATTATATAATGTTAGGCAGAGAATTATAAAAATACAAGCGTAGCATGACTTAAAAGGGCTCAAAAGCGAACTTACTTTTAGATCCATTTGGGAGTTCTCCGCATAATTTATAGCGCTTATGATCATTCTGAATCTCAAAGAAATCTGCAGAGCAATTCGAAAATATCATCTTTGCTACATCAAAACATTGAATTGTTAATTTAATTTCACATGTATCTTTAGAATATCGATGAATCGCATATTGGCACCTCGAATATCGTGGGTACTTCTCCGGGTATCCCGGTGATCGGATAACACCGTACTGCTCCGTGATAACTTGGTCACAATCTGCGAAATAAATAAATAAAATTTAATAAATATAGATCCTAAATTATGGACAGAATCATACATCTTTTCCTAAAAAGTATTAAAAAGCGAAGGTCGTTGTATAGGGCTCAATTCCTGAAACTCCAAGGGCGTAAAATGCTTGTATTATGCAATTATTTATGATATAAATGAATATTAAATACAATTTATATCAATTCATATATCTACAGAGTAAAAGAAAAATAAATGTTTCTTGATCTAGCAAGAGGATTAATTAATTAAATAAATTACTATACTAATTTACTTTTTTAATTAGTATAGTAAATTAAATTATTTATTTACTACAGGGTTTTTTTCTTTCCGCAAAATAGCACCTTTAATTTAGGACATCAACTGCAAAGTTCTTTTCATTTTTCCATACATAAAATTTCAAGATATTCTTTTTAAAATGATAAAAGTGTCTCTGTAGATGTCTCTCTCGCGACACACTCAAAAAACTCAGGGGGAAAACTTTATTCAAAAATCATTTATATCTAGAACAAAAATATTTCTTTTCGTATGGAAGCAGAAATTTTCTAAATTAAAATTCATGCATATTTTGTTCTTTTACAAAAGTATGACATACTATTGGGGCAATTGCGTGTTCACGTGAAAATAACACTGACTTGTGAAAATAATATTTATTACAGTTGCAACATTTGGGATATGTAAAGTCAGGATGGCAAGAGGTATCTCCTTAAGAAAAATAACTACATACACTTTTAAAATTCTGAATTGATATTGCACTATAAAGGTTTTCTACAGAAAAAGTAGCAAAAAGAAATCGCTTTAATAGCCTAAAATTACTAAAATAATTGAATTGATTTACTATTCTCAGCTCATCTTTCATATGATTTACAAAATTCTTATCATAATTAGAGAGCAAACGAAGTATTTAAGCTTCCATAATTGAGATAAATGTCATCAAGTTTATAGATACCTTTTCCTTTACGAGGAAATTCCTGGAAAAGCAAGGTTATGTTTTCCAGTCAGCAACAAAATCCATACAAATTTTTTTGTCTTTTTTTATTTCTTCCTTTCTTTTCTTAAGTTGTTTTCAAAAAATATGATTTTAATTGTAGGTGCCTATCTTCTCCTACGACCGTTTGCAAACATTTCCACTTTAGTTTTCGATCCTGCAAATTTCTCCGATATATTTCTCATTTATTTGTGATAGTAAAATGTTTGTTTCTTTTTCTGTTTATTCGATTGTGATGATTACATAAACGAATCCATACACAAATCGAAATGTAGTACAAGCAAGGAAAAATATATATATGCATTGGGTCAGCTTAGGGGCGCAAAGCTTTCCTTAAACGAGTTTCGCATTGGACAAGTTTCACCTTGGACGACGCACTGGACCTCGGCCGATGCGTCGACGTGCCAGTCCGAGCCTCTTGCGAATCTCTCTAATAATTTTTTGCGGTATTAGCAGGAAAAATCCTTCTACTACTTTCTAACATATTTATTACTATAGAGAATTCGTAAACAAGTATCTAAATTTAAGAAAACTTGCTAAACAATCTTACTCAAATCATTTACAACGTAAAAACTATTCTCTATATCTGATATTAGTTAATAGAAAACAAAGTAAATTGGATTAATTCATAAGAAGTTTTATTTATTTATTTATTTTGGGCGGCAGTGAGGAACTGATTTGTGGCATTTACTGTGATAATTCTTAAAATAAAACTCGTCCAAGACGCTTACTTTGATTTTAGGAATATATAAATTAAAAAAATAATAATATAAATTTTGCAACCGAAAATCATCGTATAAAAAATCTGACTGGTAACAATCGATTAGTAATAACGTCTACTAATTAACGCCATGCTTAAATTTTGCTTAGGGACAGAGCCCTCGCTAAGGGAGGGACAGGTGGGAGCCTCCCCCTTAAACGTTCGCGAATACTGTTGTTACACTTGACAAATTTACAAACTTAGTAGGCAAATTTGTTTAAAACTTTAATAAAAAAAACTATAATGCACTTTCTATTTCTGATAGCTTGGCAAAAATTACAAATATAATTGGGAATATTATTAAGCTTTTTACAAATAAGAACTATATTGCATTTTCTAATTGTGGTAATTTGGCAAAATTATAAAACTAGTTGGCAAACGTCGAGAACTATTTATTTTTGCTTCTCAATGAGTTGGAAAATACTGAAATTTGATTTTGCAATTTAAGGTCTTACACCCCCCCCCCCCTTCCCAATAGAAAGTCTTAGCGATGGCCCTGCTTAGGGAGTCGTCTGCAAATTGTTACAAATTTTCAATATTAACACTTCATTTTAACGTCATATTTGGATTGTTCCTTAAATTTTACCTTCTGCCACCAAATAGGAAATAGCTCGGTCAAGTAATTTAGGAATTATTCAGATTTAAAGTTTGGAACATTTAATGTTAAATTAATTATTAATCGTTGCAAAACAGATTGCAATGCGGAAAATTTTTTAAGCCTAACTCAAAAACTATTTGGTGTAATTTTGATTCGCATATTTGAGTCTTCTAGAAATCGATTTCTGTTGAAAAATGCATAGGTTACAAATAATCACTCCTTTTTTAAAAATTAATTAAAAAAATTATGTTTCTGACGATTAATTTAAAAACGTATGTATATTAATCTTTAAATAATGCGAAGCATTTCATCTCAAATATTTCAGCTACTTTTACAAAAATTGATTTTGAACGCCTGATGTTCTAAAACGATTTTTTTTTTTTTTTTAAACTGTTAAAGTTTTTAGAAAGATAGTATTTTCTTTTTAATTCCCAAAGGAAACCGTATTCGATAATAAACAGATGCGCAATAAAACATATTATTCATTTAAGAAAATTTACTGAAACCATTTAAACCATGCTTCTATTTTGCGTTGTAACACTGGGAAACAGTGACTATATGTTGTTTCTCTCGAGCTGCTAGTTTTTAAAAATTGCCGTTAGAATATGTTGCAAAATAATGTCATAAATTCGTGAATCGCTAGTTGGCTTAAGATAAGGAAATATAAATTTAAATGAGATTAACATTGCCTGCAAATTCGTACACTATAAAAAAAAAAAAATCTGTAATTCTACAGATATAAAGTTACAGAAATCTGTATGCTTACTAAAATTTTATATGTACACTGTACAAAAAAAGATGTAAATCTACAAAACTAGTTTTTGTAAAGCTACATAATGTAGCTTTACAAAAGAATCTACTAAAATTACAGTAATATTACTAAAATTTTATCTGTAACCCAGGTTGCAGTTATATAAAAAGTTCTAGGCATCCCAGTTTCCCAAAAAAATTCTTAGTAACCTTACAGATCGTTTGATTTATAGTGCAAGAGTTACATGAATATTTGTTGTTGCCGTTACATAAAATGTTCTAGGAATCCCAGTTTCCTAGAAAAATTTTAGTGGCTTTACAGATTTTTTTTTTTACAATGTATATTCGTGTAATGCATATATAAAATCAATTCTGTATTTAAATTTAGTTCTTTGTTGGTATCTGATACAATTTATAGAATAACCATTTTCTTTTTAGATGCTGTGCGATTAAAAAAATAAAAAGCAACGCTGGGGTTTCGAGTCATTTTATTTCTTGTAAAATCAAATGGTGTTTAGGATAATTCTGGAAACACGTTTTTAGAGAGAATTTCTGGTTGATGAAAAAAACTACAACAATTATTAAAGTATTCACAAAAAAAATATCAGCGTTTTTGTGACCAGAAAAGAGACTGACAGCTGTAAGGAATTATGTGAGAATCACACGTATTTTCATTCAGAGGCGTCATTAAGGTGCCGCCATTTCGAAACCAGTTCCGAACATGAAAGCATCGTGATAGAAAAAAGAAAAAACTGCAACTAAAATCGAAAAAGTAAAAAACGGCTTTTGTAGATATCGACCTGGGCTGTTCAATGAATATATATATATATATATACACAAATACTGAAATGTAAATGAAATATTTTAAAAGATCCCATAGATTTAACATTAGCTTGCGAGTGTCTTCGCGTGACTAAAGTAGCCCCCTTTCCCCCTTCTGAGTTCAACTTTAAAAAAAAAAAAAAAAAAAATCATTATCTGTTTTTTTATTTTCTTTTTATTAGTTGAAAGTTTTCATTTGTTTTTACCAACACATTAATTGCATGTAAAAAAATTATAATAGTACAGATATTACTTTGAAAATGTGTATGTAAAAGAAGTTAAAGAAAAATAATTCATTTTAGATGGACAGCAAATCTGGATTTATTACACCCAATGAAAGAATTATGCTCCCTCCAAATAAAATCTGAAATGACGCCGCAGCTTTATTCTTCTTCTTTCTGGGACAAAACACATTAAATCGTTATTTATGTCGTTGCTGCAAATTTTTATTAGCTTACTAATATTCTTAATATTTTAATTAGTTTACTACTATAACTGATAAAATAGAATCCCTTGATGTTCCGAAATTAAGATTCATTTGTACTGCATAATTAAAAATTTTATATGAAAAGATTTTTAAAAACATCAGCATTTTTTGTGTTTCGGCACATACGTAAATATCTAAAATCTTATAAGAGTTTACGATATTTCATTTGAAAGAAAGAAAGAAACACACAATTTAGTAATGTAAATATGATTTCAGATATGTTAATTGATCAAATGTAAAACAAAATTTAACTTACCATTATTAGATTCTTTTTCTAAACCTTGTCCCTGAAAACAAAATTGAAATAAATAAAATTGTGTATAATCTGAAACGTATAAACAATTTTCGTAATTAATAAAAATTATAAATATAAAAATCTACGATTAAAGCGTCACCAAAGAGTACATTTTGAATTACAAAATTATGAATTACTCTTAAAATGGGAAACATCTACACTATGTTTAGAAAATATAAGACAATACTTGTTACATTTTAAATAATACAAATGTTTGAAAAATGCCACAGAACATATTGTAGTAAATAAAAGATCTGTTTAAAATAACAGGAATCACTTGATTAAGATAGAACAATACAAATAATAATAGAAATTTTTCATAGGCTCGCATGGTTTGAAAATTTTAACTGAATATGAAAAATAATAGTAAACTTTCACTTTGAGAAATCCTAAGACAGGCAAGTAACAATCCTAAATCAAGCAGGATGCGTAGCTTATAAGAACAATGAAAAAGATGAAATGAAAACGACATTTTCCGTATGAAATTGCACTACTTTCAGATAAGTCTCACATATAAAAAAAATTAGCAAAATGCTTGAGCGATCCAGTTAACAATAGAAAAATACGAATGTCAGTAGATCTTTCTCTAATTTGTTAGTTTCTGTTGTTCACATAAATGATTTTCAATGTATGATGTCAAGGTTGGTTGTAGTGTGAAATACCATTTTGTTGCATCTCATGATGAAAATATTGGGGGGGGGGGGGGGGGAATTGAAAGAATTATTAAACAATCACAAAATATAAATCTCAGTAATTTCTCCTCTAATTAGTTCATTTTCTGTTCATTCACAAAATATATTTGCAACAGTTAGTGTCAAGGTGAGCTTTGGCGTGAAACATATCTCATTATATTTATCCAGAAAAGAATATCGTGAAAGAAAGACAATAGATAATACGGCTGAGAGCTTCTTTTTCTGCAATCTCACTAAACTGAAGATAGGACTATGCTATTATTCCAATTGTCATTAAATAGCTATTCCTTTGTTACTGAAATCGCCAGTGAAGATCTAATTATTTTATGGTCATTGCAAAGATCCAATTGTTTAATGGCCAATATATTTATTTTTTTTAACTCATTAAAAACGGACAAATTTACATTTGCAAAATAAAAAGTGTAATAAAGTAAAAAAAAATCTTTACAAGTTGCTTTAAAGAATTCAGAATTAACATTATGTCTTTTTCTCTTTTTTAGCATTGCAGCTTTGTATGCTCTTACGTAATTTTGACGCAAGTATATACTTTTTATAATTTTAGTAATATATCATATTTGCAGTCCAACGTTGAGTCTCACTCACCGCGCTATTCTTTGCATCAACTCCAACGGTGAGTCTCACTCACCATCTTAATTTAAATGAACAATTTACGTTAATTCCAACCTTGGTTCTTACTTACCGTTCTATTAATACATTAATGAAGTGATCTAATTAGAATCTGTACAGATGTGATAAAAGGAAGTATCCAAAATGTATTTTATAACAATTTTTTTATGAAGATAAAACTGACTGATATGTATCATAGACAAAATTTAGCATTATAAAAAACGGCACTGTTATTCGATTTTATTATTTCTCTTTTGGCAAAGCAATGTTATAACAATATAATAATAATAATAAAACTAGTATTAAACGTGTAGTTTTTGTCAGCCATAAGAGTGCCTTAGAGTATTTCCTCAGCACCGGCGCATTCCAAATAAACACGCCATTTTGTGACACTTGTCCCGAAAAGCCTGCAATGCACCTTGGTGAGTGATTTATACCACACCCAACAGAACTATAAAGCATAAGGTTTAAATATTATATTTCTAACATGTATATAAAACATTCAAATAAAAAATAATATTTTCAATTTGATTATATAAGATCATATTTTATTTTCTTTAAAAATGTCGTGGAGTTGCTAGTCCCGCCATGAAAAAAAAACTTGGAGTGCAAAGGGTTAACTACCAGAGGGATCTGCCCTCCACGAGCTACGCTCGCCAACCAGAGTCGGGCAAATTTGTAATCTCAATTATCCGCAATGCAATTACAAGTTAATTGCATGTAATTGATTATAGTTACACACATTCAAATGCAGAAATTTTGTCAAATAATAGGATGAGGGCGGTTCCGGCTACAGTGCTGGAAGAACTTTTTATGGTATGTAATTTTAACTATAATTAATTACATACAATTAAATTGTAATTACATTGCAGATAATTGCAATTACAAATTTGCCCAACTCTGCGCCAGCCTCCGTACAGACACCGCAGGATCTAAAAACACGCTAATTTGCTCTGTTTGAAAAAGATCATCAGATTACGGAAGATTGAATTATATTATCATGACAGTGGTGATCCTTTGTAATCGGGTTGCCATTCATTTCCCTTTGGCTAGAGAAGGGGCAATTTTCGGTTCCCAAGGCCGCATTCACCGCTGTCATGACAGCTGGTACCTTAATTAATGATTGATTAAGTAAGATCTATCACACATTTGAAAATCAGCATGTATAAAATGATTAAGTAAAAAATGTCGCTGCGCCCCGAACTTTCATAATAACGTCTACAAGAACAGTTTCTTTTTAGACGCCATAAGAAAATTGTTTTAAATATATTGTTTTATATGTGGTGTAATTTGCTCCCATTTAATGTTTTGCGCACTTAATAATTTAATATAAATTTTCTTTCTCTTTTAATATTTACGTGCAAATAAATTTTTCAATAGGAAAATGTTTCGCAATTTTATTATTTGGGCTTTTTATGATGTAATTTTCCTCATTAATTACTTTTCGCTCACAAAAATTTGGAAATATTATTATTTGAGCTTTTTTAAAATCTGGCAACAACAGATAAAAAAAAATGACTTCTTCGAAATGTCAAATAAATCTCTATTCAGATAATGAAATTTTGAATATAAAACTTAAAAAAAAAACCCTTGAAAAATTAGACAAATTAAAAAAAAAAAAAGGAATGGGCACTGCACACTACAACCTCGTTAAGTACGTGCTCCCAAAATATATTTAAATTGCTAAGCTAGGTTTTGATCCTATAAAAAATTTTTAACCAAGCTATTTTGACCGATTTCAACATTAAATACAGTTTAAAATAATTTTTAAAAACAGTCTGCTGCAGAGTATTTATCATACATCTTTCTATAAAATTTTCTGTTTTCATATTTTTACATGCAATATTTTTTTAAATATAAGCCAAGAAAAAGTCCCAGCACAATAAATTCAATTATGACAGCGACAACAGCGTCAGCTACTTTTTTTTTTTTTTTTTTTTTTTTTTTTTTTTTTAGAATAGAGAGATGCTATTGAAAAGGAATGCTGAACATGGTTAAGAGTTTTTAAAGGTTTTTGTTCTGTGTCAATATGTTCTAGCCTATTTGTTTGGGATATACTGAACACTGTTTGCCTTTTCATGAAAACTAGTACTTTGAATGAAGACCTGGAGAAGTAATCTGCTATTTGATTCAGCTTAATAGTTTCGGGAATTAAGAAAATAAAGTTTTAAATAAAGTCTGCATTTTTAAATTTTACGCATTTACCGTAAAATATGGTTGTTTATTATTTTCATTTAATATTGTCATAATTTGTGGAGTATATATAAGATTATGCATTCTTATTTAGAAAATATGATCAATCATGCATCATATGTTTTTTTTTTAAATTATTTAATCATTTGCCGTTACTAAAGTTCGTTAAAGTCACTGAGCTCCATATATAACGGAGCTCAGTGGTTAAAGTATCCAATAATTCCTTCTTTGTAAAATTCGTATTAATAAAATTATGCGTTTGTAAATATGTCTGTCTGCACAAATTAAAGATAAGAACAGGAATTCTACTTTTCAGAATTTTGTGTCGCCCCCGACATTTCCATTACTTCATTTTCTTCTGGTGGACTGGTGGTTTCTATTATTATGAAACAGCCATTATAAATGAAGTGTTTAAGTGAAGAGGAAAGAGCAGAAACAGAAATCACCCACTCGTGGACAGCCAACCTTGCGGTATAGGAGCTAAATGTCCACAAGGGGAAAAACCCATATCCACCTTCCCACGAAACCCAAAGACACCAGACGGGCCCGGAGGCCTCAGCAGGTAGCCCCCCATTGAAATTTCAATTAAAATTGTACAATCATATCACAAGAGCTACCCAATGTTGCTTAAGCTGGGCGAGCCCAAATAAAACAATATTTTGGATTACAGATATTACAGATCATCAATCAGTTATTAAAATAGGAATACTTGAAAGTAGCCAATTTAAAATTTTAATGAAAAATAAAATAGTATTGTTAATGTTAATTAAATTTAATTAAATTAGCTAAAAGATTTCTTAAAAATTTATACTAATCCATATTAGGGCCTAATAGGACTTAATAAAACAAAGTTAGTTGAGACAAAATTGATTGAAATCTGAAAAATAAGTAAATCTGAGCGAAACTTTGAATGATATTTAAATGAAATAATAGTCTTGTTAAATTTAATTATGATTCTGAGTGATGACCTGTTAAGCAAGTTTGAGATATTAATTATAATTAATTTTAAAGTTCTAGATAGCTTAATAATTTGAATAGTCTATGTATTTCACAGTTCAGTGAAGTATATGTCACATTTTTGAGTCATTATATTTTGCAGTTCAAAGTCATTATATTTCATAGTTCATAGTATGATTTTTACAGTTCTAAACACTGTAGATTTTAGTTTGAAGATAAAATTCACAATTTGGAGATTTAGTCCAAAATTCAGAAATATAAACTTTTACAAATCAAGGTGTTACTTAATTAGGCGATGTTTAATACTTTTATGAATGATCTTGATAGTTAATGGGTGACACTGTTTATAGAATCATTTTTATGAAGGAGTAGTGTTTATTAAGAATATTGTAATTTTCATTTAGCGCTGAAAAGTTTGCTGAATCCAGTAGAATCTTCTGGAAGTTTTTCCTTAAGGTTTTGTTTTTATTAAATTTGAAATGATTAGGTAGGAGAGAGCAGTTCCCAAAAATATAGTGTTGTACTGTACCTCGGCCTTTAGTGCAGGAGCATATGCCCGAATTTAATTTGCCTACTTTGTAGAGAAATGCACCCCTCGGGATTGCACTAACACTCTAAAGCGAAAGCTGAGTTCCCGAGGTGGTCATCGTGGTCATCGCTGTAGAGAAATGCAGGAAAACTGCCATGGCCACTAATGTAATAACCTGATGATCTTGAAGTACAGATAAATTCTTTGTTAACTTGGTTAAGAATTTTATATGTATCTCGTCCTTTTACTGAATGTTTCCAGATATCCTGCCAGTCTTGGATAATTTTTTCCCGTACATAATTTTTAATTACTGAATCCGGGAATGGTATATGTTGAATTTCACCATAGTGGTCGTGTTCAATTGCATTTTTTGCCAAGGTGTCTGCGCGCTCATTCCCAACTGTTCCTATGTGAGCCTTTGTCCATGCTATATGTATAGATTTCTGCGGGATTTTTTGTAGTTCTGTATAAATCTGTCTTATTATTTTGTTTCTTGGGACGATAATTTTGAGGGCATCTAGTGAGGATCTGCTGTCTGTTAGGATTAAAACTGATGTAAATCTAGAGGTCGAAAACCATTCTATTGAATTTAGTATTGCTTTAAGTTCTGCCTGATAGATTGAATTGAGAGGGTTTAAGCGCGCAGCACTGTCGTGGATAAAAGTATCTTCTAACATGACTGTAAAGGCGCATGAAGTTCCCTGTTTCATTAAAGAGCCATCAGTATATATCTTTAATTTATTGCTGCGAATTTCTGTTTCCGTTATTTCTTCTAGTATATTCAGGTTATTAATTTTGTAATAGTCTGGAAAATCGAACGTACTTTCCTTCAGCATTAAATTATCTTTATTTATTTTCGTCGATTGAATTATTAAATTTCTTTTTCCCATTTTTGTCTGATATGCCATGAATTCGTTCTGGATTTTTGTGATGATTGGTGGTACTCCTGTTAAAACATTTAGTGCTTCGTGTGAGATGCTTCTGTGAGTTTTGATAACATTCATTAAACTCATTCTTTGTATTGTTTTCAGAGATCCGATTCCACGACTGTTTAAATTAGGGAACCATATTCCATGTGCATACAAGATTTGTCTTTCAATCAACAACCGTTGTGCACCACATCTTTTTTATTTTTGGATTTATTCCTTTTTGGTAATTTCCCAGGAATTTGAAACTAGTAACAAACTGAGATATTCTTGCTTTTAAATTTTCCAGATGAATTTGAAATTTTAATTTTTGATCAAAGATTATTCCTAAGTATGGTAATGATTTCTCTAGTTTGATTGTTTTATTTTTTAATTTAAAAATTGGATGTCTGTTATTTAAGAGGTTTCTTCCAAAGAGTATTGCTTTTGTTTTCTCTTGTGAAATGTTCAGATTTAATCTGTTACATATTTCTTCAAAACTACGGATTTTTTCATTAGCATCCTTTTCTAAGTCGGTTCTTGAATTTCCTTTTATTAATACCACAAAGTCATCTGCATAAACCACTAGTTCTGGGAACTTTTTAAGTAGTTCCTTAATGATGAAGTCTGTTACTATTAACCATAATAACGGGCCTAAACATGAACTCTGCCGGCATTTCTTGAAACTACGAAGCCATTGAATGAAACTAAAGTTGTTTGCTCCGATGAATATATCACTTATATAGTTAATAAGTAAATTTTTTAGGTATCTAGGTAGTTCTGATTCTTCGATTAGTCCCGAGATCATATTCCACACTGTAAAAAAAAAATGGTAACGTTCCATGTAAAATCCAGGAACGTTTCACCTTTTCTCAGGTTTTCAGAATAATTTAGCTCTTTCCTGTGAAATTCTGGTTTTCTTATCTGAAACGTTCCTGAACAAAAGTTGGAAACAGCAAAACGCTGCGGCCGCCATTTATTATTTTTTTTGCTATAATCCGTTCCTCGCGCGCGAGTGTCGAAAACGAATTCCTTAAATGAATGTAAAAAAATCAATATGGAATGCAAATAAATCAATAGACGACATAATCCTTTACGTCTCTATTGTCAAGACCATTCAGATGAAAATACAATACCTCTGTGACATCGCTAAGAGATTATCTCTCGTACTTGTCTGTGGAATGTTCAACGAGCAAACCGTGTAAAAAAAATACACCTATTATTTGGATCTCCATTAACCAGGGGACCATCAAACATGATTCTCACCGATTTTGATTAATTTAAAGTATGTTTTAGAGTTCTTATCTCTAATTATTCTTGTGAAAGGATTTCTTCAAATGGGCCTTAGATTTTCAGAAATTAGATGCCGAGGTTTAGCATACGTTTCAAATACCATTAGTTTGCAGCTCTCAATGTGTCTTTCGTGGTGTGGACGCAGAAGGCTCGCACGCCACCCGTACGGCCCGAGTTCGATGCTACCTCTTGACTTTTTTTTTTCTTTTTTAATTAATTTTATATTTTAACACTTTACAATTTGATTTAAATTTGATATATATTTGACACTTTGAATTGCTGCAAATTTGATTTTTTTTTTCGGAAAAAATATGCAATTACGTTTAGGATTTTTTTTTTCATGAAAATTTATATGTATTTTATCTAACTTGTAAACTAACATAATTACTGACGAAAATCCAAAATATTTTATGTCTAGATTTTTTTTCTAATTATTATTTACATTCATATATTTTTATATTTTAAGCAAAGTTCAGAAACAATGTATCATATATATATTTACTTTATTGAATTTTAACTGAAAATTTATTTTTTCGTATAAATTATAAATAATAATTTTGATGTCAATTTCAAAATATTTTTTCATTCCAAGAAATAATGATAATAAAGCGAAAATTGTCAACTGGAAATGTAAAAATCGTCTGCGGATCCCGCATGCTGTGAAATGTCAGTAATGTTTTGCTGTCAACAGAAATATTCCTGGTATTTCGCAGGAAACTTACTGGCATTTCTTTAGAATGTTTTTAACATATACAGTAAAGTTCCAGTCCTTTTCAAGAAATGTTTCTTGGAAATAATGGGCAACTCAGCTGCCCATTTTTTCCCAGGAACGTTGCGGAATTTTTTTTACAGTGCAGTCTATTGAATCAAAAGCTCCTTGTATGTCAAAAGATATTAATCATACGTATTTATTGTTCTGGAGAAGTTCCATTATTAGGTCTTTTACAGATTGCAGTGCCGTTAGTGTGCTTCTGTTCTCTTTGAAGCCATGTTGTTGGTTTGCTAAGAGATTTCTATTTTCTAAATATGTTTGTGTACGTATTTTTATTATTCTCTCTAACACCTTACCCATCATTGGGAGTAAGGTTATTGGTCTGTAGGAATTTGGATTTCTTGGGTCTTTATTTTTCTTCCTGAAAAATATCACTACTACTCCTTTCTTCCACGCCATTGGAAAAAGGCCTATTTGAAGACATTTATTATAAAGGAGTAGCATCAATTTTGGGTATCTTTTAGTTAGATTCTTTATGATTTGAAGAGGAAAGAGCAGTCGTAATAAGTTAGAACTCTTATTTTCTGGTCAGAATGGTAAAAAAATGGCCATATATATTTTTTTTTTTTCAAAAAAAAAAAATTATGGCCATTTTTTTCCCATTCTGACCAGAAAATCAGAGTTTTAACATTTTACGATTGCTTTTTCATCTTCACCTAAAGCTTCATTTATAATGGCTGTTTTATAATAATAGAAGCCACCAGTCCATCAGAAGAAAACAACTCGAATAATCGGGACTCTACTGTAGTGCAAAAAATATTTAATTTTCAGACTTAAAGCACACGCTTTTATTTTATGTAAAATGACGCTATTTGCATTAATATAGATACTTAAAATTAAATATAGTTTATAATAGCTCCATGTTTTATCATAAACCATTCATTTATATTTTTCTCAAAATAGCACGTATTTTAATTACATTTTTTTCAGTTTTTACTATGGGAAAATGGCAACAAGAAGATATAATTGCTATTTTTCAACTATTTTTTCTTTACTTTCTACAAAAATGGAGTACTTGAGTTGCCAAAATGAAACAAATGTCGCTAAAAACTACAAAATAATAATAATAATAATAATAATAATAATAATAATATCTCAAAAATAAATGGAGATGTAGTTTTCAAACAAATTGCATCAAAAAGTACTTTTTTTTCCAATACGACGGTATAAACATTGAAAATGTGCAATGCTTAAAAGTAAAAAAAAATCCAGTAGAGTATTTAATCGCACAGTGAAACACCGGCTTTTGTTTCACGGCTGGCTTATACAAGGTAACATTATTTATTGGAGACGACACAAAATAAGATGGGAGAAAGCAATAGCATACGGGGGGCTAATAAAAGCTCATAAGCTTGAATATATTTTATGAGCCTGAACCGGCAAAGTTATGTTTGTTACTTAAAATCCAAAACCGAAGAGTATAGTGGAGATTTTTAAAAGTTCGACTGGATGTTTTTGTCTTTGCACGAATAAAGGAATATTAATTGAAAACATTAGAGCTTCAAAACAAACTGGAAATTTCTGGCGATTTTTCAGCATCTAGTCAAGGTAAGCAACAAGACTTGCTAAAATTGGCACATTTCGATGGTACGGGTGATGTCAGCGTCCATTTGTCATTATTTGAGACAAATTTACATAATGAATATTGAAAAAGAAAGCTATGTTATGTATTTGTTAAGCTCACCCCTATTAGAAATAGTAAATATTATCACTAGATAGCCAGATCCAGAAGCAAATAAATGCGATTATGAATCCAGAGGAACTTGGGCAGAAATTTGTATAATATAAGAAAGTATCTTCAGCCTCTTAAGGGGACCGAGTAAACGAAATTCAGCCAAAAAATCGATTTTCACTTTTTCATATCATTAAATAGTTTAAACTTTTATCTTTTCAACGATGTATTACACATGTTTATATATATATAGATATATAACAAGAAAGAAAAATCATGCGTTAAGCATAGATTATGAAACACTTTCCAACTCTTCCTGAATGCTTTAACAAAACCTTGTTATTTAGGGAAATAAGATATATAAGATAACTAACTAAACATTTTAGAAAACGCATAAAACATTTGAAAAACTGATTTCATCAGTTACCGTCCACAGCAAATATGTATTCCAATCCTTTTGAACAGCCCTATATTTGATCTGTAGGTTGATATATTTACTATATAATGGGGAAATTTAGTTTAGCAAGAAACCGCATAACAGGTTGAAATTTCTCTTTCAGCAATTTATACTAATAGATGGAAACATACTTGTATACTTTTGTACAACCCTGTAGTTAACCTAGTACTTTTATTACACGCCACTATTTAGCTAAAATTTAATTCAAACTAAAACACTCTTAAAACTACTGAAATCACATTTCCAGAAATTATCATTTATAGACGGCCATGTGTCCAATTCTTTGCGTGACCCTGTATATTCTTTTATCTATATTCTAAAAACGTTTCTTAGTAAACTAAATGCAGTTCAGCATAACTCATTTAAAAACCACTTTTAAGCAATTTGCACTCATACCCAGTAACCATTACGAATTATTTTGTGCAGCCCTGTTTATGAATTATAGCATTTATTCACACCATAGACTATGCATAAATATAGTGAAACATAAAATCGCATAACATAATTAAAAATGCATTTCCAGCAATCATAGTTACTGTAGTATTTCGGATAGGATATAGTAATATAGTATCTGAAATTTTTTGTGTGTCCCTGTAAATGCTATGCACTTCGTTTTATACATGAAGTAAGTTATAGTAAGCCTCAGCGACCTATATCAATTTCATTATACATGAAATAATTTAACATTATTAAAATACGCGCAAACAATTCCATCCATCCCTATATCATTATATAACGGAATTCTTTTGTGTGGCCCTGTAAATGAATAATTATTCTTTGCACCGCATATTCTACAGAATGCATATTTTAGTGCACTTCATAAATGCATATTAATTTTCTTATGTTTCAAAGCGTGTAACATCATTAAAAAAAATTTTAAACGATTTCTTCTCATAGGCCGTAATGTAACGGGAAACTTTTGACTGTCCCTGTAAATGAACTAAACGTGCTACAAACTTCATTTGAAATAGGGAACGTGCTATGGTAAACGTCAATAACATCCAAAAATTTCAGGGCAATCCGAGTATATTTACGGGAGTTAGAGCGCGGACAGACGAACAGACAAACCGAAGTCATAAACACTTTTCAACTTTGTTGGAAAGTGTTAAAAAGTGTTAGATTTTTTCATTCATTCTAAGAGCACTTCACAGCAGTGGGCTACTTTTTTAAAATTCAGATTTCTTGATTGGCACCACTTTTCTGAAGTGGTAAAATTCCCATTTTTTTCGCCTTAATTAATATGTTATTAAATAAGGCGAATTTTACTATTTCAAAAAAGTGGTGCCGATCAAGAAATCAGAATTTAATAAAAGTAGTCCACTGGCAACACTTCTTAACAGCTTTAATTGACTTTTTCTCAAAACTTCGATTTTTCATGTTAATGTTCTTTTTTTTTTTCAATATCTATTCAACTTAAGAACTCAGATTTTTCTAAATACTTATGTTATAGTGCATACTTTAACACAGGGATTTAATGATTTGTTGAGAATTATTTATTTTAGGCAGTGAAATCTCACCAAAAATGCTAATATAAAAATGTCTTTTGATAAATAATTAATAATTAATTTTCAGTTTCACTTAGAAAGAAAATAGTATGTTAAAATACGCAAAGCATGTTATTCAAACTACTCTAAAAAATCTAGACCTCTATCTTTCACCATTTCTGAGAAAAAAGTACATAAAGTTGGTGTATTTTAACATGGCCCAGATAGAGCTTACCCGGTCCCCTTAAAGCGATTTTGCTTTTGTGCTAAAAAAATTAATTAAAAAATGGGTTAAAATTTTTGAAATATCAGATTTTGATGTGTTAAAAGAGCTAATAACAACTGATCTAATTAAACAGAACTTGTTTCTAGGAAGCAAGAATACTTTATTGATGATCTTCCTAAAGTTAAAAGTATTGATGTATCAGTAAACAAGTTAGATGATTATGAAGCTGAAAGATGCAATTTTAAAAGGATGTAGTTTTGAAAATAAAAAGACCGAGATAGATAAACCTAAAAATTCGAAACCTTTTTTTCACCCTCAATACCATGACAACTTGAAAATGAAACAAACAAATGAATACAACGCAATGACTGAAGTTCCATCCAATTGCCAACAAAATGAGTTTGGTCTAAATTATCGAAATTACAATTGTCAATATTCCCATTCTTATTCACGGAAAGAAGTTAACTTTAATACACCTTCGTCCAAAAAATACGTCTAACTTCAACAAAATAGAAAAAATAGTGGAGATTAAAGGCGATGAAGTAAAACTTCCATTCGATACAGGAAGTGATTTAAGCCTAATGAGTATCAATGTTATGTAGATATTGGGTCGCAAAAATTGTCTTTTGATAATGTCACATTATCTAGCGTTGGTAAAGAAACTGTGTACCTGTAAGATAGTTTTCGTATGAATTATGTGTTGATGGTTTTCTTATTCCTACAAGTATTCATGTTTTGCAATCTGTCACATTATAGTATTAGGAACTGATGTGGTTAACAAGCAAGGTTTAGCGATAAAAGAAGATTGAATTCACACTGTCGGTAATGGCAATAATATTCAAGTAAGTTACATAAAAATTGTAGAAAATTCAATTAAAAAATTAAATTGCATTGCGAATTGCAGTAATAAAAAGAAGTATTGAAAACAAATAATTCACGAGACCAAAGATCAAATGCTAAAGTCATAAAGAAAAAGATAATCCTGGAAGGAAAGGGCATAAAAGGGAAAATATTTGTAAGAGGAAAAGATGAATTGTGTAAAAGAGAGGGGCCTCCGTGGCCAAGTGGTTAAGGCACCACGCCGCTAATCGCTTGAGAGCGTTGGAGGTTTCTGGGTTCGACTCCCGCTGCCTTCGCTGCACACTCTTTGTGGAGCTCCCGGCTGTAATTCTCTGATGTTGTAAATTTCCTTGTGCTATCTCGTCCTTGTATGTTGACGAAATTGTTAAGTCTGGTTTGTGTAATTATCTCTGTGTATATAAAAAAAAAGGATCATTCGAGGCGACAGTCATTGTAGCTATAGACCCCAAACAAACCCCACTTCGGTCGACTTCAAATGTCAAAAAAAAAAAAAAAAAAAAAAAAAAAAAAAAAAAAAAAAATGTACATGAGATCAAATGGCATTAGAAGATAGGTCAAGCAATAAACGAAATTTTAATGATCCTCGTAAAGGTCTGTACTTCTGGTATGATAGAAAGCGTGGACGACATGATAATTCGTTAAATCCTGCAGGTAAATCTGGTGATTATGAAAGCAAGAAGCTGTATTTGACAGAAGAGAGGATAGGTACGAAGGTAGAGCTAAACGTGGTAATATTTCTCTTACTTTCAATGCTTATGGGAATAGAGAAGTCAGACATGAGCATGATTCTTTTCATAGAGGAAGTATAATTTTTTTAAACATATGAGTAACAATTAGAGATCGACCGAAAATTCGTTTTCGTTTTCGTTTTCGGCACAAAATCAAGTTTCGCCGAAAAAATGCTGCCAAAAATTCGACCAGACTGAAACTCGACCGAAACTATCTGTATACCAAAAATATCGTTCCTTCCTTTGAAAATTTTTAACATAACTCATTGATTTGAGCTGTATCGGTTCAAATGAGACTCTCTTTATTTATTGATATGAACTTCACTGCTTATAACATCAGTCATGACTGATTCAAGACGTGAGTGCAAATTATAAAGCAAGAAACGCATGTATGACGCAATTTTGAATATGCTTTTCACGTGATCATTATAAGCTGCAGATCTAACAGTAATAGAAAATTTTTAGTTTGAAACCGCAGAAGTGTTTCGAATGCTCTTTGAAAACGTTCTAGTATAAGAGATGATACTTCATAAAAATCAGATGAAATTCGTATAGTTAGAAAATCATTCTGTGTTGTTGATGAATTAATTATATTATATTTTATAGGAAAATAAAAAGTTTTGGTCAGAACTTGGGCCACACGTATAATTAATTAATAATTATATATATTTATGTATGTATTAATGTTTTTGTGAACATTTTTGTTTTCGTTTTCGTTTTCGGCCGAAAATAGGAAGATTACCGAAATTCTGTTTCTGTTTCGGTTTCGATCGATCCTTAGTAACAATGTAGAATAGTTAATATCTAATAACATTGAAGTAGGCTAATAGACTCTGCTCAATGTCTAAGTAAACTGACTCTTGTTTGTTTCTTTCTTTTTCTCTGTTTTTCTTTTCAGATATATTGTAATGCCTAAATTCAATAAGATGTCTGATGTCGAGGTCACCAATTTATAAGAGGATCGAATAGAGAAAAAGTGCATCTTCGGAACTCGTTGGGGGTAAAAAGGTACGAGCCGGTATGACAGTGAATAGTGAATGATGTCATGATTAGAATAGTATTCGGTTGAGAAAAGTATAAGTACTTCTCCGTAATGTTATTATCGTGAAGTCGGCATATGGACATATTGAATCGTGTTAACCAACTATCCAACGACCTACTGTTTATTTCTGCATTTACTGTGTTTAATTAAATGTTTATAATCGCTCAATTAATCCAGTGTAGTCAATTGAAATATTTTAAATTTTATCGCCAATTTATTTCGTTATTAACCCATCCCATATATATACATAACATATTTTAATTTTCTAAATTTTTCTCCATTTAATGTACTATTTTCACCTTAAAATACTTTCAATATACAAATATATTCAATATACACATTCCAATTGTTTGTTCGTCTAATAACATTTTTTTTTCCAATTCTTAAAATTCCCGTTCCATTTTGTAATGTTCTATTTCAGCTGTAAGCCTATTTTTAATTCTAATAGGGAGGCTTGGGAAAACTTTCCGCGTCTAAAGCAAGTTCATATAGCATCAATTTTCTCCATACGGCAGTAAATAGCTCCGGCGCACTCTCCGATTGGCTTAGAACTCTCGGCTCAATGCGATTTTTTAGAATCTTCGAATCTTACATCGCGACCAATGTTCAGGGCCCGTGTTTCTCCCTGCATTAAAAACTGCGCGACATAAAATTGTCGTAGAATCTTTTTGCCGCTACATTGTTAGAAGCTTGTTTTATGGTTGTGGAGGATCTTAATCTATTTATTTTTATGCTAAAATTTCTTAACTGAAGATACCAAATTAAATTACCATGGAAACAGTTATGATTACGGAAAAGTCTTACATCTGAGAGAAGATCTTGTCTTCCGAAATGAAGATGTTGTTCTGGTTATTCTTTTGGTAATGATATCTCGTGAATTTTTGACTCTGAGCCTTTTTTTTACCTTGCTTATGAGACCTTGGTTGCTAATTCTTTAGCGGCTATGTCCTCAAATTCCAGCTTACAGCCAGTAAGTTAATACAGCATCCTTTCAAATAACTGCAGCGAAACATCTCGCTAGTTTTCTACAGATCATCGATGCATCAGCAGTGATATATGACGGTGCCTATGAAGCATATATTAGCAAATATGGAGTAGGCTATAATGAGATTATTTTTTAATGAAAATTCAGTTCCGTGCCCATTTTTTTTTTTTTTTTTTTTTTTTTTTTTGTTTAACTGTTTGTTGGATTAAAAAATAGATGAACATATTTTAAATAAAGTCTTGTTAAGTAACAAAAAAAAAAAAAAAAAAAAAAAAAAAAAAAATTGTTAAAATATTTTGAAAACTGGGGGCATGGAGCATTTAAAAGATTTTTTTAAAAATAACTAATTAATAGCTTTAAAAATTTTTTAATTATCAATGAATGGAAATTTGTATTACATATTTATTAAATTCGTAGAACAGAGTGTTTTTCTAAAGAATTTATTTTTGGAATAACATAGAAAACGAAAAATTATTTTTCAATTCTACCGTTCCCCTCAGGAACAATAAAATAAAAGAAATTATAATAAAGCTTATAAAATTCTACATTCGTTTACATTGTACAAATCTCCTAATTTATCAAAAAGTGTTATTCATCATCGATGATTTTGTAAGCTTCACATCTTATGTACAGTATTTGCAAAGCTGTTGGCTAACAGAGTAAATATTTGCTTTGAACATTCGTCATGCTTTTCTTAAAATATCACAGTTTGATCCAGTCTGCAAAGTTCCTGATTTTGTTTTCCTTTTTTCCAATTTTTTTTGCGGTGTTTGAGTGCTATTCTTGCCAGCTGTCAGATGTTTCTTTGACTAATTTGTTTAGGTTGCATAATAACATTCAGCAGTGTGCGTTCTTTGGCATACAATAATACTAATAATAATAAAAAAAGCAATTTAACAAATTACAACGACCATTTAGAAAATGATTTTTCAAAGACTAAAATTTAAGACATAAAAAATCGTACGGAGTTGATCATAAATTACGTACGCCATGGATTAAACATTAACATTCATGGACCCATCATGAACAAATTTTAAAAGAAATTTCAGTTTTACAATTTTCGGTACTGTAAATTTTTAAGCTTCTACGGAGCTGGTCATACATTACGTACGCCATGGATTAAACATTAATATTCCTAGACCAATTTTAAATGAAATTTCATTTTTAAACTTCTAAACATCCCACAATATTACTTTTTATATCGTCGTATAGAGAAAAAAATGCATTTTTAATTGCAATTTGTTTGAAAGCTGTATCTCAATTTGTTTCTGAGTTATTAAATTTTTTTTGTAGTTTTTATTACTTTTTTGTCATAATGGCAACAGAAGTATCCATCTCTGTTGAAAGTAAGGGGAAAATACAGCTTACTGTATAGACCAATCAGAAAACGAATAAAATGTGGATTCAACTAATAAAACGCTTCAGATATGTTTTTGATTTTCTGCCCTGACCGAGGACAATAACCATTTTTCCAAATGGTCAATAATTTAATACAATAACATATAATAATCCTAATTATTTCCATTAATTTCGCGAATTGGTCAGCGGCCTCTAGAGATTTCGCGAACTGGCCGGCTAATTTCCGAATATGTCCAATCAATTTAAAAAGAAGTCGGCCAATTCGCAAAGTTGCCGTAACATATATATATATATATAGTCTTGTTATATTTTTAAAATGCTAAGAAATATTTTCTCCCTATATCTGTTGTCATTTCCAAAATTTCCACCCGATGGATTTTTAAAAATACTAGGGGATCGTGCCCGGGGTTCCCGTGTTACAGAATATAGGTGAAAACATTTTTTTTAAATTGAAAACTAATATATACATATTTTTTTTTACTTGCAATATATTTTTTAGATTGCTCACTAACAATAAAAAATCATTTTTATATGAAAAATATGAATTATGAAATCAAATAAAATTTTGAAATTTATTAAAAGTGATATTTACGTATTAGCCTCATGCTTAATTAACCCAAGATTTTGCTACTTAGGGCATCCTTTTATATTCTGATAATTTCACAGCTTTAAGCGCGTAGTTTAATTATATGGTCTGTTAAATTTGTGTTATATTTATATTATTTTATTTATTTATTCACAGAGGGAGTTTTATTTATTGAAGTGAAAACTTCTTTAGGCGCGTTGAGCTTTTTTTGAGATGGGGAAAAACCACTGATTTGGAGACACTGTTACGTAACTGACATGCTAGCATTTTGGTACATAGACCCTAGCGTGCCAAGCGGTGAATGACAGGAACTTTTCCCTCTTCAGCTCAATCCGCAAAAGAAGAACAAAGATAAAACTCACTTTTTCTCCCGGCGTTCACACAGGAACACACACAAAATTTACATTTTCGTTGCAGTACGCTGTTGTGTTTATTGTTAAAGACAAATACTTGATACTTTCATTATTGAAGTGAAAGTTTCTTTGGGCGCGTTTGGCATTTTTTGAGATGGGAAAAACCATTGAACTCGTGATACTGTTATTGTAACCGACACTTCTGTATATAAGTATGTACATGTATTGTGCATAGTTCGGTATGAGGAGGTCGGGCAATTAATTGTTATTGATTGCTTAATCAATATCAAGAATTTACAGGCAAGCGCGCCGCATGCTTGCCTGTGCGCTATTGGTTCCCGAAATACACGTACAAAAGTTAGAAAAAGGAAATCTTATCAAAAACATCTCATGTAAAAATTAGCCAAGTCTCGTGACTCTTGCTAAAATAAAACTACCTTGCTCTAGCAAAATAAAATTATCTTTATTCAACAGTTGTTATTTATGTCAATAGTTGGCGGAAAAGTGAACTATTCGATCAAATATTAGGTAAGTTTAGCAGAAAAACTCTCTTGTTTTTAAAATTCGTGTTATTTTTGCGTTATGGTGTATGTCAGAGCATCAAACTATAGCGATATTTCTAATAATATGGTAGTGGTTTTAAATATAGCAAAAGCATAAGCGCAATTATTTATCAAGAAATGTTAACATACTTGCAGAAATATTTAAATTCACCAAAACAACATTTGGTAAAACAAATTATTATTTTGTTTTCCGTCAGTTAAAATGAATTATACCGTATTCGTGTAACAAAAAACCGATAACGTTGTATTTTATCGTGTTGATGGTCTGGTCAATGACCAACAGTATTGGCGGGAATTTCGATTACGGAAGATAAAATACGGGGCACAGATGTCAGATACGCACTTGGGTACCTAATTGACACCAAAATGGCGTTACTTTATTTTACAAGGTAACCCGGCTGCTGTTGCTTATTTATTAATAAATTGTTCATTTACTTTTATTTTTTTTTTTTTAATTGTACAATTGTTTTGTTCTATAGTTATTAATGAAATTATCGTTTATTTATTGTTGTTTACTTTTTAAAACAATAGAAAATAATTTAAAAATATATATTGTAACTGGTATTGGAAAACGGGCTTTCGCCAAATTGACGTTAAAAAATCGCGCCAAACCTGGTTCGTATATCACATCTGTGCCAAATTCTCGGTTTTTTGATTTTGCACAATAAAACATTTCCTGGCGATTAAAAAAACACACACGTAATTGCTGAAGTTTTCACTTCTATTGACACTCCCGGAGTGCCACTGGTTTTTTTTTTTTTTTTTTTTTTTTTTTTTATGGAACTAGGGGGTTTGGCCCCCTACGAGGTATGCTCGCCAACCCCCCGTTCAGACACAGCATTTTCTAAAAGCACGCTAATTTGATCGGTTTTAAAAAAATTTTGAAAGATTGAATTATAATTTAAAAAACCGTGGCGATCTCCCAATAAACGGGTTTCTATTCATTTCTCTTTGATTGGGGAATTTTAAGGAAAAATCAGCTTCTCTTAAAAGATACAATTACTGTTTTCGTCTTTGATTACATAAAATCAGTTAAACATTTCAAAATAAGCTAATATAAAATAAAGTTAAACAGAGTCTTCGTCTCCCGGTATTTTTTAACAAAGCGAAAAGAAAGTTCTTTCTGACGTAATTTTCACCAAACTTTTCTTTCTCTTTTTAATATTCACGTGAAAATGCTTTTGTTAGAAATGAAATATTATTTGCACTGTCCCAACAAAAATAGTTGAAAATATCATCTCGAAATATCAAATAAATGTCTCGCGCAATTTTTAAATTTAAACTTTTGCAATATTATTTTTTGTTCATTTTACTATATTTACCATCATACTTTTGTAATGTGATGTAAATGTGACGTAATTTCTCCTATTTAAGACTTCTAACGCATGTTAATGAATTTATTATTTTACAATATCCTTTCTCTGTTAAAATTCACGTGTAAATATAGTTCTTATGAAGTAATTTTCAAAAAGTTCCTGCTTTTTATACGTAATTATTTAATTCTAATTTGAAAGTTTTTTTTTCTGTTTATAATAGTCACGTGTAAATAAATTTTTAATTTGAAGCAAACATTATTGTTTGCGCTGTTTATACAGTTGGCAACAGGTTAAATTAGTACAATTTTCTAAAATAAGTAAAAAATATCTCTCGAAATGCTGAAAATTTGAATTTAAAATAGAAATAAAACCTCAAAAAATGAGTAAAATTTAAAAAAAAGTATGCATTCTGCACACCGGTAAATTACAACGTATAAAATGATCTAAAAATTATTAAATTCCGTTGTATAGTTTTTGCTCCTATAAAACTTTTTTAGTGGAACGATTTTGTGCAACTGTAGCATTAAATATCTCTTAAATAATTCTTCGATTTGAAAACTGTCTGCATCAGCGTGTTTACCAAACATTTCTCTATAATACCGCCGATTTTCATATTTTCGTATGCAATATTTTTCTTAATATTAAGAGGCTACTTCAGTCAAATGAAAAGACCCGTTCGCTAATGCTAATCCTATGAAAGAAATTTATAACGATATCTCGGTTGCATTTTAATATTTTTAAATGATTTTTTTTTGCATTGGATAGCTGAGATCGATCTGTACAAAGGCCGTTTTTTAATTTTTCGATTTTGTTTACAGATATTTTTAATGAGGACGCTTTCATTTTCGGAACCGGTTTCGAAATTGAAAGCATCCTCATAAAAAAAAATCTGTAATGAAAATCGAAAAAGTAAAAAACGGCCTGCATACAGATCGATCTCAGCTATCCAATGCAAAAAAAATCATTTAAAAATATTGAAATGCAACCGAGATATCGTTATAAATTTCTTCCATAGGATTAACATTAGCGAACGGGTCTTTTCATTTGACTGAAGTAGCCTCTTAACGGAGAAAGACCTCCGGTTACAAAAAATTCAAAACCGGCGGCGGCGGTGACAGCGTAAGTTACTTTTTTTTTAGAATAGAGAGATATTAGCCGTAATAAAATGATATTTTTAACTCTTTATGTTGTAAATAAACACACAATCTTGCTAAATGGTGCACAAAATACGAACTTTAATAAACTAACATTTAAAATCTACGTTTCGAGCTGTTTCTACAGCCGTCTCCGATTTTAAATGTTAGTTTATTAAAGTTCGCATTTTGTGCACCATTTAGCAAAATTGTGTGTTTATTTATTATATTTTACGGTGCAACTGTCCAATATGTGTTAACATTTATGTTGTTTTATGGCAAATGGATTAATTTTTCGTAATCGAGCTCCACGCGATAGAGATAAATTTAAAAATATTTCATGCTTGAAAATTGTTTTTAAAATCATAGACAATCAGTAAGCTGAGACGCATTTTGCAAACAAATCCATTTGAAAGGTTTTTTTTTTCCTATTTTGCTGTCTAAAATTTTAAATTGTTCGATTACAAATACGTTAAATTTGTGTTTTTTTAATATTATTCTTTAAATTATTTCCTTGTTTGAAAACTATTTTTAAAAACATAATAAATCAGTCAATTAAGATAGTTTTTAAACAAAATGCATTTGAAAGTAGATTTTTTCCCAATATCAAGTTCTAAAAATTGTAAATGTACGATGGTCAGAAGATTAAAAATTGCAGTAGAGAAAATTTCAA